>CANSNZ010000946.1:0-600000 GCA_947646795.1 Beta lomatogona
AAAATAGCAAAAAAATAGTAGAAAATCATAGAAAATTATGGAAAAATTATAGAAAATTATAGAAATTGTAGTGGCCTAGAAAAATAGGAAAAAGCGCGGCTTATCATAGAAAATTACGAAAACTTTAAGGGTGCTAAGCGAAGGACAAAATTTCAACAAAGATAGTGGTGAGTGATTTCGGGTGTTTGAAAATATCTAGGAAGATATTGTTTGATTTTGAAAAAGATCATACAAGAGGATCATTTAGACTGATTTGGATATAAGGTATTTTAGGAGAATAATTTACCTAAATGATTTTATTCCCATCCGAATAAAATCATCTAAGTATATTATGGTGATCTTTGCTTGTTTTGATATTATCTTCTTTTTGAGGAAAATATCATTACAAAGAAAGATCTTCCTAACTGCTATTTAATCTAAACGTGCTAATGGTCTTCGGTGTGCTCATACATTTGAAAAAACCGAGTTCACTCCATTTGCATCGCTCCTGCTAAAACAACTTGCATATTTCTCATAGTGTTTTACTTTACTCTCTATTTAGCTTGTGAACAAACTTTGAGAGATTATCTTGTAAACTATTGATACTTGAGAGGGGGTTAACGGTAGTGGTACATTTGAGAGTTCATTTGTACAAGTTCTTGTGAGTTCAAGAAGCGTGGGGAGCCACTTGGGTTGAGTGTTTAAGAGTGACCGTTCTGTCGAGTTGAAAAAACAAGTTGAGTGAGGTTATTATTATTTTTTTGAGGTGATTAATAATATAACTAGAGTAGGAGGACATAGGCCAAAGTTGGTGAACCTCGTTAAACCTTGTGTGCATCTTTTAATCAAGTTTCCCTTGCTAGAACTGCTCAAGTGTTCTATTGATAAAAAAGTTGCAAAAATTATACACACTTGTTTAACTACTCGATCCACCACCCCTCTAGTGTAGTTCTTGATCCCTACATATGGCTTTTACGGGAAAAAGCCTATTGGGTTGATGTCTTGGACTGAAGGGGATTTCAAGTACTTTCATGCCCTTTTCAAGTTCGAATCCTGGCGATCCGGAGGTGGTGATAACCAAGCATGCATGCTCCCAGGCACTCCTAGTGGGGGTCACCTAATGTGGATTTCTCTTCAAGAAAACCAACCACCGCCCCCTACTCCATGGATTGTGGTGGGGGGCTATGAGGTATGTAATCGGAGGTGAAAAATGGGGGTAGGAGTTTTTGGGCCTTCACAATCTAGGCCTTTCGGCGATTTTCTATGGATAATGCCAATTTAATTAATGTGGGTTTTCAGGGAAACAAATACACATGGACAGCGCATGAGAGGGTCTCGACCTAATTAGGAGAGGTTAGACCATGCAATCGCAAATCCTCACCGGTTAAGCGCCTACCCTAATACGAAGGTAGCCCATTTACCTCTTCCTACTCTGATCACTGTCCACTTTTAATTTCCCTTGGTGAGGATAATAGCTATAAAAGTTTATCCTTTTCGATGTAAAGATGCATGGTTGCTTCATGATGGTTTTAGAGATTATTTTTTTAATAATTGACAGCCTTCTAATAAATGTTTTGTCCTTGGTTTGAATAGTTTCACAAATACTATTTCCTCTTGGAATAAGCATATATTTGGTAATCTTTCTATTAAAGGAAGAAACCTCCTGAAAAGATTAGATGGCATACAAAAATCCCTTTCTAATCATCATTCGGGGTTTCTTTCCTCCCTTGAAAAAACGCTTATTCTTGAATTAGATAAAATTTTAAAATTGAGTGTGTCATTTGGGCTCAAAATAAAGGCTAGTTACAATTGGCGAAAATTTGGGGATCTCAATACAAAATGTTTCACATTTTTAGCAAAAGTTAAAAAAGGTCTAAAGGGAAAATCCACTGTCTTAATGATGAGGAAGGGAATCAAATTTCCAATGATAAAGATCACTCAAATTTGGCTTTCTCTTATTTCATCAATTTTTTCAAATCCACCCACACTTCCTCCTCCGTCCCTTTCTACTTTTTACATCCTTACGCCCTAACCCCTTTCCAAAGCTTGCTTCTCGAAACCCGTTTTGATTAATGAAGTTAAAATTAACCTTTTCGCAATGTCTCCTCTCGGATGTCCAGGGCCCGATGGGGTACAACCTATTTTTTACCAACAGTTTGGGGGAGATTTGGGCAATCAACTCACCAAAATGGTTTCCAATAGTTTCACCACTTCTACCCTCCCTCCCTCCATTAACCATACCTATCTCTCTTCATCCCAAAGATTGAGGCTCCCACAATCTATAAAAAAAATTTAGACCCATTGGTCTTTGTAACTCCACCTACAAGCTAATTACACAAAGACCATAGCCTCCCATTTAAAACCTTTGCTAAATGATCTTGTCAATCCCACAATCTATAAAAAAATTTAGACCCATTGGTCTTTGCTTAGTTTCATTCATGAAGCCCTAATTGGCATTAATTTCCCAAATTCTCTCATCTCCCTTATTATGAACTGCATCTCTATTTCCTCAATTGCTTTTATTTAGAATGGGAAAATTACCAATTCCTTTACCTCCCCCGCGGCGAATTAGGCAAGGTGATCCTTTGTCGCCTACCTTTTCGTCCTTTCGCATGGAACGTCTTTCTCTCATGATAAACAACTTCTCTTGCTGATAACAATTGGAAACCTCTCAAAATCTCTAAAAATATTAACATCTCCCATATTCTTTATGCGGATGATGTTTTTTCTTTTTGGCCAGGCTAGCAAAGATAACCGAGGTTGCATGCTCAACCTTCCATACCTTTTTGGGGAACAATCCGGTCTTTATTTGAATCTTGCTAAGTCTCCTGCTATTTTTCCTTCAAAATGTCACACACCCTTCGTCTTGACATTCTTATGAATTCCCCAATTGATAACACCACTACCTTTGGGAAATATCCGGGGGTCAATATAAAGCCCCAACAAACCGAATAAAGGTGATTATATTGATCTCCTTGATAAAACAAAAGGGAAAATTATGGCTTGGCAAGCAAAACTCCTAAACCTTGCTAGCAGATGCACTCTCATTAAATCTGTCCTAATACTTATTCACTCCATGTGATGCAAACAAACCTTTTGCCCATCTCTATTACCCATGATATTGAAAAAAACTGTCGAAAATTCTTGTGGAATTGAATAAAGTGCATTCCTCTCGATATCACTCTAGGGTTTATTGGGATACTATTTGTAAACAAATGAATTCTGGGAGTTTGGGTATCGAGACATCTTCAAAAAATGGAACTTGTGTTTCATGGCTAAGTTAGGTTGGAAAATGCCGACTCAACCACATAAATTATGGGATAAGATTTTGACCGACAAAACCTTACTATAGGAAACTTTCTTGATACTATCCCTAACGCTAATCATTCCCCTATTTGGCGTGACATTATAAAAAGGTCGAGAAATTCTTTCCTCGGGCCTCAACATTATCATTGGTGATGGTAGAGACACCTTACTTTGGTATAATTTATGGGTTGGCGAGTTTCAAATATTATTCACAATAATTCATGGTACCTTAACAATATTTCTCATCTCCCCCACCCCCCCCATATTATTACCCAAATTATGGCCATTAATATCTCTTTTTTTATCTCACACAAAGGACTACTACAATTGGCTTCATACCAAAAATGGTTCCTTCTCCATTAAGTCTGCATATCGTAACATCGCTCACCCTCACTTCCTTTAAGCATCATTTCTTCTTTTCCCTGGAAAAAACTTTGGAAGATTCATAGCCCCTTTCAAGTATAAGATGCTCCTTTGGAACCTGTTCTCATGAAATCCTCCCGTTGTGCTACCATCCTCGGCTCTAAAATTGACAACTTCAACCCCACTTGTTCTAGATGTACCGATCACCATGAAACTCATCTACATTTGTTTTGTGATTGTACCTATTCCTCATTCCGATGGAAACTTATTTTTCAATTTTGCGGCATCTCGGTCTATTTCCATTCCTTCTTTCATCTTCCATGGGATTAGTGGATTCTTTTTTAGTTTATCCTTATCTACTCACCGGCAAACAACTTTCACAAGTGGCTATCTCGGCACATTTGGAGGCTGAGAAACAATTGCATTTTTATCTTAAAATGTCAAATTCTCAAACTCTTTTTAACAAGTTTTGTTATGATCTACGTTACACTTTTAACACTTTTCAGATCACAAAGGAAAGGCTAAGAAAGTCGTTGTCCCTTGGCAACCACCAAAGCTAAACTTTATCAAGCTCAATACTGATGAAAGGCTGGAATGGGATTGCCTATGCCGGAGATGGTGGAGTTTTAATGAGGTCGAGATGGTTCGTGGTACAAAGGTTTTGCTTTGAAGTTCAATGCTACTTCTCCTATGGATGTTGAGTTAAGGACATTAAGAGATGGCTTACTCATTGCCTATCATCGTAATATCCGTCTCCCGGAAGTCGAGACTCATGCTAGAGATCTGCTCACTATGATTAATGCGGCACGAGAATATCAACATAGTGATTTAAAGGTGTATGGTGAATGATGTGGTCTCCATCCTCAATCGAGACCGGAATGTGGAAACTTCCACGTTGATAGACTCTCCAATGTGGTGGCTCATAAGCTTGCCCCGTTGCCCGCTTGAGGGCCGATCTGAACAAAGCCCCGGAAAATCTATGACATCCCGCCCGATAATATTCTCGTGGACCCGGAAAAGGAAATGGCGAATGTTGGTGCCTCTCTACCTCGAATTAAATGCTCTTCTGTCCAACTTGACGATGTTGCTCTTTGGAGCCCCTACGGTGATTTCCCTTTACTTTTGTTGTATAATAGTACTTGTTTCTTCCTCCTCGCCTTGCAACATGGTTTCTTTTGTACAAAACTTTGTTGCTCTAGGGATATCACCGTCCTTTTGTTAGTTGACGCTTCCTCGTACTTTGGTTTTATGGACTATGCACTCGGGTGCTAGTACCTTTTAATACAAGTTCCCTTCGTTACGTGTCAAAATAAGATATAAAAATCAAACTAACTACGAGCACTAATCCAAAAAGAATGAGACAAATAAGTGGATATTATAAAGCCTACCCCATCGGGCCATCACATATTAAGGCCCGATCAAAAAAATAGAAGTAAAAATCCAACCGCACATTTATCCTTTTGATTACCCAGTTTAACATTCAATACTGAACCCAATAAGATTTGCTATATATACGAGAAATCGCGGATTACTTTATTTGTTTTTATTTTTTAAGACTTTGTGTGATGGTCGCCTTCCTATAAATTAATAGTGCTGGTCACTGGTTCATTTCCAAGCATCTCGTTCTTATTCATTTTTGGTTTCCAAACTTTAACTTTTAATTTTGTTTTACGAGAACTTCAACTTGCTCATTGTTGATTAAGCAACCAAATGTCTTTTGTTCTTCTCTCCCCAAAGCCCCAATCAAATAAAAGATGGATTCCTTCACGAGTATTTTAATTTTATCGTTTAAAAAATAACCAAAAAAATTTCCTTATGTACATACTATTCCTTTATACTAGTATATGTTAATTATTCGATTCCAATCTTATGTTAACCGGGGTTGAAACCCGTGTTGTTGTAGCCTAACATCTACGGCTCTCTTAATGACACATAGGCTCACCGGAGCCGTACACGTGTCACCCTAGTTAATATAAAAAGAAGGCTTAATCTCTCGGGCTATACTCGGTTGGTTTAAAAGGTTGATTTTCTCGGCCCAACAGCCGTAACCCAACACCGCAAGGTGGCCGCAGAAGAGTGGTTAATGATCCTTCACCAATCCCGGCCTTCCACGTGTCCCGCTCCCGATTCCTCGCCCAATCAAAAGCCACTATTCTAGGGCAGATTTTAAGGATAGTCGTCAACTTGCTATCACTATAAATACCCCCCGAAATCGAGGAAAAGATCATTCAATGCAAAACAAGTGTAAACTTACTCCGAACAAATACTCTTTCACTTTCTCTCTCTATCTCTACATTCTTTCACAACTCCCGAGAACCGACTTAAGCTCGGAGGGGAACCACCACCCAAACCTCCCGGTGGGTCCCTTTTTGCGGTGTTCGGGAGAGAAGCCTAGGCCAAGGACAAAGCTGATTCAGCATCATTGCATAAGTCTCCAACCGAAGAACACTCAAAATACATTAGCTACTGGTTGGACAAGAAAGCTTAGTTTATAGCTTCTTGCTTGGTGGACAAGTAGACTAAACATTTGGCGCCGTCTATGGGGAGACGCAACGATAACCGATTGTCAATCGTCCAACATTTCCGGTGAATCGAAGCCTTCAAGTTAATGTCGAAGATACGGTGGAGCATGAAAGACCACCTCGAGGAAGAGATAGACCTCCATCCATCGTCAATGTTCCCGACCAAGCCAAGAACCTGGTCATCCAGGTGAATCTAGATCGTCCAAGGATCGCCGCCCTCCCCGGAGAATGTTCGAATGACTTTCGACTAAGATGGCAGCGGTCGTCCAGAAGCATTAAAAGCAATATGTCGTTTTTTCATCATAACCCGGAGCGCCCGGCCAACAATCCACTTCCTCCTAGGGGACGTTCCCAAGTAGATCGACCTGTGCCCTAGTCGACTGTTTCGTCAGAACCCTCTAGGAGGACGGCAAAGAGGAAAGAGCCGCAGGGAGGATAATGATCAACAAAGAAAGATGGACTAGAACCCGGTGGGTGAGGACCCGTGACCATGTTCGTCCAAGCGGGCACCGAATGGAAACAGATGCCGAGAATATCTAGAAGCAAAGAAAGCTGCTGCATTACAACGATCAGCGACAGGATCTACACCATACCTGAGAGACCCTCCTTTGAGGTTGTCGTCCAGAGGGGAGAGACGAAGTTTAAGTCACTCTCTTGTTCATCCACGACAGAGAAGACGGTGGCTCACCCCATGGTCTATAGGCTTCCAATGCCTCGCAAACACGTCGTCCTCGATCCGGTGTTGAAGGAATATCGTAAGGAGTACATACCCATTAAGGGACGGATGGGAGCCCTCCGGATTAACCGGCCCACTCCATTCTCGGCCAGATAATGAAGGCTCCCCCCTTCCCAAAGGTTAAACTCCCTACTATAGAACCTTTTGATGGAACAACAGATCCCGATGATCACTTATCTCGCTTACAAACATCGGATGTACGTCCAAGCAGTAGATGATGCTACTTGGTGCAAAAACTTCCCAAAGAACCTTGAAGGGAGTTGCTCGAAATGGTTTGACAATCTTCCCCCAATTCAGCCAACAATTTTACTGAACTCGGTTTCTTATTCACTAGTCACTTTGTTGCCAACAAGCAAGAGCAAAAAACAAGCATGCACCTAGGCAAGATCGTCCAGGGACCTAAGGAGGCTCTTAGAAGTTTCGTTAAGAGATTCAACCTAGAAGCGCTTCATATCCAAGATCTTAATGCTGGAGTGGCCTTTGACGCCTTCATTAGGGATCTAAGGCCAGTAAGTTTTAAGTTTGATCTTGTTAAAAAGAAAATCTTCACTCTTGCCGAAGCTTTAAGGGAAGCGTAAGCGTTTATTCACACTACCGAAGTATGTGGCTGAGGCAAAGCATCCCGAGTCTAAGAAGCCTGAAGAGGTTGCTCACCCAAAGAAGAGCAACCCCAAGAAGGCCGAGACTTGGGCTATAACCTCCACCACCACTTCGTCTAGAAGGAGCAAGAGAAAGGAGGCCGAGCCATCCTCATCCAATCCTATTGAGTTTAACAAGGACCAATACTCCATTCTCATGGAGATTAAGGACCAATATGAGTTGAAGGCCCTAGCGGAGATGAAAACCCCTTATAGAAATAGGGATAAGAGCAAGTATTGCCACTTCCACAAAGATTGCGGTCACGAAACTAATGAATGTAAGCACCTTAAGAAGGCTTTGGAGGAACTAGCTCGAAAGGGAAAGATGAACTCCTATATGCCTCAAGGGGGAAGGAAGTTTCAGAGGAAAGATGATTGGCATAATAAGAAGAAGGAGAGTGCAAGCACTGCACGAAGATGTTGTTCTTGTAATCTCGTGAGGGTTTTGCCGCTCGGAGGACCAACCAATAGAGGACACAAAAACTACCTTAGGGAGCTTCGCCAAGTTTTGTTAGCCGATCGACAAAGGCCGAGCCATTCCCAAGGGTGGTAGTTAGTGAGCAAGATCGGGGCAAGTTGAGGACTCCCCATGATGATCCTTTGGTTGTGGGAAATGAAAATATCAAACTTGAGAGTAAGACGGATTCTCGATCGACACCGGAAGCTCGACCGATATCATTAGTGCCGATTGCTTGTCCGGACTAAAGTTTGATGAGAAGAACTTAGTTCCCGTTCACCATCCCATCATAGGGTTTGGGGGGGGGAGTCATCCATCCAATGGGAACCGTTACTTTGCCCGTTCGAGGGGAGAAAAGGATGCAGCTAGAACTCTCGTTTATCAAGTTCTTGGTGGTCCGAGATTTGACACCCTACAATGTCATTCTTGGACGACCAACTCGAATCATGTCAAAGCAAGAATAGTAACTCACCCGATGTTGATGAAGTATGAGTGTGATGATGGCAAGATTAGCTCCTTATATGGAGACCAGCAGTGGCAAGGGAATGTTATCTCGACTACCCTCAAGCCGTCATCATGGAAGATATGCAATGAAGATCGACGAAGGTTGCTGGGGAAAGGAAAACGTCCGAAATGGAGAAAGATAAGACGAAAGTGGCTAAGTGAGAGGAAGACGTCCGAAATTATCAAGGACCAAGTCGCCTAGTTAAAGATGACCATTGAGAGCCCTCGGACGCCTCTCGCTCCCTCAAGGAAGGCGTCGAGCATCTCCCCAAAGAAGAAGAGAAAATATGAAATCATCAAGGAAGAACCTCCCTCGTCTCGAAGAAGTGATGGCCATTATGGAACTAGCACTAGAGCCCGGAGCCGGCCGAAGTCCCGTAAGATGTATGTCTCGGATGAGGCTCGTCCGTAACGGACTTTGAAAATTGGTTCTTCGCACTCTTTGGGTTTGAGGAGCCTCTTAATCGCCTGTCGAAAGAATTTCAAGACGTGTTTGCATATTGTGGTGAAGAAATGCCCGGAATTGATCCGCAGGTAGCCGTCCACCGGCTAAATGTTGATCCAAAATTAAAGCCATCCGTCGAAGAAAAGGCATTTGGGACCGGCTAGGAATCAAGCGGTCGACCAGGATGTTCAGAAGTTGCTGGAATCAAAATTCATCAAAGAGACTTATTATCCAGAATGGATAGCAAATGTGGTCATGGTGCCAAAGCCCAATGGCACCTGGAGGATGTGTGTAGACTATACCGATCTCAACAAGGCTTGTCCCAAGGACAGCTCTCCCGCGCCTATGTTGGATCGTCTAGTGGACTCCACACCGGCCACGCTTTACTAAGCTTCATGGATGCCTATTCTGGTTTCCATTAAATTCCCATGTGGCCGGAGGATCGGGACAAAACGTCCTTCATTGCGAAAAGGACTCGTATGGTCGGTTGAGAATGCCATTTGGTCTGCGTAATGGTCCGGTCACATTCCAAAGATTGATCAATGCTGTTTTTCAGCCACAGTTGGGAAGGAACATGGAAGCGTATATTGACGCTATGATAGTCAAGAGCCGCCAAGAAGACAGTCATGTTGGTGATTTGAGAGAAACTTTTGAAACTCTCAGGAAATACAAGTTAAAGCCGAACCCCAAAGAAATGTGTCTTTGGGGTCTTGTCGGTGGAAATTCTTAGGTTTCTTAGTAGACCGTAGGGGAATATAAGCTAATCCCGAGAAGATCCAAGCTATTCTAGACATAATTTCTCCGTCAAAGATAAAGGAAGTGCAGAGGCCGACGGCGTTGCTTGTGCCCTTGGACGTTTCTTGTCTAAGTCGGCGATAAGTGCCATCACTTCTTCGCCACTATTAAGAAAAGGGCCAAGTTTGAGTGGACAGATGAGGCGGAGCAAGCACTACAACAGGTCAAGGACCACCTTCGGCAGCTGCCTAGGTTGGTCAGCCCAGCTGAGGGGGAGAAGCTGTTTGTATATCTGGCCGTGTCCGCTCAGGCTGTAAGTGTCGTTCTACTGGCTGAAAGAGAATCCGTGCAAGTCCCAATATACTTCGTCAGTCACGTACTCAAAGACGCGGAAAGTAGGTACACTCCACTTGAGAAGTTTGGATTGGCCCTCGTCATGGCCGCCAGAAAGTTAAGGCCTTACTTCTTGGCACACGCCATAATCGTCTACACTAATCAACCTTTGAAGCCGCCCGCGAAGATGGAAGCCGCTGGGCGAATGCTAAAATGGGCAGTTGAGCTCAACATGTTTGATATATCATTTGAGCCAAGGAAAGCCATTAAGGGGCAAGCCTTGGCAGATTTTATAGTTGATCTTACTCGGCCAACCATAGAGCCAGTATCTGATCCAGCTAAAGGAAGGAAGCATTGGACGCTCGGGGTTGATGGATCGTTCACGGGCCAATGGATGTGGGGCAGGAATCATTTGTCAATCTCCCGAAGGGGACAAATTTGAGTATGCATTAAGATTCCAGTTCAAAGCGTCCAATAACGAAGCTGAATATGAAGCACTCTTAGCTGGAATCAAAATGTGCAAGGCGGCTGGAGCTATAGAGATTGAGGCCAAATCGGACTCTCTCCTAGTCGTCAGTCAGGTTAATGGAGATTTTGAATGCAAAGAAGCATCAATGAGCAAATACATGCGACTGATCAAGGATGAGATTGAGCCATTAAAACGATTTGTTCTCGACCAAGTACTAAGGTCAAAAAATCATCAAGCAAATGCTCTCTCTAAATTGGCCAGCTCGGCTGAAGGTGATGTGCCAAGAACAGTTTTTTGGGAAGTCAAACCCAAAAAGAGCATCGACCAAGAGCAGATTATGTTTCTTAGCCGAGGAGAAGTCTGGATGGAGCCGATCATAGAATATAAGAAGACGGGGCGATTGCCTTCTGATCCTGTAGAGGCTAAGTATGTGAAGGCTAGAGACAAGTGGTTTGAACTATGGGATGAGACCCTTTACAAGAAGTCATTCAACCGCCCTCTCCTCAAGTGCATCACCAGAGAAGATGGTCTAGAGGTTCTGAAAGAACTCCATGAGGGAGCTTGTGCATCGTACATTGGGGGAAGAGCATTAGGAGAAAAGGCTTTAAGGACGGGGTACTATTGGCCTACCTTGAAAGAAGACGCCCTCGTCTATGCAAAAAAGTGCGATAGTTGCCAGAAACATGGAAACCTGCATCAGAAGCCGTCCAACTACTTAAGCCCCATCTTGTTCCCCCTGCCTTTTGCCAAATGGGGCATGGACATATTAGGACCTTTCCCGGTGGCAGCTGGGCAAAAGAAGTTTGTGATAGTAGCAGTGGACTATTTCACTAAATGGATATAGGCTGAAGCCATGCGAGGAATAACAACAAACGACGTCAAGGGCTTCATCTGGAAAAACATTATAACTCGTTTTGGCATGCCTCAGTCCATCGTCTTTGATAATGGTCCACAGTTCGAAATACCTAAGCTGAAAGATTAGTTGTCAGAAAGAGAAATCAAAGCTCACTTTGCATAGCCGCCCACCCACAAGCCAATGGACAAGTCGAGTCCTTCAACAAGATTCTATCAAATGGAATCAAGAGGAAGCTGGATAACGCCAAGGGACAATGGGTTGAAGAGCTACAATTAGTGTTATGGTCCGTTAGAACAACCGCTAAAAATTCTACAAGCGAGACGCCTTTCATGTTAGTCTATGGTACTGAAGCCGTCTTGCCCATTGAGATTGATGAACCCACCCTGCGAGTCATGTTGTACACAGAAGATGCCAACTAGGCTGCATTGCGCACGGCTTTGGACCAAGTACCAGAAGTCAGGGGCAATGCCTTACTGAGAATGCAATTGTACAAGTTGAGAATGGCTCGGGAGTTTAACAAAAGAGTTGTTAGACGACCACTCAAGGTGGGGGATCTTGTTCTAAGAAAAATGGAGGCAGTTGGACGAGCTAAGGAGCTAGGGAAGCTAACACCAAACTGGGAAGGACCTTATCTGATTATCCAAGAGCTGCGCAGCGGGACTTTTCGTCTCCAAGATCTAGGTGGACGATCTATACAGCGTACTTGGAATTCATATAATTTGAAGAAGTACCACGTCTAACTCAGTTCATCGTCAGACACCTATAAGGTTGTTTGTAGTTACTAAAAAGTGCCACGGCGCATGTTAGGAAGAAGAATTGTATACATGCGTCTTGGCATTTAATCAAGCAAAATCCATATAATACAATTCCTACTCTTTTATTTCTTTGTTTATTTTCACCAAGTTAGTTCACTTTGGGGCATTAAATCAGTTACTCGTCTGAAAGTGACAATAACTTGGACAAAAATACAAACAATAGTAGAACGTCAAAATTACTCACTTCTATGCCGAACATCACTCCCTCGAAGAGGCCGGCCAAAAATATAACACATACATGGCCGTCAAACTGACAAAATCTCTAGTAAGAATAACGTCAAAGTCTCTAAGAGAAAGCTGGCCTGAAATAAGACCTTAGTAAAGGATACTTACTTTCAAAAGCACGGACAGCTAAGTAGTCCAGACCCTAGTAAGGGATCACTACTGAATGACGAGTGTTGCTCCCTCAAGGAAGCCGGCTAAAACATACTTTGAACATGTATCTCAAGCTCGTCCATCAATTTCAACGAGGCTCGGCTAGGGTTGGCCGCTCTCCTTCTTGGACTTTGGATCGCCCATCATGTGCGGTTGAGCTAAGCCCAAAAGGGGGGGGGAATGATAGAAGCCTATAGGACGAGCTAAAGAGGAAAGGTCGTCCATAAACTAGGAGGGCCTAGGCCATAGAGGCCCTTGTGATGGTTTGATAATGCAGGACGAGTGTTAGTAGCTCGAGTAAAACGGCTAGAAAGTGGCTCGTCCACAAAACAAACAGGTACTGCCCGCTCTCCCTCTTTGGGCAAGACTCGTCTAATTAAGCAAACCGTCCCCGACGAGTCTCTTTTGGTACTTGCTACATTTTGCAAAAGATCTTGATCGTCCAAGGACAAAAATTAGGTAAATCGTCCAAAGTGATCGGGACGAGCCTATTCCCTGTACTTGGTAGCATTTTTGCACGGATTCTCGATCGTCCAAGGGCAAGGAACGAGTCGGACAAGTTTGTGTTGTTTAGATAAGGCGGGATCGTCCAATAGTTCAGACGAGTCAATTCTTGTGCTTGGAGAATTTTTAGAGAGTTACGATCGTTTAAAGGCAAGCACGCTACTCTTTCATTAAACATCTGTGATGGACGTCCAACGATCATGACGAAGTTAATATTGTACTTAGTCAAATTAGAATTTACGAAAATAAGAGACAAGCAATTGGGTTAAAAGTTCATATATATTATCAATAGCAAAGGTTTACAATTTAAGACTCTTTGCAGGGGCTAAGACTACAACGGCAGACAAGCCAAGAAACATAGAAAAATAAACCTAAAACTAGGCTTCATCTTCGGCGCGATTCTCTTGGTTGTCTTCGGAGCTTCTCATCCTCTTTTGCGGCTTCGTCGTCGGACTCTAAAAACTCCGGAGGTTCCTCGGCGCATACCATAGCCCGATGGACACTCTGTTGATATTCCAGACGACGGACAAAGCTGGGGATCTCATCAGCTTCAGCCAGCATTTCGAAGGCCTTGACGGCCCAGTCGTTAGCCGTTTCGACGACTTGCGCCAACCCTTCCTTGGCATCGTCGAAGGCCTTGGCCGCCTCCCTTTCCAGACGGGCCGTCTTCGCCCTTAGGAGAATATTCTCCCTCCTTAGCTGCACAGCAGCGAGAAGGGCGACATTTCTTTCACCCCTTAGATCAGTGGAGACAACATCAATGACCATCTTCAGACGGTCCTGTTCCTTGAACAGGTCATTAATGGTAACAAGATAATTCTTGTTTTCTGACTCCAGAAGAGCTGATCTTTTCTCTAAAGCCTCCAGAGATTGATGATGGAGTGTATTAGCCATCTCAATGTCATGGATGGCCTTGTCGCCTGCCGTTGTCGCCATATGGACGAGCTGCTTATTCTCTTTTCTTAGCTCCCTCGCCCATTCTTCAGTAAGCATGCTGCGCGCAAAAAGCTGGAACAATGAAAACAAAACAAGTCATTAGACGATTTACAAAAAAGGAATTGTATCAAGTATAAAACAAAGGCGGCAGTAAGCCATACCTCAGCAGCAAGTTGAGACATGTAGCCCACATGCCCGGCCGATGCTCCCCTTAATCCTTTAATGTAGGATTCAGGGTAACACTTGAAGAGCTCCTGCTTAAGCCGCTCTTTTTCCAGCCTTGACATTTTGGCGAAAGCAGGAGAAGACTCCTTGTCCGAATCAACGGTGGGAGGAGTTGGCGGTATAGCAGGGCCTTTGCCCTTATCTAAAATAGGGGGAGAGTCAGTAATCTTGATAGGAAAGACGATAGCTTGTCTATTGGACGGACTCATAGACCGTCCGTCGACCCGCATCGTCCTAACTATATTTGGGTAATACGACTCACCAGACGAGATGGAGGCCGCCCTAACAGCTAATGGCATCTGCGACACCAGCTTGGCCACCGAGCCACTGAATCCCGGATAGTTCTCAGCAGCCGTCTCAGATTCTGGGACAACCAAAGCTAAGGCGGACTCTGGGTTGATCTCAGCCGAGTTAGCCGGCGAGCGCCCACGGAACAGCGGGGATCCGCATTCTTTTCCCCCTCAGCAGGGGCAACAGTTGAAGGCTCCTTTTTAAGGGCCTTGTCTTTTGGGGGCGGCATGTTTTTCTCCCCAGCCTCATCAGCAGGAGTCGTCTTCTCTGCCCTCTTCCTTGTAAAACCCTTAGGCTTCTTCGCTGAAGGTTGGTCCGCTGCCGTGGTTGGCCTCTTTTTGGACGAGGACGACTTCCCAGGGGGAAGTTTGTTTGTATGAGCATTTTTCTGCAAATAAATAAACAAGTTATCATCCTTGGTCGAACAAAGGGCAAAGGTTCTAAGAAAAATCACCAAGCCTTAGACGAAAATCACCCGAAGAAGGAAGGCGTCATATAATGAATACCTTCTTTACTAAGGGAACCCCGTCCGAAAAATTGGGGGATTTAGACAAAAAAAAAATTATTTTGGACGGACTAAGAGACTCTCGTCCAAGGACAGGAAATCTCTTCAAACGAGCATTGCCCAAAGAAGATGGTCGTCCAAGCTTGGAAGTTTTCCCTCTTCGGGTTATCCTCGTCCAAAGTAGGGTACAATGACTTGGAGGAGTCCCCCAGGAACTCGTCCAAGAACATTCAGCATTTCAGACGAGAAGGGCACAAAGAAGGTAGCCGTCCAAGCATGGACGCCTTCCTTCTTCAGGTGATTCTCGTCCTAAGGAAAGCATCCAAGGCCTCAGACGAGAATAGCCCAAAGAAGGTGGCCGTCCAAGCATGGACGCCTTCCTTCTTCAGGTGATTCTCGTCCTGAGAAAAGCATCCAAGGCCTCAGACGAGAATAGCCCAAATAAGGTGGTCGTCCAAACATGGACGCCTTCCTTCTTCAGGTGATTCTCGTCCTGAGGAAAGCATCCAAGGCCTCAGACGAGAATAGCCCAACGAAGACGGACGTCCAAGCTTGGACATTCTCCTTCTTCGGGTAATCCTCGTCCAGTTTATTTCATGCTCGTTCAAAAAAAAAAATCATGATTACCAGTGTTTCAGCCCTTTTCTCGGCGCTGCTCTTGGCATATTCTTTCCACAGGTTGTCTGTAAATTTAGACATGCTGATATCACCCGTCCAAGAAGCCTTGAGACGTTTCCTGGCCGAGTCTGCAGAAGAAACATAAAAGATGGTTAGTTCAATGGGCCATGGACGAAGAGGCTATACTTGGAGAATTTGAAGGTATACCTCTGTCTT
The DNA here is from genome assembly GCA_947646795.1 of Beta lomatogona. NCBI lineage: Eukaryota > Viridiplantae > Streptophyta > Magnoliopsida > Caryophyllales > Amaranthaceae > Beta > Beta lomatogona. Next base: position 15,829 of record CANSNZ010000946.1, read on the forward strand.
GGGCCAGCCGCAAGTTGGCGGCGACCAAGAAATCATCGTGATAAAACATTTCTTTAAAGGGTATCCAGTTAGTTGGACCCTTAAAAGATCGTTGGCCGGGCCTGGAGTACTCCTTTATTCTGAAGTACTCCACCACCTCTTCGTCAAAGCTGTCCTCCAATTCCAGCCAAGACTGTTTCCTCCCCGTATTTGTGACGGACCGATTATAAGCTCTATAGCTCTCGGTGGTATAGTCGTTGGCCCCACGTAAGAAAATGAAGTCAGCTTTCCACTCGTGCATCTTTGACGGCTTGCCCCAAGCCGTCATGAAGCCTGGACGGTTGCAGATGCTGAGCCATACCCCATCCACTTGCACAGTACCTTGGCCGCATAGTGAATGTGAGTAAAGGCTTGAAGGGAAAGAGCCAGGCCACGCAGTTCGCAGACGGCAATGAACGTCAGAACGTTGTGCCAAGCGTTTGGGGCCAGTTGATTATGGCCGATGTTGTAGTGATGCAGCACTTGCTCTATGAATTCGTGGAGAGGGAATCTCAATCCCGCGTCCAAAGCCAGTTTGTAGACGGCAAAATGGCTTCTTGGAGCACTCAGTATTGTCGCGTCTTTATTTGGTATGACGAAGGAAAAGCCTGGCATATGCATATAGGGCCTTGCAAGATAACTAGGGTCCGGTCCTATTTTCTCTAGCCATTTGCGATTAACTAAGATAAATCTAGGGTCAGAAAGGGAACCTAAGCGTTTTCTAATCTCCGACGAGGTAGTAGAGGCCTCGTTTGACTCTTCGGCAGCATCAGACCCGCTGCCGTTATTCTCTTCGACGGTGTCCTCCATATCGACGTCCCTGCCAGACGGACTGGCCTCAGGGTTTATTTCGGATTCTTCTAAGTCATGTTCAAAGGAAGGAGGCTCGCCCAAAGCCTCTGCACTTTGAACTTCTCTTGCCTCATCGGGCACCCGTCCAGTTGATTCTTCCATATCTGAACTATTTGATGGGATTATAGCTTTTCGTCTTAGACGGGCTGTTTGCTTGACGCGCGCCAGATTACCCTGCACAGTTAAAGACTGGGTCGTCTGACTTTCTCGGCCAAAAGAATAAAAATATATATAGTCTGCCAGAAGAGGCCCAACTCTAGAATGCGCCGAAGAAGAAGTATCGGTTCTAGGGTCAAGGCAAGTTCTTGGTCGGCTAAGATTATTTGAGGAAGAAGATTCCATTTTATTGATTTTCTAAGAAAAATTAAAGAATAAAGAAGAATGAAGAGAACAAAGAAAAGATACCTGCTAAAACGCCTGGACGAGTCGGTGAAGAAAGCTAAGGATGGACGTTCTCTCTCTCTCTCTCTCTAGGAAAATTTGCGGAGTCTCTCTCTCTAGAAAAATTCGCTCAAGATGTGAAATGATTAAATGTTCTCACACCAAGAGTATTTATAGGGGGTAAAAAAACTTGTGGAGCCGGTCAGAAATGACCGAAGAAAAGAAGGCAACGGTCGGTTATGACCGGTAAAATCCTGGAAAGGGCGAGTCATTCCCTTCATTTTGAAAAAACTACCTCGTAAAACGGGCCTTAACCGTCATATGGCCCAACAAAAAGCTACCTTGGGTAAAAGGGCCTTAACCGTCAGATGGGCCAACAGTGAAAGCCCTTTTAGGGGCAAATGTTGTAGCCTAACATCTACGGCTCTCTTAATGACACGTGGGCTCACCAGAGCCGTACACGTGTCACCCTAGTTAATATAAAAAGAAGGCTTAATCTCTGGGCTATACTCAGTTGGTTTAAAAGGTTGATTTTTTGGCGCAACAGTCAGAACCCAACACTGCAAGGTGGCTGTAGGAGAGTGGTTAATGATCCTTCACCAATCCTGGCCTTCCACGTGTCCTGCTCTGATTCCTCAGCCAATCAGAAGCCACTATTCAAGGGCAGATTTTAAGGATAGCTGTCAACTTGCTATCACTATAAATACCCCTGAAATCAGGAAAAGATCATTCAATGCAAAACAGTGTAAAGTTACTCTGAACAAATACTCTCTCACTTTCTCTCTCTATCTCTACATTCTCTCACAACTCCTGAGAACTGACTTAAGCTTCGGAGGGGGAACCACCACCCAAACCTCTCGGGTGGGTCCCTTTTTTGTAGGTTCGGGAGAGAAGCCTAGGCCAAGGACAAAGCTGATTCATGCATCATTGCACAAGTCTCCAACTGAAGAACACTCAAAATACATTAGCTACTTGCTAGACAAGAAAGCTTAGTTTATAGCTTGCTTGTGGACAAGTAGGCAAAACACGTGCAATGCACAGACTTAATATTTGAAAATAAAATTATATATCAATACATATATAAAATATATTTTGAAGTGTATATATATTAGGAAAAATTGATTCTAATAATCCAACCTTTGGGCCGTTCGCTCAAAATAATCCAACCTTTTGATTATTATTTAATAATCCGACCTTTTAGTACGATCTGCTCATATTGAGCCTTGACCTGTTGAAACAGGTTGGTGACCATTGAAATAGGTTAATTAAACACGTGTCGTGTTCTAATTCGTTCTAATCTAATTAATCAATTTTAATTTTAATTAAAATATTTAAAACAAAACCACACCACATCAACCCCCACCCAACACCCCCCACCCTCCACCCCCTCACCACCGCCAACACCCCCCCACCGGCCACCCCCACCACTCGCCAACACCCCCCACCGGCCACCCCCACCCCACCCCACCCACGCCAACACCACCCACCCCCCACCCTCCACCCCACCCACTTGCCAACACCCCCACCTACCCACTACCAACACCACCCACCCCCGCCCTCCACCCCCACTGCCAGCATTCCCACCCCCCACCCACCCACTGCCAACACCCCTACCCCACCCACTGCCAACACCACCAAACAACACCCCACCCCACCACAACCACTGCCAACAACCCCCATTTCACCCACACCACCACCACACAATCGCAGCACCAACCACCACGAAACTTTTTGCACAATCCGCCCCACCACCCCAATTCAAAATTCCAAGATGGGAGGCGTGGCATCATCAAGAAGAAGAGAGAGAGAGAGAGAGAGAGACTCGAAGGGGGGCGGCGTTGCTGCGGGATTCGAAGGGGATGCGGGGGAGGGGAGGGGATTCGAATGGGGATGCGGGGGAGGGGCAGGGGGACTCGAAGGGGGATGCGACGGAGGGGGAGGGGGGAGGCGGCTGGCTGCGGGGGAGGAGGGGCTGGTAGGGGGTGGGGTGGGGGGTGCTCAAAGTGGGGGTAGGGGGAAGCCGGGAGGAGGGCGGGGATCTCACGGTGGGGGTCGGGAAGGGTAGTGGAGGGGGAGGGGTGCTACGGTGGGGGTCGGGGAGGGGTGAGGGAGGGCGGGGAGGGGGCCGGGGGGCGGGGAGTGGGGGTGGGGTGGGGATTGTGAGCGAGGGAGTGGGGGTGAGCGGGGGGTGGGGGTGGGGGTGGGGTGGGGATTCATAAACGGGGGGTGGGGGTGGGGGTGGGGTGGGGATTCATGACTGGTAAGGGAGGGAGGGAGGGAGGGAGATTAAACGAGAAAATGAAAAAAAAAAAAAATTACCATTCCAACAGGTTACCGGTCACATGGTGCATTATGAGCGGATTGGGATAAAAGGTTGGATTATTAAATAATAATCAAAAGGTTGGATTATTTTGAGCGAACGGGCCAAAGGTTGGATTATTAGAATCAATTTTTCCTATATATTATTAACTGATCTAATGGTATAAATGGTGTATTTTTTCGAATTATGTACGGAGTAACAAAAGTTAATATAATAAACCTATACAGTTAATTTTTCTGGTTTATGTAATTAAAATGATGCATGATAGTTAAACGTTTAAACGTTTTGAATTTTTTTTCTTCATCAAAAAAAGTAAAAGCTCTATCCTTTTTACAATTTATACGATAATCGTATGCTCTTTTACATTATTTTATTTTAAACTGATTCTAATGATATGAAAGTGTATTTTCGTATCAAGTAATAGAATTTATGTTTATTAACCTATACAATGTTGAACGTTATTTATAAACTTTCTGAATTTTTTTAAACTTCGTAAAAAAGTAGAAATTTTATCCTTTTACAATTTAGCATTATAATCTGAATGCTCCTTTATCTAAACTGATTATTTTTCTTATTTTCATAATCAATTAAACACAATTTATTTAAAAAAAATTGACTTTTTTTTAACTTTATCAAACTAAAACTTTATCTTTTTCTATCTTATTATTTTAAATATTAATTTTGAAATTAAAAGATAAGGTTTGCTTATGTGGCGCGCCATATGCTCCCGATTTTTGCCTCTTGTATGTATGTGTGTGTGTGTGTGTGTGTGTGTGTATATACTAGTTGTCCACGGAGCGCGATGCGCTCCGTGTCCAACGTCGAGACAACAGTAGGTATGCTCTGTGGTGGGAAGTGCACGTGTTACATTAGCCACCGTGTTGGTATGCATGACGGTGACATATATATTTAGAGATCGGGCAAGAGAACAAAAATGATATCTCGAGTGCTATACTATTATGTTACCCCTGGAAAATTATTATCTGTTATTATTTAGGCCTGTGGTAGTCCATATGTCTGGGCCTGTGGTAGTCCATATGTCTGTGTTGGTGTGACACAATCGATATAGTCGTTGTTATTACCATTATTGTTACGACTGTTACTGCAGCCGATATCAATAGTAGTGTCATTGTTACTACAGCAGTTCTAGTATCACTAACTTACTACCTTGATTCGACTTATCAATCAATTTAGACCTGGATACCAATGTAATTCTATGAAGCAACGACGATGGCTATACGTGTTTTAGAGGTGACAGGGAGAGTCATAGCTAAGAAGACGATGTTTGGTGAACAATAGGGAGTAGGTTCGAACGAGTGTTCTAGCATAATCTAAGCTATTAGTTCTCCTGGTACCCCACGACATCAGTTATCTCGAGCACGGCTACTACTACTGTCATCACTTGATTATAATCATGCCCCTTCCACCATCACCATTATTTGTTGGCGCAATTATTGTAGCTGTACTTGCTTTTATCCGAAGAGATGCGGGCCGGGCCGATTCACGAAAACGGCCTAACCGGGAATCACAATCAACGGCCATACATGGACCATTATTTTCACCATATCTTTGGCCTCAATATGCATTCAATTAGGATATTCAAGGGATGTGGACACAACCCAGACTAATTAGCATGCATTAACAAGCGCGTACCAATTACCGTACTTAATCTACCCCTAGTACAGGCATCGTCACAAACCAGCATTTAACCGTGGTCGGTTAGCTAACATGTATTAGGGGAGGGTAGGACAAGTAACGGGGACCTCAGCGCAACTGTATGGTGCTTTCCTTTGGCAGCATTTGAAGTACGTGTAGAGGGAAAATATGTGAAGCAGCAAAATGTGCACATCTATGATCAAAATTGCTCACCATGAGGTGAATAATAAAGAGGTTAAATTAGGTAAAATGGAGACGACAACTACCTGACCAACACAAAACAATCGCTGCACAAGCAAGAGCCAAAAAGGGACTAAGTATGATTGTTCAACTTAAACAAAAATAATCACAGGTTGATAATAGAAGCACTAAGAAGCGATCCAGGTCTGATGGTCTTCCTCAAAGCACAAACAAATCACCTAATGGAGACCGGAGGTGCTCGAGCAGGAAGAGCCACCTGATGAGTTGTCAGGTAGCCGCCAAACTTCCTATGCGAGGTTATGAGCCTCGCTTCCCTGGTTGACAGGGTCACCTCCACCATCTCCACCAGCTGCTTGCACCCCTGTTGGAGCACCTTGATCCGCATCTGACCTGTCTCCACCTTCAAATGTGGGGGGCACGTTGGAGCTCTGAGCTGCTGCTGCAACTTGGCTAGAAGGATCCACATACTGCCCTGATAGAGGCTGCGGGCCCTGTTGTGTTGCTGGACCATTATCCTCTGTGAAGGGAACTGCCTGGACGTCGTCTGGTTTATTTAAAGCGGTTTCATGCCCACCAGGTGCACCAATTATGTGGCTATCTTCACCACCATCCTCACCGGCGTCGCTCCCATCGCCATTCCTGCCAAATGGAGCCTCTTCCTCTTGCTCTGGAGTGACAGGGCTAGCAAGGGAGGCAGGAACCACCTCATTAGGTAGGGGAACGGAAGCCATGCCATTAGCATAGTTAGCATCGACCACTTCCCAATCCACTTCGGAAACTTTTTCTGACGCACCTAAACGCAGACAGCCAGCTATCCAAGAAGGAGAGGTTAAATTCCTCCTCAGTTCTGGTGAGGTGCTTGGTGGATTCCAGCCTGTCCTTTAGGAGGCCCAGTTCGATTGTGAGTGTAGCATTGACACCCCTTATAGCATCCAACTCTTTTTGAACCCCTTCATTTGTTGCTTTAGCCTCCTCCAGTTGAGAGGCCCTCTCTTGCAAGCTTTTTTCTAAGAGTCGTGCCTTATGCTCGGCATGGTGACGAATAGTATCGGCATTGTTCCTAGCAGCAAGAGCATCATCTCTTTCCTTGTGGGCCATCTCAAGTGCAATATTTGTAGCTGCCAAGTTCTGGTTGGCAACAGACAGGTTGTGGTTAGCCGAGGCCAGATTATGGTTGGCAGTGGCCAGTTCATTTTGTAGCCCAGCAATCGTGGAGGCAGCCTCAGTGGAAGCATCCATGTGTTCTTGTTCAGCCTTCTTCATCAACTCCTTGAATTGTTTGATTTCCTCTTTAAGAGGATCCATCTTGGGCTCATAATGGTCCACCATCTCACTACCCAGCAACCCCTCCTTGAGTGCCTGTAAATTGAAAAGGCATGAAAATAACAATTATGAAATTTTAATGGGTGATGAACGCATTAATTGTAGACGTATGAGGTACATACAATTCCGAGACCGCGTCTTATTCGAGCACCAAGTCCCCTGATGGAGGGTCCAGGTCTGTCCAAGACAGGAATTGCCCTGTGCAGCAATGCTCTGATTGCCTCATCACTTGTTGGGTTGGGACCATCTTCGATGCGGCCCGGAGGACATGGCAGATCCTCTCTGTAGCAGGAAGCAACCTCTCTTGGGATGTTGAATAACGGGAGATCATCTGTCCCAGCTGTTTCCTGCCTGGTGTGCCCCTGCGACTCCTCTAACAAACGGCTATGGTAGTCAGAGATATGAGACATGCTGGCCAGAGCCTAGTAGTCCCCTCGGTGAACACCTTGGTTAGCTTCCAACCTCTTCTCCTGTACAGCTGTTTGAGAGCTCTGAGTGTAAGGAAGGGCAACATCACATTCTTGCTGTTGTAGTCTCATAGCATCCCTCTCATCATTTTTTTTGGATTCGCCTCATTTTGGAGAGAGGCACGTCATCATCATCATCATCATTTGCATCCTCATCACCACCATGAGGACCTTCATCGTTGGTCCGATCATCATCGATTTCGATGACCGTCTTTTCCTTATTTATGGTTGTTGCCTCACCCCGCCCACTGCTAGGGCCAGGCACACCTGTTGAGAAAGGGTGGAGGCGCAAGCTGTTGTGCTTGTATCTGTGGCATTGGCAGCAGTCCTAGCAGCAAGGGACAGGTCGGGGTGGGGGGATGTTGGAAGGGCAGCACTCCTGGTCCTCGTCCTGTTTATTCGAAGAAGTTCCTCTTCCTCCTCTCCTTGCTCCTCTTCCCTGTCCCTTGGTGGGGAAGGCAACCTCGTGCTCTTCAACCCTCCAAGAGACGGTCCGACGCTGTCCAAATGAGGGGGGAGGACGGGCAGCAATAGGCCTGATCGTGATTGGACCAGGTTCTATAACAGGCAGTGGAGACATGTCCTGCTCCAATTGAATGTATCTTAGATGCGGGGGGATGTCTTTGGGTATATTGCTAGAGGGGGATGGCTTCCTATCCCTACTAACTCCCAACAGGGAGTAGTCGAGCTTGCTCAGGGTTTCCGCTACAGGGTAGGACGAAGCCCGATCAGATAGATCAAGAAACACACACACGCACGCACGCACGCACGCACGCACGCACACGCACACACACACACACACACACACACACACACACACACACACACACACACACACACACACACACACACACACACACACACACACACACACACACACACACACACACATACATACATACATAAAAAGAAAAAAATTGACAACAGAGGTCTCAATTTTGGGTGATAATTTTTAAAAGGTCTGAACTATTGATTAACCTGTGTAGGTCCCAACTTCAGGGGGTCTTAACTTTTAGCGGGTCTTTGTGACTTGAAAGTGGCTTAATGGGTCATCACTTGTAAAACTTGGTTCACACCAGAAGGGTTAATTGAGAGAGGGATGTAGGAACTATGTGAGATTTTTAAGTAAATCGTCAGTTATAAGTCACTGAGGCCCGCCAAAAGTTAAGACCCCCTAAAGGTGGGACCTACACAGGTTAATCAATAGTTCCGACCTTTTAAAAATTATCACCCAAAGTTGAGACCTCTGTTGTCAATTTTTCCTATAAAAAATGCAGAGGAAATAGGAGAAGGAAGAGTCTTAGATTCCAGAAGTACCTTTGTCCATTTTCTGGCTAAGGTTGCAAGAAGCCAGATACGCTTCGTTCCTGATGAGGTCGAAGTGAGGAAGCCAAGTCATTGGAATCGGACTTTTATTTCTGTTCGCACTGAGGGCAAAATTTTTTTTGGCCACGTCTGTTTCTTCGGCCGTTAGTTCCTCCAGGGGGACAGCATTCATGTCTCTGGGCTCGGTGAATTCTGTCCTGGCCTTGTACGCATCTTTGTGCGAAAGAATGGAGTGGTACCCACAGCCACAAGAACTCACTTGTCCAGGCACCCATTTCACCTGGTTTGGGGTAACAAGTGTTGTAGGTGTCACCCTCCACCTTCACCGCCTCTACGGTGTACCAGCCTTTGGGGATCCTACCCCTGCTATACATCTTAAGCTTAAAAAGGGCCCGAAAGACCCTGATGGATAGACCATATCCCATGAACTCACATGTCCATATAAAGGAAACGATCTTTTGGACAGTATGAGGAGTGAGTTGGGCCAAACTTAAGTTCCACACATCAAGAATCTCAACAATAAAGGGATGAAGTGGGAACCTGATACCTGCATTCAGGTGGGCGATGTAGACCGGCACCACGCCTTAGTCGTGTTCACAAGCGGTAGATTTATTATTGGTCTACATAAACCAGTACTCCTCCTTCTCAGATCTACAGGCTAGCCTGGTGGCCCTGGTGTGCCAGTCGTACTCACGCATCCTAGCTAGGAACCCTGGACTGGGCCTGATGTTGACAGCACCCATTTGCTTGTTCTTATCCTCCCAACGGACTATGACTTAATGTCATGTACCATCGATTAGATCCTGTCGAGGAGGAGCTTCCCTCCTAATCCGTCTTCGTCGAGATTCGTTGTCTTGATTTCCTGTACCGGAGCCGCCAACTTCAACTTCAGCGGTTGCGACTGTTCTAGCAAGGTCTAAATCATAGGTGGTGTCAGGTGTATTCCCACCGGCGTTTCCACCTCCCAAGGATAGTTCGGTCGAAAGGATATCGTCTATCTCGTCGTCACTATGCCTTTGCTAGTTGGGTGATGGTATATTTTGGGACCGAGACATATTTGAAAAATTGGGGAGGCTAAATTGTAGTGCTTTCAAACAGTTAATCGATCTTTCGTAGAGCAAAAGGATGAGAGCAAACGAATAATTCGAAGAGAGAAAAAGAGCGATAAGAGCAATTGAATTGGCTACCCTATTCTCTTTCTACATAAATGGCTTTGAATTCCCCAAAACTTGACATTACTGCTCAACCGCCCATAACAACCATTAATTCAAGGTAACACCCACTGTCTTTCGGAATCGAACTCCTCATTGGGTGGCAGGTTCAAAAAAACCGTAATTTTTTGGGAGTTATTGTTTCAGGATACTGTTAACACACGTGTTCATACTTGCGTCAACCAATCAAGACATAAAACCACCCACTCCCATCATGATTTGGAGGGGCAGGTTAGTGGGATAATTTACCCCCACTATTCACTGTATTGGACCCTAGCTGTAATTGTGCTACCCAAACAATACAACCCAATAGGGAGACCAGGCTACACAAAGACTGGTATTAGTAAAAGAGTACTATACTCCGAAGACCTATTGCGCTTGACCCTGTGGAGGACCCTTGACCTGCCAACTAATATGTGGCAATTGATATGGACATGATTGCGGTACCGGATCCAACATGCAATTGTTAACTTGCTCTATGAATGGATTAGGTTCGAGCCCACAGACCTTCATCAATTACAAAAGCTGCGAATCAAATGAGCCAGGGTTCTATAAAATCCCATCTTATTCCGACAGAAATCATAATTCAGCGTGCGAAGGGCCAGTTAGTTACGAGCAAGAACTATTCTCATGCATGCATATAAAGCACATAGGAGAATAGCGAATAGGTAAAGTCAGGCCTGTAAACATTTGTTGGCAAGCCACTGTGGTGATAACATAGCCAATAAGTCGTTAGAGCTTAAATAAGGCCAATCACACCTAGAAAGGCCCTTGCTTCTCATCCATTCCTGTCAGGTTCATAGTTATGCTCAACCATTCCCAAGCACATAAAATAACATGCACGTAAACACATAGACACATATTTATTTATATAACTAAGAGCAGCAGCCATTCAAGGCACTATTCAAAAGGCGAAGAGAAGTTTGGGCGCTGCCAGGTACGTTAGGTAACCTAGAACAGTAGTTAGAAGATAACAGCATAAATTAAAGAAGCATGAGCCTTGGTGCCTCACTGGCACAACACAACACAAAATGCAGTAAATGTTTCTAGGAACAAGCACGTGATCGCGGCAGTTGCCTTACTCATTGAATCCAGCGTCATCGGCAGCTGCTTCTTCAAGACTCACAGACTCGCTTTCCCGAAACATTGAGTTCCGCTAGGTCCTTCAACCCTGCCAGAACTTTTCTCACCGGAATCATATGAAGCATGGGGCTCCACTTGGCTGTCGGCTAGCTGAGCATGGACGCAGCTGTCAAAGTTAAGCCTAATGGTCGAGGAAGTGCTAGAGCTAGGCATCAGGTGAGCCTCATGACTCTGCTTGGGAGTATTTTCTTCAAGGCCAGCTACAGCAGTGGGAGACATGTCAAAGATAGTTTGTTCAGGTGTTTCACAACCATCAGTGGTGATGACCTGTTCATCACTGCGGTGTTCAGCCCCTTTGTCTAGACCAGGCTCGTCAGCAGCACCCTCTTTGTTCACAAAAAAGGAACTGATGAACTGGCATCATTGGCAATGGCTTCTGCGGCACAGGCTGTTTCAACCGCCTGCACAACCCATTTCAGAACATTTCCAGTGGATAGTTCATGGTTTAGGCAGATCTTAACCAAGAACTGAACCTGCTTTATCTCCTCAATTCTTTCCTCTATAGAGCGATCCTTCTGCTCAGCGAAACACCAACAGTTAATTTGATGCGGGAACATCGCATCCATATAATAATGAAAGGAGTCTAATATGAAGATTGATAGGAATGTGTGGACTATATAGAGGCCAGCAGTAGATAGTGCACCTGTTTTCTGATCTCAACAAACCTATTTGCTGATAGACCCAAGAATATCTGAACAATGTCTGTGTATGCCGTTACCTTGAGTGTACCAGTCTCATCGACAAGATCAGTTGTCATAACAAGCCTGATAGGAAGCAAGAAGAATGGTAGTAAAGGGAAAAAACAAGAGAAAGGGCACTAGAAAGGACATAAATGCGAGAGGAGGCGCCAGGAGCAAAGGGTAACACATACAGAGCAACAGGGTATAGCAGAGAAAGGAGCTGCAAGGAATAAAGGTGGGAAAACACACAAGACATCGAAGGGGAAAAAGGTACGATAAGTGTAGCACAATGAGTGTGTATGCGAGACGCAGGTATTATATGAACAATTAAATCCTATAGGTTAATTGTACCTCGAATCAATTTCAACATCTTTGGCACCGCAGCAGTAGCAACAGAACCGTGTTCCTGCCTCCCCCGAAGCCTTTTTACCGCAATTACTGCATCCGTTGTAATGCCAAATATCGTCGAATCACAGGTTCGACAAACGGACAGTAGTCCAGAAGTAGTCATCTTTCCATATAGTAGCTGCCTGTATGAAATGAACAATAGAAGAGGTATGAGTGTCTATACATAGTGAATGAGGTGACAGGTAATGGTCAGCTCTACTTAACTCCCTGAGCACATATCACTATATACATGGTAGACCTGCTTAATAAAGGACAACAAGACAGCGGTGGACGAGGACTGCAAGAATACACCTTGGATACCGACCACGGCACCACGCGTTTGAACTGGCTCTGTTTCACACAAGAAACCATCCCATTATATTTTTTGTTCAAATTTTTCCATGATTCTTTCACAATTGTTCCACGCTATCATCTATTTATAATCGCATGTGAGTGTTAATTGTCAACTACTTCTTATAAGCCTTATTACTTCAAATACGCTTTAGAATAGCAGCGGCACAACTGCACTTGTTGGATAAACATGTAGGTGACCAATTAGAAATGATAGTAGTTCCGTTATATTCTGAAATTCAGATTCACCAACAAGCGTTTGCTATCATCCTTTCCCTATTCTCTTACTTTCCTTATTTCGTGGCTTCTTTTTTTTTCTTTTCTTTTTTCTCTATATATATATATATATATATATATATATATATATATATATATATTTTCTATTTTTTCCATCCTTCTTATTACACACATTTTCCATTTTGTTTTTCTCCCCTTTTCGTGGTTTTTTATTTTGTCTCTTCTCTTTTTTTTCACTTACCCTTCTTCTATCTTCTCCTTCTGTAATTTTTGTCCTTTCCCGGTTTTCTAAATTTCCTTTGTATTCCTTTATGCCTTTCCTCAATTGATACACCCTTCTTCAACTGTTGCTTCTTTCATAGATTAATAGAACACGAATACTATTGCATACAGTGTCCAGTGCAAACCTTTCTGTTAACAATCCCAGCGATGGTTGTGGTGTCCTTAGAAGGAGTCTCATAATACAGCAGCATCGCCTTCGCTCGCCAATCATCAAGCAAGGTAATGTTGTCCTTTATCCTAGGATATATTAGCAAACAAGTTATTATACAGTCAAACCTAATCAATTAACTAGTTGGTCCATATGGAAAATGAAACGAAATGTACCAAGGAGTAACTGCATCCGTAGCACTTCCTGATGGACAATCTATGTATGATGACGATAGAGTTGTTACAAGCGTGAGCCCTGAACGATACATTAACATCAACAGGGTTCCAAAACGAGTAAAGGGAGGCTGCACTGGAATCAGGATAAAGGATAAATAGACTGCAGTACCTCCATAGGTATTGGGTCGGATGCCTTGAACCCCTATAACCTGGTACCTTTCGTGCCAGGTCCCTAGGAAGGCAGCAGCATCGTCAAAGGCAAAGCGATTCTTTGCAATCAGCTTCATCGGCCTAGACATGCTGACAACTCAAGAACAGAAAACATAAGGTGACTGTAACGGTCAAAACCCGCAAATACACGGGCAGTCACAATAAAAACATGCAAACAGTCGTTACCTCTGATCTACCAGCAGCACCTCACGAACTGCCTGTTTGTATCCAGCGAATTCCTCCTCTCGCTTAGCACCAACGAAGACAACAGCAGCAACGACATCTGTGGCTAACAAAATTAGAGCCTATGAACCCATAGCATCATAGTCTACACACAAGATCAACCAATGAATGCTAATGAATAGATGCATCTACCAATCAATGGTTCTCCACTCTGATAGGTTGTTGGAACGCTCGCTAGCAATCGATATTGAGGTTCTGCATAGCAATCTGACAGATCAAGAGACTTAACTTTCATGCGCCCCCCAAGATTCAACTGATACTATTCTTCTGGCCTGGTCCGAAATGCCTGTGGAACAGACTTGACAGCAACATCACTCAGCTCGTATTCGCCGTTTCTTTCGAGAGCCTGCTCATACATATCAATGTCGTTCTCGAACAGGGTGCCTCTCATTGTAGTTCCCTTCAAAACAAAACAAAAAAGCAAGATGAAGACAGCAAGGGTGTTAGTTGGTGACGCACCCAATCACAAATAAAATCCATAGTCTTAGTCCTATATCAAATCTTTGCTACCAATAATACAAAGGCATCATCACTCAAGCCAACCAAATGCACATGCAACCAGTCTATAACAACAACAACATACCTTGTCATCCTTGAAGACGAGCCTCTGATAACGGTGCTTAGAGGGAGACACAATGGGCTGGCCCTTGTGTAGGACCTTTACTTTGAGCCTGGCTCCTTTGGTTCTGTCAGTGAGTTTCTTCAGTGGAGTGTAATTCGGCTTCATCCCTAGCCAGAAAGTATACCGCCGGAAGAGACCCTGCAGAAAGAGATCGAACGAGAGTATTGACACAGTAGGAGAAACATCACAAGTTCTACAAGCGCGAAGGGCACAGAGAAATCAATCCTAACAAACACCCTGCTTAATCTGAACAGAGGTACACCAGTGACAGAGTTACCCATCATAAACACAGGCTATACAATAAACAGTCGAAAATCTATGAAGCAATTTCAAGATCCCTCACGAATGCCTTGACGTTCGAGTCAAATCTAAAATAGCACGTTGCACAACGAACTTAGCTAGCTGAAGACAATACAAGGCTGTGAGATCCCAAAAAAAGAAGAGTGAAGGGAACTCAGCCTAATATAAGACAGCACATTCTACAGTGAACCTAGTTAGTTAACAACAATATGAGGCCATAAGATGTCAATAGAAGAGCAGAGTCAACTCAATTTAAGAGAGAGGCAACTCCTCTATTTATTAATAGAAAGGAATCACCTAACCCAATAAAAAGAATGGCACTCCCTACCCTGGAAATCAACCATCCAGATTGTATGGACCAAAACAAAAGCAGAAATCAAGGAGCAGTATGGCTGAGGTCATAAAACAGTACAACAAAACTGTGCTACACTCTTTCAACACCCAAATGTTCTTTTGAGAGCGTACGTCTGATCATACAGTAGATAGATATTTTATGCACTTTGTTCTAGCATAACAAGTGAATTATATACATGCAAGTGAGCACAGGCAATAGAGCCTAACACGATGAAGGCTATTAGTCCATTTCTAACAATCAATATTATTGGTAGATCACTCTATGAAATCTATACCCTTTTCTACTTTTCTACCCCTCCCTGTATCGGCCTTAGCTCCCCATTCATCGTATTTTTATGTTAGATTAGAGGAACCCCTCCCTGAATGATTCACCAGTCCGTTGGCACGCTAATCCGCACAGGTATATCTAGTAACCCTAGTTATTCTACAACTTGCTAACAAAAAACAATACCAAGAATATTGAGTTACTGGACTTATTTGGGACTAATTGATCTATTTGTACACCCGCGCGTAATCAAATACATGCTTTGGTAATCACAATTAAATAACAAGCCATTGCTCATTAGTGGTGGACTATAATACTTGACCACTGCCCCTAAGACTAAGGGAAGGGAAACTGGTATATAAACACAAACAAGCAAATCTCAGGCCATTAGCAAGCATATATATTCACAATAATCTTCCCGTAAATCACCACTCCCTTTCACTTTCTAGCCCCATCGCTCTCCTGTTCTGCTTTTGCTTAATTTTCTTTCGATTCTATGTGCATCCTCTTTCCTTTACTCCCCATGCACCTGTACAATTTTTTATAGCATGTTTTCTTCCTTACCCCCCCCATTGACAAAGAACCCAAAGGGAGAGCTGAGCAAGGAGGTCTAAGAGTAACAACGCTGGCTGTCAACTGTTTAGAGACACATCACTAAACCACGACACTCGCACGCCTCAGCACTTCGTAGGCAACAACATTTCGTACTGTAGGTTGGGTTCTGTATGTACCATTGGATTCAGAAACCACCTTGACATTCGCCGACGTGCGCACCCGGGAAAGTGCAACATAAAGTTGGCCATGCGAAAAGCACTGATGACGCAAAAAGACCCCAACATTGTTCAATGTGTGCCCTTGTGACTTATTGATTGTCATTGCAAAACTGAGTTTTATCGGGAACTGAGTCCTCTGGAACTGGAACTGAACATGTGATCCGGCAGATGGACGAAGACGTATCCGCGGAATCATGACCTGCTGTCATGCCGCAAAGCCCGTTGCAATTTCACACAATATGACATTATGTGAGAAGGGCCTGCAGGTTAACCGAGTGCCATTGCAAAGTCCCACAGAAGTATCGATGTTTCTCAGGAGCATGACAGGATAATCTTTTTTCAAAATGAGTTCATGTGGACTCATACCTGCAGGGGTCAGCATGTTGAGAAACTCAACAGGGTAGATATTCGCTGTCTCATCAAGAAGGACATCGATACTTGTGTATGTAACAGTCTCACCAGGGAACCACTCAATCAATGACGAATTTAATAGATCAACCTCATCATTCCTGGGTGCCAGTATAGCCCTGTCAACAAAGATCACATGATCAAATGGTGGTGCAAGAATTTCTGGGAAAATGTGTCTGATGAGAATATCAACCGGATCAACTGCTTCATCAAAAGAAATAACCATGTCTCTCGGGACAGGTACGGATGACATCTCCTCATGCTGCAGCCTGCCGTCTCCAAGCGAAAGAAGGAACGATGAGAACTCCGGATCCTCTCAGGCAAGCATGTTCTCAGTTAGATAAAACCAAGTAAACAATGGCCACAAAGATGAAGATACAAGGCTCGCCTCGATTGCCTCCTGTTCCGACTTATTAGGGAGCACAGGTAGCACAGGTAGCACCTGCCAGAAATCACCCCCCCAAACACCACAACTTTACCTCCAAATGGGATGTCAGCGTCGCATACATCCCTCAACAGCAAGTCAAGTGACTGAATAGACAGCTTATTAGCCATGGGAGCTTCATCCCAGAAAATCGCCGCCGTTTGACGTAACAGAGCAGCCAGAGCACCCTGTTTTGGAACACCACAGGCTAGGCTTGCATCGAGATCCAACGGGAGCTTGAACCTCGAGTGGGCAGTACGACCACATGGCAGGTTAGATGCAGCAATACCTGCTGAAGGTGTTGGCAATACAATTTTACCTTGACTGCGAGCCTTTGCGTAGATAGTGCAATACAGGAATGTTTTACCTGTCCTTCCTGGTCCATCTATGAAAAACAGTCCAGGCCGACCATCCTTGACACGCCTGATTATACACTTGTAGGCCTCTCGTTGCTTCACATTTAGTAACCTACGTCTCTCCAAGTATTCCTGAGGAATAGGGGCATCAAGTACTACCTGAATGTCTCGAATAACACGAACATCCTCTGGCAGCCTCTCTTCTAAATGCTGCAAATCAAACTCTTCAACCATACTCTCCAAAATCTGCATTATTTGTCGGGCAACCAATCCAAACACCATCTCATCCGAACACGGATGACGGTGATGGAAGTCCTCAGAGAGATATGGATAGTACTTGTCCCACAAAGCACGAGGATTTGGGCGGTTGCAAAATATGAGCAGCGTCACGAATAATCGGTGCAGAGCAGACTATAGCTTCATCTAGACACCGTTCGACCCCATCAGATTGTTCAACAAAACCCCGCTTAATAGCAGCTTCTTGAAAACCGATGTATGTATGACCGTCAACTGTAAGAAGATCCTTGAACGATGAAGGGCCACAGACTTGTGACAAGAGTAAACGAAGATAATAACGTTCTGACTCAGATGGACCAACAAAGTTCATTCTGCCAACTGCAAACTGCCATTTTTGATCGGTCCACATCTTATCCTTAGCATTCCAGGTAAAATGCTCCGGGAACTCCGAATATAAATACTTTGGACCATCTGGTCGCGTCTGATTGATCCTGAAGAACTCAGTTAGTGGAGTCCTTGCACGTGACTCATCAAGGAGTATAGATGAAAGGCTTTCATTGGGGTTGAAACTGATGTGCTGAAGATTATCGAGATGAACCTTGATTGGCATAACAGCATGGTGCATCTCGTAGAGCGGGAAACCAAATATCCTCCAGGCAGCTTCCGGAGGCGATATCCACCGTCCAGACTGAAATTGCTCGATCTCATCATGCACCCCATCAGAGTCGGTACTGCCAACATTAAATAAGATGCGATCGTGGCCTTTGTAAATGTACTTATACAAGTACTTAACTGCACAGACATTGGCACATACCTCAACGTTGATGTGACAGTCAATCAAGGCAAGTAGAAAGGGATTATACAGTATAATTCAACGATTGTCCAGCCTGGTACCTCTTCTCATACAATATTCACCTGTGTCTCGTCTCTTGTAAGTGGGATACCCGTCATCACTGGTCGTTGTGTACTCTGAAAATGATTTGGGAAACCCAAGCCTGCACTTTCTTCTACCATTCGATTCCCTCATGCAACCACAATTTGGGTCTAGAATCCCACACGGGCCATGCATCATGTGCTTCAGGACGAGCTGGCGAAGATATAAATGAGTCGTTGGTGGAATCTCTGCACAAACAAACTTATCATAGTCTTCTGGACAACGCAGCTTGTAGTCTGGTTTAAGTATACGCAGCAGGTGAGCATGAGGAAGTCCACGCTCTTGAAATTCGACCACATAAACAAAGGCTGCAACTTCTCCAAACACACGCTTGTCAAGCAACAATTTTTTCAGATACATGAGCTTTGCCCGGAACACCCTTGCAACCAGATCAGGCCTATTCTGGGCATGTTGTCCTAGAAGCAGCTTGCCCTGGATCTCCCTCCAATTCGGGTTGCATGTCATCGTTATAAACAAATCCGGTTTGCCAGATCTACGGACAAGGGCCATGGCATTTAGGTACCGCCGTCTCATGTCTGGAGGCCCGCCAATAAACGACGATAGCAGAATGATTCTGTGCCCGATATTAACTGCAGAATTCTCACCCGCCTCAGCAGTATCAATAACGCCTTGATATAAATCTGCTCTGACAGTACCTTGGTTGTTCCTGATGAAG
This sequence comes from Beta lomatogona, assembly GCA_947646795.1. Lineage (NCBI taxonomy): Eukaryota > Viridiplantae > Streptophyta > Magnoliopsida > Caryophyllales > Amaranthaceae > Beta > Beta lomatogona. The sequence continues at coordinate 34,790 of CANSNZ010000946.1, forward strand.
TCGAGTCTCGTGTTCTCAAGCTTGACATACATATCCACAACAAACGGTTGAAGAGCACGCTCAAAATCCAACAGAAGATCATGATTTCCTTCACAGTCCTCGCGTATCTGCAAAAGATAGCAATAGAACTCCCTACACGATACTTGCTTCCGCTTTGATGTAAGACCGCCATCTGCCACTGTAACCACAACGCCAAAACCGAAACAGAATTAGGAATCACCCTAGAACTAATGCCACGAGTTCCTCCTGCGCTACGAGTTCCTCAACTAAACCAGCATCCCTGACCGGATCAGCCTGCACCCTAGGTGGATGTGAGCTGTTTCTCCTGCATCGAGGCAGCCCGGGATGCCACCTGGGTTCTCCATATGGGAATAGCAAAGGATACGAGAGTGGATCGTAGCAGCCATAGTAGTGCTTGAGACGATGAGACGTGTTACTACAACCTCTCACGACGATATATGGCCCCTCCGATTCACTCGACATGCTGGAATCTAAAACAATAGCAGCAACCTCTGAAGAAGATGGAGCATTGTAAACCCGATGGTCATATACAGGATCCTTGTTGATGCGGATTGTCGTAGTCTCATCGACCCTTTGATCACGAAGACTGCGGAAAAACTGAGCATATGGATTACACTCCATAACACGCATAAGACGCGAAATCACAGTTAGTCGAAGCTCCGGGAACAGGCCAGACCTGAGGTCCTGCTCGTGCGCCGCATCATGAAAGTACAACTGTAAATACTTCGGATTTTGTTGGTCAGGTAGCAGGTCTGGCAGATAGTGGTAGATCTGACCATATAGTTTAAACACATAGATCCTCCTGAATGTCTCGGTAGTTATCCTGCCACCCAACGAACTGAAAGCGAAAAAGTTGTTGTACAAACGACTGTACATGCGAAAATTCTGCGAATCATCGTCGTTCCCCCGCACCAGGCTTACCAATTCAGGGTGTGCTCCATGGATGTTTACCTTGACCTCGCCCGATGAACAGCAAAACCCAACTGTTTCATATTGGAACTTGAACTCACCACAGTACAAACACCTTGGCTAGGGCTCTAATACGTGTGGAGCAGAAGGGAGATTGCCCCCGATACTGCAATATGGCGATCTGTAAGCATACCAGACAATAGGTAAAGAAAAAAATATTAGCATGTCAGCATATACTGCTTGATTGCAAAAGGCTACAGAACCCACACCAAACCGACCACCGAGTACCATCCACCAGACACTACATCAACCCCTTGGTATTTTGTAGTTCATATAATCAAAGACCGACCCGAAACACACATATTCGAGCATCGAATTCCGTCCCAACTAACGAAAAGTGCACAGATAAAAGGAAAGGAATAAACACTAATAGGGGAAAAAAAAAAACACAATAAGAGCTCATAGCCACATTACCCCAACACCCCCAGACATTGTATAGAATAAACGGCACACCGTTTCTAAACAACATGCTCCTGGACAGACACCAACTTTGTAACGGGGATCGAATCACTTGACACGACGCCTCTTAGAACTACGACCAGACCCAAAAGACCACTACATAGGATAATCTACGACCTCTAATTCGACGGGTGCGTGGCTGTCTGGGAACAGCGGGTTGCCCTGTAGCCCGTGCATGATGAGTATCACACGAAGAGGTAGAAGCGGACAGAGACCCCGTGCTGCACTGGACATTCTAGCGCGAACACCTTTGGCTGTCAGGGCGACTGCAACCCCTCCTAGTAACAGGAACCTGTTGCAGCGATGTTAATGCTTCACCCACATCCTGTCGGTAGACCCGTTGAACACGACAACCACCATGTATTACATTGGTAAAACCAACTGTTCCAGGAATAAAACAAGACTGGGTCAACAAATATATGTAAAAGTTTAAACCCCTCTAACACAAACACCGCACTCCCTCCCATGGTCGGGCACCAATCACCTCCACTTACCATGGACCTGTAGACAAGAGGAGGTAAAAAAAGAGGGACATGATTAAAAAGGCAAGTAAATACATACCCATTTGTACCGCAGGAGCTGACACCGCGCACGCAGCCTACGTTCGAGTGCAAAACCCAGCAGAGGATACTGTACACTGTGGAACAATAACCGTATAAGGGAACTCTACATTTAAATTTAAGAGTCACAAAACGAAGCAGAGACAAAAAGGTACCATGATCGTTGAACAACGAGGAGAAAACATAGAGAAACCAACGCAATAGGGGGACAATGCAGGTAAATATCAACTATATTGAAATATGAAAAACGAAAAAAAAAAGACAAGCACATGTGTGCATAGAACTAAATCAATAAACGAAGAGCCTCCTTCATAACGAATTCTTATTTATTCAAAACAAGCATAGAATGCACAAGAGACTTGAGCCACAGCATACAACAAATGCCCGGTGGAAACACAATTTGGCATAATACAATATCCCATGCTAAACAGGACATTACATAATACAACCCGTCCCACAGCAAAACAGACCAGATATAATTAGGCACACTAACATATTTGGTGCCTAAAGGACACTGCCTAGAATAGAACAAAACACCCCAAGATATACGATATACACTATTGAGCACGACTGGTGTCCAAGCTGGGCGCGACCCTAGCACGTGCAGGAAGGTCGAGCTCAGCAGAAACCGCATCATCAGGAACTACATTTGCCGCAGAACTATTAGAGGATCGTAGATCAATCATCAAACAAGGGCGTTTCCGCGACACGCAGGGTGGACTCGTAGCCTCCGGTATTCTGAACGCAGGTCCTCTAGGTGTCAGCAGTACAGCCTGCTCACAAGACTGGCTAACCACCGCATCCTCACGTGCTTCATGGACACGACCCCTAACAGCCAGATACCTCTCTCTCTCTAGCCTAGCCTTAGACACAGCAGCATGCAAGCAAGTGTAACTGGCATCGTCAACAGCAAACCGATACATGACCATTAGTTCGCGGATAACCTTCTTAGCCAGACACTGTTGGCAACATCAGCTGACACACATTGCTCACTGGCAAACCACCTGGTATCAACCACGAGACCAAGATCCGAAATACCCACCCATGCCTTGTACCCCCCCCGAACTACACTGCAAACACTCCACTTGCGTCACGGGAACCTGTAGCTCATTGACTATCCTAGATAACAGCTCAGAAAAATCAATGGCAACTACGGCGCCAGAACCATCATGGACAGCTACAGGCGTAAAGACAGGAGCTCGCACACTTGATGCACTCTCTCTAACCATCTCCAACTGTAATCTCTTTGTAATGAACACATGTAAAATGCCAGCATACTCATCGCACAGCTCCAAATTAACATCATCCATACGAAAACCGTATTCCTCCACCAAATACAGCACCATTCCCTTGGCTGCACATTCAGCACTTTCGACAAGACTACTCCCACCCCGAGAAAAAAACACATGGTTCCGCGATAATACAAATCCATCACAAGCAGGCTTAGCCAGTCCCAAGACAAAACAAATCCATCACAAGCAGGCTTAGCCAGTCCCAAGACAAAACAAATCCTATACAAAAGAACCCTGTAAGAAATCGAGAAAAGCATATTTCCTTGTTCCGCAGCCTGCACACAACCACACCATTGTCAAACATTAGTCCCGACACAATGATTCACGGAGACCCAAGTTTGTCCTAAAACCACATCCATTGGATAAGGACACCACACACACAAAAGAGACATACCAACAGCGACAGTCAACACCACATCCATCACAAGCAGTCAACACACTGACAACTCCACAACCACGCCCCTACACCCCAACAGCTTGCATAATCTAAATCTATCACCCACTTGGCTAAACCACGTCCTTAGCACACCAAGCTAACAAAGGAGGTGTCTCCAGTATGGTACATGCAACCAATCACCATGCCAACTCAAAAATCCCCCCATGTATTCCATCAGTATTATATAAGCCTGCCCAAAAAACTCCCTATGTATTCCATCAACAGTGTATAGCATGCACCCCTATCTAAAACACGTATTTCACGACATATATAAAACAGACCGCGGGATCCTCCAATTAAACACCTATATTACAGCTCTACAAAAAATCTGGACCACTCTTTGCAACCCAAGACATAATTCAAATGGGTGAAGGACCCCAATACACTCAACAAAATGGCATGTTAAAGAGTTAGCACGGCTGACACCACACTGATAACACAAAGTGACAAGAAGGTTACAAGCAACAAAAGCAAACAACATCATAAAAAGTACACATGCACATAATAGATCTGTCAAAGAATCGTACCCTGCCCACTCAGCATGCACGATCAATATCCCCCACAGAAACAGCAACCTGTAACGAACCCTGCACCAACAAGCAAAACAAAGTGAGTAAATGGGATAGAAAAAGGAAAATACATGCAAAAAAGTAAAGGAATAAAGACGAATAAGAAGAAGGAAGTAGGAAAAAGACTGTAAGAATAGCCATTTGTGACACATCAGATGCTCCCAAAAGGAGTTTCAGAAAAAGAAGACAAATATAAACTTTTAGAAGAAACAACCACCCATCCATCAAAATAGAAAAGCACCACATTTAAACCACCATCAGCACCCCTGGCCACTGGCCTCATTAGCCCCCACAAACAACCGGAGAAGCCAACCACAGTATCAGCCACTCAAAAGGAATATAACCCAAATCACAGGTACACGCCACCGGCCAGATCGATCAACACCATAACCACCAAGACATGCATAACAAATGAGAAGAACAGAAGCAATAAATACACCACCAACAAACAAGTCACCCCCCCCCCAAAATCCATAAACCCAAAAACAACCCCCCAAAAGCCCAAAAGACATGCATAACAAACAAGGAGATCAGGAGCAACAGATACACCATAAACAAGCAAGCCAGCCAGCACGACCAGCAACATTAACACCCCTAGACAGTGAGAAGGCAACTGGTGCTACTCACAATATCCTGGATGTTCCCGATCACCACACTCGACCCTATCCATAAAAGCACCATGTACAACAATACACACACACACACACACACACACACACACACACACACACACACACACACACACACACACACACACACACACACACACACACATGTCTATATATATACACATAACATATATAACAGTCCAACTACCCCCCCCACAGTATTAACAGTACATTTGCACAGTTCAGCAGACACTAAAGCACCAAAAGTACAGCCACATCCTTATTTTCAGCATAATATCCATACCCTTCACTCCCTCTCTAATACCCCATCCAAAACAGCTGAAATGGAACACACATTCAACCCCAACATATCACCACACACCCCAATATTCCATGCCACACCTTGACCACAGCATAGACCGCAGACCATAAACTGGGCTGGCCCTCCCAAACACACCCCAGAGTCAACAAACCCTCAAAACCCACCTTGCCATGACCCAATCCACATAAACACAGACCCACGCAAAAGCCCAACAAGACATATCTAGCCCAGCATTCACATAAACAGTTACATCCCGATATCCAGCCACACCCATCAGATCCGAACCCCACGATCCATAAACACTGAACCATAATAAAACAGGAACCCAAACATTAGCGCAACCTAACAGATCTGACAACAAACAAACACACCACAATATCTAATCCAATGGAAAATATAACATAATAACAATACCAAATAACACCAGAACAACTAAGCACACAAGTACTCAGAACCAATAAAACGAATCAAATAACTCACCAAACAGCAGCAGGACAACTAAACACATAGAACCAATCAACCAACCAACGAACGGCACATCATTGAACCCCAACAGCACGACGATTACAGCGTTGCTGGCCACCCCCCACCCCCCAAATACAATCGACGTCACCCGTTGCCCCAGGACAAACGTCGGTGCACATAAAGGACAGCTTGCAACCAACCCCACAACACAAGAGGAGCAGCGGCACCAGCCTGCACAAGCAATCAAGCATAACAAAACCAATCAATAACCAATAAAGTAACAAAACAGACCAAGCAAGGCAACAAACCATAACTGAACACCGGCACCGCCAGCCAACCACAACAAAACCAATCAGTAATCAATAATAAAGTAACAGAGCAGACCAAACAAGGCAAACAATCGCACCTGAACACCGGCGCGCCGATGGCCTGCCACCACTATCGCAACCCACGGCACACGAAGAATGGCGCCACTGAACACCGGCGCCGCCAGCCAACCACAACAAAAACAATCAGTAATCAAAATAAAGTAACAGAGCGACCAAACAAGGCAAACAATCGCACCTGAACACCGGTGCGCCGCTGGCCTGCCACCACCATCGCAACCTACGGCACACGAAGAATGGCGCCACTGGCTTGCCACCACCAGCGCAACCCACGGCACACGAAGAATGGCGCCACTGGCCTGCACCCAAAGGTCCAACGGCACCAGAAGAACCGGCGCTGCTGGGAATAAAACAAACCAAACAAGGCAATCAACCGTACCTGAACACCGGCGCGCCGCTGGCCTACCCCCAACATCGCAACCCACGAAACACGAAAAATGGCTCCACTGAATTACCCCCAAAGGCCCAACGGTACAAAAAGAATCAGCGCTGCTGCTCCGACATCCAACGGAACGGCACCGCAAGAATGGCGTCGCGGGCCTGCTCCCGTAGCATAACGCAGGGAGACCTGGCACACGCACATGGTTGGCATGTGGGGGGGGGAGATAATGGCAAACCCAAAAGAGGAACATTGTGGCGAAGGAAAAAGAAGACACAGAAGACCGCCACACACACATGGCTGGCATGGGGGGGAGAGGTAATGGCGTACAGAGTAAATGGCATGTGCAGGGAGGGGCAAATAGGTCATTCCACTGGTCCCTGTCTACAGTGCCTGGTGAGTTCTCTTTTATAAGGTAAGAGATACTTTTATTTATTTTATATATATATATATATATATATATATATATATATATATATATATATATATATATATATATATATATATATATATATATATATATATATATATTGATTTTATGTGCTATTTTATTTATTTTTAATTATTTGTAGTTATTTTTTGTACTTTTATCTATTTTGTTGGAAGAAGTAGTAAATTTTCTTTGTTCAAAATTTTATTTTACTATTGTTGTAAACAATTTAACACATGGAAATGGATTAGGGTTATAACTATTTAGAGTGCTTTAAATCTACTTTTCCAAGATTTAAAGGGAAAATTGCCACCACCAGTCCCACCTTTTTAGCATTAGCCTTTGAGTTATTCCTGGCTGGTCCAACCTTTGAGGTGAGATTGACAAAAATGGTCCTCATAACCTGGTAACCTGCTGCAGCAGGTTAAACCAATTTTTTTGTTAATTAAATACGACTCCGAGACGGGGGAGGGTCGGAGTCGGATCTCACAAAAAATCCGACTAATCCGATCCGACTCCGACTTTTACATAATTATAATTTTCTAATTTTTATTAGGTTATTTATGTATAGTAAATATTAAAGACTTTATCTCTTATTAAAAAAATGGAGACTAAATATATTTTTTATTCTATTTTTTATGTTAAATGAATGTTTTAATATTAATATATACACATCATATCAGTAATTTTAGTTGCATTCGAATGAAATTTACGAACCTCTGAAACATTTCGAGTATAAGTATGTTTTTGGTTTGGTATATCAAATTCAAATTAATGCAATATGGTTATTAGAAATTAAGATAATTGGAAAAAAAAAAGGCTTAAAATAAGGATTTTTTATTTTTAATTTTTTAGAAAAAAAAAAAGAAAAAAACTCGGAGTCGGATCGGATCGGAGTCGGATCTCATATTTCAAAGTCGGATCAGAGTTGGATTCTCGGATTCGGATGGCGGAGTCGAATGCTGATTCAAAATCCGACTTCCTGTAGGGTCGGAGTCGGATTATGCATAATCCGCTCCTAGTCTGACCCGTTACCATTCCGAGGCTAATCCTAAAAAGGTTGGACTGGTGGTGGCAATTTTTAGTTGTTAATTGCAAATTTATTAAAAATACTCTTTCTAGAACCGTCATCAATTTTCTAACTTTTTTAGATAGTTTTTGACTTTTTTTTAAAACAATTTCTGATATTTTGTTTGTAAATAGAATGAAAATCTATTGTTAGGTGACTCAATTTGTGTGAACTTGAACAGTTTAGACTATGGATTATCGTAAATGATCTAAACTTATCTAAACTTTCTGAGTTCCTTTTTATGAGAAAGTCAAACCTTATTAGATCTCATTCGAACTTATCAAAACTTATTTTTGCTCAAAATAGATTCTAATAAGTTGAAGAGAACAAAGCCTAATTTTGAAATGAATCACAAATCAATATATATATATAAAGGAGGAACTTTTCGGGAGCATAGGGAGCTCCTCAAGATTTCGAGCTTATTGAGCGCGCCACGTAGGATTGCCACGTCATCAATTTTTATTTTTATTTTTTACAAAAATAGAGTTCTAGATGATTTAAATACATATAAGGAGATTTGGATAAGCGAAAATTAGAGTTCGGATTTGAATCAACAACCTAAATTATTATATCATGAAAATTGTGTATAACTTTTGATACGTAATTCGAAATATTATAATTTTTGTACCATTGGAGAGTGCTCGGAATATACTTCAAAATAAGATCCATTTATAATATAGTTGTACAACTTATGAAATATAGAGCGTCATGTAGGATTGACATGTCATCAAATTTTTTTTTTTCTTCTAAAAATAGAGTTATACATAGATTTAAATACGAGTCTTGGATAAGCAGAAACTAGAGTTTCGTTTTGAATGAACAACCTAAATTATTATATTATGTAAATTGTGTATAAATTTTGCTACCTAATTCAGAATATTATAATTTTTGTACCATTAGATAGTGCTCGAAATATGCTTTGAAATAAGATCAATTTACAATATAGTTCTACAATTTATGAAATAGAGAGCGCCACTTAAGATTGCCATGTTATTAGTTTTTATTTTAGATATTTGAAAAAAATAGAATTCTACATATATTTAAATACATAAAAGAGTTTTGGATAGGGGGAAATTAGAGTTGCGATTTGAATAAACAACCTAAATTATTATATTATGTAAATTGAATTTAACTTTTGCTACCTAATTCAAAACATTATAATTTTTTACCATTGGAGAGTGCTTGAAATATGCTTCAAAATATGATCTATTTACAATATAGTTTTACAACTCATGAAAATATATTAAATTAGAAACATTGTAGGACATTATTTAGTCTTTTTTTAGATAAATATAATAATGGCTATAAGTATTAAGTATAGTGTATTATATGTGATTATAAAATTTGATTATAGGTCCAATTTACAGGATTAAACATATTATCTTTCAAAATCTCAACCTTACTCAACTAAACTAAAACAATATAGTATTGCAACAAAATTTATTAACTAAAATCTATAGCGATAAAGTTACATATTAGAGTTTTGGATTATGTAAAAATTAGAGTTTGATTTAAATAAAACATCCTTAGAATATTATAATTTTTGTACCATTAGATAGTGCTCGAAATATGCTTTGAAATAAGATCCATTTACAATATAGTTCTACAATTTATGAAATAGAGAGCGCCACTTAAGATTGCCATGTTATTAGTTTTTATTTTAGATATTTGAAAAAAATAGAATTCTACATATATTTAAATACATAAAAGAGTTTTAAGAAAATATTCTTTCTGTCCTGCATCAATTAAATTATTACCCTCTACTTTCTTAAAGTATCATTCGGGTATTATTCATGTTAAAACTGTATTAGCTATTGTTAGTCATACCTGTTATTGAGATACCATTTAATAATAGACTTAGCTACAATATTCAATTGAATATTAAAAATTATAAAATTTATATATCACAATAACAAATCTAGAAATTACAGTATAATGACAAATACTTTCTCCGTTTTTTTTCTACTTCAACAATTGGTTTGGACATGGTTTTTAAGGAAATAAAAAATGGGTAGTTTAGCATAGAGGTACCTCTTTAGCTAACTAGAGTAGAGGACAATTAAATCCTTATTAAAGTAAACGCTTATAAGGCAATTCGGGTAATTAATGATGGTTTTATTAACGTAAAGTAAAGGTAATATTGTCAACTGTAGTTTCCCAAAACTGAAATGGTTCCAAAAGATGAAACTGCCTAAAGTGGTAATTTTTGTAATTGAAAAAGAACGGAGGAAGTATGTAAATACAATGATATTGAAAAATCTCATTTTACAACACCACAAAATCAACAATAATTTTAACAAAAAATTTGCAATAAAATAAAATAAACAAAAACCCGTGTAACACACGGGCATCAAACCTAGTAATCCTAAAATTTTGGATATTACGTTATTTATTAAGCTATGTTATCACTTGTTTCTTAAAATTTACAAATTATGTATTGGACCATTTCATCAATTTTGAACTTAAGTACTTCCTCTATTTCAAATGAATGGTTACAGTTTGAATTTTACTCCCTCCGTCACCAAAAACATGCAACATTTGTATTAGGCACAACTCCCAATGCAAAATTTCTTAAGTGTGAGTTAATGGGTCTTATTAGGGGAAATGAGTTGAGAGAAAATAAAGAAGAATTCAGCAAGCAGCAGCCACCATCGTTGCCGCACCACCACTCACCATCACCACTCGACTTCACCGCACCGCTGCCACATTGGACCAGCATCCAGTACCACCACCACTCACCTTCTTCTCCACCACCCTTGAAATCACTTGCACCACACCAAGACGAAATCACTGTTCGACCCCCCACCACCAACACCCAATCAAATCAAAACAAAATCAAGCCCCAAATCTAGATTAACAAAGCGAAAAACCCTAAAAATCAATAATCTAAATTCGACACCCCTACAATAATCAGATTTGCAATGCTTCGATTTTAGGGGGGCGTAAAGATCTGGTTAGAGCTATTATCTTTACCAGATCTGGTGCGCTTCGATGTTGGGACGGTTTTCATTGGTGACGGCGGCAATCTCATTGATTTTGCTGGTGATGTTCGGTGGTTGTGAAATATTGGCTGATTTTTATGGTTGATGGTTTGGCGATTCTGGTTTTGGGTTGAGTTGCGGTTGCTTCGGTGGTCTGGTTGGTGCGGTGGTTTTGGTGGTTGTGGTGGTTGCATTGGTTTTAGTGGTGGGTGCGGTGGTTGCTTTGGTTCCGGTGTTGAGTGGTTGTGTTTAGTGGTGTTAGGTGGGGGATGGTTTGTGGTAACATAATGATTTAGTGGGAAGTACTAGTTTATAATGATAGATTAGGGCTGATATAATATTTGCTAATTATGTTAGTAATGGCAAACTTGTAATTATTGTGAACTTTTTTACCAAATAAGGAAAGAAATGAATTGTTGGATGTTTTCAGTTACACCCTTAAATAGAAACTGTTGCTTTTTTTTAGTGACGGAGGGAGTACACTGTTCATGCAATATAATTTGATTGGCTTTAACGATTCATATACAAAGCAAAATATAGCTATGTTGTATTCATTTTATACATCTTAATGTATACTGTATTAATATCTAATTGTTTTGAATATGGTAGAGAAATTGTCTCGACAAGTGTAAAAATAGAAGTGTAGTCATTGATTCGAAATGGAGGAAGTATCAAACTTCTGGTTTTGGACACTAAGATTCATTTTAAAATGGTTTCGAACCCATGTAGTTTGGATCCTATGTCCACATATGTTCAATATCCACACTAATCAAAACAAATGAGACAATTAAGTGGGTCATTTATATGAACCCCCTCATTTATATTTATTCTTACTAGTATATAAAGAGTTAAAAGGTCAAAGGTCTCTCAATTTTATATAAAGAGTTACAAGGTCAAATGTAGTATACACACTCTTCATTAAGCATACAACGTAGAAACTAAATTTATAAATTTGTATTTAGCATCACAGGACGTATGAACCAAAATTGCAGAACAAGATAGAATCACCATCTACACGAAAAAAAAATTCTTAAAACACAACCATGTAAAAATGACGAGGGAGCAAGCAATAAGGAGAAACTCTCCAGCAGATACAGACAGCAAGCATGAAAGCCAATGTAAACAGCCCACCACTGCCGCCACCGCACAACACAAGAAACCACCTGCCAATCCAAAGAAAAACCAAAGGAAAAACATGAGACGAATACCGAGTAAACATATCAACAAAGCTACTTGGAAAGAAGAAACTAAAACCACAACACAAAAAGGAGAGAACACCACAACAAACACAGCAAAACCAAAGAAGATCCACCATTGCCAACACCACTTGAAACCAAAAATGTTGCGAATAATGTTTCAGAAAAAGCTGAGATGATTAACTCTTTATATAAAATTGAGAGACCTAGTTTGGCTCTACTGACAAAGACCTCTGTTTCTCTTTGTGAGACATGACATAATTATTTGATGCTTAAAAAAAAACAGAGAGGGTGTAATTTATGGTTTTTGTGTATAGAGTGTGACGATAGGCTAGCCTGTCCGACGTGTTTGTCTATAATGTTGTCCATGTACGACCCATGACCTACCACTGTGTCCCCATGCAATGGGCTTGTGCTGGCAGGCCCAACTAGTGCTGTGCCTAGCTATGACGGTCCATGTCGAGCTCTAGGTATGTGAGCTATGTGCTTGTCTGGGAAGTTGCATTTGCTGCCCTGGAATTTTGTTTCGCTTTAAAGGGAGTTAGAGCATGTTCAAGGTTATAAGACAATAAATGACATCATATTTTGTGGCGTACTCGGTATACCTCCCTTAAAATGATTGTTGTTTTGGTCGTGTTCTTTTTAACTTATTTTAATAAGTTTCATTAAGTTCTGTTCAATAAACAAAATTATAGTTTAGCAAAAATAAGTTCAATTAAGTAGAATTAAGCGCCTAATTTCAGATAAGCAAAAATCAATTGACGAGAACAAGTTCTTAGTGTGATGATATAATAATCTGTGATTTTGGTAATTGGCAATATTTGAGTCTTGAAATACCCAAAACCGACGTAAGTAGCCATGTGCGTGGTGATGTGATGTGATTTGATCTACCTCCATTTCCATGACTTTTCATGTTTGTCAAAGCTTTTTTTTAATCCATCAATATCTTCAATTGCAATTTGTAAAAATTATAACGATTGAACATTAACAATATGCTTAGAGACCAATCAAATGAGACTCCACATTTTTATATCTTATCTTATATATTGTATATAAATTAGAGGATTCACTTTAATTGCAGTTTTTTTAATAGTAACTAGATTTTAAATCGGAACAACTTTTGGAAACTTTGTGAGTGATGATGGTTTTGGCAACTAATAATAGAAAGATGTAAATAATTGCTTGGTAGCCAAGTGTATTGCATTGTTTTGGAAAATTTCAAATGAGTCTTATGGGTGAAGTGTAAAAATTGTGTTAAAGTTGGATGAATTTAAGTAATGAAGATGCTTTTTGAGGTCATGTATGAAGGAACTTAGTTTGTATGTGTTAAGAGTGTGATGTGTGAGTAGTGAGAAGTGTGTGAGACAATAAAAGAATACTCCCTTCGTCTAAACTATTTAGTTAACGTGAACTGGACTAAGTGGATTTGGGTTTAGATTGACTTGAGTTATGTTTTCTAGATATGTGATAATTGTTTGCAAAACTCTTCAGATTTATCATAAGTACTTATTCTATGGAGTACACATTATTTTATATATATACTTCGCTATTTTTTAAATTGTGACACCTCTGGATTCATGGACTCTTAAGCAATTTTTGGAGAGAAAAGTGAAAGTAAATAAAAAAGGACCGGTTTAAGAGATTGATAGAAATTATAGCGCAGAAAAAGAGGTTTAATATTTATTTTGCAACTTCTTATAATAGAAAACATAAATTAAAAAAAAAATGGAGGAAGTATTCAGCTCTTTAAATGTATTTAATATTTTTTAGGATTATTATAATTGATAAATGGGTTAATGTAATAAAAAGGTTGGGTCAAGAACTAGCTTTATGCAATGATAGAGTTCCAATTCGTTCATCACTAACTTTTAGTCATAACCAACAAAACCTACCTTTGTCCCTAAATGTTTGGTGCTTTTTTTTCTTTAAGGCCCATCTCTAAAAGATTAATGCACTAATTTAAATAACATGGTCTACACAACACCTCTTTACTTATTTTGTAATCTCAAAAAACAAAATTATAAATTATACGCCCACTATACACAACTCCTAACAAAATTAAAAAAGTGATGTTGCAAAAATTTAGGGATAAGGAGTAGCGGACTAAATTTTTAGTAAAGAGTTGTAGTGAAAAGCGAGGTACAAGGAGGGAAAGGAGAAAGGCTAAGGGTGTGAGAAAGGTATGGTTATGGGGTGAATGTAAAGTAGACATTATCTAAACCATGATTTATCCAACTAAAATAGATCCAACTACTAGTCTACTATCATGTATATAGATAATCATATAAACCGTTCAAATTCATGGATACAAAGTAACGTTGTTAAACTTTCCGGTATACATTTTATTCCGTGGCCATTTAGGTCCTGTTTCCCTGAACTAATTTCAAGTACCTCAGTCTAGTTTAGTTTTAGACTTTTAGATATATGTACATTTTTTTTACCTTAATTTAGTTTAGTTCCGCAAATTTTCGTGCAAAGAAACAGGACGTTAACAATGTAATGGAACAAATCAACAAACCTTTTCTTTGGGCGATACACAATATACTTCATACTCCCTCCGTTCTATATTATTTTGTGCTTTTACAATTTAAGGGGAAAACTAGGATTAATGTATTATAATGGGAGTGGGGTCAAAAAGAGAAATAGATTGGAGAGAGAGTGTGTGGAAAAGGGGGAATAGTAAGGGATAGTGGAAAAAGTAAGGAAAAATAGAAAAAGTAAGGAAAAGTGGTAGACCCACCACCCACCTTATTAAAAAAATAGTAAAAGTATGTCCCAAACTAGAAGCTCAATGCACAAATTAATACGAAACTTTAAATGGAGAAATTGCACAATAAAATATGGAACGGAGGGAGTATATGATTTGTCCTTAGACAATAACATGTAGAGAACAATCTTCTTATATTTATTATATAAGAAAGTAACTAATTTTAAGTTGATATTAATCTTTAATTATATTAATGAATGCTATATTCGTGAATCGATTATATAGTTAGAACAATGAAGTAAGGGTATGTTTATTTGAACCTTTCTTACAACTGTAATTTGAATTTTTCTTATCTCACCCATAGCCATTAACATTACCGTTCCAATCTTAAAATCCTATAATTTAATTACATATTTCGAAAATTTGGTTTCGGTCGGACTCAGTCGCTATTGGCGAATATGATTTTTTAATAATTCTATTCACATGGTTTTTACTAATAATTTTTATTTGAAAAACATTTACACAGTAATATTAATTAATTATTTTACAATTATCTTGTTCATGACTTTGTAGCTAAGTTTTAAAAAGCGCGCCTCAGACGCAAGGCTCAGGCTTGCCCAAGGGTTAAGGCTTTTTTAAGGTGAGGCCCAGAGTCCTACGAAAGGCGTGCGCTTTATGCGCCTTGGGGGTGAGGCGCAAGGCGCGCCTATAGCGCCTTATGTGAAGAGGCAAAGAGGAGTAGAAAATTTGAGTCAAAGCACTAAAGTAAGCCAAAATTATTTCAAATTGATGTGTCTTACCTAGATAGTACTACTTCATATTATCTACAAATTGATGTGTCTTAGAGCATGTTCAGCCCTGTCTTGTCTTAAGACTTATTATACATGCCACATCAGCTTTCCACTAACTTAAGACTTCCTTAGATTTATATAAAATTATCACTTCAGCCCTCAAGACTTGATTAAGACTTCTTAACACATGTAAATGACATCACCCATGTGAGTGTCCAAGTCTTAAGTTGAGTCTTGAAAAACCAAGACTCCACTTAAGACTTTGCTAAGACAAAATGAGATAAATGGAGTAAATTATAGAAGTCTTGTCTTAAGACCATTTTGATGATGTCATCCCTAGTCTTAAGACTTAGGGCTGAACATGCTCTTACCTGGATAGTACTACTTCGTATTATTTTATGTTTTACTTTTTCACTTGACATTAAGAGGCATATTATCATAAAACTTAAAGACCACAAAAAAAAGGTGCGCCTAGCCTACAAAAGGGGCGCGCCCGCACCTAGGCTCCAACGACCCTTTGCGCCTTAGTGCGCCTTGCGCCTTGTAAAACTAACCTTTGTAGTACCGTAAGACTACAATCACTCTAAACACTAAACCTATATTAAAAAGGAAAAATTAAGATGAATCAAAGCAAAACAAAAGAAGAAAAGAAAAGAAAAGAAAAGAAAAAGAGAGAAAGAGAAGAAATAGAAGAGGGCTACGTGGGAAAAGCAATTGGATTTTTAGTTTACATCATACGACTACCCTTATTCGTACAACTATAATATTCAAAATCAGCTTGCCTTCTCTCTTTGTTGTTTCATTGTCTTTGCTTTCTCTTTCCTCCTTTTCTTGTTCTTTTTTTTTTGGTGATACTTTATTAGTTTTCTTTTCAACTTCATATTGCCAACATACACCGGAAAGAAACCACAGAAAGTCAATTTTAATGGAAAACTTAGAAACCCTAGTTGGAAATCACCAATTCTTGTAAAATATTGTGGGATGCGAGCGAATTTCTAATAATAACAGTCGAATCGGACGAAATTGTCTCGATTTAATAAAACATTGCGGCAAAACGATAAATTTCATGTTTAGTGACTTTGAAAGCCGTTGCAAAACTGCCACTTAGTTATGGAATCTCCGCATTGTAAGACCATGTTCACATATGGTTATTTGATTTGATAATTTTTCTTGAATAGTGCAAACCTCACAAATTTGAATCATGTAGACAAAGCTAATAGTTACTCCCTCTGCTCCCTTTTCTTTGCCCCTTGTGGGCTTGGCACACAAGCTAATGAATAAGTGAAGTTGTTAATTAATGTGGGTCCTCATGTGTAAAAAGTAGAGAGATTGATGTTCTTAAAAAAGGAAATGGGGCAAAGATTTAGAGACAACCAAATTAGGAAATTGAGGCAAAATATTAGAGACGGAGGGAGTATATATTGTCAACCAGCGGGTAGCCAACTATATCTAACATCTAATATTGATGTTAATTTATAATTGAACATGTTCAATAAAAATGTTAGTATAGTATTATCTTGATTATCCATGTTTGTAAAATCTTATGAATTTATGATTCGATTTTGAGAGCTCCTTACGATTCAAATTAGAATTCTCAACTTATGTGTTTTAATTACAACTTTATTATTATTATTATTATTATTATTATTATTATTATTATTATTATTATTATTATTATTATTATTATTATTATTATTATTATTATTATTATTATTATTATTAATTCTTATTTTTTTTAGTTATAGTTAATATTCTCTTACTTAATTTCATGTAAGTTGAGTTACTCTTATATGATATGATTATTACTAATTAGAATAGAACTCGTCTCTAGTGTATGCCTACTTATACAAACTTGTTTTCCTTATGAGATCTCAAACTCTTAAAAACCACCTATTGCCAGTAAGAAAACCCAACTGCTTTCGAGGTGAATGTCGTAATTTAGGTGGGTTTAAGATTTGATTTTTCTAAGTGGTAGTTTTGGGTTTAAGTATGGTGGTTGTGGTAGTTTAAGGAGGTGTTAATGGTGGTTTAGGAAAAAGTATTTTTGTTTGGCTTATACAAAAAACTAACATAGACTTTAATGTCTATGTGGTTACTAATTGGACCTGTAATACTCCGTATTTTTGGAGTTATTTTTTATAAATAAGAAAATATAAAGAATAGAATCGAAAGGTAGCTTAGTATTATTTACAAAAAATAATAACATAATAATAATACAGTTTGGGTACGCTTACAACTATAACGTAATTATATTATATTATAGTTTGGTTTATTTTAATTTCGGAATAAATAAAATAAACCAAGTCCTATTAGACTTAGGATGGCCACACTATAAATAGGAGTAAAATAAAAAGAAAAGAACAAAACTTTTTTAAGAAAAACCCTAATATCTCTCTCTCAGCCGTGCTCTTTGTTTCTCTCAAATTCTCTCTCCTTCTCCCTCATCAACCTCCCCGGAATCTCGTCGCCTGTTCGAGTGTGTGCGTGAAAGCTGTGCGACAAGCAGCGAGTGCTCGAGTGTGTGCGTGCGGAGTCCGAGCAGAATTTCGCGCTTCCAGTGCGAGTGAGTGTGGTCGTGGTTCGAGTGCTATGCAAGCGACAAACGGTGCGACGAGGATTGGGGTGTGTGCTGTGCGCAGAGTTCGAGCAGGGGGTGTGCGAAGTCGAGTGTGTTCGAGGTTCTAGTGCGAGAGGTTGTGCGGGACGTGCGTGCGAAGTCGTCGAAGGTTTGAGGGCGAGACTTCGAGGGGGTGCGTGTGGAGGTACGAGGCTCGAGTTGGATGAGGGTGCGACGAAGGCCGGACTGTGCGTGTGCGACGAGGGTTGTGCGTCGAGGCTACGAGAGGCTTGTGCGTCACTGCCGGAATTACTTCCTTACTCGTTTAGGTCCCAATTTCATAAGCAGAACGTTTGATTAGGCAGCGAAAATTCTTCGTTACAAGGTACGTACGCGTACCAGTTCAGTTGCAATTACTAGTATCATGTTAGGTTGTGATTTATTCTATTGGAACCTAGAACCATGATAGGGAACAATTGTAATTGCTGAGATTGTTTGGTAACATGATTGTGATTGGAAATCAATATGTAGCATGGTTATGCGAAATTCTATCGTATCATAAGCATGATTATTGGATTTGTATTCTTTGATCTATGGTGTAACAAGGATGTTACAAGAAGTAAAGATTTGAGTATTGTATCTAAGAAGGAATGTTAAATGATTACATGTTTAATGTGGTATGAATGGACAATACTAAGAAAGGATTTTGGTAATAAACTTGTAGTTGGACTCCCTACAAGTGATGAACAATGGGCGGAGTGTGGGACTTGCTCTACACTCCTACGCAGGCCTACTGTGACGACAATAGTGTCCTTATAAATTTTGATAACTCAAGTAGGCGGAAGGTTCCGTACGATCTTGGGGGTATGCATACTAAGGTGATGGATGTGGAACGGAACGAAGCCGTATTTACATTTCATCTAATAGACAAAGTTGTCTATTAAGGATTAAGTAGCCCGTATGATTCTAGAAAGATGATGGTGCCCGTTCGATGCCAAATAAATTGTAAAAACGGAATTTAATGTTTTTGTAGAATCATGTTTAGAAATTGTTATTATTGTTCTGATATCGTTTAGTGTATTATGTAAATGATTATGTACGTACTCAGCATAGCTGATTGTTTGTCATTTGTGTTGTTTGTTGACCTGTGATGAACCATTGATGTTTCAATAGGGAGCAGATTAGGTATGCTGGTGATGCTGCATGAGTTCGGGCATACAGGGGATACTTTTGATTATAAACTTTTAAAGTGTTTTGGTTGAACATTCTTGAGATTGTTTATGATTTACATAGTTAATGGTGTTAAATAAAAGGGGTGAATAGTGATTCTCGAGTTGTAGTTAAGTTAGCATTTTATTTCCGCTGCAATTTAATTTCCATAATAAAGAGTAAGTTAGTGTTTTAAATTTAATAAGCCTTGCGTTTCACCGCGGCGGTAACACTCCCAAAGTGGATGCAACGTAGTTTAGACGTGTATGGATTTTGGGGGTGTTACAAAACTGGTATCAGAGCCAAAAGTTCCTATTTTCAAAGATATTTTAAAAGATTTTTAAAATGGGTAGTATGAGATAAGAGCATATAGATTATTTTTGCGTGCATTAAGTCATATGAATGATTTTATTTGTAATGTCTTTCTTGCCTTACTTGTCTAATATGTGAATAAGAAGTATGCAAATACTGTAGAATGAATCAATGTCCTGATTATATGGAATTTTGTGTTGTTTGCTTGATTGAATTTGTGAAAGGTTCATTGAAATCTTCGAAGTATGAATAGATTAGGAGGATGTACAAGGATAGATAGTGGTTAGGAGCACTGAGTTAACTTCGAATTGTTCTAAAATGTTTCAAAAGGTATTGAACTAAAACCTTATTTTGAATATTTTAAGACAATACTATTTGGTTGTTGAAAATATTTTGAACGTGCTTAAGGAGTTCTAAAATTTAAAATAATGGTTTTATCTCTTATATATGTAAAAATAAATATATATTTTAAAACCTTTACTTCACAAAAAAACTTAAATTATTTTCTTTCTTTAATTTCGAAGATGGTTTACGACTTAGGTCATAAGGAATACCTGATGAAACGCCGATTAGCGGAAGATTGGGACATCTGGGCCTATAAGATGAAAGCTGCTATGGAGTATAGGAACTTACAGGGAGATACTAGACTAAAGACTGAAATTGAGAAAATATACTTTGTGCTGCAGTACATCCCTAGGGAGGAACCCTTCCTTTTCGTACACCGTAGATATGGGGATATATGGTCAGAAAATGGAGATTTTAACAGAGCCAAACACACTTACTGAAACCAATACCTTCCTACTGTAGAGCATTTCATTACTGATTTTAAATACTGTGAAAATGTATGGAGAATCCGCGAGTAAAGAATTTGGGAACCCTCTACCTCATCACCTGTAGTTAGAGGAACCTATCATGTGGGGGAAAGCTCGGGAACTAATGTGAATTCTGAAAACCCTAAAGTTAAATCTGAGCCACAAACGTCACCTAATGCTGCAAAAAGAGCTAGATACCAAACTTTTGAGGATGAGTTCATACCCGAGGACTATCACATAGCGTCAAACCTTAGAACTGTTACCTACATTTTCGATGATGAAGGGAATAATAGGACATTCATTACAGTGAGTGGGGAAGATAATGTTGAACCTTTACTTGACTTAGAAAATGAGGAAGA
Source organism: Beta lomatogona (assembly GCA_947646795.1). Lineage (NCBI taxonomy): Eukaryota > Viridiplantae > Streptophyta > Magnoliopsida > Caryophyllales > Amaranthaceae > Beta > Beta lomatogona. The sequence continues at coordinate 55,679 of CANSNZ010000946.1, forward strand.
TTGAGATCCTAATGAAAATGAGCCTGCTGAAGGGGATCTGATTGAGGAAAATGACCAAGAAGAAAAAGAAGAAGAGCCCATAGAAGATGAACCTCTGGAGGAAGAACCTCTGGAGGAAGATGAACCTATAGAGGATAACGAGTCTTTTGAGGACGAAGCTGACATGGATGAAGGAATAGAAAATCCTAACTCAGATGACGAAACTCACCATTATAGTCCCTAGTTTCCTTTAAAAAATATAATTAGGATTAGAATATTATTTTATTCGTTTATTTCAGTTTTAATAAGGCTTGCATGCCAAGTAGCTAATTAGCATTCTTTATTCCTTTATTTATTCATATTATGTTTTCCTTGGAAACAATAAATGTTACCCTTTTCAATAATAATACAATATCTTTATTCTTTTATTTGATGTAACGCCTTATCTGAGATGTTCCTATTGCAAGTCAATAGAGACTTAATGATTGTTTGCAATAAAAACGTGTTGTATGAACGTGCAAATGTGCTATAGTTAAGTGAATCAACGATTATGTGTGTGGCACTGAAACGGTCGTTGTGTCAATTTTCAGCGCAGAATGGTTCGTCAGGGTGGCACGCCTGATACCTCTCTGAATGTCGAGCAATCGATTCGTGACCTAGTGCAGATTACAACTAACTAGCCCAAGGACATAATCGGGATGGGGATTTGTCTAAAAAGGTTGCCCGTAGGAACCCACCAGTACTGAATGGGAAAGGGGGGCCAGAAGAATTGGAAAACTGGGTTGGGGAGTTTGATAAGCTTTTCTTTACCCTATCCTGTCCAGATGACAAGACTGTGCCCTTAGCAAGCTATTTCCTCCAGGGGGATGCCCACTTTTGGTGGACTCAAACTAAGGACAACCTCTTAAAACAGCCTGACTTTGGGTGGGAAACTTTTAAGAAAGCCTGAGGAATAAGTATTACCCACCATACCTTAAAAAGCAGAAAGCCCAAGAGTTTATGATGCTAGAGCAAGGGAATTTGTCTGTTGAGGAATATTACTGCAAGTTCATTGAATTGATGAGATTCGCTCCGAAAATTGCCCCTACTGAGGAAGCTAAGGCCTCACGTTTTGAATTAGGGCTCACCCTTGACCTGCAAGGGAGACTGGGGGGAGATACTTTCACCTCGTTGGACCATGTTTTTGGCAAAGCTGCCCACTTATATGCAATAAGGCAAAGAGAGGAAGGAGGTAAACAAGGTGAGAAACGAAAGGAGAATCCAAACCCCGAGGTTCAGAGATTTGAAAAGAAACACCATGGGAACCATAACAATCAAACCTCCCAAAGAAACATCAACAAGGGATCCAACAACGATAACAATAACCGCAACAATAACACCAACAACCGCAGACCTGAGCGTGTGTACAGGTGTAAGAAGTGTCCATACAACCATCCTGGGAAGGATTGCGAGGGTAATAAGGTGGAGTGTCATGAATGTGGGAAAATGGGGCATAAAGCGTACGAATGCTACTCAAAGAATAAGGTTAACCCCAATGGTCAAGAAAGGGGGAACAATGGAGACAAGCCTAGGATTGAGAATGAGAATGGCGGAAATGCATTTAATGGGTCAGGGAACTCCAATTACTCCAAACCACCAACCATTGCAAATAATCAGGCACCATATGGGAACCATGTGACCAACAACAATGATAATAAGGGCAAAGAGAAGCTGTATATGATGACGGCTAGCGAAGAGGAAGCTCGTAGAGATGTTGTCACTGGTATTTTCTCTATCAACTCAAATCCTGTTAAAGTATTGTTCGATTATGGAGTATCTTTGTCTTTTGTTGCCCATACAACTGTTAGAACTCTAGCACTGGTTGAGTCCGAGTCAATTTCTATGCCTATAGTTATTCCGTCTGGGGATACTGTTAATTGCTCTAGGAAATTCCTTAATGTCTCACTGAAAATAGGGGAGGGCTTCTTTCCTTCCGATTTAATAGAGTTTAAGGTCTGGTTACCATCAATTGAGGATTGTTGATCAAGATATACCTAAAACTGCCTTTAGGACTAGGTATGGACACTATGAGTTTACCATCATGCCTTTTGGGTTAACCAATGCACCTGCTGTTTGCATAGACCTCATGAATATGATTTTTCAACCCTACCTCGATAAATTCGTAGTCGTGTTCATAGGCGTTATATAGATCTATTCAAGGAGCAAGGAAGAACATGAGGGTCATTTGAGGCTTATTTTACAGACACTTAGGGAGAACCAATTGTATGCAAAGTTTTAAACGTGTCATTCGAGTGCAAGAAGTACCCTGAGCTCTTTCAATTTAATGGGTGAGTTACGGGCACGTAACTTTTCTTTTAAGGGGGGGGGGAGAATGCGATGCGTCTGAAATACCCTGAACTTTTTCAAGAGGTAGGTGAGTTACGGGGACGTAACTTTTCTTTTAAGGGGGGAAGAATGCGATAGATTTCGCGCTTCCACCCTAAAGTATGTTAAGTATGTTAATTATGTGTATTAATTTCTTATATGACGTGCGAAAGTTAGAAAACGCTTGTGAAGTATTGGGACTTAGAAGTGCAAAAGATCGTCGTTAAGACTGGCTACCTCAAAGTTTCGGGACGAAACTTCCTTTAAGGGGGGAAGCCTGTAATACTCCGTATTTTTGGAGTTATTCTTTATAAATAAGAAAATATAAAGAATCACTAGTAGAAAAACGACGATTTGCGTCTCACCATCTGCGTCGCATAACAGGACAAACGTCGCAGAAGACCTATCTGCGTCGCATACAACATGGAATCGACGCAAAAGACATCCTATCTGCGTCGCACCTTCCTTTAGTGCGATGCAAAAGATTATTTGCGTCGGACCCTATGGCCCATCCGACGCAGATAATTTGGGCTAATTTTTAGATATAAAAAATGTAACCTACTACTTTTTTTTGACCAGAAAATGAATTGGGCTTATCTGCGTCACATGGCCCATATGTGCGACGCAGATAAGCGAGCCAAACCCTAACAAATTAAACGCGTCCACCGAAATTCATTACACCAGCCGTTTCTCGCTCTCTCTCTCTCTCTCCCTCTCCCTCTCTCTTTCTCATACCACCAGATCTTCACCGCTTTTCTCTCTATACCATTCTTCATCTTCTCCTTGTTCTTCTCACCAACCAACCTCCTCAATTAGCAATGGCGGCGAATTCAATTTCGTTGATTTTGCAAAGTAAAAGCTCGAAAAGCTCGAGCAAGAGAAGAAAGACCGAGAACTCAGTGAAATTGAGGGCAAGAACGAGATTTAAAGAACGAGATTGTTATCAAATTCAAGAATTCTTGCTCAATTAGCAATGGCGGCGAATTCTTGCTGTTTAATTGTTATCAAATTCAAGAACAAAATTGAAGAAGAACGAGATTTGAAGAACGAGAACGAAGTTTGATCTGATTTTGGCGATTAAGGTTTTTTTTTAAAATATATTTAGTGCAATTTCATTCTTGTATGTTAGATCTGATTTTTTTTTTTTTTAAGTTCAGTTTTTTAATTTCGTTTTTTGTATGTTAGATCTGAATATTTAAGTTTTTTATTTCGTTTTTTAATTTTGTATATATTATGGTTCTGTTTTTATACTTATTTGATTACGTTTTCCTGTTTTTATACTTGTTTGATTATATTTTCCTGTTTTGATTATGTTTTCCTGTTTTTATGTTATTTGTTGAATTTGATTATGTTTGATTATGGTTCTGTTTTGAATTGTGTATTACTGGACTTTTTGATCTTCCTTTTGTTGATTTTGAACATATTGTTTAGTGAATTTAGGTTTGTGTATGCGTTTAGCGTGAATAATGTCTACGTGAATTTATTTTTTTAACAAAATTTACCCATTTGCGTCGGATGTAAGGCAAAATCCGACGCAAATGGAATTTTTTAAAATAAAAAAATGGTTAATTTGCGTCGAACGTTGACTAACATCCGACGCAAATGAGTCTGGCTTGCTGGGCTACTGACTCCATCTGCGTCGCATGTTGGGCAGGGTCCGACGCAGATAGCTCTTCAATTGCGTTGTCCTAGTCCGACGCAGATTCTGTCTCTTCATCTGCGTCGAGACCTGGGCCGTCGAACCCATGTCCGACGCAAATGGGCGCCTCACATCCGACGCAAATCGTCGATTCTGTACTAGTGAATAGAATCGAAAGGTATTTTAGTATTATTTACAAAAAATAATAACATAATAATAATACAGTTTGGGTACGCTTACAACTATAACGTAATTATATTATAGTTTGGTTTATTTTAATTTCGGAATAAATAAAATAAACCAAGTCCTATTAGACTTAGGATGGCCACACTATAAATAGGAGTAAAATAAAAAGAAAAGAATAAAAAAAATCAGAAAAACCCTAATATCTCTCTCTCAGCCGTGCTATTTGTTTCTCTCAAATTCTCTTTCCTTCTCCCTCATCAACCTCCCCGGAATCTCGTCGCCTGTTCAAGTGTGTGCGTGAAAGCTGTGCGAGAAGGTTGTGCGACAAGCAGCGAGTGCTCGAGTGTGTGCGTGCGGAGTTCGAGCAGAATTTCGCGCATCCAGTGCGAGCGAGTGTGGTCGTGGTTCGAGTGTTGTGCGAGCGGCGAACGGTGCGACGAGGATTTGTAATCCCCCATAATTTTAAAGGATTTTATAAATATATTTTAGTAATTTGTATATTTATATTTTAGTTTAAATGATTTTATTATTTAAAGAAGGTTGACTATTTTAAAAGTCAAAGGAAATTATTTTAAGGATTTAAGTAAGTTGAAAATATTTTAATTAAGCATGCTTTGAAAAAGGTTTGAAATATGAATTTGATTTAGAAAAGAAGTCTAATGGACTTGAGGAACCCAAATTCTAAGTAGATTAGGAAAGAGGAGTTATATTGATGCTAGGAGTCCTCATTTATCAATCCTAGTTGTCATCGAATCCTATTTAAACTCAATCTCCTTTTCCTAAGCCCAAAAGGAAACCCTAACTATAAATACCTTAAGCCCAATTATTTTACCCTACACAAATTATTTTCTTCACTCTTTCTCTCAAATCTCACGGCATTCTCTCGCTCCTCTTCCACGTGATTTTCTTTTCTTCTTCTTCTCAAGCTTTTCTTTCTTCTTCTTCCTCTCAAGCTTTTCTTTCTTCTTCTTCAAGTAACGCTTTCTTCTTCGCTAAGAAACGTCACCGCCGCCGCCGTTGACCGCCGTTGCTGCCACCAAGACTCCTCCTTGGCCGGCGCATCCTCTCTTGCATCTTGTGTTGGTTTAATTCTTTTTTTTTTCCTCAAGTTTTCCATTAAAGACTATGTTTTTATGCTTTATTTTAATGTTAATCATGATTATCAATGTTAATTTACTGTTTTAATGAATAATCTTGATTCATATATATATTATATTATAAGAATTAAAATTCAGATTTATTTATTATTGTTAGATTGAAGTTTTAATAATTAAAGCATGGATTTTTAGGGTGTTAATTATTAGAAAACCATAGTAGCATATTATATACTATGAGATTGATTTAATTTATGATTTTAAGCATGTTTAAGTGGGTTTAAAGAAGGTTTTATGATTTTATAAGTTGCTGGAATTTCATAAAGTATTTTATTTAGGGAGTTTTAAGAATTTTAATTACTAGTATGGTGGTACTATGCTAGGAATTAAAAGTAATTGGAGTTTTGGTAGAAAAATCAACTTTTGAATATGTTTAAAGGGGATTTTAAATATTTTAAAGTTGCTGTCTTTTATTTAAGAGTATTGATTTTAGTTATATTTGAATTCTAGGCGGAGAGTATTCCGTAGGAGATTTCTAAAGGGGCTAAAGTGGCCAGTCAACTAGTTTACACAAGGTACGTACATACCTATGTGATGTTTAAGATAGTATCATGATTTTATGAAGGAGAATTATGTAGTATCATGTATAGGAACTATGTTGAGTTCATGTATGATATTTATTATGTTGGATTTTGCATGTTTTATGCCTGTGTGCAAACATGTGAATTATAATATCTGATTATGATAGAATATCATGTTTGTATGGAATATTGATGCAAGCATGCTAATTGGATTGGGAACCTTATTTATTAATTCACATGGGGGAATTAATATATATTTATTAGTATTGGATCATGTTGATCATTGTTCCCTTTTGTATGTCACTACTTTATGAGGACTGTGGGCCTTATTTGGTAAGTTGACAAGTTATGCCTTTGAAAGGTAAGATTGATTGTTGGCTAGGTTCAACAAAGTAAGAAAGGTTGGAATTAAAGAAAGTAATCTTAGATTGTAAGTTGTGTGATCACTTATTAAATCCTAAGATAAAAGAAGTTCAGTTGTGAATGTTTGAATTGTATTCTGTGTTGCTTGTATGTGTGTCATAACAAGTAATAAATTGTTAATCACGTGAAGTGTAACTTTGATAGTAATAAGCTTTAGACTGGTGCACGTCTGAAGTTGGACAATTAGGAGTTGGGGTACATGGTGAGCGAGCCATGGCTTTTTCTGGGAATTGGATTGATCACCATTCCTCTTTTTATTTAAAGGTTCCTCGATATCGCAGGTCATTATGGAATACGGAGTCGCGCCCGTATTTCGTCTTCCTAGGTGAAGGCTAGTTTTTAGTTAGACAACTCGGTCCAATAACTATTCCATTTAATATAATAAAAGTTGATTAAAGTTTAGTTCAGTAGAAGTCATCTGCAGAATGTTATATTGTTGTATTATTATTTATCTTTGTTTATTATTTCTTCGTATCATGATTGGGATTGTTTATGTATTGATATGTAGTACTCAGCTTTGCTGATTACGTGCTTTGTTGTGTGTGTTGATCATGGCTTTGCCTTATTGATCCTGTGATGACCCAATTTTGGTGAGCAGATTCTCTAAAGCATTGACATTTACAGGTTCGCAGATGTAGCATCATTGGGAATCTGGGAATGGAGAGCTTGTGTAAATTTAGTTTATCATGTTTTTCTGCATTAATCGGATTATGTTATTATAAGTTGATTTGATAGACTTCCATAGAGTGGTTTGTTTTTGAAGTACTTAATTAGTTATTTATAAAGTTTAGTTTGATGTTTTCCGCTGCAAAATTATGAATAAGCCGATACGTTATCACACGGGCGATAATACTTGGGTAATTCTCTAAGTTTTGTATTATAAAGGTATTTCTGGGAAAAAGAGAATTATCGGGGTGTTACAGGATTGGGGTGTGTGCTGTGCGCGGAGTTCGAGCAGGGGGTGTGCGAAGTCGAGTGTGTTCGAGGTTCTCGTGCGTGAGGCTGTGCGGGACGTGCATGCGAAGTCGTCGAAGGTCTGAGGGCGAGACTTCGAGGGGGTGCGTGTGGAGGTACGAGGCTCGAGTTGGACGAGGGTGCGACAAAGGCCGGACTGTGTGTGTGCGACGAGGGTTGTGCGTCGAGGCTACGAGAGCCTTGTGCGTCACTGCCGGAATCATGTCGCCGGTGATTATCGTCGGCGAGTCTATTGGTATAAAAAAATAAATAAAATAATATGTATAATGTGATTTTCCATTTTAGTTTTAATATTATATAATATGTTTTCTATTATATTAAGTTGTAAGTTAATTAAATTGTAATTAGAGTAAATTATTAATTGATTTAAGTTGTAAATCTGATTTAAGGTTTTGTAAGTAAGTAAGGTGTAAAGTTAAGAAATCAGATTATTGGTTATAGTTAGAATGTTATAATGGCCTTGTTATTCAAATCTGATTTTAGTAGTATTGGACATAAGGATTTTTAAAATGGAGTTGGTAAAGGTATTATGTTATTAAGTTAACTAAAATCAGCTTTGCTCACTGTTATTGGCTCTTAAAAGACGCTAAGTTCAATAGAGTTATGAAGGAAAAGAAAGTTAATAAACAACAAGATTAGTTATTTTTATACTCCGAAATACTAAGTCGATGTAGATAGTCACGTGTTATATGTTAATAATATCAAGGACGTAGCACTGAAGTACTTCCTTACTCGTTTAGGTCCCAATTTCATAAGCGGAACGTTTGATTAGGCAGCGAAAATTCTTCGTTACAAGTTACGTACGCGTACCAGTTCAGTTGCAAGTACTAGTATTATGTTAGGTTGTGATTTATTCTATTGGAACCTAGAACCATGATAGGGAACAATTGTGATTGTTGAGATTGTTTGGTAACATGATTGTGATTGGAAATCGATATGTAGCATGATTATGCGAAATTCTATCGTATCATAAGCATGATTATTGGATTTGTATTCTTAGATCTATGGTGTAACAAGGATGTTACAAGAAGTAAAGATTTGAGTATTGTATCTAAGAAGGAATGTTAAATGATTACATGTTTTATGTGGTATGAATGGACAATACTAAGAAAGTCATATAGATAATGGACTCCCTACAAGTGATGAACAATGGGGGGAGTGTGGGACTTGCTCTACACTCCTACGCAGGCCTACTGTGATGACAGTAGTGTCCTTATAAATTTTGATAACTCAAGTAGGCGGAAGGTTCCGTACGATCTTGGGGGTATGCATACTAAGGTGATGGATGTGGAACGGAACGAAACCGTATTTACATTTCATCTAATAGACCAAGTTGTCTATTAAGGATTAAGTAGCCCGTATGATTCTAGAAAGATGACGGATCCCGTTCGATGCCAAATAGATTGTAAAAACGAAATTTAATGTTTTTGTAGAATCATGTTTAGGAATGGTTATTATTATTCTGATACTGTTTAGTGTATTATGTAAATGATTATGTACGTACTCAGCATAGCTGATTGTTTGTCATTTGTATTGTTTGTTGACCTGTGATGAACCATTGATGTTTCAATGGGGAGCAGATTAGGTATGCTGGTGATGCTGCATGAGTTCGGGCATACAGGGGATACTTTTGATTATAAACTTTTAAAGTGTTTTGGTTGAACATCCTAGAGATTGTTTATGATTTACATAGTTAATGGTGTTAAATAAAAGGGGTCAATAGTGATTCCCGAGTTGTAGTTAAGTTAGCATTTTATTTCCGCTGCAATTTAATTTTCATAATAAAGAGTAAGTTAGTGTTTTAAATTTAATAAGCCTTGCGTTTCACCACGGCGGTAACACTCCCAAAGTCGATGCAACGTAGTTTAGACGTGTATGGATTTTGGGGGTGTTACAGGACCCATGTGATACCATGTAATGCCTTAGGGGTATTGTATAGAAAAACCTAAAGATGGCACTAGGTCGGGCCAGCTCGAAGCACTGCACGACCCAACACGGAAAAAGCACGGCACGGCGCAGGCATGAGGTAGGCACGACACGGCACGTTACCGTGCATGCCAAGCTATGGGCCGGGCTTGGGCCACACTTCCAAATTTCAAAACACAGCACGACACGCCCTAGCACGTTAGGCACGACAAAAGCACATCAAATTTTTCAAAAAATTAGCTTAGGCACGCAAGCACGGCAAGATAAACACGTGGGACAAGCACTTTGCCTGGGCCGATCTTTTGAAAGTTACGGCACGGCATGGCAGGGGCACGTTGCCAGTGGGCTGGGCCGTGGGCCATCTCATTAGGCCCACAGGCACGCGGGCTTGGCAAGAAGCACGACATGGCACCGTCAGAGCAATCTTTAGAAAAACCCATAAATAAATTGAAAATTGTTGTGATATCAAAAGTGATCTCTTGGCTGTCTGCGAACCTGTACGAGACGAATATGTATTTGTTTAATCTAGGCACCTTTTGCATACAAACCTAGCTCGTTTTTTTGGGGCCCGTTCGATAACATTGTGGTTTTCAATATTTTGGTTTTTCTAAATTTAATGTTACTCTGTTTTTTTTATGATACATTTTTCCGAGAGCGGACTCCTAGGCATTTTTTTGAGAGAAGAGAGATATAGAGAAGAAAAGCGGACTCCCATGTGAGTAATAGAGAGATAGAGAGAAGGAAATGCCAAATTATCAAATGTATCATCTGATTTAAAAGTTGCCAAAATAGTAAAAAATAAAGAAATAAATAAATAAATAAACAGAGGAAGTATATGATATATGTCATATAATGAATTAAAAATTAATTTAACTTATTAAAAACATATTGATTTTGAAAGCCGACTTTTATCAAGTTTTCAAAAAAAAAACAAAAAAACTGAAAACGGAAAACAAAAAACGTTACTGAATGAACACCAAACTATCAAGTTTTGATTGAGTCTGTTCATGAGTTTAAGGTTGAGAAAATTATATCTCCCTTGTCAAGAAGCTGGTATGACCATCATAGTGTATTTTACATATTGTCGAGAAAAAGAGGAAAATTGTTCCTTGTGCATCTCACGTAAAATTTTTATCTTGATTAACTTGCTCTAATTCTTTTGCAGGCTGATCGGCTTGAGGTTATAACATTGCTTGCACTGAACACAAGGGAATTGAAGGATGAATTCTTCAATTATGCAAAGGATGGCAAAATGGTTGAGGTGGGTGCTCTGCTGCTCGCGGCTGGCGAAAAGTTGATGCCTTTATGCATATCTGAAGGAGAAGATGATATTGTCTTCAACAGCTTCAAGGAGTTACGTCATTTCCTGAAACCTTACACAGCAATAAGAAAAACAGAAGATAACTTTACAGACTTAGGAAGTTACGCTAGAATAAATGAAGATCAACCAGAAGAAGAACAAGAAGTTCTTATATCTTTTTCTGATTTTAAAAGATCTGGAACACAGTAAAATAATCCTCTATTAGATGATAGGTTTATGCTGATTCTATTTTCAGAAATTTCCTGCTGTAATGCCATTGCTCTTGAATTCAATGGTCTTTCTATACTCCGTTTTGACTCAGAGCCTGTATCTGTCTGAGTTAAAATCTCAGGCTGTATGTAGAAATTTATGCCTAAATAAGCTTTACCCATTGTCGGCTATGAACCGTGACGATTCCAGAGAAATGGAGGAGACTCTGATATTGCTTGATATATATGATAAGATTGGCAATCAGCTTACTCCATATGCTCGTTCCAAGGAGAAAGGACTTGTATGACTCGTTACCTGTGCTCCTTACATTTTAATGTACAGTATTATAATTGTACCTCCGTTTTTATGCCAATCCAAGTGCACTGTATTTCTGTGTAATGTGTATGTTACTTTGTTTATGTAGTATTGTGACTTGTGTCCTGAAATGATTCTTCCTGTATCTTGCAGCATAAAAATGCAGGTTTTGAAATTGCATTCCTCTTACAAAGTGCAGGTTTTGATGCAAAGTTTAATCCTGATTATTATGTATACAGGTATTGAGATTGCACGTCTCTGTAATTATATTGTGTTAGTAAGTTCTGTAATTGATGCTATTAGCCCTTTTGGCTTTGCAGATCAAACAGCTCATCATTCAAGTCGAAGGTTTCTAAGATTTGTGCTCCACCGGAACTTGATAAAGTGTTTTACAAGCAGGTGAGATTCATGGACTTAATTTTCATTTCTTAGTTTAACTGCAAATTAACTTCTGAAAGCCTTGGTTTCTTTAAAGTTCGTAGATTACCTGCCTTTTTTTGGTTCTGATGAGTATCATTAATTTTATTGTTATTAGTTATTCCATTTCTTCCTATGACAATGTGTGAAAGAACAAAACTATAAGCATATTTTCCTCCTGAAATAATCCTTGCACTTTTCTGTTTGGGGTATCCGAAACAGACTTCTAAACTTTCTTTTGCAGTTTTATACATCTAAATTTATTTATGTTAATCCTCTATGTCCATGACATGACGGGCAATTCCTAATGCAGATAGTTGTTAAGCCAAATTCATATAGATAATGGCAATCATGTAAATAACTGAAACAGTACCAGCAAAATAAAAAAGGAAATGAAAAAGAATAATAAATGGATGTTAAATACTCCGTAAGTAACTAGACGAAGCAGAGTAAGAAAAAAAAAAAAGAATCCGTGTGCTCAGTACAGAGAGGGGAGAGCAAAACAGGGAATAGCGGAGTGTCGAGATCATGATCTGAGACTCAATTCTGAGACATTTGCTTTTGCTTGTGTGCATCTATTTTATATGGGGGTTCTAAGATTTTATTGAAAATTGTAATCTTTTGTGTGAGAAAGATCAACTAGATCTGCTGGGTTGAATTGGATTTTGTGCCAATTTTGTAAAGGTGGAATATGAAGCTTTGCAATTACCAGTACAAGATTTAAAATTGAAACTAGAAAAAATCCGAAGCTTGTTAGCAGTACTTTCTCTGCAATTGAGAGTGCAAGAAAGGGAAGAGATAAACTTTCATTGCCATGTTCACATCAGGCACAGCTATGCCCCCGACAAATTTAGTACATCTGTCATGTAAAGTCTACTAATGCTGTTAAGACTTAAATATGTAAATTATCATATTACCCCTATCTATACTTATTAAATTTTAAATTTAACAACTATCTACATTAGGAATTGCCCATGACATCAACCCTTTGTTCCCTATTGATTTTTTAGTGCTTTCTCTCATTTTTTTTTCTCCTAGTAATCTTGACTTTTTAGATTTGTACTAGTCGCTGTAGAGTAATGATCATAATGGTCAATGTGTATTCACATAGGTTTTTTTGTGAGCACATTGTTATGTTACCGTTTTAATTTGACATGCCTAATGTTATTGTGACATAGATTATCCTATCTTTAATTTATTGTTATTGTACCATTTTTTATAAACTTTTGCGTCAATTTCATCTGATTTGCAAAAGTTACTAATTTCATCAATGTGCTTTTCATATGTTGTCATCAACTTGGATAAATCAAACGTTCAAAGTCTCAACAGCCTTCCGTTCCTACTCGGCAATTATTTCACACTTCATCGTTTCAAAAGATAGACTCAAAATATGCATCTTCGACTCCAGCAAAGAAATTGGTCAACGTTAATCAGAACCTCAATTCTTGCAAGAAGCTGGTTTTGTTGATGAAAATATTCCGAAGGGGAGTTAGACTTGTGTAATCATTCGCTTTGTTGCTTTGGAAACATAGAAGGTACGTACTCTAGTTAGTTTATTCAGCTTGTTGTATTGGCTATATCATAATATCTTGTCCTTTGTTCTTATGCAATTTTTGACTATTTGTAGTATAACTTTAATGGCAATGGAGGGCTGTGGTTGTTGCAGGGAGGGGAGATGAGGTGTTGTGCTGTTTGAAGAACTATATTTTTCTGTTGGAAGAATAATTTTAAGCTTTATGCTAGCATGTTGCTCTTGTCTTTATGGAGTATTTGCATCATGTAGGACTGTAAGATGAACTATTTTGTTGACTATTTATGATGTTTTTAAACATATTTAAGGGACATCTAATATATGCTTCGTATCTAGCCATTCATTTTACGCGCATAATATAACTAGTTGTATTCCTATATTTCTTTTGCTTAGATCGTTGAGTTCTAGAGGTCTAGAGATTGAATCTTACTAAGGGAAAGTGTTTGAAGGTGGGGATCTTATCACTTCTACGAGTTCTCTCTACTTTTATGTGCCTTACCATTAATAATAGATTAATGAACACAGAGGTTTGGAATCTGGTCAGGATCATTCAATTTACCCATGTATATAAATTCGATCAATGTTTAGCTTGACCAAAATAATTTCATATAACATAATTAGGTTATTTTGTGTGGTCAGGATCTTATCAATGGTATTGTATTGATTTTATATTGCATATATGATCGTTGTGTATCTAATTTATTTCTTTCTTTCTTGCAGGCGTCTTTATTTGAAAGGTTATTGGGATTCCCAGGAAATTAAGGTCCGCTGCCAAGCTTCTCGTGGAACTTTGTAAAAGGGTTAGTTGCTTATATAATTATATTATCACTCGTAACAAGGATTTTGTCATTACAAGTTAGAACCCTTGCCTTGAGGTCATTTTTAGATTTTTAGTCACTTCAAATATGTGCAGAAGCTTTCAACTTCCCTGCAATCTCATCTAACGTGGATAATGTTTGAGTGCCAAAAGAGAATTGGCACCATTATGAAGTTATTCGTAAATTGGGGTTTGGGGATGGGGATGGAAGCTACAGAGATATGGGTGGGGCTCTAGGTAAATAACTTCGAATGTTTTGCTTGAATTTTAAATCCCTTCCGTTTCACAAATGTTAGTTAAATAACTAGTGATCTTTGCTTTTCTTGTAGTTTTCATCATTGTACTTATGTTGCATAATTTTGTTCAACAAAAGAAGGAACGGGGTTTGTTTGTTAGGTTGTAAAACATTTTCCAGCCATATTGATTTTCTTATGTATTTAAAATTTACCTTGTTTGGTTTGCAAAGTATAATGATATGAAATCGTTTTTCCCCTTTCCAAGAGAAACCTTGTTTTTTTCCATTCTCCTACATCTGATATACATATGCCTCTCACCAACCTTCTCATTACCCTTTTTCATTTTCTTTTTTACCGAGTTATTTTGTTACATGGAACCATGCAATGGAAAATTGATTCTGTGACATTTCTTCCGGTTCTCGGACTCTTAGGCTTCTTAGGTAAATTTAATATTACACCTTTTTTTTCCGAATTACTTCTTCGGTTATTCTAATTGTGACACATTTCAATGCACGGACTCCTATGCAATTTTTGAGGGGGAAAGAGATAAAGAAAATAAAAAGGGACCAATATGCTTGTTGAGCAAAAAATAAGCATAATATTTAATTTGAAGCTTGTGACAATATAAAATGTAACTTTAAAAAAAGTACTTAGCTCTTTAAATGTCTTACTCCCTCTATTCTTTTTACTTGCACTCATTGACCCAAGAAGCTCTTACATGTTTTGGTCAACGGGTGCAAGTAATAAATGTCGGGGGAGTAATATTTTATAAGGCTATTATAATTGATAAATGGGTTAACCAATTTGATATTGATAGGTGTGGTCAAGATTTAGCTTATCAATCCATTTAGTAAACAGGTTGGTTTGCATTGATAGAGTTTTAACCCGTATGTTGTCTAACTTTTACTCAAAACCACTAATCCTACCTTTGTCCCTAAATGTTTGTTATATTTTTTAAGCTCGTCTTTACAAGAAAACTACACCTGTATTTTAAATAACATGGTCCGCAAAACACCTCTTTATATTTTTTTTAACTCACAAAATAATAGAATTACCTATCCACTGCAAACAACTCTTAATAAAATAGAAAAAAGTGATATGTAATGAGAATTTAGGAATGGGGAGTAGCGGGCTAAATTTGTTGTAAAAAGTTGTAATGAAAAGCGAGGTATAAGGAGGCAAAGGAGAAAGGCCATGGGTTTGAGAAAGATATGGTCATAGGGTGAATGTAGACATTATCTAAACCATGGTTTATCCAACTAAAATAGATCTAACTATAATAATTTATATAGATGATCGTATAAACCATTCAAATTTATGGATTGAAAGTAATGTTGCTAAACTTTCTAGTTTACATTTGATTTTCTGGACCTTTAACAATGTAATGGAACGAGCCCTTTCTTTCGGTAATAAACAAAATACATTATATGATTTGTCCTTAGACAATAACATGTAGAGAACAATCATTTTATCTCTAATTGAATAGAAAGTAACAAATTTCTAGTTAACATTAATTTTTAATTTAAATAATGAATGCTATATATGTGGATCGATTATAAAGTTAGAATAATGAAGCATGGGTATGTTGAATTGAACCTTTCTTATCAAATTTGAGTTGAATACTTCGTCCGTAACGAAAAAGATGTTACACTTTTTGAAAAACAGAAATTGAGGAGAAATTTCTTAGTGAGATATTAATGGGTTAAAGATTGTGTAATTAAATTAATTATGAAAACCAAACACCACCACCCACAACCCTAACATTACAACCAACAACCCATCGCCGTAGCCCACCTATCACCCAGAACCACACCCATCGACACAACCGCAGCCACCCAACAACACCACCCACAACCCACCACTCGACCCTAACCTAACGACACAACTCCAACCACTCAGCAACACCATCCACCACCACTCAACCCAAACCCAACGACACAACTCCAGCCACCGAGCAACACCAGCCACAACCCACCACTCAAACCAACCACTTGACCCAAACCACCAACACAACCCACCACTCGACCCAAACCACTCTGCCCACCAAACCACTTGACCCATCCAATACCACCGCTCAAAGCCATCGAACCACTCGACCCACCCAACACCACCGCTTTGCTCAAAGCCATTGACCCAACACCAACACTATTCACAGAGGGAAAGACAAGGAAGAGGAGGTAGAAGAAGATAAAGGGAGGGGGGGAGGAGAGAGAAAAGTGGGTTGGTGAAGGGGAGGAGAGAGAAAGGGGTGGTTAGGAGAGAGGAAGAGGGGTGAGGAAAGAGAAAAAGGGAGTGGTTGATGGTGGGGTGAGGAGAGAGAAAGGTGGGATGGGTGGGATTAATTTGTAATGGTAAGTTGTAATTAGCAAAAGTATTCAAAAACAATAATCTGTTTTAATTTATCCAAGTAATGGCATTTTTGTAAATTTAGCAACAAAAACTTACCAAAACCATTGTTATTTCGTGAAATAGAAGTGTAACATCCTTCTCGTTATAGAGGAAGTATTTCTTATCTCACTCATAGCCGTTAACATTTCGATTTGAATCTTAGAATCTTATGATTCTATGGTTCACCTAAAATTTCAGTCGTGATCGCTGATATGGTCCCCATAATACGATAATAGAACTGATTTGTCACGCGTATGGATCTTTATTAATTATACTCTCATTGTTATTAGTTTTATTATTTATTTGAAAAAGCATTTATAGAGTAATTTTAAGTGATTATTTTACTACTATCTTGTTCATGACTAAGGTTTGGGAATTGGGAATTAAAAATGTATCAATTCATGTTAAGGTTCAACCTAACCCTAAAATAAAAAACTACTCACACATGATGATTGAATAAACAACATAAAGATTAAAATAAAGCATGATTAATAATAATAATAATAATAATAATAATAATAATAATAATAATAATAATAATAATAATAATAATAATAATAATAATAATAATAATAATAATAATAATAATAATAATAATAATAATAATAGAATAGAGAAGAGAAAATAGTACTTGAATTAATTGATGAAATTGCAAACTTGAATGTTGAAAACAAAAACTTGAACAAAAATGAAAAATAGTGTTCATGAGCCTTGAAGAACCGAAGAAACCCCCAATCTCTAATTCTCACGTGATATCCTCCAAAAATCCCCTGGTCAATTTTTATCCAAAACCTATTTATATGCTATCAAAATACAAGGAGTTCAACTAGGATTTGGATTCCTAAAATACATTAAGGATTACCTAATATTGAAATTGGACACCGCCATCACCTTGCGGTAAGCTTGAAAGGACCGCCAAAGGGTGGCGGTTTATGCTTTTTTTTTGTGCTTTCTTGCTATCAAAAGTCTAATTTGTTGCTTCTTAGGCATGGTAATTAATGAGTTATCAACGCCACATTGCCATAGTCTTCAAAAGCATCGCTTAATAAAGCTATCAATCGATCCGAATGCTCCGCAATCATCCAAGCTTTCGTGCAAATTCCGATCAACTCCAATAATCGTAGCAATAAACGCCATAATCCTACAAAAATAAAAAAAACACACCCGAGAAGAGCAATAGCGAAAAGTAAAGAATAATAGCTCTAAAAGATTAAATATGATGGAAACATACAAATATATCACATAAAAATGAGTATATAAACGTGTTATCAAATTCCCCCACACTTAACCTTTGCTCACCCTCGAGAAAAGAAACTAAAGGGAAAAAAAACTATTCTAAGGAAACACTAAAACCTATACTCACTGTCGTAGGAATCACGATTGCACTTAGCACGTGCAACATGCCCTTTAAACCCCTAGGCTACACTAGTGGACGAGTAAGGTCTTGTGAAGGTTTTTAGTAGGCATACCTACAAAGCCAAATGATGGATTCCCAAACTGAATAGCAAAACAAGATAGTCATGAAAAACAAAATTCGTTTTCTTTCGAAATCATTTATGAATCACAAACCAACAAGCACGACTTAATTTTCCATGCAAACAAGACTTAGCACCCTCAGCGATCAACCAATCTTACCACACATCTCCCCCAAACTTGACTGTGTAAAACAAAACAAATAAGTCACTCATATGTTTATGAGGTTAGAATAAGAATCACTCATCCTAAATGCAATAAAGCACATCAACTTCAAGTAACCGTCTTCTTTAGATTTGCAAATTGACTTTCTCCACTTATAATGTTAGGATGCAACACGGAAGTTATGAGTTCTATAAAAGGGTAGGCTTGGTTAAATGGTGTTAGATGACATTATTTGGGAATGTGGTGCTCAAAAATAAAAGAAAACTTAATCCCACTATAGATTTCGAATGTCGGGTTCAATCCAACCTTATATCCGCCAAACTTCATATAAGCTTGCCCTTTTCTTCTCTCACAATCAATTTCCTTTAAACAAAAACCAAGGAACTTGTATGAACATTGAAACTTACATTGAGGAGATAATGCACATACTTGGGTATTATATATTTTTTTTTTTTCATTCTTCCCCATTTTGTTTCTTTTTCTCAAATTCATCTCCTTTTTTTTTCTTCGGATCCTTTTTGTTTTCAAGAATCGATGTCTCTTTTTTTCTTTTCTATTTCGAATTACTCATCGGGCATACAAATTAATCCACCTTCAAGACAAAACCTAAAAAAAAAGGCTCTGGGCATATAATGTAAGGCTATCAGAAAGGGAATCATGAGGCTCAAATTGGTTCATCCTAGGGGTATATGTAAAAAGGAAAAAAAAAATTAGTGTAGCCCTAAGATGTCGAAGCTCTAAACATCTAGAAAGAACCTCAATCATTCGTCCATATTGCATCACAATGTCTCAAATAGTTGCGGAGCAAATCCAAGATTCAAATTACATGAAGGATAACTAACACACATGAAAAGAACACGACTGAAATAACGTGCAACAGTCGAATATGGCTCAAATTCCTGACCAAGGTGCTCAAGCTATTATTGTCGGTCGAGTCAATATCAAAGGAGACCATTTTAGCCACAACCCATATCAAAGAGGGATTTATGCTATTTCTCACGCAATATATCATCAATTCAGTGCAAGTTGATTCATAACAAAATATTCAAAACAATAGTTTTCAAAATTCTCACTTGAATTGCCATTCAACTTGGAAATATCAAACTAACCTAAAAAAAACTACCAAAAAGAAACAAAAAATAAACAAAAATAAACAAAATGACAATATACAATGAATCCTCCCCCACACTTAAATGTTGCAATGTCCACATTGCAATAGTAAGGCGCAAGAAGAAAGGGTAGAGGTACTCACAAGATCTCACTGAGGAGGGAAAGATGAGAATTGGGGAACCCTTCAGATTGCATCCAAGTGCTAAAACTATCCAAGAGCGCAGACATAGATGACAATTGCTGCTTTATGTCCAACTGTTCGTTTATGATTCCATCCACGGATGTTTGAAGTCGGTCAAGTTTGTCAAGTGCTCGCTCAATCGGTGTAGAAGAAAGGCTAAAACCTTCAGATGTGCTAGATGGAATAGATTGTCAATTGGCTAATCAATAGGCAATGGTACGGAAATCCTCCTCGACGAACAATAAATGGACCAATTTTCCGTATTCGTCAAGGTCATTTGCTCGGGAGGAAGAAATTCATCCTCATCATTCTGGACACACCAAAGAGTAGTACCATCCTTCTTCTTAAACCAACCAAAAAGGACTTCAACAGCATCGGTCCCATCAATTAAACCATCGCGCTTAAGTTGTTCAACATAGCCCAAATAAGCGGCTATGCGAGTGATAAACCCTCCTTGCACAATTTTACCTCCAGTATTGACATTGTTGGCTACGCGTTGTAGTTGGTTGATAAGAAAGGAGCCAGTGTCAATAGCATGTGACGAAGCGTGAAGAGCTCATCTTGCCGAACCTTACTCCCTTCTTGACGACGAAAAATAGTGTTGGAAAGCACCTTAACGGCCCGTTTGGTAGTTGGTCATAAATGGTGGCAATGGGAATGAATTTGTGTCTAAATTTGTGAAAAAATATCATTGTCCATTCTTGTAGTAATGCTAATTTATCCTAAAGTGTCCAATTTCCTTCTTGAATTTTCATTCCCATCCAATACCACCTTATAGGTGGTAATGAGTGGTAATGAAAATTGCTTCCCCTTGGAGACAAAAACACAAGTTTAGGGGTGAAATTGCTTGCCCATGGAGAAAAAATGCCTCCCCATGGAGATTTTAAGGGTGCTTCCCTAAAAAAATTACACTTAAAATTCATTCCCATTACCGCAATTTATTAACGACTACCAAACGGGCCATAAGAGTATAGCACAAAGCGGGGTGGCGAGTGGACTTGATAGAACTCGAACTCGAGTCAAGTTAGACTCTCCACTAATAATTCGCCAAAGTGTTGTTGCAGAGTAACTCTTTCCCCACCACTTCGCAAACCAAGCGCATCATTAAGCATCTCCAAAGTCCAAGTACGGTCATTATTGAACAACCGAAAAGTGATTGAAGATGTGCCACTAGACGGATGAGGAACATGTGAACTTTCAAGGAGCTAAGGAATTTCAGTGTCGCTCGTGTGCATGCTGGAGTTTTTGTCATAAGAAAATTCTCCAAACCGATATTGTTGAAGAGCCAACGGACATCATCTTCTATATGAAAAGTGTCAAGGCATCAATGTCACAATATTTAGTAGCGAGAACCCCTCTTTTGAACAACTTTTCATATTTCGCTTTGAATTACGCATCACCATTAAAATCAATGTCATAGTAGTTAATTTCCACGTCTTTTCGCTTTGTCCTAGCAGCGGACAAAATTGCCTTTCGACCATTCAAAGCGGACAACTTACTCTTAGAGGTAGGACCCTTTTTCATAGGAACGGATTTGGCCTTAGAGGTAGGCACGTTCTTTTGTCGAGCATTTAGAGTGCACGCCATTAGAATATAACTAAGGCACTACCAAGTCTCAGTGTCGCATAAATCAATGAATAAAACAGTCCCACACACAATATTGTCAATCAAAACCAAAACACTCGAACAATTCAGTCACAAATACTTCTCGAAATAGTCTGAAGTCACGCAATATGTTATTTGCCAAATAGTCCAGCAATAAAATAAAACCTCAAATGCCTTGGTGGTTTTGTGGCATGGCGCGGCGGTAGGGTGGAAGCCGTCGAACTGGAGGCCTTTTTTTTTGTTCTGTTTGTTTTTCTGTGATGGGCCTGGTGTGTCACAGCAAGAATTGCGAGGGGTTGGCAGTAATTGGAGACGAATTGCAAAGGGGTCGCAATACCCACTGACTGCGTGGGGTTGTTCTCGTTTTTTTTTTCTTGCGCACTGCAATGTGGTTGTGGTTGCCTGGTATGGACTGTGGTAGGTTGGCAGTTCCTACTGAATTGTTGCTTGCTCTTCAATTTGTATAGATTGTAGTTGAATAGTATACTTAGCGTGAATAGCGCCATAGAATGCTAGAGGCCACCTCTACGAGCACACACCAAAAACTAAAGAAATTATACTCTAATAAGAAAAATATACTAGAATCCTAAATTCTATACCTAATACGTTGACTAACTAATCATATAATACAATTACAATATTAAACTAACTAAGAATATAACTAAGGAACCTCTAAAAAATATAATAAGTAATAGGAAAAGTGAAAGAGAAAGCTTGGGCTACCTCCCAAGAAGCGCTAGTTTAAGGTCATCTAGTTTGACCACCTTTTCACGTCACTCTGAATAAGGGTCGGAAAGGGTGTAAACCGCCTTCCCTTCAATAGGTTCACCTTCTCGGTAGTTCTTAAGACGCTGTCCATTTATCTTAAAAGAGCCAGTTGCTTCACTCCAAATCTCAACCGAACCATACGGAAAAACCTTAAGGATTTTGAATGGACCAGACCACCTTGAGCGAAGTTTGCCTAGAAATAGCTTCAATCGAGAGTTGAACAGTAAAACCAACTCTCCTTCATGAATTTCTCGCCGCATGATATGCTTGTCATGCCACCTTTTCGTTCGTTCTTTGTACAACCTTGAGTTTTCATAAGCTTCAAGGCGCAATTCTTCTAAGTCATTTAGTTGAAATAATCTCTTCTCTCCTGCCGCTTCCAAATCAAAGTTTAGGTTCTTAATAGCCCAAAATGCACGATGCTCTAATTCAACGGGGAGGTGGCATGCTTTTCCATATACAAGCCGATACGGAGTTGTGCCGATGGGCTTTTTGAATGCAGTTATGTACGCCCAAAGTGCATCATCAAGTTTTGTAGACCAATCTTTCCTGGATCTCGCAACCGTCTTCTATGAGATAATTTTGATCTCGCGATTAGAAATCTCCACTTGGCCACTAGTTTGTGGGTGATATGAGAGCCCCACTCGATGATGTACTCCATATTTCTTCAACATAGCTTCAAACTTCTTTTCGACAAAATGCGTACCTCCATCGCTAATTAATACTCGTGGCACTCCAAATCTAGGGAAAATCGTCTTCTTAAAGAACTTTTGAACAACACGAGCATCATTAGTAGGAGTAGCAATAGCCTCAACCCACTTTGAGACATAGTCCACATCAACTAGAATATACCGATTCCCATAAGATGAAGGGAAAGGACCCATGAAATCAACTCCCCATACATCAAATAATTCGACCTCAAGAATGTTGTTTAGAGGCATTTCATTCCTCCTAGAGATATTCCTAGTCCTTCACATGAATAGAGTTGTCCAATAAAACCACACTGAAAAATCTTTGCAGCAGTCTTAGCACGTCCTTCACATGAAGAATCGTGACAATGAGAAATTATAAGGCCTACCTCAGGTTCTGGAATGCACCTTCTAATGACGCCATCCGCGCATCCCTTGTAAAGAAAAGGATCATCCCAAAAATACTTCTTCGCCTCATAAAAGAATTTCTTCTTCTGTTGTGATGAATAACCATGAGGAATAATACCACTAGCCAATATAATTGGCTATATCAGCATACCAAGGGAACTCCTTAACAGAAAGAGCAAACAATTGGTCGTCAGGGAATGAATCATCAATGGGAAGGCCTTCATCATCTTCGTCATCAAGGACAAGTCGAGAAAGGCGATCAGCAACAACGTTTTCTGCTCCCTTCTTGTCATTTATCTCTAAGTCAAATTCTTGCAGCAAGAGAATCCAGCGAATCAAACGAGGCTTGGCATCCTTTTTACTCATCAAGTACTTCAATGCTGCATGGTCCGTATGAACTATCACCTTCGACCCAACCAGATAGGATCTAAACTTCTCCATAGAATACACCACTGCTAATAACTCCTTCTCAGTCGTAGCATAGTTCATCTGGGACGGATCTAGAGTCTTGCTTGTGTAGTAGATGGCATGGAGTTTGCCATCTTTTTGTTGGCCCAATACTGCGCCAATAGCATAATCACTAGCATCGCACATAATCTCAAATGGCAGATTCCAATCTGGTGGTTGTATTATAGGTGCAGATATGAGAGCTTGTTTTAACCTGTTGAAAGCTTCAAGACAAGCATCAGTGGAAACAAAGGGAACATCTTTGCCTAGGAGCTCAGTTAGAGGTCGAGCGATTTTAGAGAAATCCTTGATAAAACGGCGATAAAACCCCGCATGACCAAGAAAACTCCTCACTGCCTTCACATAAGTAGGGGTGGCAATCGCTCAATGACATCTACCTTAGCTTTGTCGACTTCAACGCCCCTATGAGACACAACATGACCCAAAATAACTCCTTGTTGTACCATAAAATGACACTTTTGCCAGTTGAGAATAAGATTGATTCTTGACATCTACGAAGCACCTTTTTCACATTTTCAAGATAAACATCAAAAGATGTTCCACAGACAGAGAAATCGTCCATAAAAACCTCCATGGTATTCTCAATCAGACTTGAGAAAATGGCCATCATACACCTTTGAAAGGTGACAGGAGCACAACATAATCCAAATGGCATTCTTCGATATGCAAAGGTGTCATAGGGACAAGTGAAAGTGGTATTTTCTTGATCGCTTGGATGGATTGGAATTTGGAAAAAGCCTGAATATCCATCCAAGTAACAGAAAAATGAATGCTTCGCCAACCTGTCCAACGTCAAATCAATGAAAGCGAGAGGAAAGTGATCTTTTCGAGTGGCTTTATTCAATTCCCTATAGTCTATACACATGCGCCATCCTGTCACAGTTGTAGTGAAAATTTCTTCTCCCTTATCATTCTTAACAACGGTCATACCTCCTTTCTTTGGAACAACTTGTACTGGGCTAACTCACTTACTATCAGATATAGGGTAGATTATACCAGCATCAAGCAATTTGAGAACCTCTTTTCGAACTACCTTCATCATATTTGGATTAAGTCGTCTTTGAGGTTCAATAAAAGAAGCATGATCATCCTCAAGAATGATCTTATGCATACAAAATGAAGGATAAATCCCCTTGATATCATCAATGTTGTACCCTATAACATTTTTATATTTTCTCAAAATGGTGAGCAATTGCTCAATTTGCATGTCATCGAGCATAGCATTGACAATAATTGGATAGGTCTCATTAGGACCCAAGTATGCATATTTCAAAGAAGGGGGGAGGGGTTTTAATTCTACCTCAGGAGGCGTAGTACTCTCCTTACATTCCTCATGTGTCAACACCTCCTTGATAGGCTCACCACTGGGTAATGAACGTGATTCCTTTAAGAGCCTCTTGTACGCCTTAGTTTCCTCCCATGAGAACAGTTTGCAGTGAATCATCAAGTTGTAGACTAGAAGCTTTTACCTCAATCGCCTCATCTAGAGCATCCACCCTATAGATAGTCTCACCAAACGAAGGAGCTTCCATGGAGTTTGTGAGATTGTACTCCATCTTCTCATTACCAACTTCAAAGGTAATCTTTCCATTCTTCATGTCAATGATGGCTCCAACAGTGGCCAGGAAAGGTCTTCCAAGAATGATAGGGACCTGCGCATCTTCTCCATCTCCATTACTACCACTAGTGGAAAAAAGCCCATCTGATGCAGTCAAAATCGGGATTACAGATGCGGTTTTGGTCCGCATCAGATGGGCCCACAGTAGATTACAAAAATTAACTGATCCGGTCCAAAACCGGATCAGTTAATTTACTTAACTGGTGCGGTTCTTGACATGACTGCATCAGTTTATTACCTTTGACTATTAAAAAAATACTGCATACAAAGCAAACAGTGCTTTGTATGCAGTTCCAGGTCATTGATTATCAGAGGTTGGCGTGAATTTCTAAGACAAGATCCCAGCAAGTAACAACTATCAACAAAAACATCCAACCCAGGGAAATACAAGAATATAACCAAATAAAAATACATTATACAAGAATATAACCAAATAAAAATACATTATACAAGCTAATTACCAAATAAACTATCAACAAAAAAGAATAATTATACAAGAATATAACCAAATATAAATACAAAATTAAAAAAATGAAATTATACATAAAACTAAAAAAAAGAAATCAACCGAAAACTTATACAAGAATATAACCGAAAAAATCGAACAAAATACGAAAATTAAAAAATAAACATAAAGTAAAACCCAGATCTAGAAAAAAAAAAACTCAAAATAACAATAAAAATAAAAATTTAGAAATGAAATTATAAACTTAAAACTAAGCTAATAACAAACGAAAATAAGAAAGTGGAACGAAAAATGAAAATTAAAAACGAAAAAAATAACCAGATCTGGAAAAAAGGAAACACGAAGAGGGATAAGAGGAGAGACGAGCGACGGTTGTTGTTGACAGCGACGAGCGACAGAGTTGATGACAGCGACGACCGACGGAGAGACAAGCGACGGAGTTGACGACAGCGACAAGCGACGAAGAGACGAATTTTCGATGACGAATTTTTCATGAGTGATGAGAGAAGAGACGAGATCTGGTTGTTGATGATGAAAAAGACGGTGTTGATGACGAATTTTTGATGAGAGGGAGTTGATGATGAAAACGACGGTGTTGATGACGAATTGTTGATGAAATGGTGTTGGTGACGAATTTTTGATGAGATGGAGTTGATGAGAGGGGGAATAGGAGAGGGGGAAGAGGAGAGGATTTTTAGGGTTTGTGAGAGGCGCCGTTATGAGAGAGAGGGGAGAGGGTTATGAGAGAGAGGGGAGAGCGGAGAGGGACTTATGTTTTTAGGGTTTGGATTGTTAGTGGGCTGGGTTATAAGGGAAAGGACCGGACTGGGCCACGAGAACTAGGCTGAGATTTCGTTTCTTTTCTAGAAAAAAAATCTGATGCGGTCCTAGGAACCGCATCAGATTTTAAAAAAATCGCATCAGTTTTTTAATCTGATGCTGTCCACATGAGGACCGCATCAGATTTTCCTCTTAGCTTTCCTTCCCATTTTTTTAATTGATTTTCTGATGCGGTTTTGTAAAACCGCATATGTTACTAAGTGACAGATGAGGTTTTTTCCACTAGTGTACAAAGTCACAGGGAATGAAAAACTTCCCAATACGGAGGGGAACATCTTCAAGGATACCAAGTGGATACTTTATAGTTCTATCTGCTAATTGTAAGGAGATGTGCGTGGATTTTGGTTCACCCATTTGAAGCTTCTTGCAAATGGACAAAGGCATTAGACTTACACTTGCCCCAAGATCACAAAGCGCCTTTTTAATTTCAATATCTCCAAGCTTCACAGGAATAGAGTAGCTACCCGGATCCCCTAGCTTCTTGGGAAGCTTATTATGCAAAATAGCACTACATTCTGCTGTAAGTGAAACAGTCGCATTCTCCTCGATCTTCCGCTTGTTTGAGAGCATGTCTTTCAAAAATTTTGCATAAGAGGGCATCTCAGAGATAGCATCCAAGAATGGTATGTTTATGTGCAGCTTCTTCAGTATATGGAGGAACTTCCCATATTTCTTCTATAATTTTGCATGGGCCAACCTTTGTAGGAATGAAACTAGTGGCATGTATGGCCCAATAGGGGTAGGAGTAGGTTCCTTCTTCTCTTCTTCAACAATCTCGTTCTCTACCACTTTCTCAGCTTGAACTACCTCTTCCACATTTCTTTTTGATGGCTCCTTCAAAGGATGATCTTGTAGGTCTTTTCCATTCCTCAAAGTCACAGCATTGATATGACCCTTAGATGGTTGTTCAGTATTACCTGGAAAATGACCTGGAGCTTTTGAAGATTGGCCCACCTGATGTGCAAGTTGGCTTATTTGACTTTCCAAGTGCTTGTTCAGAGCTTGAATTTGTTAAATTGTGTTATCAGTCTTCTCATTTTGCTTACCTTTTTGAGCCATGAAGTTGGTTTGTTGGGCTAAAAGGTTCTCCATCATAATCTCCAAGTTGCTCTTCTGTTGAATTGGAGGAGGTTGTTGATTAACACCTTGATTGACATGATGATTGAATGGTGCTCTAGCTTGAAAACCTGGTGGTGCATTAAAGTTGTTGCGAGGTGGAGGAGGTACATTGAGTTGTGCTTGAGTGTTCTTGTATGAGAATGCAGGATTATGCTTCCATCCCTCATTGTACGTGTTAGAATAAGGATCATATGGCCGCTTTGGATTGGAATTATAAAGAGCAGTAGCTTGCTCAATTGTCATCCCATCATTGTTGGTTTGACATTCAGTAGTAGCATGTCCTTTTACTCCACACATCTGACATGAGACCATCATAGATGAACCAGCTTGGAGTCGATCAAACTTGTGAATTAGTGCCTGCACAGTATTAGTCAAAGTGGTTAATGCATCAACATCATATTTACCTCCCTTCTTAGCACGTTTTCGACCACTTGGACGGTAGTTGTCATTAGCCACCATCTTCTCAATCAATTCCTTTGCTTCGGTTGGATTCTTAGTCATAAGGGGACCACCTGAAGCAGTATTAATGTAGATACGAAACTCATGTGTGAAACCATTGTAGAAAGTCTGTATCAAGATCCATTCAGGAATCCTGTGATGAGGGCATTGTCTTTGCAAACGTAGAAACCTCCTCCATGCTTCATACAACGATTCGTCGTCAGGTTGCTCAAAGGTTGCTAACTCATTCCTCTGCTTCGCGGTCTTTTCTTGCCCCAAAAACTTCACCAAGAATGCTTTGGTAAGTTTCTCCCATGTATCAAAAGATCCGACACCTTCATCTCTCAACCACTCCCTTGCCCTATCTCGAAGAGAGAAACGAAAAAGGCGTAGTTGAATAGCATCCTCACTCACATATTCGATTTTCATTGTATTGCATTTCTCCAAGAAACTGGCAATGTGACTCACGGGGCATTCATTGGGTAACCCTGCAAATGAATCGTTGGAGATGAACTGGATGAATTGAGGCTTAAGTTCAAGATTTGCAGCATTGACGGTTGGTCGAACAATGCTCGATAATGCACCAGTTGTAGTATCTGGTACACCATACTCCCAAAGAGTTTTAGTTGCTTCTTCACCCATTGCTTTCTTCTTATTCTTAATTCTACTCTTTTTACTTCCTTGCTTGTGTGCAGTGGCTTCGATTTCAGGATCTAGAGGAATCAAATTATGGAGACATGTACGTCGAGTTTGCTTGGTTACTTAGCAAAAATAAAATAAGAAATAACTAATTTAAACACTGTTAGTCCCCGGCAACGGCGCCAAAATTTGAAAGGCGTGTCGCGTACCTACCAAAAATAGCCTAACTATTCCTCCTAACTAATGTAGTCGGGCAAGTAAGGGTCAAATCCCAAGAGACTAACTGATTCAAAGTAGTTAAATTGACTCTAATTAATACTAAGCAAGTAATCAAAATAAGTGATGATGAGCTAATCTAATTAACTAAAGCAAATGAAATTATTGAGAGTGAATCAAGGACTAAAGACATCTAGGTCTAAGTATCCCCTCTAACATGAACTAATGCCACAAACAATTCATTTTCCCTTAATTAATTAATAGATAACTCATAGGATGGACGCGCCCTAATGATACTAAGGATTTCTTTCGATCAATCAATAGCTTCCTTAACAATGCAATCATGCCTATTTTCATGGAGTCATGCAAATTAAGGACTCCTAACTGTAACGCCCCGGCTACTAACCAACATCATTAGGTTAGTTAATCGGTTATTAGCAGCGGAACCTAGAAAGCCGGTGCGTTACTGCCGTACTTTCCTATTTGGAAACCACAAGGCAAACATGATTTCATAAGCTTAAACATATTATAACTAGAAATCATAATTATCTATTATAAAAACTTAAGTTGAAACTTAGTTACTGTACATAGTCTGGCATTAACTTAAATTATAACCATAAATGTTTACGTAAGCTTAAATACTAAACTACTCCTCACTGCTACGTCATCCCATTAGCACCATCAGTACCTAAAATAGAAAAACAAAACGTCATGAGCCGAGGCTCAGTAACATACTACTCTAACATCGTAAAAGCATTTCAATTCATTTTAGTTGCAAACAGGGAGAAGAGAATATAGTCAAACCATTTCATAAACATGTACTTCAAATCAGGAATTTAAGAACCACTCAGGTTGTCATTATTATTATCATTATCATCATTCATTAACATAATCATTATCAAGAAACTTTCATTAGTTATTTGAGTTCAACGGAAGGCAAAACCACCGAGGACATAAGTCCCCCATCAGAAGGTGGCATATAATGCCATAAATCATAACAGAAGGCAAAAGCCACCGAGGATATTCATCCCCCATCAGAAGGTGGCATATAATGCCAATAGTAACAGAAGGCAGAGCCACCGAGGACATTGTCCTCCATCAGAAGGTGGCATAATGCCATATTGCGGGTGCCACCGAGGACGTTGTCCCCCATCAGAAGGTAGCGTTGCCGCCAGAAGGTACGTGGACGACCCGACTCTTTATCTTAACTTTATCGTGTTTCATTTCTTTTATGAATCATAATCACATTACATAATTGTAACCATAATCTTAAAACGTAATCGTAACCATAATCATATCAAAGTCGTCATACTTCATAGCATCAAATCATTTAATAAATATTGTTTACATAGACAAACATTTCATATCCCGCACACCATATAAAATATAGCATTATAAACATTTCATAAAAGCATCATATAAAACATAGCTGGAAGGGGAGTGCGGGTGTTAGCAGTAGATGTTACCTGAAATCCTGCGTAATGGCTTTCGTAGCCGGGGGAGACTTGTAATATCCCTTTTTCCTTTTAATCTAATCAAGAAATTAAGTAACGAAAATATAAATATTCATACTCATTTTATTTAGGCCTTTAGTTATTATTATTAAATTAATGCTTAGCTAATTATAAGTGGTCTTACTAGTGTTATGTAAATTAAAGGTTGTCCTTGAAATTATCATATAAGTTGATATTTAAGAATTACATTACTCGGCTCTTTACTCAATAAAGTGATGTATTGTTAAACCATCATTAAGCAAGTTGTTGAGTATTTCAAAATTATGATTTTAAACATTAGAAATGGGTAATGAATATTAGTAAAGTATAGTCAATATTGTTGAGTAATATAAGTTATAGCTTATACTTAAATTTATATAATTTGGTTTTAGTTCATAAAATTATATTAAGTTTTTCTTCCTAATGTAGAAGTAGCTTAATAAACTTTAGCAACTTATATCATATAGGTGAAGGGAGGTCATTAAACATTAGTCTAACAAGTAACAAATTAGCCATCCCTAAAAATCATTTATCCTTACATAAACTGCCCAACTTTAAGACCTTCGGAAAATTAACTACGAGTCTTTACTATGATTCTACTTCGGAAATTATTTGATTAACTTTCAACTTAAAGTCATTTACGTGAAATTCTATTATAAGTATTTAAAATATCTGGGTATTTTCAATCTTTTAAGTTTATAAAATCAGTTTAGCCTCTTAGCTTAACACATATGAACATAAATCAAACTAAGTAATTTAAGTAAATTAGCTTTAAAGCCAAACATTTAGGATTGATTAACAGATTTAACTAAGATGTCTTGATGGAGAAATAAATCAGTTTTAGGCCCAATACTTAGCCTTTAACTAACATCGATAAATATCAGCTTGAGTTAAAATCAAAACTCCAGAATTTGGAACAAGGAGGTACATTTATACCTCTGCACACAGGAGCAGCGAAGAGCAGGGCAGCAGGGAGCTTGGAGCTCCAGTGAGGCGACGTTATCCGGCGAGGCTGGGCAGGAATGCTGGTGGTGCGTCGCGGCGGTGTTGGGTGTAGCGGCGCAGCAAAACAGGAAAGAGAGAGAGACGTGGGGAAACACGGTAGCGAGTACCGGCGAGGCTCTGGTGGTGCTGCGATTCTGAACGGTGTACCGGTGGCTCGAACGGTGGCAGGTATGCGGTAGTGGTGCGGCAGCAGGTTGTGTGGTGGTGGTTGTTGCCCAAAACAGAGGAGATGGAGGGGATGTTTGAAGGTGGGTGACAATAGCTATTTATAGCCATTGATGAACTTCTAGAAAGCTTGAGATAACAATGAGGTTGTAGAGAATTTCAGAGAGAATTGTTTTCTTGGTGTGATGGTGGCATTATCTTAGAGGTTTGAAGATGAGAAAGTTTCACCTTTAGTTGCCATGTAAGAGAAAGGAGGAGGTGGAAGAAGGAGGAAGGAGGAAGGAGGAAGGAGGAAGGAGGAGGAAGAAATTTGGTGGGAAAAGTCAAGTTTGAGTTTAATTTTTCCACTTCTTCAATTACCTCTACCTCTACTACTACTACTACTACCTCTACTACTACTACTACTACTATTACTACTACTACTACTACTACTACTACTACTATTAGTACTATTACTATTACTATTATTATTACTATTATTATTATTTTTATTTTTAAACTAACAAAAATAATTACACACTTTTAGATGTTCATACTTTGTGTCATAGTATTAGTTTATCTAATTTAATAGTTTATGTGTTGCTCAACAAATAAAATAAATTTAGCCTCTTATTCAAGTTTATAAGTTTAAGCAGGATTAAATTTTTGGATATTACACTAACATCCTAATAAATTCCATCAACTACTTTCGTGATGATTCCCTTTATCTTAAAGTAGGGTTCTAGATTCTATTAAGAGTCAACTTTCGTTGCAAAAATAATCACATTCAATATATACTATTTCTAGTCAAATATTGATAGTTAAAACCAACCCTAAATAAATAAATCATAAATTAATCAAGGTTTGGGAATTGGGACTTAAACATGTATCAATTCATGTTAGGGTTCAACCTAACCCTAGAATAAAAAACTACTCACACATGATGATTGAATAAATAAAATAAAGATTAAAAGAAAGCATGATTAATAATAATAATAATAATAATAATAATAATAATAATAATAATAATAATAATAATAATAATAATAATAATAATAGTAGTAGAATGGAGAAGAGAAAATAGTACTTGAATTAATTGATGAAATTGCAAACTTGAATGTTAAAAACAAAAACTTGAGAAAAAATGAAGAATAGCGTTCATGAGCCTTGAAGAACCGAAGAAAACCCCAATCTCTAAATCTTACGTGATATCCTCCAAAAATCCCCGGGTCATTTTCTATCCAAAACCTATTTATATGCTATCAAAATACAAGGAGTTCGACTAGGATTTGGATTCCTAAAATACTCTAAAACTAGGATTACGTAATATTGAAATTGGACACCGCCATCGCCTTGCAGTAAGCTTGAAAGGTGTAATACTAACGAAGCGCAAAACTACTATTTCGTTAATATTAAATATCTAACTTTAAAGTTCGAGGACGAACTTTGTTTTTAAGGAGGAGTAGATGTAATACCCCGAATTTTGAAAACGTATATATTATTTATATGGTTTAATATTATTTCCACTTAAAATTTATTTTATGATAATGCGATTTTATTTGATAACTATGTTTATTAAAATAATAATTTCAATTAGTTTTAAATTATTTAACGAGTTTATTTAAATGATTTAATTGAAATGTATTTTATTTAAATAAACTAATTATTCATTTTCATTATTTCAAAGTATTTTAATATGGTAATTGAAAGGTGTATTTAGTTGTGGGCATTCTTATTCATTCAAGTTGTCCATCCATTTTTAGTAATCCAAAGCCCAAATACAAGTCCATAGCCATATGTCTTTTAGCCAAAAAGAAAAAGGAAAACAAAACAAAAAAAAAGAAAAGAAAACGTGATCATCATAGATCACCATCTTCCTCCTTCCTCCTTCGTCCTTCGCTCACGTACAAAAAAATCAGAGCCAAAGATCAAATTTTTTTCCACAAACTCAACAGTTCATGTCAGAACTCAATCCACAATCCCGAATTTTGGGAGAAAAATTAGTCAAAAGTGAATCTCAACACCATACCTCACCATACCTCACCATTAATGGAGCTTGACCCAAAGCTCAAAATGCTGACCAAATCCTCCTATAACTACTGATTTACTCCCACCTAAATGAATCAAGCAAACAATTCAAAAAAAAAAGGTTTGCTTCAATTCTTTATCTTCTTCCTTAAATTCTGATTTTTGTTTTGAAAATAAAAATTTAATTACAAACCACCATTAACATCTTCATTGTTACACCCTGAACTGTCGAGCACCACCGGAAATCACCACCTTCGACCACCTGACCCTCGCGCCACCTGCACACCAAACGCCGCCCAACCGCCAGCCAAACACCCTCCCCTTCGTGTCTCCTTCTCCTGCCTAGCCGCGACCTCCCTTCGCAGCACCCTGCTGCGTCCCCTGCAACCGCGCCAGCCGCCAACCACCTGAAACCACCATCCCCACCTGAACCTTCGACGTCCACCACCTCCTTCTGCCATCCCCCTGATTCGTCCTCCTCTGTGCCCTCCTTCCTTCCTCGTTTTTTTTTTCTTCGTTTCTCCTAAACTGGTTCTTAGAACCAGTGATACTCTTTTTTTTCCATTTTGTTATGTTTTATTAGGTTTTATTATTTTTAAAACAAAACAAATGACTTTCCTAAACTAGCTTACTTTATTAAGTTGGTGTATTTTAGATTAATTAACTTAGTCTTTTATAACTTGAAAACATTTCTTAATTTTTTTAGAACAAAGTAAGAAGTATAATTAAGTTGAAGTAATCTTTGATTACTTAAAATGATTTTCATTATTGATTTAAAAACCATAACTTTGATTTATAAACTCTCTTAAAATCATTAAGATTTCTTTAAGTTATTTAAATTATTTTGTTTATTTTATATAAAAAGGGGTTATTTAGGTAACTAACTTAGATCTCGTTAACGTCTAATGTAGATTCCTATTGCGTAGACGAGGAATATCAAGAGTGTTATTCAGTTCGTGAACTTAACTTTTGGGCACGCATCACGAGGTAATCTCCGATGTCCATCTAAACATAGATCACGTTAGTGTAAAATGAATTGATTATGTGATTATTATGTGCTTATAAAATATATATAAGTATGGACTATAATTATGTATTATTGATTTAATGTGGATTATGAAAACGAATGACAAAATGAACGACGACTATCGATTTCAATTATGAATCATAACTATGGACGATATACGATATGACAAATATGTTTATTATAACGTTGTTAAAACCGCTTAATGCCATTTAGTAATGTTATTATTATTATTATTATTATTATTATTATTATTATTATTATTATTATTATTATTATTATTATTATTATTATTATTATTATTATTATTATTATGATTATTGTTATCATTATTACCGTTACTATTATTATTATTGAAATTTTATAAAAGTTGGAATTAGTAAGAACTTGTGATAATGAAATGATTATGAATCTGAAGTGATAAATGAACTCAAGTGACAGTTGTGAAATGAGTTACTGAAACCGCTATGAATGGATTGAGATTATGATGGATGAAAAATATTCACACTGGATTGAACAATGATGACGTAATTGTGTACGTGATTTATGTGATGACTTGAATTAAAAGACGTTAATCATGTAAAGTGAAATATCGGAGGGAAATGATGAACAGGTTGCCCTGTATGAGGGGTTCAGCGGCCCCTACAGGTTCTCTGATTACTATGCTGATTATTCTGTTACTGTCTTCCTTCTATCTTGTTGTGATCCAAGTAGAAGGGGTGTGCACACTAGGGACTCTGTTATTATGGCCATTATGTTATGCGTAGGTGGTTACAAGGGATTGACCCCGGCCTACAATGTTGAAGTAAGTGGTTACAGGGGATTGACCCCGGCTTACTGGCGTTCTCTTTCCTCTCCTTAAATAACTGGATTAATTATGTGATTATTCATTGTATATATATGTGTATGTGTGCTATGCTTTTCATCCCTATTAACGTACTATTTTACAATATATTTTCAACTTAAGTATTTTACGGGATGGAGTTGGAATTACTCAGTTTTTCTGAATTTTGGGAGCTTGTCTCTCTTGTTTCTTTTCAATGCATTTGTGCAGGTGGGTGATCGACGGGGGAACAAAAGGGAGATCACTTAGAGTTGTCATCCACTTAGCTTATGATTTAGCTTCCGCTGGAACTCTGAAATACTTTAGTAATTAGTAATATTTAATGAACAATATACTTGGTTGTAAGGATTAATTTATTTGAATTTAGTATGCTTTAATCTAGCCTTGCATTTATTTCCAAGGAGATAAGTGCGACGGTAGCACGCCCATTGAGTCGAACCTCGTGGATTTTCCCCCATCTCAAGTTTTATTAAATGAAAAAGGGTTCGGATTGGTGGGGGTGTTACAAAGTGGTATTAGAGCGGAGTTTAAATTAACTAGGGAAAGATTAAAATTATTAAAATATATTAATTAGGGAAAATGAATCAAATAGGGTAAAACTTAAAAGTGGTTTAGGAGGTCAAAATAATAAATTATTTAAGAAAAATGAATTACGATTAAAATGTGAACTAAGGGTTTAGTGTGGGTACGAATGGGTTATGTGTACATGTATGAAAGTACTCGCTAAAGGTACTTATTAATTGTTTATAATATTTGATTAGATGGCCAAGACATGTTTGACCGCCAGGAAATGCACCAGAACCCCTCGTCAAGGACCTTACCTTCTAAGGATGAGGGTAGGAGAGTCTGTTTCAGCTTATATATACAAGTTACGTTTAACAATGAAGTGTTACCACCTCAATGAAGGCCACGGGCATTCAGATTACCTTACGCCACCTAAACAGGCCGATGTTTTGATTCACACTCTCCCCAACGGTGGTCCTTATGCCGAAATCAAGAGCGAATACTCTGATGTTCTGAAAAATGGAAGGCCGAACTATGAACGATACACATTGAAAGGGAAGTGGTATCTCACGTTGAGTTACCTGGAGAAAAGAATGTTCGATGTTAGGGCCAAGTGGCTTAATGACTATTTACCCACTGATGACGAGGAACCCAACCATAGTGGCGATGAAGAAGTAGGAAGCAACCCTGCCTCACCCGTTGTAAATCTCGATGGAGATAGAGACGGAGATGAAGGTGAAGACGAGGATCCGTCCGAGTATGCTGACTAGAAACCCATATCTCTAGCCCTGACCCTTAGATTTCTAATTAAAGTCTTAAAAGATCGATTAATGTGTTAACTTAGTTAATGATGGTGCAACTAATGCCTATTTGACTATTTGAAAACTCTTATGCTACTATGAACGAATTGTTATGGCACTTTTGGAGTAATGAATGATGAACTTTTGACATGTGAATTGATTGTGAAATGAATGATGAACTTTTGATATGTGAATTGAGTATGAAATGAATGAATGGTGAGAACCATGATTATGTGAATTAGCTTTTATATAAGAACCAATGTGAATTGTAGAAATACAATGTGAATAACGCAGGTAGCTTATGCAATACGTTTATACGCGATCTAGAGCAAGGCGACAAGAAAACCAAATGGCTGAAACTCCTGAACAAGTTGCAGCACGACTTAGGACTCTCGAGCAACTAGCTCAGAGCTTTGGTTTAGTCCTTCAAACCAGATCAACAACAACCACCATGGAGACGATCCGCAAGCTACAATGGCGAAAAAGATTTCCGCTTTGAAACCACCAACCTTTGTTGGGAGAGAAGACCCACTACTTCTCGAGAATTGGATAAGAGATTTCGAAAAGATTTTCACGGCCACGGGTACGCCTAAGGCCCAGAAAGTAGACCAAGTAACCTTTTATCTGCATGAAGATGCTGATACTTGGTGGGAAAGTGTAGGACCTACTGTTAAAGCTCAAGAGAACTTTAACTAGGAAGCGTTTAAGGTAGCGATTAAGGCTCGATTCTTCCCCGAGCACATTCGTAGGCAAAAGTACAATGAGTTTAGTAGGTTTAACCAGAGTTATAACATGAGTGTGAAAGAGTACGCTCAGAAATTCAATGAGTATGCCCGATTCTGCTCGACTGTAGTGTTAGATGAAGGAACTAAGGCTCAGAAGTTTGAAGACGGACTTAAGTTTGATCTTCAGACTCGAATGGGAGGTAGCACCTCTACCACTTTCGCGGAAGCGTATGCTAAGGCCTCAAACCTGGAGAGAATCTTACAGCGTGAGAGAGAGGTGCTAGGGAGACACAAAAGGAAGGAACCTGCCGGCAACAGCAACAACCAAGGATACGACAAAAGGCCTAACAATGGTGGAAACAACAATAACAATGGTGGACGCTACAACAACCGCAACAACCAGAATTCTGGACAACAGGCCCAGCAAGGAAATAGGAACCAAAAGAACTTTGTTTGCAGGATGTGTGCCAAGAGTCATCCAGGGTTCACTTGTCAGGGTGTCAAGTGTTTCGAGTGTGGAGAAGTAGGTCACAAACCGTTCAACTGTCCCAAGAAGCAAGCTCAAAGTGAGCCAAATGGGAACAATGGAGGTGGAAACAGAATTCAAAACTTCAATAACAAAAGCCCTAGTGGAGGAAATACTGCACAGAATGGGAACCAGAACAACCACTCTTTTGGAGGTGGAAATGGAAACTATGGAAAGAATGGCAATGGAGGCTACACCAATGGAAGAATCAATGTCATGAGCCGAATTGAAGCTGACACCGATGCCAATGTTGTGACGGGTACATTTCTCGTAAACTCAAATTCTACTTATGTACTCTTTGATTCTGGAGCGTCTCATTCTTTTATTTCTAGTACATTTGTTAATAAGTATCCCCTCAAGTCTAACCAGTCTTGTCGAGCCAATATAGCCATGCCCACCGGTGAAACTGTTTCATGTAAATCTCTTTTCCAAAGTATCCCTATAGTCATAACTGGTACTGAATTACCAGCCGATCTTATCCTTTTTGACCTAAAAGATTTTGACGTTATCTTGGGAATGGATTGGTTATCCAAGTATAAAGCCAAAATCGAGTGTCATAACCAGAAAATATCTCTTAGAGGACCAAAGGGAAATAGGATATCTTATAAAAGCATAACCTTCCAGCCTGATGTCAAGATAATCTCAGCCCTGAACCTTCAAACCTATCTTAGAAAAGGCTACCCAGTCTACCTGTGCCAAGTAAGGGACGTAAGCATGGAAGACGAGGAGTTGACTCAAATTCCGGTAGTAAAGGAGTTCCCGGATGTCCGAAGAGCTTCCAGGAATGCCACCAGAAAGAGAAGTGAGCTTTAAGATCGATTTAGTCCCTGGAACAGGACCTATCTCTAAGGCCCGTATCGAATGGCACCTGCAGAAATGCAAGAATTGAAGGTGCAGTTGGAGGAATTATTGGATAAAGGGTACATTCGACCTAGTGTCTCACCCTGGGGAGCCCCGGTATTGTTTGTCAGGAAGAAAGACGGATCTTTGAGGTTGTGTATCGATTATAGGGAGTTGAATAATGCCACGGTAAAGAATAAATATCCGCTCTCGAGGATCGACGATTTGTTCGATCAACTTCAGGATGCAACAGTGTTTTCCAGGATCGATTTATGATCAGGTTATCACCAACTACAAATCGCTGAAGAAAACATCCCTAAGACAACCTTTCGTACGAGATATGGCCATTATGAGTTCACCGTCATGCCTTTTGGACTTACTAATGCGCCCGCAGCTTTTATGGACCTCATGAATAGGACTTTCCAGCCATACCTGGATAAGTTCGTGATTGTATTCATCGACGATATATTGGTATACTCAAAGGATAGAGAAGAGCATGGGGATCAGTTGAGGAAAGTTCTGGAGATTCTTCGAGAAAAGCAATTGTACGCGAAGTTCTCGAAGTGTGAATTTTGGTTGGAAAAAGTCTCATTTTTGCGTCACGTGATATCAAAAGAAGGCGTTTCCGTAGATCCATCGAAGATTCAAGCAGTGACCGATTGGCCTCAACCTAAGAACGTCACCGAAGTAAGGAGTTTCTTGGGTTTAGCTGGATATTACCGGAGATTTGTGAAAGATTTTTCGAGAACGGCCCAACCTCTCACTAACCTGATGAAGAAAAGAACAAAATTTCATTGGGATGATAAGTGTGAGGAAGCATTTCAAGAGCTGAAGAAGAGACTTACAACAGCCCATGTATTGACATTGCCCTCTGGAGTAGAAGGATTTGAAGTCTACTGTGATGCCTTAAAGAAAGGTTTTGGGTGTGTCTTGATGCAACATGGTAAAGTAGCGGCCTATGCGTCGAGATAACTCAAACCGCATGAGCATAATCAGCCTACTCATGACTTGGAGTTAGGAGCGATCGTGTTTGCACTGAAAATCTGGAGACATTATTTGTATGGAGTGCAATGTAAGGTCTATACAGATCACAAGAGTTTGAAGTATCTGTATACGCAAAAGGAGTTGAATATGAGACAGAGACGTTGGCTCGAGCTTATAAACGACTATGATATGAAGATAGTGTATCAAGAGGGAAAAGCGAACAAAGCAGCTGATGCGTTAAGTAGGAAGAGTGCTCATTCACTAAACGTGTTGATTTTGGCAGATGAACTGTGTGAAGAGATTAAGAGATTGAGTTTGGAAATAGTTGAGCCCGGTTATGTAAAAGCTCAGTTGAGTGCTCTTACTGTTGGACCAGACATATTTGAGGAGATCCGGGAGAAACAAGCTGCAGATAAGTGGTTAAGCAAGTTAAAAGAGATGAAAGAAAGTGGTCAAGCACCAGAGTTCGAGATCGACGGCAATGGCGTTGCAAAGTATAAACGGAGATTGTGTGTGCCACAGGACGAGGAACTCAAGACGAGAATTCTAAAGGAAGCCCATAGTTCGCCGTATTCCATACATCAGGAGGAGATAAGCTTTATAAGGATTTGAAAAAGCATTTTTGGTGGCCTAGGATGAAGCAAGAAGTACCCGACTTTGTGGCAAAATGTTTAACATGCCAGAAGGTGAAAATACAGCATATGAAACCTTTGGAAGTGCCAGGATGGAAATGGGAATCTATCTCTATGGATTTCATCATGGGGTTACCGAATACGAGGTCGGGAAAGAATGCAATATGGGTAAATAGTGGACCGTTTGACTAAGACGGCAAGATTCGTGGCAATGAAGGATACTTGGTCGTTGAAACAGTTGGCCGATGCTTACTTTAATGAGGTGGTTAGGCTACATGGTGTTCCGAAGGACATCGTTTCGGAAAGGGACTCGAGATTCTTATCTAAGTTCTGGAAACAGCTTCAGACAGCCGTGGGTACACTATTGAAATTCAGCACAGCCTTCCACCCAGCAACAGATGGTCAAACGGAGAGAACCATTCAGACCTTGGAGGATATGTTGAGAGCATGCGTGATGGATTTCGGAGGATATTGGGATGATCATTTGATGAACATTGAGTTCTCGTATAACAACAGTTATCACTCGAGCATAGGAATGACACCTTATGAGGCGTTGTATGGATGAAAATGTAGGAGTCCTATATGTTGGAGCGATGTGAACGAGTCGTTGAATTTGGGACCAGAAACGATAGAAGAGACTACCAACAAGGTGAAGTTGATTCAAGAGCGTATGAAAGCAGCTCAGGATCGACAGAAATCGTATGCCGATCAAAGGAGATGGGATTTAGAGTTTGGAGTTGGAGAAAAAGTATTGCTGAAAGTTTCGCCAACCAAGGGAGTAATGAGGTTCGGTAGAAAAGGAAAGTTGAGTCCACGTTATATCGGACCTTATGAGGTATTGGAAAGAATTGGACAAGTGGCCTATAGATTAGCCTTACCCATAGAGTTAGCCAATGTTCATAATGTCTTTCATGTGTCTCAACTTCGTAAATATGTCCCTGACCCCTCCCATGTCATCCAACCTGAAACCATTGAACTAGATGAGACCCTCACTTTTGAAGAACGTCCTATTAGAATCCTTGATTCCAAAATGAGAAATACCCGGAACAAGGCAGTAAAGTTAGTCAAAGTTTTATGGTCTAATCATCAAACCGAGGAAGCAACTTGGGAAATAGAAGATGACATGAGAAAGTGTTATCCTGAACTCTTTTCCCAGGTACGATTATCGAGTTTCGGGGACGAAACTCCTTAAGGGAGACCAAATGTAATACTAACAAAGCGCAAAACTACTATTTCGTTAATATTAAATATCTAACTTTAAAGTTCGAGGACGAACTTTGTTTTTAAGGAGGAGTACATGTAATACCCCTAATTTTAAAAGCGTATTTTATTATTTATATGGTTTAATATTATTTCCACTTAAAATTTAGTTTATGATAATGCGATTTTATTTGATAACTATGTTTTTTAAAATAATAATTTTAATTAATTTGAATTATTTAACGAGTTTATTTAAATGATTTAATTGAAATGTATTTTATTTAAATAAACTAATTATTCATTTTCATTATTTCAAAGTATTTTAATATGGTAATTGAAAGGTGTATTTAGTTGTGGGCATTCTTATTCATTCCAGTTGTCCATCCATTTTTAGTAATCCAAAGCCCAAATACAAGTCCATAGCCATATGTCTTTTAGCCAAAAAGAAAAAGGAAAACAAAAAAAAAAAAAAAAATACGTGATCATCATAGATCACCATCTTCCTCCTTCCTCCTTCCTCCTTCCTCCTTCCTCCTTCCTCACGTACAAAAAAATCAGAGCCAAAGATCAATTTTTTTTCCACAAACTCAACAGTTCATGTCAGAACTCAATCCACAATCCCGGATTTTGGGAGAAAAATTTAGTCAAAAGTGAATCTCAACACCATACCTCACCATTAATGGAGCTTGACCCCAAGCTCAAAATGCTGACCAAATCCTCCTATAAATATTGATTTACTCTCACCTAAATGAATCAAGCAAACAATTCAAAAAAAAAAGGTTTGCTTCAATCCTTTATCTTCTTCCTTAATTTCTGATTTTTGTTTTGAAAATAAAAATCTAATTACAAACCACCATTAACATCTTCATTGTTACACACTGAACTGCCGAGCACCACCGGAAATCACCACCTTCGACCACCTGAACCTCGCGCCACCTGCACACCAAACGCCGCCCAACCGCCAGCCAAACACCCTCCCCTTCGCGTCTCCTTCTCCTGCCTAGCCGCGACCTCCCTCTGCAGCACCCCTGCTGCGTCCCCTGCAACCGCGCCAGCCACCGACCACCTGAAACCACCATCCCACCTGAACCTTCGACGTCCACCACCTCCTTCTGCCTTCCCCCTGATTCGTCCTCCTCTGTGCCCTCCTTCCTTCCTCGTTTTTTTTTCTTCGTTTCTCCTAAACTGGTTCTTAGAACCAGTGATACTCTTTTTTTTCCTTTTTGTTAAGTTTTATTAGGTTTTATTATTTTTAAAACAAAACAAATGACTTTCCTAAACTAGCTTACTTAATTAAGTTGGTGTATTTTAGATTAATTAACTTAGTCTTTTATAACTTGAAAACATTTCTTAATTTTTTTAGAAAAAAGTAAGAAGTATAATAAAGTTAGTTTACTATGTCTAAAATAATTGTTTAAGTTAATGAAAATTAAGTTGAAGTAATCTTTGATTACTTAAAATGATTTTCATTATTGATTTAAAAACCATAACTTTGATTTATAAACTCTCTTAAAATCATTAAGAATTCTTTAAGTTATTTAAATTATTTTATTTATTTTATATAAAAAGGGGTTATTTAGGTAACTAACTTAGATCTCGTTAACGTCTAATGTAGATTCCGATTGCGTAGACGAGGAATATCAAGATTGTTAATCAGTTCGTGAACTTAACTTTTGGGCACGCATCACGAGATAATCTCCGATGTCCATCTAAACATAGATCCCGTTAGTGTAAAACGAATTGATTATGTGATTATTATGTGCTTATAAAATATATATAAGTATGGACTATAATTATGGATTATTGATTTAATGCGGATTATGAAAACGAATGACAAAAGGGACGACGACTATCGATTTCAATTATGAATCATGACTATGGACGATATACGATATGACAAATATGTTTATTATAACGTTATTAAAACCGCTTAATGTCATTTAGTAATGTTGTTGTTGTTATTATTATTATTATTATTATTATTATTATTATTATTTATTATTATTATTATTATTATTATTATTATTATTATTATTATTATTATTATTATTATTATTATTATTATTATTATTATTATTATTATTATTATTATTATTATTATTATTATTATTATTATTATTATTATTGTTATCATTATTACCGTTATTATTATTATTATTTAAATTTTATAAAAGTTGGAATTAGTAAGAACTTGTGATAATGAAATGATTATGAATCTGAAGTGATAAATGAACTCAAGTGACAGTTGTGAAATGAGTTATTGAAACCGCTATGAATGGATTGAGATTATGATGGATGAAATATATTCACATTGGATTGAACAATGATGACGTAATTGTGTACGTGATTTATGTGATGACTTGAATTAAAAGATGTTAATCACGTAAAGTGAAATATCGGAGGGAAATAATGAACATGTTGCCCTGTATGAGGGGTTCAGCGGCCCCTACAGGTTCTCTGATTACTATGCAGATTATTCTGTTACTGTCTTCCTTCTATCTTGTTGTGATCCAAGTAGAAGGGGTGTGCACACTAGGGACTCTGTTATTATGGCCATTATGTTATGCGTTCTCTTTCCTTTTCTTAAATATATGT
This sequence comes from Beta lomatogona, assembly GCA_947646795.1. Lineage (NCBI taxonomy): Eukaryota > Viridiplantae > Streptophyta > Magnoliopsida > Caryophyllales > Amaranthaceae > Beta > Beta lomatogona. The sequence continues at coordinate 99,607 of CANSNZ010000946.1, forward strand.
GTATGTGTGCTATGCTTTTCATCCCTATTAACCTACTATTTTACAATATATTTTCAACTTAAGTATTTTACGGGATGGAGTTGGAATTACTCAGTTTTTCAGATTTTTGGGAGCTTGTCTCTCTTGTTTCTTTTCAATGCATTTGTGCAGGTGGGTGATCGACGGGGCAACAAAAGGGAGATCACTTAGAGTTGTCATCCACTTAGCTTATGATTTAGCGTCCGCTGGAACTCTGAAATACCTTAGTAATTAGTAATATTTAATGAACAATACACTTGGTTGTAAGGATTAATTTATTTGAATTTAGTATGCTTTAATCTAGCCTTGCATTTATTTCCAAGGAGATAAGTGCGGCGGTAGCACGTCCGTTGAGTCGAACCCTCGTGGATTTTCCCCCATCTCAAGTTTTATTAAATGAAAAAGGGTTTGGGTTGGCGGGGGTGTTACAAAAGGACCGCCAAAGGGTGGCGATTTATGCTGTTTTTTTGTGCTTTCTTGCTATCAAAAGTCTAATTTGTTGCTTCTTAGGCATGGTAATTAATGAGTTATCAACGCCACATTGCCATAGTCTTCAAAAGCATCGCTGAATAAAGCTATCAATTGGTCCGAATGCTCCGCAATCATCCAAGCTTTCGTGCAAATTCCAATCAACTCAATAATCCTAGCAATAAACGCCATAATCCTACAAAAACAAAACAAATACACCCGAGAAGAGCAATAGCGAAAAGTAAAGAATAATAGCTCTAAAAATTAAATATATGGGGAAAATATGATGGAAACACACAAATATATCACATAAAAATGAGTATATAAACGTGTTATCAGAAATTATAAAACAAGTTATAGTACATAGATAAATTTAATGAAACAATTAGGCCTTGTTTAATTTCTGGTAAGAATGGATAGTTTAAAAAAAGTTCAACATCAATAACTCTCTCGAACTCTCCAATTACTTATCATGGAAGATGCAACTTGAAGCCATACTCATAGGGTACCTCCATCATAACAAGGTCGTCTTATACAATTTAGGGACCCTGTATTAAATTAAATTATGAGGTCCCAAAAAGTAAAAAAAAAATGTACAGAGGGAGGGTGGGTAGGTAGTCCGTGGGTGGGGAGGGTTGGGGTGGGTTGTGGGAGGTGGTCCGTGGGTGGGGTGGGGAGGGGTGGGGTAGGGTGTGGCGGGTGGTCCGTGGGTGGGCGGGGGTCCGAGGAGGGTGGGGAGGTGGGTAGGTGGGTGGGCGGGGGTGTGGGGAGGTGGGCAAGTGGGTGTGGGCTGGGGGTGTTAGAGGCAGCAGAGTGTGGCCTGTGGGTATATTGTTTTCTTTTAAATAAAATTTAAAAAGGATTGCGGTTTTAGGCATAAACACAACCCTTCTATATTTGAAGGGCTACGGTTTATAAAAAAACGCAGCCCTTTTGATCATGAAGAGCTGCGTTTTTTTATTAAACCGCAGCCCTTCTAAAAGTGAAGGGCTATGATTTTTCTCCCTAAACCGCGATCCTTCAAGTACTGAAGGGTTGCGGTTTGTTAAAAAACTGCAGCCCTTCCTTTTGGCTGAAGGGCTGCTCGCCAAAAACGTAGCCCTTAGGGCTGTTTTGACCGCAGCCCTTGCATATTTTTCCACTAGTGAATATCAAAAGTAAAATTTCATACATTTAATAAAAATTGGTTTCTTTCCAATCAAACATATACTACATATTCATAATTAAAATCTACTACATAGTACATATTTAACTAATATGACTCAATAATTTCTAAAACAATCAGAAGCAAATCATAAAATCTATGATTAAGAAAAGATGAGTTAGAAAAGAACCTTACCTTTTAGCATATTAGGAGCATTGTAGGACACTCCCAAAATTCTTAAATTGTAAAAGCCAATCAAAGCAGCAAAGGTTTCATCTACAAAACAACAACACCAACAAATTCATAATTAAAATCTAAAATGAGCAACATCTGCAAAAATTAAACACACAAAAATTTGCGAGTCAAGTTCAACCTTTCGAAATCCAAAAATATGTAACTACACCAACACACTAATTATGTTTACAACTATAACATAATTTTGTTTAATAAACACAGAGAAATTCACGAGTCAAATTCTTAAAAATAAGTAAATTCATACTACACAAAATCTTAATCTCCAAACATTAAACATAAAACACACAACATTTAAACAAACAGCACATGCCAAAAGCACTGTCCTTCCTCTGAAATCGAGTCTCGTACTTCTGTAGTGGAAGAATAATTGGGGCCAAATACGAAATCGTCTTATCAAAATAAGATTGAGACTAAGAAGAAGAGAGAGAAACTTTAGAGTTGATCAAATAAGGGAGGTTGAAGGCCGAAGCGGGATAAAGTGGAATCCAAGCTGTTTGACCTTGTGGAGGATTGAATTATCAAAAAGAGAAAACGAGATTTTGATTATTGGAGATGTAATCGAGAAGGTTTGAATTTTCTTAGAGAATAGGAAATGACAGAGCATTCATTTATAAGATTGTGGAAATCGGAAGAGAACCCAGTCACATGCAGTGAAGCATTGATTAGATTTATTTTTTTCTTACTTTGGGAAAAACAACATTTACATTTGAGCCCTTATATTTTGGGAGCCCTATGCAGTTGCTCATCCTGCATAGGGCATTTGCGGGGCTTGCATCATAAACAAAGATGGCATTAAAACTCCCAATCCTGAATCTTGGGTACTTGTACTAGATCAGAAAAGATTATCTACTGCTAAAAACTCTCGTTGACACTCTTTCACTCAATTGTGTTTTTTTATCTCCCAAGCTCTTCGAGACCTTCTTGCTCAAACTTGATTATGCTAAACCCATTTGAGGTCCCATTAAACTACTCAAATACCAGCTTTTCTAAAAAAAAAAAAATATGAAAGACTTTCTTTTTGTTTTAAGGGGATATAAAAGACTCAGACTCTCTTAGTACCACATTAGACCATTATTATCTTGCCATCTATTGTGCCTTGTGCGATCTAGTCTCATTTTTTTTCATATTCTCAACCCTCAAAATAAAACATGCTCTCGTCTTAATTCATGATGTTATTGTCAACTTGATTTGTGCTTCTAAATTATTTTTCTTAGGTGTATAATTATTTTTTTTTAAGTCAAATTTTGACACTATTTAAAATTAGAGCGAGAGATTATTCTAAATTCTTCTCATATATGTATACCGGTCTTAATTCTGTCTAGTCGTACCAAAATCGTCTGAGCTATCAATCTAACATTATATCTAGTCTTTATAAAATCATTTAAATAAAGTAACTTTTGCAAGTCAAACTTGAGCATCACACGCAATTTTTTTTAAAAAAAAACCCTTCAAAAATCAAACAAAATTCCAAGACTTTTTTTTGCATTTTAATCCAACCAAACAAATATAAAATATAGAATAATACCATAAAGAAACTCAAAATTAAAGAAATAATCAAATTTTCAATATCTTCTCATCACCAAAAACACCCCCTCCCAATACATAACTTCCTAATAAAACCTTTGAAAAAATTAATCATAGTAGTAGTATATATTAGTAATAAAGCCTAACAATAATAAAGCAAATTAACCCCATCATCATGTTGGGGTTAGTAGCGCAAGCGGAAGCAAACAGAGATAATGAGAAAATTAGGTAAAATATGGACAAGAAAAGTAAAAATAAACACTCATAATTTAACGTGGGAAAACTCTCAAAAAAGGTTAAAAAAACCCACAACGATGAGCACTAATTATTCAATATATGAAAGGATATGAGAGTACAACCCCGAAGGGTAATAAGAGTATGGTATGACTCTCTAACTAATATTGGATCTAATTTGAGCTAATGGTGTATGGATATTGTGTGTATAGCTCTTATATATTGTGTGTTAACAAAACAAGAGGAGCTTTCATATCTTCCCTAGCAAGGTCTAAGGTTCAATTCCTACCCTAAACATTTGCTTGGGATTTAAGGGGGGGAGGGGGGTGTCTGGCTTGTAATGGACCTCTGGGTGGGACCCCTGTGCGAGGGTAGCCCAGAGGAATTCTACTTACCAAATTTTCTTTTAAAAAAAAAAAAACAAAAGGAATATGATGAGTATTTATAATAAGCTACAAGTTATCATAAACCTTGACCTTGAAGATCAAATATATACACTAACATTGAAACCCAAAGACATAATAATAATCTTGGAGGTTAAGAGTCTTCGCAAGCCTGGGACACCAAGGATCTTCAAAGTTTTGTTGGAAAAGGAAATAATTTATACTAGCTAGAATTTGTGAAATTTACCCAACAAAGCCCCCCCTCATATCTCAATTCCCAAATCTTTCTCCTCCATAATCAGTTATAATCAGCCTTTTTATTCTCATTCTTTCCCACCCCCAAAACAAAAGAATATTCCTCTAATTCCCCTTCTAAAAAAAAAATGGACCCTCGTTGACCCCCTCCAAACAGATCCATAATCGATCCCAAAATCCGCCAAGTTGGTTTCAACTTCTCTTCTCTCACTCCTCAACAAACTCAAACTCAAACTCAAACTCAAACTCAACCTCCTCTCTCCCACTCTCTCTCCTCTGCCACCACCACCACCATCGCTGCTGCCGGAAACTCTCGTCTCTCTCCTGTAATGATCCCTCTTCCGCCTTTTCCCACCGCCGACGCTTCTTCTTCTCTCCGTATTGCCGCCGTCGCGCGCCGATTTCACGACGATTCCAACTCGTTTCTCACCGCTTCTTCGTCTGAGTCAACTCTGCTCGATCTTTCCGACAAGTGGCTTCGGAGTAGTTCTGGGAAATATAGTCTTGCTTTTGATATGTCCGGGGTTAATTCACCTGTTGCTCAGCATTCTACTAAGGAAGATGCTGGATTTAATCAGATTAGTTATGGTTAGTTGTTGATGGTTTTTTTTAAGGGTTTTGGTTTTTTTTTTTTGGCGATTTTTTAAATTTTTTTTGTGAATTGGGAAAGTAATGTTGACTGATTGTTGATAATGGGTTGTTGTTGATATTTTAATTTTTGTCCTGTTATTGATTAAAATGTAAATTAGGGTTTTGACATTAGGCGTGTAACACCCCAAAATTTCAAAGCGGAAAAGAAATAAATAATAATAGTATTAATAGGACGATGGCGGAAACATCGTCTTCTGGGAATGTCACTACTATAAGAAATGCGTTTAAATAACTAAGTGATAAACCAACATAAGTAAATAGTATAAATAAATTAAATTAATTAGAGTAATATCCAAAAGATAAAACTAACTCTTCAACTAACTAAAAGTCTAGGCCTAAAACATCTAACATTTTAATGCTCACTTCTCAACCCGAACCCAAAACCAAAGAAGATTCCCATCAACATTACCTGCAAAATATATCAACAAACATCCACAATCAGTGGGGAGTAACTAGCAGTTCTCCTAGAACAAAAGAAATCAAAGTCTATTCCAGACATAGATTAGTAAGAAAGGAAAGAATAAAGTCAAGTCAACTACTATATGCATCCACTTCCATATAACTCACAAGTAACGCAAATGAATAATAAATAGCAAGTGAATTGGATAAAAATAAATAAATCATCTCAAGAGTACTTTTATAAAAATAAAAAGTATAGGTAAAACAAGTGATTGAGTCAGAAACTGAACGCCAGTGAATCGCAATTCACTTCCTAAAAATTGGCACATCGCAATCTCCAGGTCAGTCTATGGGCTTACGTTCCCCACTACCTGTGTCTAATAATGGCCAAACTCCCGATGCAGGGTAGAACACACAGAACTCCCTGACCTCTGGGACGACAACAATTAACTCAGGTTTACCCCTAGTTCGCAAACAAGGTGGTTGGCATGTTCTTCACCGGGGACTACATCTATCCCACCGGATGTTCTTATCTCAAAAAATAAAATCATAATTCATAAATATCATCAAAGTATCATTCAGCTCAAAAATATTCGTCAAAAGGGATGCCACACGGCCTTATACCCATAATTCATCAAAAATAATTCTTCAAAAATCCTCAAAGTAGTAACTTACAAAACTTACAACAAATATCTCCAACCACAATACTTTGAACATCACTAAGCATCAACAATGATAATGAAATAGTTTTTACAGCACTAACAGTATCGATCATAAATGCATCATATCAAATAAGATCACCAACCAGAAGTAGAACTTACGTACAAGATCATATGAAAAATTTGACTACACAAAACTGTGCGCTCGGCGCATGAGCTTGCGCTCAGCACCACACTGTACGACTGGCGCACTAACCAAACTACGTCTGACGCCCCCACCAATGAACTCCAAGGCTTATTAAATCAATGAAACGTACACGACTAATCATTTTTACATAAACCAAACGTAAACATAATGATACTCAATAATAACCACAATAACCTACAAATCATCAACTTCCAAGAACATAAAAGGTCTCAATTTATTTCTGATTATTAAACCCTTATCCTCAAATTCATAACAAAAACACAATAAAAATTATTAAACTAATAAAAACAATCAGTAAAGTATCACAAAAACTATCATACGACCATTATGACTCTACTGACATGGTACAAATTTTATTTCTAATTTTCGGACTCTAAAAGTAATTTTAAATGTTAATTTACAGAATACTCAAGAAAGCCAATATAATAATTAAAAATAGAAATAAACTCCCAAAAATTCACATAACATGCATAAACCCACGATAATACATAATATGCAAAGAAATAGATTTTTTGGCCTACAAAAATAATATTCATGATTTAAATACCAACAAACATGAAAATGCAAAAACAGATAAATCAATTAAATAAATCTGTAAACAGTAGGCAAATATTATTCCAAGGCATGAAATACATACTACACACATAACATGCTTCACGAAAAATAATTTCAGCAATTATAACATTCGTTCAATAATTATTTTGCAAATAAGCTATAAACGCATAAATTACCAAATAAATCGAATAAATATTAAAACCCAGACGAAAATTATTTTTCTGCATACAATATTCATACAGCATACATCAAGTATATCCACGTCAAATTTCATCAATAATTTCATTCAAAAAGTATTTTAAACAATTCCTAGCGTAATAATCTAATACCGAAAAATACTCTAATCTCTATCGTTCTAAGATAAAGACTAGTTACCTGGAACGTCGGGAGGAGAGCTGAGTCTAAAGAGATAGTTAAGAGTTACGCATACAATCCAATTCATCTTCTAACCCCAAAGCACAACGAACGATAATTGTAGCAACAAGTCACTAGGCGTTTTCTTCTTGAACATTGAAAAATCTCATTTCGTGTTGTTCTGGTCCGACCATGATTTCCTGTGATTGAAAGATCGTATTCACAATCGCTCTGGTCAAAGTGAATATCAATATGTTATAAACGTGCTATCCAAATTTGAGAATGATCCAACTGTTAGATCTCCGGATATGGTTAATTTCGTGAAGGTGTGATAGGAAAAACCGGGATGAATCTTTCTCTTCTTTTTCTCTTCCCTTCCTCTCTTTCTTTTCTTGAAAATGGCATGGGTTAAATGAGAATGATGCTGAATTTCTCTTATTAAAAATCAGAAGTTATTGGCAAGGAAAAACGAAGGGTTTAGGAGAATGTTAATGAGGGATTAAATGAGCGGTTACAAGATATTCAAAGGTTAGCTTAATAAGCACCAAAACTCTTCATCCTCCACTCCATAATTTCTGATTTTCAGCCAGCATGATACGCCACACCTGATGTACCATTTCATCATGCCAAGTCGGTCCAACAACGTTACAAAAACGCTACGCGACAAAACCGCATCCTAAACGCCTAAATAAATAACGAAACTAATATAACTTTTAAAATAAATAACTAACAACTTAAAATAAATATATAAATATATCACAACATATAAATATATATATACACATTTTCACAACACGTTCCAAAATAATTTAAATAATAAATTATTTATTTTTACGAAAAAAATATCATTTTAATATAAACAAACACAAAAAAAATAAAGGGTGAAAATTACGGGGTTTTACAAGGGGTATAATTATCTTTGTCGCTTGCGATCTTGACACTATTCATAATTAGAGAGAATCTTCTAAATTCTTCTCGTATAGTGATGTGGGTATTAATTCGTTTTAATGAGTACTTTGTTAATATTCAATTTAAGTTTAAACGAGCACATTGACAAACACGTGTAGTGAAAAGTAATGTTGACTGATTGTTACTACTTACTAGTTAAGGATTTTTTTCTCCTTTTGTTTTTTTCTTAATTTTAAATTGGTCGTTGTTGTTGATTTGGGTTTTATTGTTTTGTAGGAACATTATGCTATTTGAATGTAAAACAATTTGGATTTTGTTTAAACTAAGTTAGTGTGAAGAAACAGATTCAAATTTGACTATTTATTTCCTTTGAAGAACATGTATATTATGAGTATATGGTGACATCATTTGATGTATTTATTATTTTTGCTGATTGTAATTTTTTCTTGGAACTTTCTGATAAAGTAGAATTTGCCCTTTGGTTTTGAAATGGGGATTCGATATTTCTTTTGTAGAAATGGTACTGTGATTTGATGCTTTCTTGGAAGCAAGAATAAGGAATATTAGTTGATTACTAGTGGTTTGAAGTTGCGTACATGTCGATGTCAATCCTACTGAATCACTTTGGTCTTTTTAGGTTTTATTCTTGATAAGTAGATTATGAGGATAGTGTGAGCTTTTTCATTTTCCTTTTGCTTTTGGGAGTTGTTTTTTGTTGGAATAGAACCTTGTACTTAAGGATAGTCTGCGGCTTTATGCATAATCGATCTGTTTCAGCATTCTGATATTGCTCTAGTGATGTGAACTTGTGATAGCTGAATGGATCCACTTGCAGGCATGTAATAAACTCTTTGTTGTTCTCAATATGTTTGCTTTCTTCATGTCTTGTTATTCTACAAAGTTAGTATTTCACCATTGTTTGTAGCAATAATGTGTTAAATTTTCTCTATATCTTGACTGGATACGTGTAAATGATCTGCGCATGAAATATATCTAACTCTGTGCTTTTTAGTATTTTAAGCAATAGATGTCATTATTTCCAGCTATTTTTCTTTTTGATTGTTTTTGTCTTTCCTCTTCTTTTCCTTCTCTATGATGCGTTGCATGCATAAACTTATTTTACTTCTATTGTGAAGTTCCTATAGTAAGTTTCTGTTTTTACATGGTTTCGTTGCAGTTTTTTTAATGAAAACAATCGTGCAGAGAAGGAAGCAAATGTATCAGAAGTACACGTGTCACATGAGGAAGTGAAGCCGGCTTCAAAACCTTTGAAGGAAAAAACCAGCAAAGCTGAAAGGCGTGCTTTACAAGAGGCTCAGAAAGCTGCGAAATCTGCTAAAAAAGGTTCGTATGCCATCAAGTTTGTCTGATCTTTATTGGATTTATTGCGGATTATCATGCTTAACCAAAAGGATGAATTTGCTAGGCCAAAAGGTAAAAAAGTAGCTTTGTAGATGTAGTTGGGCTAATATTGTAAAGCTTCTAAGAGCAACTTTAATGGTGCAAAAGAAGGACTTGCTAGCAATTTTGCAAAATACTTAGCTAGTTGCTTAATCATTGGAGCACAAAATGGAGTTTTGCTTTGCTAAGCAAATTGGTTCTATAGAGCAAATTGGCTTAACCAAAATGTTAGGTCCCACACAACAAATAGCTTTTCAATAAGTCATAATTTATATATATAAGGAAAAGGAAAAGGTGTTTGTGGGATCTACTTAAGCAACAAAATACTTTAACTAAACCACTAATAAAGGGAAGTTGGCTAAAGATAGAACTAGCTAAGGAAGATGACGTGACATCTTTCGCCAAGTATCATTTAGCTAACCATTTAAATTGCTCTAAGTAGATGTCACATCTTCAACTTTTCATATAGTGCATTTCCGTAAGCTAACTTGTTTTTGTGCCTTCACAGTAGAGTGGTATTTAACCCTTAAAGAATTAAAACGTTACCTCTATTATGTGTGTTTTGTAAATGCTTCAAGCTCAGAATATCTGTGAAAAGTCTCTAACTTGTTGGAACAAATTCCTTTTTTTTCTTTAGTAAACAGGAACATTGGATTGGACAATCAGACACTATATATCATATCAGAATTTAGATTGTTGGATGTATTACTATCACTGATCAGAATAGATACATACGAGTGTAGATGAAACAAAGTTGTAAATGAATGGCATGCCTATTAGACAGTAGTCATCTGTCTATCTTCTTGAGATAATGATAAGGTTCTCTATCAAAATAGTTACAGAGACACTAATTACTTTATGCCAGAATCGAGTTCCTAGACTTTTGAATCAAAAGTCAACGATTTTGTATAATTAATTTTGATGAAATATATATTGGTTTTACTATCGAAGTATTCTTGTTAGCCTTTTAAAAAAAATAGATTTATAAATATTAGCTTTACTACAGCTTTCGCTAATATGATTATGAATAACAATGATCGAAGCCCAAAAGGCTAAGTTTCGAGACCGTGGTGAATTAAATTAACGTCCTTTCTTTGATGGAGGGATCATGAGGTTGAAAGATATCGTTGAGGCAAATTTGAATGAATTCAGGAGCGTATATTTATTTCAATAACCTTTAACTGTACACCTGAGTTCTGGATACACACTAATGGTTCGAACATCAAATGCCCTTTTAAATCTAAATTTTGGCTCATGTTTGGATTTGGATACTCACCTCTAAGAAGTACTTCCTTACATATCATGTAGCAAGGCATTTATATAAGTTAGGGTTATGATTATTGCAGTCGTGGCTTCTGGACCTCCAACTCATGTCACTGAAAAACATACTAAAGTATCTAAGCAACTTCCACAAAAGAAAGATGCTCCTCCAGTACCATCCTTATTGGCAGTTTCTGAAATGAAAGTGGGTGATCGGCCATCGGAAAAAGACAAGAAGAAGGATATCCCCCCTCCTCGGATGCAGTATGATGACACGAGCAGAGTTGAAAAGGCTAAAAAGCGTTATGTCGTTAAACAAACTGAAGCTAGAAACAGAGTAGAGTTGTTTCGGCATTTGCCCCATTATGAATATGGGAACCAGCTCCATAATCTTGAGTCAAAAAATTTCAATCTTGATCCAGTTCATTCTGCTGTGCACAAGGTACTCAAATTACGAATTATGTCAATTTTGTTTGAATATTTTTTTTCTCATCACAGTGATGAAGAAAATGATAAGTTTACTAGCTGATTGTTAGTTTAGGTTCAAATTGTCAACTAGACCTCATGGCTGCTCAATTATTGTAAATGCTCTATAGCTAGGGATCATGGTAAAGATATATTCTAGTTGAGATGCCTTCAGCTAGAATTTTTCACCTAATCTCTATCTTTATGTTCTATTTTTCTTTAGTGAAGTTCCTATGAGTGAGGCTTGTCTGGACTGTAATTGGAAAGGATCGTGGCAATTCCAATCTTTCAACGACACTCAATAATAAAGAACATTCACTAAAACTAAGGGCTCGTTCAGTATCATTGTGGTTTTCAGTTTTTTGGCTTTTTGTATTTAAAAGTCATATGATATATGTCCTACAATAGATAAAAAATTAGTCAAACTTATTAGAAACATGATGATTTTGAAAACTGACAACTCAAAAATGAAAACCACTTTTTCTGGTTTCCTGATTTTAGTTTTTAGTTTTCAAAAAAACTGAAAACTGAAAACAACAAACGATAACGAACGGACCCTAAGAGAAAAAATGTAAAAGATGCTGAAGATATACATGGAAACCTGAATACCGAATCAAGAACAACCACCTATAAAAGAATAATGAGATGTCCACGTAGTGATCTCTTAGTCATCAATATAATAACATTCTTATACATCAACGAGACTTAAGCTTGAAATTTTTCACGTTGCCTCGGATATGCAAAATGATCTCTTATGAAATTTTAAATACTTCCTCCGTAACATAATAGATGTTACACTTTCCATTTTAGGCGGTAACAAAATATATGTTACACTTTTTTTTCTTTCCTATTTTGGTAAGTTTTAAGTGATGAAACTACAAAACTACCCTTATTATATAAATGTAAACATACTTAATAAAACTAACCTATGTATACTTAACCATTAATTATATCACTAATAACAGCTCATCTCCTCTTCCACCACCACTACCACCTCCTTTCTCTCTCCTCAACCCACCCCGACACACCTTCACATTCCTCACCCCACCACGACCAACCTTCTCACTCCTCACCTTACCCGACCCACCGTCGTCGTGCTCACCCCACCCCGACCCACGACCCACCTTCACTCACCCCTCCTCGGCAAACCTCACTCGAGCTTCTTCGAAATTTGACACCATTCTCAACCATATCTCATTCTTCTTTGCTTGATCTTCTTTGAAATTTGACACCAATTCCAACCAGATCTTCTCCTTTTGTGGTTGGTGTTTGGTGGTGATTTGGGAGTGGTGATTAGGGGGTCGGTTTGGTGCGTGGTTGGTGTTTGGTGGTGATTTGGGAGTGGGTTTCGGCGCTACGGTGGTTTTTTTGCGGTGGTGACGGTGGTTGTTTGATGCTAGTGGTGGTGGTGGTGGTGATGGTGGTGGTGGGTATGTGGCAATGTTGGTGAAATTTTCATAATTAATTTAATTACATATCCTCTAGCCCAATTAATCTCTCACTAAGAAATTTTGCCTAGAATTCCGTTTTTTGAAAAGTGTAACATGTATTTCGTTACGGAGGAAGTAGAAAAGGTCACTAAGAAAAAATGTAAAAGATGCTGAAGATATACGTGGAAACCTGAGTATCGAGTCAAAAACAACCACCTATGAAAGAATACTGAGATGTCCACGTAGTATTCTTTTAGTCAACAATATAATAACATTCTTATACATCAATGAGACTTAAGCTTGAAATTTGTTCATGTTGTTGCCTGGAAAATGCAAAATGATCTCCTATGAAATTTCAAATAGAAAAGGTCTTAGATGGAATCATGGAACATTGCCTTTCATGATATTCACTTAACTTAATTAGGCTATATCTTGTGCAATGTTTAACCAAATTAGCATTGCTTTTAAAGATCATGGCTTTGTCAGCAGTATAAAACTGCCCATGATTATGTGAAAATTTTAATTAATTTCTAACTTGGCCTGCTTGTTCGTTCAAGCTCTGTGCACTGGTTGAGCTATCTGGAGAAGTATTTAGAGTTTAGACTCAATCAATATTTCTTGTCGTGCATGAAATATACTACTATTATTGTGTGCGATTAAAGTAATTAGTTTATCAGGCAACTAATTGCCAAAAAGCAAACTAAAGCTGATATACTGTAGCTAAATCACTCAAAAGAAAAACATGATTAACAAAACTACAGGAAGTTAAACTATATATTACAAGCATGTGCGCAGTGCAGCTGTGCACTGTGGAAATCAAATATACATTTCAATGTCTGTCTATCCTAGTGAACTAATGAGCAATGTCCTTTTCCCTTATGTCTCAATGTGGAACCTTTAGACCTAAGAGAAAGAAGCCTTAAGTTAATTAAAATCCAACCAAAATAGCTTAAAAGATATTGCTATCTGATCAAACAACATTCTTCTTTGATGTCAGGTTGGTTTGCAATATTTGACGGGCAATATATGTGGAAGTAATGCACGATGTATTGCGATGCTCTATGCTTTTAAGGAAGCCATTGAAGACTACCACACCCCAGCAGATAAATTTTTGACTAGAGATCTAACTGCAAGGATCAGTGGCTATGTGTCGTATCTGAATGAATGCAGGCCCATCTCTATCAGTATGGGTAATGCAATAAGGTTTCTAAAGACTTGCATTGCCAAGTTGCCTTCAAGTCTTTCTGAATCAGACACAAAAGCGGCTTTAGCTTCAGATATTGATCGTTACATTAATGAAAAAATAATAGCAGCAGACAAGGTTATTGTGCAACAGGCTGCCACAAAAGTCAGGGACGGTGATGTTCTTCTTACTTATGGTTGCTCCAGTGTTGTCGAAATGGTATTGGTTTATGCCCATGAACTTGGGAAAAGGTTCCGTGTTGTCATAGTTGATTCAAGGCCGAAGTTTGAAGGACAAGGTTTGCTTCGCAGGCTAGTTGCCAAAGGGTTGAGCTGTACATACACGCATATTAATGCTGTTTCCTATGTCATGCATGAAGTCACAAGAGTTCTCTTAGGCGCTGCTTCCGTATTGTCTAATGGAATTGTTTATTCAAGAATTGGAACTGCATGTGTTGCTATGGTTGCTCATTCATTCCGTGTTCCAGTATTAGTTTGCTGTGAAGCCTATAAGTTTCATGAGAGAGTCCTGCTTGATTCCATATATGCCAATGAACTTGGTAATGCTATTTTTTTTTTTGTGTGTGTTAACGAAAAGCATTGCACAATGATTTTCTCAGGGGCCACTTCCAGATTTTTCTAATGATGAATGTCTTCCTGGTAGGTGATCCTAATGTCATATCGAAGGTACCTGGTAGAAAGGACGTAAATTATTTGGATGAATGGATGAATAACGAAAACTTGCAACTCCTAAATTTATTGATGGAAATTTCGGGCTTAAAGTTTTGGTGTGTTTAGATTTTGAGAGAAAGTTTGATTTGTTGAGTGGAGGATTGGTGATGTGGCACAGGACATTAAATGTAAGTAAAATGGTTGTTTTTTCCCATTGCTTTGCAAGTTACATTCCCATACATATTTATACTTGCTTATTGTCGGTTGTTTTCACCAACCTAAAGTTGACAACCTTTTCTTGTTTTATCTAGATGCTTCTTGCTTTCTTACTTAGGATTTTTTTTAGTAGATCATTCTAGGTTAGATTATGCTAGTTTTCTAGAAATATCTTCCTAGATTTTTCTAGATTAATTTCAACACTCCCCCTTAATCAGAAAAATCTTGGACTCCAAGTTGTCTTTGGAATTGGATGAATTTTTCTGTTGGAATTGCTTTTGTGAATATGTCTGCGACCTGCTCCCCCGTCTTGCAGAATTGTAGCTCGATCTCTTGTTTGTCGACCAACTCTTGGATGAAATGATGTCGTATCTCGATGTGCTTCGTACGGTTGTGGAAGACTGGATTCTTCGTCATGGCTATTGCAGACATGTTGTCACAATAGATAGTTGTTGGTTCTTCTGATGTATGTTGTAGATCATTGAGAATTCTTCTGAGCCATACCGCTTCACATGCTGTACTTGCTGCTGCTACGTACTCTGCTTCTGCTGATGATAGAGCTACTGTTGCTTGTTTCTTTGATGACCAAGATATAGCCTTGGTTCCCAGCTGGAAGACGTAGCCACTTGTACTCTTCCGATCGTCAATGCTTCCGGCCCAATCGTTGTCTGTGTATCCTGTAAGCTTGTGATTCTCCTCTGTTTCATACAGAATTCCATAACCTTTTGTTACCTTGACGTACCTGAGAATTCTTTTTGCTGCTGCCAGGTGAGCTTTACTTGGCTCACTCATGAACCAGGATACGATGCTGACAGCATGTACTATGTCGGGCCTTGTATGTGTAAGATAGATGAGAGAGCCGACCAAACTTCGATATATTGATGCATCGACCTTCTCTTTTCCAGCATTCTTTGATAGCCTTTCGTTAAGTGCCATTGGTATAGCCACTGGCTTGCATTCACTTATGTTGAACTTTTTAAGTAGGTCGTCTGCATATTTCTCTTGTGAGAGAAATATTCTTCCTGGGCTTTGCTTGACTTGCATGCCAAGGAAGTACTTCATGGCTCCAAGGTCGGTCATTTCATACTCCTTCATCATTATCTTTTAGAATTCTTTAATCATTTTCGGATTAGTGCCTGTGTAGATTAGATCATCCACATAAAGGCACAATATGAGAAAATCTTGTGATCCTTGGGCCTTGATGTAGAGTGATGGCTCACTTGGGCTTTTTGTAAACCCATTTTAAAGTAAGTAGCCATCTATTTTGCTCTTCCAAGGCCCTGGGTGCTTGCTTAAGCCCATAAAGAGCTTTACGAAGGCGGTATACTTTGTCTTCTTTGCCTTCGATGAGATATCCTTGCGGTTGCTCAACGTATACTTCTTCCAGCTCTCCGTTTAGAAATGCTGACTTGACATCTAATTGAAAGATTGGTAATTTAAGTTGAGCAGCAAGAGCAAGGACTGACCTGATAGTCTCCATGCGGACAACGGGAGCATATGTCTCGTTAAAGTCAATCCCTGGTTATTGGGAGTAACCTTTTGCGACGAGACGAGCCTTGTATTTCTGGATGGAGCCAACTTCGTTATACTTGACCTTGTAGACCCATTTGAGACCGATGACTTCTTTGTCTTCAGGTTTCTGCACAAGCTCCCATGTATTGTTTTTTTCGATCATCTTGATTTCTTCATTCATGGCCTCGATCCATTTGTCTTCTCGAGCAGCTTCTTGAAAACTTTGTGGTTCGCTTGTGAAGAGAGCCATGATAGCTTGATTGCACAGAAAATCTTCCAAGTAGCCTGGTGGTCGCCGATCTCTTTGTGAACGTCGCACTACTGGAGCTGAGCTTTGAGAGCTTGATCCTGATGTTGGACTCACCGATCTCGAGGATATTGTTGGAGATCTCGGTGATGATGGACTGGATGATGGCTGCGTTGTTGGATGAGTCGGACCTTCATCTTCACTTGGACTTGGTTGAAGAAAATCTACTTCACGTGCCTGATATTCATTCTCCGTCCACGTCCATTGTGGTCCTTCGTCGAAAATGACATCTCTTGATATGATTAACTTCTTGGATTCGGGCTGATAGAGACGATATCCTTTAGATTCGTCACTGTATCCAATAAAGATACATTTTTCTCCTTTTTCGTCGAGCTTTTCCCGATTTTCTTTCGGGATGTGGGCATATGCTATGCACCCGAATACTTTGAGGTGCTCCACTCTTGGCTTTCTCTTATGCCAAGCTTCATAGGGTGTCCTACCCTTTACTGCTTTCGTGGGAGACCTATTGAGAATATACACTGCTGTACAGACAGCTTCGGCCCAAAAATATTTTGGTAAATTCTTAGCTTGCATCATACTACGGGCCATTTCAGCAATCGTTCTATTTTTCCTTGCCGCAACACCATTTTGTTGAGGTGTGCGTCTTACTGTTAATTCTCTTTTAATCCCATGCTCCTTACATAAGCTGTTGAATTCTTTACTTGTAAATTTTCCCCTACGATCTGTTCTAAGAATTTTTATATAATGCCCACTTTGTTTTTCTGTGAGGGCTTTAAATTGCATGAAGTGGGAAAACGCTTCTGATTTTTGCTCCAAAATATAAACCCACATCATGCGAGTAATCATCAACAAATAATAGAAAATATCTTTTTCCACCAATAGACGGATTTCTGGTAGGGCCCCATATATCTACGTGAACGAGCTCTAATGGAGCTCTAGCCCTCCAAGATAAAGTAGGGAATGGCAATCTATGCATTTTGCCATATATACAGCCCTCACAAATTTTTCTTTCATTAGTTATAGGTGGAAGCCCAATCACCATTTCTTTTTGTTTTAACAGTTTTAAACTGTTAAAATTTAGATGCCCGAATCTTAAATGCCACAATGTGGATTCATCCATTATAGAACTTAGGGCAACATTATTCTCCCTTTGCATTCTTAATGGGAATATCTTATTAGGAACCATTTGAGTAGTAGTAGTAATTAATTGTCCTTTTCTCTTATCAAATATGATGCATTTATTAGCATCAAATTTCACCATATAGCCTCTTTGGATTACTTGGCCTACACTTAATAAATTTTGTGCAAGTCCGGGGACATAGAAAACATTATTAATAAATTTAGATGAGCCATTTTTGGTTATAACTGCTATTGTCCCCTTTCCAGCAACCTCTTGGTTGCTTCCATCACTAAGAGTAATTTGAGTTTTCATGTTTTCATTCAAACTGACAAACGAATTTTTGTTGCCAGTCATGTGGTTTGAACAACCACTATCAATATACCATATATCATTTGACTCTTGGTGAGCATTTAAATATGTATAAAATAATTGATCTCTAGGCTCCTTATTTTCCGTAAAATTGGCCTCTTCCTTTTGCCGGAACCAACAATCTTTTTCAAAATGAGTGTGCTTTTTGCATTTTTTACTCTTATACCGGCAATCTTGTGTATTATGGCCATTTTTCTTACATAAATTGCACTAGGAGCCAGATTGATTATTTTCTCGAGTTTCTTGATTTTTATAACTTCCTCTCCCCCTGCCACGGTTATATGATCATGTCCCTCCTTTTTGGTAACTTTTACCGTAGCCATTTTTATTTTCTCGAGTTTCTTGATTTTTATAACTTCCTCTCCCCCTGCCACGGTTATATGATGTCCCTCCTTTTTGGTAACTTTTACCGTAGCCATTTTTATTTTTATTTTCTCCACTATTAGAGACTTTTTAATTTAGCCTGAAAAGCTTGTTCTAGTGGCTGCTCTGTAAGTCTCTGCATTCTATCTTCATGTGCTAGAAGGAAGCCCATTAATTCAATTAAATTTAATTTAGATAAATCTTTATTAGGCTCCTCTATAGCAGCCACTATATGATCATAATTTTTTGGGAGACTTCTTAATATTTTCCGAACAACTTGGATATCCTCAATTTTATCTCCATTAGTTCGGATTTGATTTATAATATTTGTTACTCGACTACAAAACTCTTGAATTGTTTCATTCTCGGTCATTAATAAATTATCAAAGTCTCTCCATAAAGATTGGAGTTTAAAGAGTATTACCTTCTCGGAGTCCCTATATTTTGTCTCCAGGATACTCCAAGCCTCCTTGGCCATTGTAGCAGCCATAATAGTAGGGAGGATTGTTTCATCTACTCCCCGATATATTAAGAATAGGGCATAATTCTCCCTTATCCGATTTTGTTTATATTGCTTTCGCCGTGTTTCATCCCAAGTAGCTTCTTGGATTAAATCATTTGGTTGTTCATAACCATTTTGTACTAACTCCCACAAATCTTGTGAGATAAATATGGATTTTATTTGGATAGACCATTGTTGATATTTTTCACCTTTAAATGTGGGTACCCAATTTACTTGGGGGTAATTAAATGTGTTTGAAGAAGTCATTTTAATTTATGTGGTTTGATTTTGTTTAAAAAAAAAAGTTGAATATGTGGCGTTTGAAGTTGAGGGATGAATGTGTTTAATTGTTGAAGGCTTTGGATTATAGTGGCTCTTGATACCACTGATGGAAATTTTGGGCTTAAAGTTTGGTGTGTTTAGATTGTGAGAGAAAGTTTGTTTTGTTGAGTGGAGGATTGGTGATGTGGCACAGAACATTAAATGTAAGTAAAATGGTTGTTTTTTCTCATTGCTTTGCAAGTTACATTCCCATACATATTTATACTTGCTTATTGTCGGTTGTTTTCACCAACCTAAAGTTGACAACCTTTTATTGGTTTATCTAGATGCTTCTTGCTTTCTTACTTAGGATTTTTTTAGTAGATCATTCTAGGTTAGATTATGCTAGGTTTTTCCAGAAATATCTTCCTAGATTTTTCTAGATTAATTTCAACATTTACAGTGAGTATTATATCTTCCTATCGTCCTTTGGAGACAACAAAAACAATATTGTCTTTCTAGAGCTAATGATATTAATTATGCCATTTATAGTTATGATGCTACTCCGTCAGATTACATATCATTGATTGTCACTGACTACGACATGGTAAGCATCTTCATGCTGACTTACATTTTTGGTTTTGGACATTGTTTTCTTTACACTAGTTCTGTTATTTCACACTAGTTCTGTTATATGCATAGGACTCAAAGAAAATTCATGCTCCCTTCACCCCTTTATGATTTTAACATTTTTTAGGGTAAAGAGTACCTCTCATCCCCCAAATTACCCTTATGGCCTTGTGGGCACAATCGCTTAAATTACAACTCATTATTTAACCTACATGACCCTCTATCCATTTTTAAATATATCAACTATTACATGATATTCCCCGCCCACCTATACGCTAGCATTATTATGGAGTATATACCAAACCCTTTTGTTGAAAGGAATAAGGACAGAATGAGTATTAGCTTTTCAGTGACCTCAACTAAAATTGTGTTTTCCATTGGGATGTTCCTCAAATTCTATATTACTATATAATTTTTTTTTGATGGAATATTACTATGTACTTCGTATCTGAATAAGTGACACACTTCTCCCAAAAGCTCTCACATAAATGGAAGTTATCTAGATACGGAGGTTAATAATTAGCAAACCTGGTCTTCTGAATCACGATGGCTATTCTCAATCTTCATGTCTCCAGGTTCATAGACGAATTAATTCCTCCATATCTCACAGTTCTGTGTGGCCTTAGTGTATATTTGTGTCTCAAGGATATCATTTGACTATTTGACTGCCTCTTGAACTTTTGTTGGTTTCAGCAATTCCTTTAGGGAGGAGGGAGAGGGATTTTTTGGGGGGGGGGTCCAAAAGTTTGTCGGCTTGGCTGTGTCACAACCTTTATGTGCTTTGTAGGGGATGACCATTCATTATACATGAGATGAAAAAGATTAAACCATTGCAATTTGTTGAAGCTGATGCAACATGTAAAATAGCTGCCTTTGAGATATTGATTATAGTCGTTTCGGATTTCAATATTTGTTGGTTACAGGTTCCACCTACAAGTGTGCCAGTAATTGAGCGTGAATATGGGAAAGAACACCTATATTAATGTGCAGAAAATTGGTGGTTGGATACGTGTTGATACTTATCAAGGCTAACTTATGTAAAGGCGTTTTGTTGGGTCTTGTTCACTGTCTAAAATCTGTTATACGACTGGAGTACATTTATGCTCTTCCACACCAAATAGTTTTGATCCCAGTATTCTTTGACACAATTTGTCCTCAATGTACTCCCTTGAACTTGTGTCGAATGGTTAGCTCGACTAGAATAATATATCACAATTTGAGCATGAAGTGCTTGCGTGTGTGCGCACTCCTCTATTAAACAATTTACAGTCGCTGGTAGTGAATGCCTTCCCAGGCCTGCGTATGTTAAAGAGTTCGTAGTGGAAATGTGGCAAACATTGTGTCAATTTAGGCGCAACTTTAATATGCACAAGAGAAAAGGAAGAAGTGATATTGATAGGAGGGCAATTACCTGAATCCATGTTTTGGCTCATTGATAATGTTCCAAGGGACAACTCAAAGGAACACAAGTACATCAGTCCAAGGATCTAGAAATCCATCTCATGACTACACAGGGCATTGGTGTATATGGAATTAAATGGTCCCAAAATCAGCAAAGGAGATGGAGATGGATTTGGATGAAGGGACACTATCTTTAATACTAATCTTCACTTGCATCTACTTTAATGAAAGTGCAAAATCCAAAAATCATCTTTACTAATGGGTGTATCCTAGTTGTCGAAAGTTGTCGACTTTTGAGCAGGCGCATCCTCATACCAAGCTTCCCCCTGGGCCTGCTCCTACTCCAACTCCTCCCTCCCTATTACCCAAACAAAATTCTCCCACCTTCCCCTCCTCTGGGCAGATCCAACTCAACAACAGATTTGGGCCGTTAATCCGAAACAAAAGGTCAACATCTTCATGTTCATCCTCATCAGGTCCATTGCATCCCCCCGGATTTGAGGATTCTATTCCCCTTTCGACTAAACTGATTCTGGAGAAAAGAAGGCTGTTAAAACTACAAAAGAAGAAAGCTCGCCAAAAGCAATTAACCTCCAATTTAGCCAAATCTCAGTCACCTACACCTCACCACCATGATAACCTACAGCAACTCCAGATCTCCCCAGGAAAAGTCATTGAATTTGCTGGAAAAATTGGTCTGGTTTTCTCAGGCTCGAACGAAGAACTCCACCAAAGAATTGAAAGTGTTCTTTCTCAGCAGCAAAGGGACTGGGCTGGTCTTCCCTAATCACTGCTGCACAATTCATCACAAATTTTGTTGATAATGAATGCTCTCTCCTAGAACATCCGTGGGCTCGGAGCAAAGCCCAAGCGAAGTAACATTCGTAAATTCATAAAATGTCACAACCTGCAGGTAGTTTTCATTCAGGAAACGAAATGTGAAACATGTGAACCAAAATTCATCAAATCCATTGGGGGATCCAGATGTTGCTTGGCGACTAAGCTCTTCTACGGGGAACTCAGGAGGAATTATGAGTATGTGGAACTCCAAATTTTTCACATTGGAGTCATGTCGCATCGAAAAACATTGGATTGCTTTGTGTGGGTCAATTGTATCTCCACAGTTCAAATGTGTCCTCCTCAATGTGTACAATCCGTGCACTGTAGAGGATCGACGGGTTGTTTGGAATGAATTAATCTCCTTTTGGAGGGAGTCTCAATTACCTTGCTTGCTAGCTGGTGACTTTAATGAAGTGCTTCAAGGAAGTGATAGAGGCAGCCATCATATATCTGCCTCAGGGACCGAGGACTTTAAATCATTCTTGCAGGATGCTCATCTTCTTGAAATTGATGCTGAAAATGGAAAGTTTACATGGCACCGAGGGAAGTCAAAGAGTAAACTAGACTGGCTACTGGTTAATTCCGAGTGGATTACAACCTTTCTTGACATTAAAGTTTCTTTGCTCAAAAGAAACGTTTCCGACCACTGCCCTTTACTAATCACCTCCATGACAAAAAGTTGGGGGCCTCGCCCCTTCAGATTCCAAAATTGTTGGCTCTCGCACCCGCAATGTTTAAAGATTGTGAAAGATGCATGGGTTAAGAATCGAGTACAGCAGTCTCATATGAAACTAAAGGCCGTAAAACAAGACCTCAAACACTGGAATTCTTCGATTTTCGGGATTATTGACGATAAGATTGCAGGGCTAGAGGATCATATTGCCAAACTGGATGAAACTTCCAACCAGCGTCAATTGATGGAGCAGGAAATTCGCGATAGAGCCTCTTATCAATTGCAATTGTTGGAATGGTTAAAAAGAAGGGAAACATTCTGGGCACAAAATTCGAGAATTCACTGGTTGAAAGAGGGTGACCGCAATACTAAATTCTTTCATGCAGTGGCCTCTATTAGAAGACGCCAAAATTCAATCACTTCCCTTGATGTTAATAATGTGGTGATTGAAGACCCTTCACTCATAAGGAAAGAAGCTACTAAGTATTTTAAATCCATCTTTCACGAGGAATTCTCCAACAGACCATACTTCGAGGGTCTGGATTTTAAAATCTTATCCCTTGAGCAGTCTCAGATGCTTGTTGAGCCGTTTGGGGATGACGAAATTGAAGAGGCAGTGTCTTCATGCGATAGCAACAAGGCCCCAGGGCCGGATGGATTTAATTTCAGATTTGTAAAGGAGGCTTGGTCATCCATCATTAAAGAAGACATTTTTGATGTGGTAAGGGAATTTTGGAGGACGGCCCGCCTTCCCTTGGGGTGTAACAGTGC
Organism: Beta lomatogona; assembly: GCA_947646795.1. NCBI lineage: Eukaryota > Viridiplantae > Streptophyta > Magnoliopsida > Caryophyllales > Amaranthaceae > Beta > Beta lomatogona. The sequence goes on from CANSNZ010000946.1 coordinate 122,959, forward strand.
TTTCATTGCCCTAATTGCTAAAATCGAAAATCCTCGATGCTTCAAGGATTATAGGCCCATTAGTATGGTGGGTTGCCTATATAAAATAATAGCAAAGCTCCTTGCTCGCAGGCTCCAAAAGGTTATGAGCTCTCTTGTTGGCCCTCTCCAATCTTCCTTCATCAAAGGGAGGCAAATACTGGATGGTGCCATGATTGCCGGGGAAATTATTGATTCTTGTAAAAGAAGAAAGCAAAAGGCAATACTACTCAAACTTGACTTTCATAAAGCATTCGACAGTGTTTCTTGATCTTATTTAGACTGGGTGCTAACTCAAATGGGGTTCCCGGATCAATGGCGTTCATGGATAAACTCGTGTGTTAAGTCGGCCTCTGCCTCCATTCTTATAAATGGATGCCCTACCCCTCCCTTCAAGCTACAAAGGGGGCTTAGACAGGGGGATCCCCTCTCACCTTTTCTATTTGATATTGTTGCTGAGCCGCTCAACCTTTTAATCCAAAAAGCTGTGCAAAAGGGTCTTTGGGAAGGTGTTGAAGTTTGTAGGGGTGGGCCTCGCATCACTCATCTACAATATGCTGATGATACAATTTTTTTCTCTCCCCCTCATCTGGAGTCACTTGTTAACATCAAGATGATGCTCATTTTGTTCCAACTTGCATCGGGCCTTTAGGTAAACTTCCATAAAAGTAGTTTTTTTGGTATTAATCTAGATGCTACTTGGTTACAGGATGCGGCTAAAACCCTACTTTGCAAAGTTGGGAACTTTCCGTTTACCTATCTCGGCATTCCTATTGGTGGTTATCTCAATCACCATCATTCTTGGAAGCCAATATTGGATCGCATGGAGAAAAAATTGGCCTCTTGGAAGGGCAAATTGCTCTCAATTGGGGGGCGTCTGACATTGATTAAGGCCTCACTTGCAAATCTTCCATTGTATGTTATTTCAATTTTCCCCATTCCTAAGGGAATAATTGACAAGATACAAAAAATTCAACGCGATTTTTTATGGAGTGGTGGCAATGATCGCAAATCCTTACCTCTTGTGCGCTGGGAGATTGTGGAATTACCAAAAGTTTTGGGTGGATTGAGTGTTGGTAGTCTCTTGAATAGAAATGTGGCTCTTCAATTTAAGTGGATTTGGAGATTCTTCAATGAACCTCAAGCTTTGTGGAGGACCATAATTCAATCCAAATATAAATATTCATCCTCATTGTCGGTGCTGGATTTAAAAGTCCCGAACTCGGGTGGTCCTTGGCGGGGCATATGTGCGTCAGTTATAAAAAAATCCGAGAGCCTGGTCCATTGTCAAATCAGGTATGCAAAAAAATCTGGGTGATGGGCTTGATACTTACTTCTGGCATGATTTGTGGATTGACAGTTTGCCTTTGAAAGTAAAATTTCCTCGGTTTTTCTCCATTGCAATAAACAAATTGGCCTCGGTTGGCTCTCTTGGATTTTAGGACGGCTATCGATGGCAGTGGAGTTTTTTATGGGCTCGTGATCTTCGTCCACAGGATAAAATGGAAAAGAAAATCCTCATGGATTTACTTAGCAATGTCTGCCTTTCTCTAGATGGAAAAGATGAGTTTATATGGAAACACCATCATTCAGGGACATATTCAGTCAAATCATTTTGCCTTCAACTATCAAAAGGCTCCTCCTTTTCTCCTCATGAGGCCATTAAAGGAATTTGGAAAGGACCCGTCCCTCACCGAATCGAGGTTTTCACTTGGACCGCTCTATTGGGGAAAATTAATACCAAAGCAAAGCTTGCTTCTATTGGTATCATCCCCCTGGATGCAGCGAGTTGTATTATTTGCAATTCGGGTCACGAAGATTGTTCTCACCTCTTCCTTCACTGTCACATGGCATGGTCACTTTGGACTTGGTGGCGGGACTTATGGGGGTCTCTTTGGGTTGTCCCTAGCTCCATTGCCGATGCATACTTACAATGGTTACCTCCATTTAATGGTCCTTTCTTTAAAAAGGTTTGGCAAGCCAGTTTTTTCATCATTTTGTGGACAATATGGAGAGAGAGGAATTCAAGAGTTTTTGAAAATGTATCATGTGATCTTCATCAATTACAACAGCTTGTTCTACTAAGATTATGTTGGTGGATCAAGGGTTGGTCTGACCCATTTCCATACTCCATTGATGATGTTCTCCGCAATCCATCGTGCCTCAAATGGGGGGGGCCAAGCACTTCATAGTATCTCTGCCCAAAAGAGCAACAAAGACCCTATATGGATCGCTCCCTCCACACTCTCAGTCAAGTGGAATGTTGATGCCTCTGTTATCTCTCACCTCTCTCTTTCGGCAGTAGGTGGTGTCCTTAGGAATCACTTGGGTGAGTTCAAATGTCTCCTCTCTTGCCCTATCCCCCATATGGAAATCAATAGTGCAGAAATATGGGCCATTCATCGTGCAATAAGCATTACCATCCAAAATGATTCGATCCGACAACTTCATGTGATCATTGAATCGGACTCTCATAACGTAGTACTTTGGTGCAATGCTGAAAATGGAGGGCCATGGAACTTGAATTTTGCTCTAAATTTCATTTGTAATGCCTTAAAAAATTGGTTGAACATTTCCATCGTACATAAAGGACGAGAATCCAATATTGTTGCTGACGCCTTGGCGACGCAAGGAGTTCATAGACCCTGTGATTTTGTTGCCTGGATATAGGCTCCAATATTTTCCATGCTTCTATTCTCACTCTTGATCATGTAATGGTAATGGCGTGAGTTTAATGTACCTTCATGTACTGAGAGGCTACCTGTAGCCTTCTCTTTTTTTTCTCCTTTAGTTTCGTTGAATGGAATGTATCCTGATTGTACTTTGTTAGAGTTGGGGGGTCTCCTCTTTTTAGGGTGTGTTGTGCACTATAAAAATTCCCGGTGGGGATACCTTGCTTTGAGTTGATACTCTCCTCTCTTGAATTTAAATGCAATGAGAAAACCAATTATCAAAAAAAAAAATGGGTGTATCCTAGTTTAACCATAATACTTACTTGGAAAAGCTAAAAAGCTGGATATATATTGTGCTATGAGGAAAAATGTTCTTACAACATTGAGGTTGCCACTAGCCCGGAAGATCGCGTTGCGTCAGATCAATCCATACTCTATAACATCGTACATTATTTGTTTGCATCAATAAGGGAGAACTAGAAAAGAACAAAGAGAGATTAATGACTTTGAGTAATAACGCCCAGCTCAAATTAATGCAAGTTCTTCATGTTATTTTTGGAGAGATCCTGTATGAGATGGGTTCATCATTATGTATTATAAGATTAGGGTGATTTTGTATGTTTCTGGGGATGACTTGTATCTTTTAGGAAACTTTTGATATTTCAAAGAGTTTCCAATCCTAACTAAAATTCTATTAACAATATACTCAATAAAACAATCTCAATTTCTCAAATAGATGAGTAGTTTGTGTCACAAATGACGACTCATATCCTTTAACAATACCATTTCTGATATTTACATGAACCAAGTATACAACATATTCCTCTTACAACAAAGTCAGCTGCTTGGGCTGTTGCTTTTATCACTTTACAGTGTATGACCCATTTGTGAATCAGTATAGCTGTGTTACAGTTACCACTTCTCTAAAGTAACTTACCAGCTCATAATTTACAGTCAGATGTTCTGTTATTTTTGTTTCTTGTCGGAACCTATTTTGCTATTCCCGGAAGCAGTTTCTGCGACCAATTCCATTAGCCTATCACAGTCAATTTCAGTTGACCTCAATTTCAACTTGATCCCTCCATTGGACCATGACTTAACACAAAGTAGAGCCTGTGCAGTTGAAGTTGACAAACCAAACCGTTGCCTATCCAGCTCATCCCCTTTTCTGGAGAACAATTCTTCAGATGCCACAGAAGTTGCCTGCACTGATAAAAAGTCCCGAGCCATTAGAGACAGTCGTGGATAACGTGTACTATTCACTTTCCACCACTCCATGACATCTGTTTGTATAGGAGCTGGAGGCTCCGACAGATACTGGGTCAGCTCATCAGTTGCAACACTCATGCTCACCCTCCGTTTTTTTCGAGCAATTTCCTCTGCAAAAGATACACTACCCCCTTCTTTCTCTGAAGCACCATATATGTTGTTCACTGAAAAAGGAGTGGTTGAATAATTTCCAAGGAAATGGCTTCTAGCCTCATCCAAATTGTTTTCTGAGTTAAGAGTCTCTGGGAGGAGTTCAACTTTGATCCGAGGATCAAGAATTGCTGTCATGTAGGTAAATATATTTGAAACTTGGTCGTTGTAACTGCTGGATTTTAGGGACATTTCCTCAGCAGCATTCTTCAGCCAATCAGGGTAGAGGCAAGAATCTTTGCATGCTGCAATCATTTCAGAAATGTGATCCATGAAAAACAACACCAGGCCTATGGTGGGAGCCTTATTTAAACATATGTCGTTTGTGGTCTTGAAGAAGGGTTCTAGGTATTCATGCAATATGGTAACTGCATTCCTTTCGCCAGCATTCAGCAGCATTCTGGTGCCTAGTGAGTTCTCATGCTTCCTTATGACACCATCCATGGACTTGCTGGCCTGCACTTATAACACAATATTCCACTGAATTCTCTACACTGATTGTCATAAATGTACACAAACGAGAATGCATGAAGACAATTTAAAAGACTAATTTTTCCACAAAACACAACCGTGAACCAATCAAAATATCAAAGAGGTGACTCAATGAACAAGAAAAACAAGCCTAATTTCCCATAATATTCAGATCTGGTGTTTCAAACGCTTTGCTAGTAAATCAAGTGATATTCCCAAATTTAAAATAAAGACCAGTACACTTGGTTCTCATCCCCAAGAGGAACGTGGAATAAAGATGTGATGCTTCAAGGAGCCAAAAATTAGAGTTTCTGCCAAACACTGCACAACCTCCAGGCTGAACAGCAGAAAGTTAGATGTCATCCGCAGCATGACTTTTAAGCAAAAGCATTCAAAATAGAATGCAGATGACATTTGTTGACCCCCTCTGTTTTAAAAGGTCCCATAAGCTTTAATATATATAATACAAGTTCTGAAGTGACTAGAAGAAAACCAGATTTTATATGAGAATAGCTTTCTCAACTGAATCAAACTCAAACATACAACTATATAAGAAACTTAAAAAAAAGAAGAGAAAAAAGAAGGAAGCCATGCGTTTGAATAGACTCTTTACCTTACCAAAAATATATCCTTGGCCTGCATGTACATGCCATAATTGGTGTTAACATTCTACCAACCCCCCACCTTGTCCGCAACACCCCCCCCCTCCTCCCCCTCACCAGAAAGAAAAGAAAACAGAAAAAAGAACTCTTCAATTTATTAGAACTATGTTGACATGGGTTCAAAAATTAGGAGCATACTTCTTGAGCACTTACTGCTTTACATTCACTAACGCCACTATCTCTTTCTGATTTGTGCAGTCAACAAAATTTCATACCCTCTCCCCATAAAAATCTGTTCACAAGGTTACTATGGGCATTTCACACTTGACTTCCTCAATCATCACACAGTAAAGAATTCTCATTTAAGTATAGTTTGTGGGAAGTGTTACACTATAAGACAATAGCTGGGATATAATGCAGAAATACTTAAACTCAATACGGTCTATTTAAGTTTACCTTCATATGTTTAAATTTAGCTTCATTAGTCTCTGTGGCAATGACATCATAATATAATTGGATTGTAAATTATATCAAGAACACTTATTTTGTTCAACAGGTGCAATCGAAAGCAAAACGAGTCTAGTTCAAATGATAGATCATTCATAACCTGAATTTTCAAAGGTGAATGACTTGTTTAACAGGATGGTACATCCTCATTGGATATCTTTTAGAGGCAAGAAACTTTAACAGTTTAACTACAAACAATTCCCAAGGTTCTCATATATACGTTCTTTGTGCTTCCATCTCTTAACCTCCTAAACCCAAGCTTTTCATTGAGCACTCTTTCTTTTTTCTCCCCTTTCTTTTATTTGGTATCTCAATTTAGCTAGCACTCATTCCTCCGGTTTTACAAAAGGTACTCACCTTGCGGACGATATCCATCATCTGGTAATGTCCATTCCAACGAGCTGAAGTGTCAAGGGGGAATCTCCAGATGCCTTCTTGATAAGCTGTTGTTGATTGCATAAAATCCTCCATTATCTCAGGGGAAGCATTCATCTCAATGACAAACTCCCTGACCTTAGAGATTATTTGTTTTGTGGTTCTTAAACCATCTTCTATCACCAAGTTCAGTGTCTGAGCTGCACAGGGGATATAACAGAAAGGTCCCACTTTATGACCATCCATATCTTCTTTTAGTTTGTGGCAAGCATGCATTGCACTCTGGCTATTATCATGAGTGCAAGCAAGGATTTTCTCAGCAATATTATACATCTTGAGGATCTTAAGCAAAGCGTGATAAATCTCAGCTCCACCGCATGGATAAGGTATGCGACAAACATCAAGAAGGACCTTTTGGAAAGTCCAGCTCTCATCAATCCAATGGCATGTAACACTCATGTAATAAATTTGTTCATAAGAAGTCCAGAATTCAAGAGCAATTGCAACCTTAGAGGACGCCTGTTGCAAACCTGTCTGTACATCTTCCTGCATACTCCTGAAAACTTCACATAAAACACCCTGGACCTTCTCTTTAGACCATATCTGAATGAAAGGGTTGACAAATTTGAAGGAGTTCAGCAGCCAGGTCTCCTCTAAGGTCGACGGAGGTAAAGACGACGAAGTTAGCCACTTAGTAAGCAGCCAATTCAGGTGATCAAGATTAAACTTTGGTGTTTTGACTTCCAATTGATGTTTTTTTACAACAGTAAGATTGAACTGTGGAGCAGTACTTGGGATAGGTTCGCCAGATTTATCGTAACCTGGATGTCGACTACCAAGATGCCTTCCCAAATTCCCTTCAGGAGGAAAAATTACAGATGGGGTAGGTGTTATAATCCAAAGGTCAATACTCAGTAGCATCTCATTCATGACAAATCAAACATATGATACAAAACCAGTATGAAACTTTTGATGACAAGGTCATCAGAAACTAAAGTGATACGAGACTAGAAGTAATAAAAGTCACAGCAGAAAAAGGGGAATAATGAAAAAGACCGCAGCATTTTCTTTCTTATAGTTAACAGTTTGTTTGGATTTGAGGAATGAGGGACAAATGAAAGGTAATGCTAGAAAGATGTCATATTTCCCTTTTTACTTCAAAAGAATAATTGAAAGGAACATAAATTGTGTAAAAATCACAAAACTCAAGCAATCTTGCCTTTTACCCTCTGAGGTTGCAAGAACTCAGAAGGGGAAATATGAAGCACAGCCAATAGTTTCCTACAATATTAATGATTTCTTCCAGACACCTACAAAAGTTGAATTGGAGAAATTACCAGTCGCAGTCGCAATGGAATACGTCTGTCCACAGAACTTGCACCTACGACATTTCCCATCTGGAGCAGTTTCAAAATATTTGAGGTATACTGATGTCATAGTCTTCTTACGAGATTTTGGCAATGAAAGGTCATTTCCATTCTCAGGAGAACTCAATGCCACATTAACTGGATCTTTGTTTGCAATAATTGACATATCCTTTACAGATTTTGGCTCTATATCTACATAAACAAACAAGAAACACAGGCCCCTGAGGCATCAATAATCATATCGCTTATCAAAGAAAGCATTCACATTTATTGCTTTCTCTTTTTTTCTTTTAAAAAAAAAAATTAACCAGCACACAAATGTGTGCATTGAGAGGGTCTGAGAATTGAAAACCTAATGTGAAACTCGACACATCAGTGATCAAATAATTTAACTAAGATATGAGGAAACATGGAAGGAAGAGGATAATTAACATTGTTCCAAGCTTCAAAGTGACAACCTGGACGACATCCTTTGGTATCTATTCCAGCATTGCAAATTGGAAATCTAACTAATATTATTTTATTTTTCTAGAAGTCATCAACAATCATCCTGAAATAATACAGAGCATGACATGACATCTAAATTGAATTAAGTTCCTCACTAGTCAGCTTCTCAATCAACCAGCAGCAATTATTCAAAGACAAAAGGTTCATTATATAAATGACAAGGGATACGTTAATGAGATTTTGGTGACCGACGAAATGTTGAATTAAATTTTATAACTTCAAAGGCTTTGTGGAAGAGAACAATCAACTAATTATGAGCCCAACAGGAGCTCAGATGAAAATCTCAGTTCAGGCCTCTTGTGGAAGTTCTTGATTCTAACAAGTTCAAGGATTATATGCCCTGCACTTTCTTATAATAAAGGAACACAGCCTATTAAGAAGAATCGTCCCCAGGGAGTAACATCTGCAAACCCATCCAGTGACTATCATCAAAGTCATCCCCAAAAATTACTGCTATATGATTATATGAAATGCATGATGCATTTACCTTCTTCGCTTCACCTGTCAAACGGCTCTAACCTCCCTCAGTAGAAACCATTGCTGTCCTATTGATTTCAACTGGGCATTCTTCATCCACCAAACAACATCAATTATTGGGTTCTACAAAATACCCCAAGATCATGATAGAATCTAATTTTCCGTGTATAGTCCAAGACAATAGGACAAATAGCTAGTTTGTTAACTGATAATTCTGGGCTGTCAATGGCCAAAAAGCATGTTTGAAACTTGATAGCACTTCCAGAAGATATACCAACTTGCAACAATTTTTTTGCAATTTGGATGGGCAGATAGCTCGGGATATTTTATTTACACCACTCATCAGGATTGCAAAGATACTTCTTCCAGGCAACAGATAAGAGAGCCCACAATCGATCACTATTCATAATTCACCAAACACTAATACTAAAGAAAGGTACTATATATCAGATGTCTAGCAAGTGAAACATCATTCTTTTTGAACCACGGAAAAAGAAAAACTATATCAAGTATTCTATTGCAAGATATCCCCTCCTACTATCTAAAAGTCTTCCAGAAACCTTGTATCTGATGCAAATGCAATTCTGTAATCTCCAAAGATTACAAAGCTTGATTAAGTACACTTCTTGTTATCTAACTCAAATTGAATCATTAAGAGAAAGACTGATGGTACCCAGAGAAATCTAGACTGACAAGAAATATTACCTTTCAGGCTTCTGAAAGTTGTACTACCATTCCATTCCATAAGCTTCTGTCTCCAGCAAATAGTCCTCCTCTGGTACTCAACAAAGCAGCACCATTACAAACCGAACCTTCCAGCAGAACATTGATTTATTTATCTCTTCTCATGGCAAGGAGCCTATCATGGAGTAAGATAAATCTTCAAAAATCATCAGACTCGCAGCTGCAACAGATAGCATATTGCATCATATTTGTTCTTGAAATAAAAAGAAAAATTCAAGCACTTCCATAAACAGCTTTCAATTCTAAAATCCCATATATTCATATTTCATACACTAAATAGCCACGAAGTGAAGCTTCTTTGATTGTTCTAACAGTAGAGTAAGCACATGTGAGCAGAAAAGGGTTCAAATCCATACAGTAAAAGTGTAAAACAAAACACGTCCAAATCTACAACTGATCATGGAAAAATCATATGCCGCCAGAAATTAGTGTCAGGTTGTAGAGAATTCCCTTTTCCACCCCATTTATGTGAGTTTGCAAAACAATAAAGTAACGAGAAATTTTTAGGAGAATCTACTAGGTCCGACATCATATATGTGAAAGTACACAAGTGAATGTCCTAACGTAAAAGAAGAGAGGAAAATACCACCTTTATAAGCCTACAAAGTAATTCCTTCTATTGTCAATTAATTATGGGCTGCGACCTTAATCAACTTGTAAATGGTTCAAACTCTCCTTTTCTTTCACAGCCAAACAAGCCTGTTTCATACTATTTCAGAATATAATTCGGTATCAGTGCCAGATTGTGCCAGTTCTTACTTATAGTTTAGATTTGACATCTACTAGAAGGGGAATGTTGAACCCTATATATATGTTTTGTGCATGTCAGTTGTCCCACATTGGCGAAGAGGAAGAAGATTACAACAGTATAAGTCTAGATAGTTACTCCAATCGCCCATTGATATTGCGATTAAAATGTCACTTAGACTTGTAAAATGTTACTTAGACTTGTAAGTTGTAAATGGTCCTAACTCTCCTTCTCTTTCATCAGTGGCCCCTTTTCTACTCTCTTAATATTAGTCAAAATGGAAGAAACAGTTTCCTTCAACGGAACAATGTAGTTATTAGTTAGTCCTCTACACTAAGAATGACGATTACTCCCGCCGTAATATAGTTGGCTCACCCTGTCAAGACCCAGGAACTCAACTAGATGAAACAATACCTTATCCTTAAGTACTTAGAAGAAGCAGATATACCCTTCTAAAAAAAACAGAAATATAACATCTAAAAAAGGAGACAAAACAAAGGAAAATTGGGATTAACCATAAACCATTCAATACTAGGTTGCTACCAGGTCTAGTTTGTACTTTGTAATTGACGGCCTGAGATCTTAACAAAGTTAAGAAAGTCTTCAATGGCAATTGTCCAATTTCGGGTTGCAAAAGACTAAAATCAAATTGTCTCACAAAAGTAATCTTCACTTGCTAATGGTTCTCATAAGAATGTAAAAAGAACAACATATTTGGAGTAAGGCCAAAAAGATGCTCTACGATATTCGTCATCATACGACACTTACACAAGTCTAAACCATAAGGTCTAAGATCAACAATGCGATATATATTCAATTCAATCGACTTCAACTTTGTTCATAATTCTCTTTGTACAGATACGACATGGATATCAAAATTCAATGTGGTGCATTGATAACAAAGACGTAAACTCTTTAACACAAATTCCTACCTTTAACACATTCCAAAATGCAATAATAGATAATCTGAAAGTAAGAGATCAAATGATTCAGAGGCTATATCATGTTTCGATAGCTTCAAGCCACAGTAAGATATGAAACAATTGAGTAAGTTAGACAATGCAGTAAAGTAAAAGAAAATGATCTCCCAATTAGGTTTAATTCTCAGTCTCATAATTTTAGCGAAGTTTAAAAAAAAAAAAAAAAAAACAGTAGAAAAACAAAGAAATCTCCTAATTGGTAAAATCACAATCACAAGCACACACAAGAAGAGAGAGAGAGAGTACCTATCAGGGAGGAAGAAAGAGAGGGAGAAATTGAGAGAGTTGAAATAGAGAGGCGGGAAAAAGGAAAAGCTTAGGCGCCGGATCTGATCTGATCTGAGCCAGCGGATGGAGTTGGGAGCCGATCTCACTGCTAGAGGAGAGAGAGAGAGAGAGGGGATCAAAGATGTGAAGGAAATGATAATAGGAGCCGCCAAGCTGGCTGGCTGGCTTTAAGACTCCGCGGCTCCTTTGATCATAAATGGGTAAGGGTAGAGGCACTAAATGAGTTCACCAGCTCGCGAGTAATTCAAACTCGACTTATTTTGGAATAAGGAGAGATGCTCTAAATATTGAGTTATCCCTCACTTTCTTCAAAAAGCTATTGTGATAGTTAATAAAAGTAAATTAACACTGTATAATAATAAAAAAGTTTAGGTAAAGAAAAACAATATAATAGATAGAGGCTCTGCATTGAAGAGGGACCAAAAATTTTAAACGAGCATCTCGATTCGAAATCTTAGGGGTCGTTCGTTATCGTTTTCTATTTTCAGTTTTCAGTTTTTTTTTTTTAAACCAAAAACAAAATATGGAAACCAAAAAAAGTAGTTTCCAGTATTCTATTCTCAATTTTTAAAATTAACATTATCGGTGTAAGTATGATTAATATTAAGTTTATTGTACCAACTATATCATATGACTTTTATATTCATAAAACCAAAAACTGGAAACATGCAGTTATGCCGAACAGGCACTTAGCGAGCACAATTCGAGCACCCCCAACTTGTGATTGACTCACTCGATTAGCACCCCTAGCATATTTACTCGTGTGTTTTTCAGGATTATGGAATTATGCAAAAACATCACGGAGTGGGATCTAAAATAACATGGGCTTGCACTCATTAATTTTTGACTAAGAATTTTGGGTTATTCATGGCAAAGTGAAGATTGAATCATCTGATGATCCAAGTCACGGAGCAAGTCATCAGGTGGAACCCATATATACCATGTACAATGCGAAATTTGTAATTGAAATATCCTAAGGTTGCATTTGGATACCCATATTTCATTTCAAATAGTTCAATTCAAATTCATAATTTCAATTTCGGGAATTCAATTCCAAGTCCAATGTTTGGGTTAAGAATTTCAAATTCTAATAAGTTGTTTTGGAATACATAGAATTTCAAATTCAAATACTGTTTGGCAAACCAAGTTAAAGTTTAGGATTGTAATTCAATCTCTACAACCACCGAAATAGAACTACTAATCACTAATACAGAACAAAATCAAGTCTAACTTTTGCTCCTCTAGTAAATGTTTTAGCATATCGAACTCGATCATCTATCGTCCCATTCATGAACCTCTTCACAGCCTTCAACACTCCTTGAAAGACTCCGCAAAGCTACTAATGGCATCCGCTAGACGCTCTATCCAAAGCGAACAAGGTAACTATGTCGTCCCAATTCTCGATACACTTGTTCAGGTAAACAGAGGCATGGGGATTTTCCTGCACGTTGAAGCAACAAAACTAAGCACTCAAAAATAATGAAAAGCCACCTGAGATGTTTATATGATGTTCTTAAACAAATATTCTTGTCAATCTGTTCTGAGTACGCACCAAAAACTTTAATTTCCCATTAGCAAAATGCACATCAGCCACACCATCATCATTAACATGCAAATAAAATGAACTCGAGCAACCATAAGAGGGGCCAATAACCCATCAAGAGCATAATCTGAGATAGGATAACTGTTGTCACAAACGGAGTGTCATGATCGTTTTTTGGACTGAAAAAATCGATTCCCAGACCACAACAAAGTGTCCAAAATAAAATGATAATTGAAAATTTAAAGAGCATGAATGAATCTAGATAGTAGATAGATAAGAGTGATATCTTAGTTTTAAAAGGCGCAAAGCGCGCCGAGGCGCAAGGCGCAAAGCGCACCGAGGCGCAAAGCGCAAGGCGAAGGCGCACGCCTCCCGTAGGCGAGGCGTACCTTTGATGCCAAAATGATTAGAAATCAAATATAGAAGCATTTTAATACTTAAAACAACATTGATTCAATCTTAGTTTGTGCCTTTTGAATCATAAATAATTTCACTTCCTCCCTCACATGCTCGGGACAACTAGGACACTTTTGGCGCTTTGTGACGCTTCACGTTTCTCGCCTCGCCTGAGGTGTGGGAAGCGTTTTTTGGTGCGCCTTGGGTCGCCTTGCGCTCAGACGCGCTCAAGGCGCGCTTTTTAAAACTAAGAGTGATGTATTTGTCACGATCGAAAACTTGCTCAACTGTAATGGCTAATATATTGAAATTTCTGGAATGGTACAACCACACTGCCATGAAGATACAGTCTGTATCTTTTTCACCCCTACATACAGATATCAACATCCAATTCAAGTACGACCCTCGAATAAAACACACTCCAAGTGAGAGTGAATCGATGCTTATCAACCTCAATCGACAATACACTTTATATCAACATCTTCACCAACAAGAAAAATGTAAGAAAGATTCAATGCTCTAAACCTCCAAATTTGTTTGCAGATAAATCAAGAAACTGTAGCTCAGATAATTTACCAAAATCAGTGGGAACTAGCCTTGAAAAATAGTTATTAGAAAGGTCTAACCATTATAATTACCCTAAGATAGCCTGAATAGAGCCTGTATGACATCAAATCGTCATAAAATTTACGAATTCCAGAACAAGAATTTGTGCATTAAGTTGAATCCAGAAGAAAAAAAAAACTATCAAATTTCGCATGCAATTGAACAATATGTGAGCCTACTTCAAAGGAAAACAAAATTCCAAATTAAAAAAAATGTGCATAACCAAAACCAGATAACACAACAGAATATATTTCGATTTTCTTCAAATTACAGACAACATCACACCAGAATTGAAGCATGATCTTAACCTTTGTAAGATGATGAGAAAAATGAGGTCGTTTTTTTAATTGTGATTGGGGTGAATGCTAGAGTGCTAGTATTAATCCATTTCCTTCACTAGTTTGGACTTTGCCGCGACACTCTCATCTATCTCCAACCGTCAATCACAAACTCTTACCAATTTCTTGCATCACCTCATCACAACAAAAACACACCTCATCACAACAAAAACTCATCAATCTCTTCGACAAATCTGCAAAAACAAATTCCAGATTCTGCAAAATCAAAACATTCTCTACAAATCAATCTCTCAATCAGTAGCAAATCAACAATCAATCGCCGCAATGGGAACGGCGACATTAGCGCCGGGATTATCAAGGAAGTTGAAGAAGGTTCTAGAATCTCGAATCGACTCGCCGGAACTTCTCTCTTCTCTCTCCACACTCTCCACATTTTACACCGACAACTCCTCTCATGCTCGCCGCAACCTCAGATCTACCATCGAGAAACGTTCTCTCTCCATTAATCACGACTTTCTTAGCGCTTCCGATGCTGCGCAACAGGTTTTATTTTCTCTCTCGTCTTAATCAGAATCACTGTCACATGTCGTTGTGATGATTTTTTTTTTTTGTTTTTTGTTTTTTCAGGCATTGGATCAGGTTGAAGAGGAGGTTAATGCACTTGCTGAATGCTGTGACAGGTAATTGTTTCATTTGATTTTTTGCCTTTTTTTTGTATTCATGTGTTTTAGTTGGTTTGCAAATGGCATGATTTTTGCTGTTATTGTTGTATTGGAATGTTGTTTTGTTTGAATTAGAATTATGATGCTTACTGGATATAGTGTACGAGATTGACAATTGTGTATCGTGTGAAAATTACTACTTAAATACCAGTTGATCTTTCAACTTTGCGACCATGTTGGAGTACATCATGTGAATTTTCGACGAAAGGGTCTATTAGTGGAGAGAAAGAAGACAGAAATTGGGCCTGCTAGAAAACACGGAATTATGCTTACAGGAGAGTAAGTTAAGAGCATTAGTATGGAGCTGCGAGACATTCTTTCGTATATGCGTTAAAATGTGCTTTGAGATAGGGGGAAAACCATTATAGTAACTGGCAAGTAGTAGAGAGGCTGATTTCATCATAACGAGCTGATATAAGTGATTTATGAGTCATGTTAAAATAATGACAATTAACTCTCCAGGAATTTTTTGAATTAGTGCTTGTTTGGCTGACTATAAGAATTAGGGAAATGAAATTTTTTGGGAATGTATGATGTGATAGTTGTTTGGGTGGCATGAAAAAGTAATAGAACTTTCAACAAAATGTGGGAAGTTAATTAAGGATATTTGCTAGGAATTGTTTGAAGGAAATAATTTCCTATTGAAGTGCATAGGTAATCATCAAACCTTGGGATGGAGAAGAATTGTATGTAATAATTACGCCACTTCTAGAAGCCTTCTCATTACTTGGCTTGTGTTACATCAAAGAGACAAATACACCTCATTGCTGATGCTTTGGCAAAGTGGAATTATATCCCTGTGACTAGACTTGTTCACTGGGTCGGGCTAGGGGCGGGGCGAGTCAGAAATAAAATGGGTCAGGGCGGGGCGATTGAGCACTGTTGTTTTGGGGCGGGGCATACCAAGGTCAGCTGACCCGGGCCTAGTTTGGAGATAAATGGGTCTGTAATAAAAGATGAAATGGGCTCATTCTAGCTTAGACGGGCTGTGCCCCTGAGCTTTTTTCTCCTTCATTGCAAGTTACTTAGCAGATGTACGTCCATGGAGTTAAATACAAATGCTTTTCCATCATGAAATAAAAAAAAAAAGAAATAAAAAACTCAAATCAAACTTCACCAGCATCCATGACTGAATCCCCCACAATTCCACCCAAAAAACAATAGTTAGTTAAGATCCATTGTTGAAGGAGAAAAAATTGGAAAAAAAAAAAAACCTTAACTGTAAGATCCAAAACTCCAAAAGTAGACTACTTTATTTTTCCAAATAGACATTACTCTATGCAAATAGGGGGAAATAAAAGCAACAGATCTGGACAATTGGAGAAGTAGAAGATAGAAATGATTTTTAAGTTACTTTTAATTGCACACTAGTTTCTCTGTATATGTCTGGGAAGAGAGGGGAGCAAGTGAAACACTTAAAATGGTCATCCTACTCATAATATCCTGACCCTGAAAAGCCCGCCCCAGCCTGTTAAAACACAGTATGGGTCGACCCTATAGAGCCTGCCCCACTTAAATAGCTTGATGGGCTTGACCCTGTAAAAATAGGGTCGGGTCAGGGCCTTTGACAGGCCCTCACCCCATTGAACAGCCCTACCTGTGACCCTCTATGCAGCTTTTGTGTTTTAAAGCTGGAGACAATTCTGCAATTACGCCTGTAGGCTCTTTAGAAGAAGAGATCAAATTTGCAGCCAGAAAGTGTAGAAGGAAAATTCCAAAAGCACGATATGCTTTTTGTGGAGTGTTATGGATACATAGAGATGAAGGGAGGCTTTCTACTGAAAGGATGACTTGGACTGCGATTTATTGAGGAAAATTTTTTAGAGTTGTTTGTCTAGTCTATAACTCAAAGACCACCACTCATTTCCTAGACTTCTAGTTCTGGTGAATCTTATGTGAATCTTTGTTTATTTGTTTGCTTTTTAATTGTTGCTTACTAAAGGGAGTTATGATGTATTGTTGCTTATTAGAGGGTGTTATGGATACATAGAGATGAAGGGAGGCTTTCTACTGAAAGGATGACTTGGACTATGATTTATTGAGGCAAAATTTTTAGAGTGGTTTGTCTAGTCTATAACTGTGAGACCACCACTTATTTCCTAGACTTGTAGTTCTGGTTTTTGCTAGCTTATGTGAATCTTTGTTTACTTGTTTGCTTTCCTATTGTTGCTTATTAGAGGGAGTTAGGATGTATTGCTTGTCTGGCAAGTGAAGAGTCTCCTGCTCAACCCTTCTTAGAAGGTAGAAAGTCGGGGCTATGAGGATTACCAATGCTGTTCTGAGATCACTGTAGGTGGTTGGAATTGAGGTTTTTCTTATTCCACCATAGCTGTATAACCTGTATTATATATATTTGGTTATTAATTAAATCCTAATTACCAAGAGGTAAAATGGTGTTAAGTGATTAGCTACGATTTAGCCTGTCTTGAATTTGTTAATCCCCTGGATTTAATGGGAAGTTGTGGGACTCTAGTATCAATGGAGCTGATCTTTTATTGCTAGCCCTTCTTAACTAAACCTTATAAGTTTAGGCATTCAGGTGGAGAGTGACCCCCTTACGCTCATCCTTTATTGTATTGTGTGTGTGTGTTTTATTGTTGGTGCCTTTTCTTATAGATTGTTTCTAGTCTGCATCTCCTCCCTTTCTTGTCATGCCTTTCTGTTTATTACTCTCTTCGTCCTATATTTATCTTTTGATTAGGGTCTGTCTCACATATTCTAAAAAGTAGTGGATTGGGCCTAGATTTGGCTAAATGTGAATAAAAAAATTTAATGTGGATAGGGAGAGAAAAATTGATAGTGTATGGGTCAAAGTATGATGTTATTCAAAATGTTTGCATTTTTGTATGCTCACATTTTTTCTTTTACTTTCTTATAGAGAAGGAAAATGTTTTTGCTCTATCTTTTAGTTATGCCTCTATGTACACCACCTCGCTTTGAACTTACAGTGGGTTGCTGTTGCATTATCATTTATTATTTGAAGGCAACCCAACAATATTTGTTCAAAATAGATATTGGTTGTTAACTTTTTTATGAAACTGAGTAATCTGAACCTAACTGTACTAGTTTAGAACTTATCATAACTGATGTTGAACATGGGTATCCCTTATCTGAAATTTTGTGAATATTAAAGTGAGGTTTCTGTGGTGAAAAAGAACAATGTCTTTGTACTATGTAACTCATTTGAAAAATAAATGGAGCTCGGCCTGGTTGATGCTCCACTCGAGACAAACAATTTGAACTTAGCTAAACAGCTGACCGAAGCTTGTGTGTGGGGTTGAATATATGAATCAAATAAAACATATGAGTTATGATGTATGAGTAATAATTTACATTGGACGTATATTAATGAGAATCTCAAAATATTAGTAAACAGTTGGAAATATGAATATCATAATTCATAGCTTCAATGGATATTTTCTTTGGCTTGAGCTTGATTTGAGTTACAAGCAGCAAGATTTAAAAGACCCATAGCTCAATCCAAAATCAATAACTCACTCTAATCTAGCTGCATGTTGGAAACAGGTTAAAATCATGATGGCTGGCCGTGGGGCCTACCACCTAAGAACGCTCCTCTAGAACAATCAATGATTTCTTTTCCCTTGTATCCTTGTACTGTAGTCCTTTAATGTGGCTTGCACTTTGATCTACTTCTCTTTATCTAACTTCTTATCTAATCTGTTTTTTCTTGTGTACAAAAATTGGATATCACAAGTATTATTTTGTGCATTGGCAGGATTGCGAAGGCTTTAAGCAGCTGTAGTGCTACCACTGGGGATATTATAGGTACCACAGAAAGGCTAAAACTGGAACTTGATGCTACTACTCAGAGACAGGAGATTGTTTCATGCTTTCTACGTGACTACCAACTATCTAGTGAAGAGGTGTGAGTTCTCGCTGTTTATACCCCTGCCTCCCTTTTGTTTATTAGATTTTAAGAGCATTGCTGACATGTGCTTACATTTTAGATAAATGCTCTTAAAGAAGAAGAGTTGAACGAAAATTTTTTCAAGGCACTTTCCCATGTTAAAGAAATTCATGCCAATTGCAAAATATTGCTCAAGACACATCATCAGGTAACTCCCATATCTTTTTGGTCTTATGCCATTGTTTCTCTTTCTTCATCATTGAGCTGAAAAAAATTGTTCCATTTCATATTTAAAATGTATATATGGATTGTTATGTAATTCTTCGAGATAATTATGGCAGCGTGCAGGGCTGGAGTTGATGGATATGATGGCTATGTACCAGGAGGGAGCCTATGAGCGTCTTTGCAGGTGAAGCTTCATTTGTAACATATAATTATGTAGAACCTTACTTGAGAGCTGTGTTGGAATGTCGAAGCTGCTTGATTTTAGGTCAGCATAAGTATGAGGAAAAAGTAAAAGGGATCATATCTTATTTTTTACAGGAAAAAAGGGGAGGGGGAAATCATCAATTATGTTTATAAGTTGATATCTATGTGTTGTCAGTGTAGACATGGAGCCAATATTACTTAGACTCTGTTTAAACAACAGAAAACAGACCCTTGGTTGTCCAAATAAGACTGGCACTTGGTACTCAGATTAGACCAAAGTTATTCCGAACTCCAAGAAATTAGCTGGGTCCAACTTTTGGATACACACTTAGAACACCAATCTGTTTTTATATATGTTGAATGATTCTAAGTTGGAGAGTATTTGATGTTCCTCTTAGATACTTTGTATCTAGTGTTTAAGGGGCTTTATTGTACTTCGATGTTGCTATCAGAAAGGAGGAAAGGAAATAACGTACTTCCTCCGTTTCTAAATAAGTACATTTCCCATTTTAGGAAATGTCATAATAAGTGCAACATACTCAAAATGGAAAGTTTATTTCCTTTTATTTACAAAACTGCCATTACTTAATTTCTCCAACAACACAATTAATTTATAATCCACTAACCTAAACAACCTTAATTAATCAACACACCCAATCCCCCCCTCTCATCTCAGCCACCTCTCTCCTCAACTCAACCCACCCCTTTCTCTCTCCTCAACTCAACCCACCCAACCCCCTTCTTAACTCCACCTACCAACTGGACACCACCGCCAATACCACAAACCCGACCGCACCACCATCCCAAGACCACCACCACCAACCCGACACCACCACCAACACCACAAACCCGACCGCACCACCAACCCAAGACCACCAACCCGACCGCACCACCAGCCCAAGAACACCACCACACCCACACCTCTTTCATCTCCAAGGCTCCAAGCACCGTGGCCGCTCCTCCTCTGCTTCTCTCTCCTCTCCTTCTCTCGCGTCCTCCATCACCATCACTCATCTTCAAGAGTTGTAGATCCGAGGTTAGGGTTTAGGGCGCGCAGTGGTGGTTGGGTTTCGATTTCAAAAAAGTTAGGGTTTAGAGCGAGGGTGTTGGTTTCGTGGATGGGGGAGGGAGGGTGTTGGTTTCGATTTCGAAGGTTGTTAGTATTTGTTGTTGGTGGTTGAGATGCGGAGGGAGGGTGTTGGTTTCGTGGATGGGGGAGCGGAAATGGGGTGGTTTCAGGTAGGGGAAGAGGTTTCGGGGGTTGGAGAAGGAAAATGGGGTGGTCGGTGGTGGTGGAGGGGGAATATAGTTTTCCGGTAGGCAGGGGAGGAGGAGGGCGGTTTTCCGGAAGGCAGGGGTGGGTGAGGGGGAAAGAGGTTTCCGGTGGTGGTGGCGGTGGTCAGTGGTGGCGTTGTGGTGGTGGATTGTAGGTGGAAGGTGTTATGTATTTCCACGGTGCCCGTTTTTCCAATTATGAAGCATGGCTAAGCGATCCTACTCACATTGGACCTAGTGCCCAAGTAGTTTGGCCGATAGTGGGCCAAGAAATATTGAATGGTGATGTAGGAGGGGGGTTCCGAGGAATACAAATAACCTCTGGGTTTTTTCAGATTTGGAGAGCATCTGGAATAACTAGTGAATTACAACTTTATTGCACCGCAATTGGTGCGTTGGTCTTTGCAGCATTAATGCTTTTTGCTGGTTGGTTCCGGGTTATAAAATTGTTGGGTAATTAGTTTAGGTGTTTTGTTTAATTAAGTGTCTAATCTCTCCTTAGGTGTGGTCCCCAACTTTCTCTCTCTAGTTGCCTTGGTCTGTGTGCCACTTCTCTATATTGCACTTATTTAGAAACGGAGGAAGTATTTGATTTAGATTATAGCTGCATAATCTCTGAAAAAAGGTAGCATGTCTTTTTCCTTGTCCTTCCACGAATGTGATTCTGACCTAGATAATCATGTGATCGATGTGTGTTTGTTATCCTGAACTCTTAAACTGCATAATCTTCATATTCGAGTCTGTAAGAAGAACTGTACTTGTAAAGATAAATTCAATTATCCTATGCTCTCTTTTATGGGTAGTTTGTGACTTTGTGTGTATATATTATATTAGCTTGTATGTATTTTTGATACCTTGTAAATCAGTTTTCTTTTGGATTTCTTAATTACTAATTACGTGCTAGCTAGCTTAGTGCAGTCACTTATATGCCTCTCTTTTTCAGGTGGGTTCAGGCGGAGTGTAGGAGGTTGGCGGACACTGATAATCCTGAAGTTAGTGAACTTCTAAGAACAGCAGTCCGATGCCTCAAAGAAAGGCCTGTTCTCTTCAAATACTGTGCTGAAGAGGTATTTTCAATTTTTCATCATGACAAGAGCTTTAGTTTCTGATATCCCGAGAATATCTTCACATTGTATTGATGAAGTTTCACACATATTTTACTTTTAGGTAGCAAATATGAGGCACAATGCCTTGTTCAGAAGGTTTATAAGTGCTCTTACTCGTGGAGGACCTGGTGGGTTGCCCAGACCTATTGAAGTGCATGCCCATGATCCTTTGCGGTATGTGGGTGATATGCTAGCATGGCTGCATCAGGTTTGACACCTAAGTCTTATTGGTTTTACTTCTGATCTGCTGTTTTTATTAGATTTTAATTACTTGAGAGTTCAAACATATTAGTGCTTTAGTGCTAAAGTTTGTTCTCCGATTGTCCCCTTAAGGCTCTGGCTTCTGAAAGAGAGCTTGTGCATGCTCTGCTTGATCCGGATGCGGATATGGATTCTGGGCCAACTGCGCGTCAGCTCTCCAATAACTCTGAAAGTGAACGAGGAAAGATAGAAGCTGATTTAACCTTTGTCCTTGATCGGATATTTGAAGGAGTTTGCAGGCCATTCAAAGTTAGAGTGGAACAAGTCTTACAATCTCAACCTAGTCTTCTAGTTTCATATAAACTTAGTAATCAGCTGGAGTTTTATAGTTACACGGTGAGCTAGTGAGGTCTCTTTCAATGTAACCCCTTTCTCACATTTATAATAGTTGTTTTCATTAACTTCTTATGTTTCTCCTCACAGATTTCTGATTTAATTGGGAGTGAAACAGTGCTTTGCCAAACACTCTGGACTTTGAAGGGGGCAGCTCAGAAGACATTCTTTGATATTCTAAAGAGTCGAGGAGAGAAGCTACTTCGGTATCCTCCTGTTGTTGCCGTGGATCTTTCACCACCACCTGCTGTAAGAGAAGGAGTTTCTGTCCTACTGGAAATAATGGAGACATATGATGGCATGATGATTCCACTTTCAAAGAAGCCACAATTTGATCCTGTTATATCTGCTTTATTGGATCCTATCATCCAGGTGTGCCTTGGTTTATATTACTGTAGAAAAGGGTATTAGTTGTTCAGAAAGAAGCTTACTCCTAACTTCTGAAGTGAGTTTATATGAGAATGCATACTTACATGAGAAATATATATATGATCCTAACTCTAATCCAATCGTGTGGTTGAGATTCATTCTCATTTCTCATGTAAGGAGCATTCTCAATGAGAATGCCTCCTTACATGAGAAATGAAAATTAATCTCAACCACAATTAGAGTTACAACACTTGTTCATTAGAGTTATACCTCCGAAAAAACTTCGAGCCCAAAAAAAAAAAATTTATTTTTTTCGAAATTTTTTTTTCTAATATTTTTTTTTGGAGTTACATCACTTGTTCATTAGAGTTATAGCGTATAAAATCCATTCTCATTTCTCATGTAAGTATGCATTCTCACATGAACTCACTTCTATATATATATATATATATATATATATATATATATATATATATATATATATATATATAGGAGTGAGTTCATGCGGAAGGTTCCTTCGTGTGAAAAGTGCTTTGACCTTCAAGCAAGGCAAAAAAAGTATAAAGTAATATTAGCGTTATGTTGTGACTATAAAAGCTTTTATGTTGACTTTGATGTATGTATGTATGTATATTGTGATTGAAGAGCCGGCTTTCAAGATAGACCATATCTTTTAGGTTTTAAAAAATTATTCTTGTATTATAATATGAATAATATTTATGAATCAGGGCATTTGAGAATCCCCATAAAGTTATTGAAGAGTCGGCCTTCAAAATAGACTATCTATATCTCAATAAGATTAAGCGACAATCCATCTCTATATTAATTGAAACAAAGGGGTATCTGGGCTTTTTTGTACGACGGAAGTTTATGTGAGTAAATGATATTTTTGGTTGCATTAGCATAAAAGTGGTGGCACTTTCAACTAAGTTACCTATCCTCTTAAATAAGTATAACTGGAACTTTTATATACTGGTCATTTCAATCTTCAAAATAAAAATATTAGTCATTTGATATTTTTAATACCCTAAAATTCAGTTGTGGTTTAGCGGATAAAATACACTTATATGGCTGTTTATTCGCCCCTTGCATCTCGTGCTTTATAAATAGTATAGAATTACAGAATAAAAGAAGTTCAAGCTGTTACTGTCCAAGAGTCGTTCTACAAGGAATATTTGAATTTTTTGTCCAATATAGCTCCCATTTGTTGGTTTAACAATGATTAAGTCAAAGTCTTTAAGTTCTGATGTGACTGCATGCAAAGTTAGCATTTACTTATAGGAGAAGAGTCAATGTAGTCCTTATGTCGAATCAGGATCATCTGGAACAAAAATAAAGCATCGCGTCACAGTGGTTTGGAGAGGCTTGTTTGTCTTGTATTATGTTACTTTCTTCGTCTTTGGATTTATAGTTTGTTCCTTCGTTTGGTGAATATTGCCTATCTTAGTGACCGTGGGCACACTTGACGAAAGCTTCACAATTATAAGCATTTACTTTTCAGTCAGAGACCAACGTCTTCAGGCTATCGTGGGATTCTGTCAAGGACTTGTTTATTAGGCCTGCTAAAATATTGTCCTAAGACAAATAAAAATTGGGCTATCAAATTATAGAGAGGGTAGGACTAGGATGCAACTTCACCAGAATGAGCGAACTGCGGGTTCTTCTCATGGCCCATAATTTTTCACATGAGAGAGTGGGGGATAGCTCAGTTGGTTAGAGCTTCTCTCCCGGTTCCAATAGATCCTGCAATCGATTCTCATCTTGCCCTTGTGGCCTCTCTAAACACCAATATAATTTTTCACATGAAGAAAGTCAAAGCAGAACTTGATTTGCTGTCAGATTTGAGAAACTAAAAAGTGGTCCTGTTTATTGTAGATGTGTGAGCAAGCAGCTGAGGCACACAAATCCAAAGGAGGTGGTTACTCATCAAGGAGGAGCAGACTGAGCTCTGACTCCAATCAGCTTAACAAATCATCAGTTGACGCAATACTGAGTAATAACGATACCCTTTCAGCTCCTCAGGTATGGAACTGCTTGGCTTCCTGTCCTGACTTGTGTATATTTATAATGTATTGCTGAGATATATATATATCTGTCTTCTATATTTTCTGGGCTCTTACAGCTTATTTGGTTTCTTGAAGATGATTGGAAAGAAGAGAAGAACCTAGCATTTCCGTATTTTGGTTTAATTGGCATTATGTGAAAAATTCTATCGAGATAAAGAGAGATAAAGATACATATATAGAGAATTAGAGTTTGATTTTGAAACCCTAAAAGTATTATACTATGAAATTGATTATAAATTTTGCTACATGATACTATTGGAGAGTGCTGGCTTTTTCTTTTCTGTGCATGATCTAATGAATCTTCGGTCTTTGGTTTTCTGCAATTACCAAATAATTTTTTTTGTATTCTATTTCAATTTTGGATGATGATTTAGACTTTAGAGCAAGTGCTGGAAAGTAGTGGGAAGGCTGACAATGGAACACTTGCTGGACACTGGTGTCTAGGATCACTTCTCTGTTCCTGCACACTAACAGATTAACCAAAGTATGCTTGCAGATACTGAGCTCAAGAGACGAGTTCCATATACTTTTTTTGCAAATCTGTACATCATCACCTCAATGTTTCTAAAGTAGCTCAACTAAGCAGCATAACCCCTGCTGTAACAGACAGATCCTTAATACTTCTTTCGTTTTTTATACTTGCATCATCTACCTTGGGGGGGCACAGTATATTAGGAGCCCATGTGAAGAGTGAGATAGAGAGAGATAAAAAGTGGAACCCATGTGAAGGAGAGAGATAAAGAAAACTCATTGCCAATTTAGGTAATGATGCATGTATTATGCAACTTACATAAAAGGGAAACGATGCAATCATAAGACAAGCAAGGAAGTTTAAGCTTAATTTAGGAGATAGACAGATCTTTAGTATAAGCTTAATTTAGATGATGGTTGTTATGCTTTTCAGATACCAACTGATCAGATGGATTTTTTTTTTTTTTGTTTGTTCGTGAAACAACTGTTAGAGATGGCTTGAAAGCTACTCTTTTTTTTTTTTTTTACAAGCGAGCACTTGCATCTGGCTGCTTTTGATGCAACATTAGTTTGCATTCATGTGATTTGTGCTTGTCCTTGCAGAGTGCTGAGACACCTTCTAAGATCTTCCTTATCAACTGCTTGTGTACCATCCAACAACCGCTGATTGGGCATGAAGCTGCAGCCACATATGCGAAAAGCATTGGTGATATGATAGAAAACCACAGGCGTATACTTGTAGATAAAGAAGTTGAGACCATTCTAAGAAGATGTAATTTGTTGAACAAGATGGCCAACTTTAGGAAAACGTTTGTAGAAGAAAGGGAAGAAGCTTCGGCGGGTCCTTTGGCAGAAGTGGAGGAGACTTCTCCAGCTTCATTATCAGAAAGCCTGAACATTTTCTTTGGTCTCATTTTGGGCACCGGCAATTCTCTCCCAGAATTTGAGCAGCTGCAGGTGCCAAAGCTACGGTCGGAAGCTTGTATTCAATTGGCAAAATCACTCGCTGATTCGTATGAGCTTGTATACAATGCGATAATGGACCCCAAGAATTCTTACCCAGATCCTAAATCACTAGCTAGGCATCCACCGGATCAGATTAGGACCATTTTGGGTATATGAATTGCTTTGGCTTTCTTTATGATTTCTTTATTTTTATTTTTGACAGTTCTGGATGAAATTATATTAGTTAAGCAGAAGTCTAAACCTCGAGGAAGAGAAAGAAGTCTATGCATAGGATGGTTAAATGGCAAGAATGGTTTACTTGAAGACCTTGCTGCGGTGATGTGATTTGTAAAGTGGTGAATTTGTAATTTTGATAATACTCGTATTATTATATAGTAGTGCACTACATATTACAGAATATAGAGTACATATTCGAAAGGGAGCATTAACATCCTGCGAGTGGAAAACCGCTCCTAAGTTCTAAAGGGCCTGTTCTCCTCAGCTTATTTTCAGTTCAGTTCAATTCAGTTCAGTTCAATTCGGTTCGGTTCAGTTCAGTTCAGGTCCTAAATGATAATCATTACTATTAATTAGTTATAATTTAATTCAGTTCAGTTCAATTCAATTCAGTTTAGTTCAATTCAGTAGTTTTATGCCGAAGAGAATAGGCCCTAAGGGTGTTGTGGTTAAATTTTAGGATAAAATTGGATATAAACTTCAAGGACAAACCAGTTAACCATACTCTAGGTGCAGGATCTAATTTGCTCTTAAGATGCTAATTTGCTGCTAAGATTGAAAATGTGTTGTGTATCAAGTTACTAATCATTACTGTATCAAGGATTTTTAGTTTGAGGTGTTGGGTCCTACAGATATTACTTTCTCGGTTTTTTGTTTTAATATTTTCTTTTTTCGTCCAAGTTTGGAAATTTGCTAATACAAAATCTTATATAATCAGAACTTATTATAAAAATCTATGACAGAGATGGTGGTAATTTTTTGCCATAAAGGGATCACTTATAGAAGGGATCTCTTTGACTTTTTTTTGGTAAAGATAACCTCTTTAACTTAAAAAGTAACATTTTTATAGCATTAAAATGAGGTGGTCCTACAATAATTTTATAATAATTCAGTCTTACACACTTCAGTTGGTCTTGTAAGAGACCGTCTACTTTTAATTAAAATTAGACAACGGCCCAAGCCTAATATTAAGAAGAGAACGGACCATTTTTTTAATATAGTAACCAGTTTAATGTATTTAATGATCAGTTTAATCCATTTAGTTCTCACATCTTTAATCCATTTAGTGACTAATTTAATCCCTTTAGTGACTAGTTTAATCCCTTTAGTGACTAGCTTAATCCATTCGGTAAGACTACCGGGTTAGTTTATAAAATTGTTCGTTGTAGTTCGAGATTCAAAGGGAAATAAAGGAAGGAGAAGAGAAGGTACGAATAAGTTGGTGTAAGATGTCTAAGGATAGTGTTGGGTTAGAGTGAGATGAATTGGCATGTTAGGAGAACATAGGCTTAAATTGTCTAATTTTATATTAAAATTAGACCGCGTATTCTAATAATTTGCATACATACTTATTATTTGCTATGTATTCTCATCAATCTTTTAGAAAAATATTATCATGCAAAGTCTTGTTTTCGCTTTAAAAGTAATTGAAAGAAAAAGCAATATGTGATATAACAAAGAGAGATTAGAGACGACTCATAGCAAGAAAGAGAGAACACCATATGAAGGAAAAATGAGTTAAGATGTACTCTTCCTAGTATCACATACAAATAGAAATCAAATCTTGCTCCAACAATATTTATTCTAAATGTATTATGTACAAATCAACACTTTTCTGTTTAATTTAGCAAAGGAAAACAAAGGAACAATTTGCATGATTCCAGAATTTCCACTTCTTTTTTTGGTGAATCTTGCATGAGCAAACCAAGGACCACATCAAAACCTAAAGAAAACCAGCTGTATATTAATTTTTTGGGGACAAAAAGGGTAAAAAAGAAAAATAAACAAAAAAGATAGCAATAATATGAGCCATAAAAGGGGCAAATAAAATTCAAAAGAGAAGAAAAAGTAAGCATTAAATAATTATATAAACTAAACAGTCCTGTGTGATCTCCTCCTAGTCTTCTTGGATCTCCATATTATTGCAGAGGGGCTTGGACAAATTTGGTATGGAATCTTTTGTGGAGTGAAATCAGGGACTCTGCAACCAAAAAAAATGGTGTTCATTATAAGTGTTGAAAAGGCTTAATGAATATTTTATTAAACAAGCTAACCAATATATACTGTACATCAACTACACTAAAAGAGAAGGAAAAGCAAACTTAACTAACTTAAGAATATTGCCTAGCGTAACTATAGGAGATTGACATCTAATCAATACATAAATAAAGAGATACTATAACTAAGAGATATTACAAGATCACTATCCTTGATTGATATCCTTGATTGATTATCATGATTTATCCTTATTACACCCCCGCAAGATGGACGTCCTTTGGGAAAGTCCAATCTTGGCAAGTAATGCGTAGAAACGAGATTTGGATAATGGTTTGGTGAGTGCATCTGCAAGCTGATCGTCGCCGGAAATATGTTGAACTCGAATGGTGCCAAGCTGTACCTGTTCTCGAACAAAATGAAAAGCCAATGCAAGATGCTTCATGCGAGAGTGGAAAACAGGATTAGTAGAGTAGTGAGTGGCACCAAGATTGTCACAGTAGATAGCAGGTTTATCTGGTAATGTAATACCAAGCTCAATGAGTAAAGAACGAAGCCAAAGGACTTCGGCTGTTGTATCTGCAACAGCTCGAAATTCTGCTTCTGTAGAGGAACGGGCTAAAGCTCGTTGTTTCTTGGAGCTCCATGAAACTGGGTTGCGACCAAGATAGACTAGGTAACCAGTAGTAGAAATATAGTTATCTTTGTCACCAGCCCAGTCTGCATCTGTGAAGGCATGTAGACGTAACGGAGATTGGCGGTGAAGTTGAAGACCATAGTGAGATGTACCATTCAGATATCGGAGTAACCTTTTGAGAGCAAGCCAATGATCATTAGAAGGACAATGCATATATTGGGACAATTTGTTGACAGCGTAGGCAACGTCGGGGCGGGTAAAGGATAGGTACTGTAGACTACCAAGAATGGCTCGATAATCTTTATGGTTAGAAATAGGTGGGTTTGTGGAGTAAGTAAGGGAAGGGTAGGGAGCTAAGGGAGTGGATACAGGTTTAGAGTCATGCATATTATATTTAGCTAGTAGGTCATGAATGTATTTAGTTTGACTAAGAAACAAGCCAGGGGTATTAGGGACGACTTCAACACCTAGAAAATAGGAGAGAGGACCAAGGTCTTTGAGAGAAAAACGAGCAGCTAAAGTCTTGATGAAGTGAGTGAGATGACTGTGAGAAGGACCGGTGATGATAATGTCATCAACGTAGACTAGAAGATAGATAATGACTGTGCCTTGTTGATACAAAAAGAGAGAAGGATCAGCAATGGAGTTGTGAAAACCCGATGAAAGAAGAAAATTTTTAAGCTCGGTATACCAAGCTCGTGGTGCTTGTTTGAGGCCGTAAATAGCTTTGTTGAGTTTACAAACATGGGTAGGATGCTCTTTGTCAATAAAACCTGTTGGTTGAGACATATAAACATGCTCGGTGAGAGTTCCTTGAAGAAAAGCGTTATTTATGTCGAGTTGACGGAGCGGCCAACCACGACAAACGGCTATTGATAAAATAAGACGAACTGTAGTAGGTCTTATGACGGGGCTAAAAGTCTCGAATAGTCAATGCCGGGCGTTGGTGAAATCCCTTGGCAACAAGTCGAGCTTTACATCGTTCGACGGTACCATCCGAATTGTATTTGACGCGAAAAGTGATGAAGAGCCTCAAAAGTGATTGGAGAGTCACGAGCACGGACGGCATCAATAATGGGTTTGTAAGATTCGTAGTCGGCCTTTGAGAATTTTTGCTATAATGTCTTCATTTCCTGGGTTTCCCATGATGGGAGTTCATCGGTACATGCTTTGATGGAGTGCATGTAGTCCATGATAGATTGATTATCCTTGGTGAGAGTGTCCAAGCGGTCTTTGATTTGGAGGAGATGACCTCGGAAGGGTTGGCTAGGTGTAGAGGGTGGTCCGGGCGGCGTGGGTAGTGGTGGCATGAGAAACAAGGAAACAATGGTGGGAGATAGGTGCCAGAAGCTGCCGAAAATAAGCTTGTCTTGGCTTGCCAGTTTGATAGGCTGGGTTGGTGGTGGTTTGAGTTTGTGGTGATTGTTTTGGGTGGGCATGAGTGGGTGCCGTGTGAGATCATGGCCAAAAGAATGGCTTGGATTTGGGATTTCCGGAGATATAATTGGTGGGGTTAGTTTAATGACATTGGGAGGTTGATGAGAACAAAGGGTTTGGGGGCTCGTAGGAGTTGGGTATGGTGTTGCCATTGCTTCCCATTATGAGGGTGTTTCAAGGAAGAAAAAAATGATCTAGCTCTTGATACCATATAAGTGTTGAAGGCTTAATGAATATTTTATTAAACAAGCTAACCATTATACTGTACATCACTACACTAAAAGGAGGAGCAAACTTAACTAACTTAAGAATATTGCCTGCGTACTATAGGGATTGACTCAATCATACATAATGTCTTAACTGGATTCTCTCCTTTTTTTTCCTTATTATTCATATCAAATTAATTGTATAGAAAAATAATAGAACAAGTAACATGCATACTATGCCAACATATAATGCACTTAACCTTAGCTAACAGCCAATCTTATAAGTTCAAGAGACCAATTTTGAGAAAAATTGCTGCCAGACATTTGC
The DNA here is from genome assembly GCA_947646795.1 of Beta lomatogona. Lineage (NCBI taxonomy): Eukaryota > Viridiplantae > Streptophyta > Magnoliopsida > Caryophyllales > Amaranthaceae > Beta > Beta lomatogona. The sequence continues at coordinate 153,663 of CANSNZ010000946.1, forward strand.
AGATTGTTTAATTTGGATCTTTGTCTACATCTACATGTACAATATGATCCATTCTAATCCTAGGTTTGGTTATGCTACAACATGAAAGAATCCTGTGGTTACTTTACTTTTGAAAAAATAAAAAAGTGAGGCAGATATCAAACAAGAGGTAATAAATGAAAATCTTGAGTAATAAACTACTTAGTCTTTTTATTTTTTCTGTTCTCATCTGCAAAAATTATCACTTTGTAAATGGAACTTTTATTAAAGGTATATCATTATTTTTTGAGGGGGTTAATCGATTATAGTCAAAATCAAAAGGTTAATTAATTTTAATAAGCTTAAATTCGGAGATATCAACTTGACTATAACTAGAAAAAGCACCCAAATTCCTTTTCCCCACAATAAACAAAGCAAGTTTTGATTGCGAGTAAAGGGGAAAATTGAGAAAACATCTTCTAATTCAACTTATTAACATATAATTAATTTATTTGAACAGAAAGTGTTAGTGGATGTCGAGAGAAACTATAAAATCACTTAAGATTATTCTTACTTGGAAGCAATAAGCATCATTAATTAATTTTTTATGGATGTTTTATCAAATGAGGAGTAGATTATACAAATTCTATCTTATATTATCCGTGAGGTCGAATTTCCACATTGTAGAGGTCAAAACTCAAAATAGCTACCAATGAGCTAATTTTACAATGACATAAATTTCAATATATTCAATAAGTTAAATTGTCTTACTTAATACTTGCTACTTAATCAAATAGGACAAATTAAACCAACTTCATATACAAACGAGGGATATTGAGTAAGTCATGAGATCCTTGTTAAAGAAAACTTTTAGTGCTACTTCATTTTAATATACAGTATTTTCTTACTAAAAGTAATTTTGAGAGTTCAAACAAAAGAGGTGCATCATTCTAAATAAGAAAATAAGAGGAGTATACTATATAAAAAGCATGAATAGTTGGATGAGAGGAGGGAATCTTACTGCAAAGGAGCAACTTCGATTTGAGAAAACTCCAAAGTGAGTGAAGCTTCGAGTTGTGTGAAAGAGGAACATGATTTAGTTGGCAGGCCAGAGGCAGACGATGACGGCCTTGGTTGCTTGATTGCAAGAACTTTGCAGTTTAATGTCTTTGTTATATTATTGTGTCTCATTGCCAACCTGCATCACATCCAGCTTATTCTTCTTAATATATACTTCTATATATGTATATCTTTTGAATACTACTAATAGCTACAAACAAATCAACAGGCATTGTGTTCTTTTGATAGGAAATTCTTGTAAGGTCCGGCCATAAGGAAATCCCAACTCACAAGGAAAAAACTCTAGTCTTTCAAATAAGGATTAGGAATTTTACCAACACCGCCAAAGAAAATGCCCAACTTCACTGAAGTTGAGTATGGGAGGTGAGATCACTTAGCACTTGAGATTCTACATACATATTCCTTGGGCGTTGCGATTTATGTATAAGAAAAAAAAAAAAAGTATCTTTTTACTACTCACAACAACAAAAAATCAATATTTTTCCAAAACTATTTGCAAACAAGAGACATTGGATCACTATACGTGAAAAATTAATAGATGCATTAAGATAGAACGGAATAATCTGATTTTTTAATACTCCCTTTACTTCATAAGAAAATAGTAGATACTTTGGATAAAAGTTGAGGGTTTTTTTTTCTTTTCATAGGTTTGTGCAATGTGCCTATAGACTATAGCTCAAGGCCATATATTAAAGGGTACTCAATATTAACCAGACTCGAGAGTGTGACAAGAAAGGAAATCTCATCCTAAACAGCTAGTGGGAACTCTATGTTGTGACCTTAAGGTTATAAAATCACGCACTTTGTTAGGCCCTATCATAGGGAACTCCCTAGGGCCGAGAGTCGAGGAAGAAAAGAAACCCCATTGCCAAGACCTCAAGGTCATATAGTCAAGCACTTTACAAGTAGAGGTATAATATACAAAAATAATGTCATCCATAAGAGCAGGTATCAATCATACAATATCATGTTAATATTTAGTCCCTTTTTTCGGAGGAAGGCACAAAAATGACATATGATCAAATCTACGTAGAATGTCATCATAGACAGGAGTGTGATGAAGTCTCAATGTTGAATTTTGTGTGCTTTTAAACTTTAGCCAACTAAATTAGTTGACTTATCATTTTTAGTTTTGTATGAACTATTTTTTTGGTTTCTCCTAACAAGTACAATTAACCTATAGTTACACAATGAGTGACAAATCAGTAAAAGAAAGTTTTAATTGAATATGATAAGCTATAATATGTTTTGGATCAGATAAAGTATATAAATCATGATAAATATAATTAATATGATTTCCCAAGTTTAGATTACAAGGCACTTTAAGATGAGACAACATATTTAGAATAATTTTTATTTCTGCCTGAATCAAATATTAACTAAAGGACTACTTAGAGTTCAACTTTGTAAACTTTTTGAAATATATTTCTAGATTGATAAAAATTTTAAAACATAACAAAAACAAACCTAAATGGGACAAAAAAATAGTCTGAAGGAAGTAAAATACAAGAAATTAATGTAATAATGGATTTTCATAGCGATTAAACTCGAATAAATGTTGTCAAGCCAAACATATATGGTTGTGAATAGTGACGATTACGATCTGATACTAACTACCCAATACTAACAATACCACTATGATGAAATTCATGATCTCAGTTTCACAAATATCAATTTTTTTATTATGATTGAGAGTCAGCCATATTTTTTTTTAAAAAAAATGCATTAGTACAAGCAAAACCAAACAACAAAATTGCAAAAATAAATAATGCTAAATAGAGTAAACTTTCAGTAAGTTTTGTTACTTTGTGTATCAATATCATTATGTGGCTGAAATTAGTAGTACAAAAAAGGCCAAAAAAATGGAATATATGTAGTGACTCTGATGAGGATGTGATGGGCAATCCACTTGTTGAGATGTAGACTGGGATAATGTTAATAACCATTGCATTTGCAACCTCATCCTTATTTTTCAAGGCCCTTACCGTAATATTGTGGACCTCCTTGTTCCCATAACAGTAAAATATTCCATGCTACCATTCATTGTCCATTTTTTAAAAATTTCTTAGAAATTAGATTTATAAAAAAAATTAGTACGACGCATTCATTTTTTTAATGAATGGGAGTACTCCCTTCAATTCCTAAAGGGGAGCTTGTTAGATTTATCTTAATATAAATAAGATGAACAAAAAGAACTAAAAAACAAATATAATAGAATATTATTGAGATCTATAATAGAAGCTCATAGGAGGTTCCATCCTAAAACCAATTGACAATAGGAGCAATAGCTCCTCAAACTTATTAAGTTGTTCATTCTTCTCCTCATGTTTAATGTGGGACAATGCTTACACTCACATGTGGCTGGTAAATATGATCTCAATACCATAATTAACTATCCAATCAACTAAATGAAAAAATGCACGAAGTGGAAGGGGATTGTCTAATTTTTTTTTTTTCCCATTGTGGAGAAGTCATCTCAAGGTGTTATAATACAATGACAGTTATTTTAAAACTTCTGTATATTTTTTGCATGAATAATATTATGTATATTTCGCACTCGTTACCCTATCATATGCTCGAGTATTTTATTTGGATTATTTTTTATATCAATAGTTTTGTGAATCATAATCCTTTGTATTATAGAAAATTAGTTTTATATGCACGCGATGCGTGCGAAAACATGTAGAAAATTAAATTAATTGCAGATTACATCAAATAAATTAGAGATTTTTAAACTTTTAAGCAGTTTATCCCACTAAATCAGGGATATTTTTTTTTTAAATTAATTGAGAGAGAAGTAACTAACTAATTAAATATGTTGTAAATATTAGATGTTTTCTTTTTATAGTGCTTTTTTAATCTTTTTATTCTTTTAATTGATTAGGTAGTTCCCTTTTTTATTTTCCTTTTTATATTTTTTTTAATTAAAGTAGGTAATTACCTTTTTTCTTTTTATTTTTATTTTTTTGGCGTCCTACCCCTCCTAACATATATAATAGAGATAGTATATATACGAAGTAATTACTAAGATGTATGGAAGTTGGGATCTAAGATGATATTTGGCATCATTTAGGCTCTGTTCTTTTGGACTGAATAAATGGAAATTCAATTGATTCGAGATCAGATCGAGATCGATCGATCGATCGAATCGAGTTCGTCGCCGATTCGAGATCGATCGGTTCGATTCGGACTTATTCGATTCGGTTCGAGATCGATCGTTCGTACTACAACTTATTGATTTTTTTTTATTTATTATTATTATTATTATTATTATTATTATTATTATTATTATTATTATCATCATCATCATTATTATTGTTATTAATAATATTATTATTACTATTATTACTATTATTATTATATTCTTATTATTATTCTTATTATTATTATTATTATTATTATTATTATTATTATTATTATTATTATTGTTATTGTTATTGTTATTATTATTATTATTATTATGATTGTTATTATTATTATTATTATTATTATTACTATTATTATTATTACTATTATTAATTTTATTATATTCTTATTATTCTTATTATTATTATTTTTATTATTATTGTTATTTTATTATTCTTCTTATTATTATTATTATATTATTATTATTATTATTATTATTATTTTTGGCAATGTCACTTTTAAACTTTTTGGAGGGTATTTGTTAACCCATTGAATATAAAAAAAAGGGAGCGAGACAAGTGATAAAAAGAGTATTTTTTGGTGAAAGAAGCGAAAGATAGAAAAGTAATACTCCCTCCGATTTATTTTGTTGTTCCTATTTTGAATAATTTTGTGAGAGAAAATTGATTAAAGTAGGGAGAACTTTCAAAACGGAGGGAGTATTACTTTATGGTGGGTGAAGAACTCCAAATAAATAAGTTTAAACAATGTAGCAATTAAAAAAAAGAACATTTAAGGGAAATGTAGCAATTAAAAGAAACAAAAGGAGTATTCTAAATTTCCTAATAATCTTCTTCCATACGATCTCCAACCTCGTCATTTTCTTCCACCTCATCTTCATTATTATCTTCACCATCAGCTTCATGTGCATCATTCAGTTTAATATTATTACTTCATATTCATTATTATTCTTCTTGTTATTATTAATATTACTCAATTCATAAGAATATTATTATTATTATAGCGTAAAAAAAAATATTATTATTATGCATATTATTAGTATTAGTATTAATATTATTATTATTATCATTATCATTATCATTAATAATATTAATTATTATCATTATCAATGATGATAAAAATATTACTCTACTTGTAATTATTAATAATACTCAATTCGATCGCCCGTTCGATCGATCGAATCGTCGTGGATCAGTTCGTTATTCATTTCGAATCGACCAGTTCGGTTCGAGACTTATTCATTTCGAGATCGATCGGTTGCCGTTCGGATCGAGATCGATCGATCGGTTCGGTTCGACTTATTCAGTCCAAAAGAACAGAGCCTAAGTGTTATGAGTGATAGGTTTGGAGAGCAACGGCGAAAGAAAGAGAAAGGAAGGGAAGGAAAAAGGAAAGAGAATAAAGGGGAGAAAAGTGAGTTTATATTCTCGCTTATGATAAATTTGAAAAGACTTGATTTATTCAAACAATAAAAAATTAAGATCCTCCACTTTTATTTGACTTTGTTTTTTGAGGAAAATTACATCCTTTATATACCTTCACTTCTCTTGGCCCAATCGATCTAATAAACTGTGTGTTTAGTATTTCTACTTTTTTACTTTTGATTCATGCATGTCTTTTAATACGTTTTAACATTTTCCACATATTAAACTATGACGTAGATTTCAATCATTGTTTTATTCATAAAATAAGGAGCATCTATCCAAAAAATTACGTCCTACTAAATGATAAAATTGATGAGCATATCTACGTATGAATAGGGTTGTAAATGAGACGAAACAACTTTCGAGCTACTTGAAATCGACTCGGTCAAAACTCGGTCAAAGTTCGACTAGAGTAAGCTTGAATCAAACTCGAGCTGGACTCGAGATGTTGTGAGTCGAGTTGAGCAACTCGATACTCGACTCGAAAACTCGTGAGAAGTTCGAATACCCAATGATCTATAGAAAAATACCTAAATTCAACATAAGTTCTACCTTATAGTTGCTTTTAACCGAGACACTTACAAGCTACTCGAGATCTACTCGGTCAAAACTCGACTGGGTCAAAGTTCGATTCGAGTGAGCTCGACTCAACTCGAACTCGACTCGAAATGCTAACAAGTCAAGTTAAGTTAGCCCAAATTCGAACTCGACTAGCATCATTTACATCCCTACGTATGACACTATAAATATGGAATATTGATACTTCGCGGAGATAATTTGGAATATAAATTTTTTTTTTTGGATTGGTAAGATGAATTGCCTTCACGGGTCGGAACCTCGCAAAGGTCAACCCGAATCGGGTTAGTCTGTGCCAGGTTTCGGTCATGTAGGCAATTTATCTTAACAATAAAAAAAAAAAGATTTCGACTTGCATTAAGTTTGAGGGGGCACGTCGCCTCAAAAAGGGAAAAAAATGTTTGAAGGGCGTACGGACATGCTTGTCTTTTTTCAGAGCAAGTATGGAGCTTGTCTCGGCCATTAATTTTGAGAGACATCATAATGAGCACTAGTATTAATATTCTGGTATTTTCACAAACTAAAGGTAAATATTAGTATTATAAAAGCATATTTTGGTACCACAAGAGTACCGATTAAATCCTTCCTAGTACCAATTCAAAAGCTTTAAGAAATGGATTGTTAGAGCTAAAGATTACTAACATAAGAGTACTTTTTGATATCACTAGAAGTATCGATTCAACAACTTTCGGTACCAGTTTAACACTTCCTAGGTCCCTATTTAAGAAAAGTGTAATTGGTATTATTAGAGTTGAAAATTAATATATAAGAAAAATTTTGATATCACCAAAAGTAAATATTAAAAGACAAACTCGTAACATTATCATGTTGGCTCTATACCATGTCAAATGACCAACTCAACTTAAAACTTAAACTAATAGTTGTAGTCCCAAAATTGAATTTATATTCTATTAGTAGCCATTAAATCACTTTTGTACCATATTAGAACTTATACTCATACCAAACTCTCAACAACAATGGTAAAATGGCAATATTTTCAAAGTATGTGACAAATGTGCAAAAAAATGTGTCAAATGTGCACGTTTTATATTTGCACATTTTAAATTTTGCTTATGTGATAAATGTGTAAAAAAAAAGTGCTTGGAAGCACATAATTCTACATGTTCACAAAAACACCTAAGAATTTTCACAATACTTTTGTGATTTAAATAGGTGTTTATATCTTTTTCAGCTACTTAACTCTAACTGAACCCCCTTTTATCCCTCCTAGACTAGTTCCCCTTTTCAACAATTGTATTAGTCGTGAAGCTAATTCCAAGGTGCCAAATAAGGAAACATGAGAAAAGACAGAACAGAAAAAAAAAAATAGCAATAGTGACTGTGGATGTGACTTAGAAGGCCATCTATACTAATATATTAAAAGGCGTGCCTAAACAAGAAACGGCCACGTGGCGCTCTCCTTAAGGGAGTTTTACTCCGTAAAATCCACAACAATAAAAAAAGTTAGAGATTGCGTATTATAGGGTTTGATCACGGGACCTCAAGAACATATACTAAAGTCTTAACCACTAGACCAAATAACATTTAGTGTTATCATCTTAAAGTATAATATTAATAACAATGAAAATTTTCCTTACCCGGAGTATAGCCCGAGCCTAATAACTAGTTAATATATTAAAAGGCGTGCCTGAACAAGGAACGGTGCCACGTGGCACTATCCCTAAGGGAGTTTTACTCCATGTAATCCACAACTATAAAAAAAAAAAATTAGAAACTGCGTAGTATAAGGTTTGATCCCGGGACCTCAAGAACATATACTAAAGTCTTAACCACTAGACCAGATAACATTTAGTGTTATCATCTTAAAGTATAATATTAGTAAATGAACATTTTCCTTACCCGGGGCGTAGCCCGGGCCTAATAACTAGTTATATGATTATGAACCGTGACTCATACTTCTAGGATTTAAGACCGTCCAAAGTAAAAACAATGTACAAATCCCTCCAAAAAAAATACAAATCCCTCAATTTCATGTTATATATGTGTCGTATACATACATAATCATGTTGTGATTTGTGAGATGTGACATTGAAGAACTTGGTTTTGAAATGTTAATTTGGCATCCAACTTACACAACTTTTTTTTTTTTCTGGTAGGTAAAAATAAGTGCTTTATCAAATTGGAATTCTGTATAAGTCAAATTGGTTTATCAATATAGTTAAGAGTATCTGGAGAGTGAATGGGAAGTTAAGGCCGTAAGGTGATTTTCCTTTCCTTAATGGAATATAATCATCCAATTTAAGATTGTGATAGATTTACCATTATATCAAGCAATACTTACTTTTTTTTTTTTTTTTTTTTTTGAAAGAAAGCAATACTTACTTAATGACTCTCACAAGCCACAACTTGTTAATTTTGAGTTAATACTTTTTCCAAGTCATAGTAGTATTATAGTATTCTATAGTAATCTAGGTTCTTCTTGATGTAAGGAATTGTGTGCTAGAACTCTTGGCATTTAGCTAATGTTGTGGCACTAGTTGTTGTGTCTGGGAGCAGCTCAATCGGCTAATACTAAATATTGCACTTCTATTAATAATCATAAAGCGAAAAATAGAGTTATTTAAAAAAAAAAAATTACTCCTAGATGTAGCACTAATTTTCTAAATTGACTTAGATCATGCAATAAGATTGACCTACTTTGTTTTGTCAAAAAAATATTACCCATCTATGTGGTATAAATGAGCCAACTCAAACAAAACTTTGTTTTCTTTATTGATTTACTCATTTCATTCGGCAATGGCATCACAATTCACAAGGGAGTATGGAGTGGAAATTTGAAGTAGTGAACATCCATTGTGGAGATGACATATGTGAGACGAGATATGTTGTTTCCTCATCTCAAAGATGGGTTAACATAACCCGAGAATCCGAGGGATGAGTTCTTATGATGTGAATTCAATTCAACTTATAGAAAGTGTATTATGTGAAAATTTTCTACACAATTATCGTAAACACTGGAATTTATATTTTTAAAAAGCTATAATTTACATCTAAAACTATAGATTTGTCTCCAGTCTTAAAATCACTTATTGTAAAATGTAGTTTCATATGAGTTTATCCATTAGCATCATATACTCTAAAAAGTAAAATCAATGAGATAGTCTTTTCAAATTTTTAGCAAACGCTAAATGTTAGCTCACTAAAAAAGTAAAAAAAAGTTGTTTTAGGTCTTTTTTTACATCAACGAAATTTGCATTAATTAAAAACGGAATAACAACCTAGAGATAGATTATCCAAACTACAAACAGAAAATAAACAAACACTAAACTGAACATTACTAAATCTTACAAACCATATAAAGTAAAATTGACAATCAAGAAGTTAAACACCATCTTATTCCCTTATTGGTCCAAAATTCTGTTTAGAGGATGTTATGGAAATCACATAGGGAATTTCTGTTGGGCGATTTTTGGTGGAGTTGACCTTTATGTCTTGCGGAACAAGAATTATTAAAGCGTGAAGGAAACTGCCGAGATTTTAAACTAAAACAATCTTCAATGATGGATTGTCAAATCTGTTCTTGTAGAACTAGAGGTCCACAAGACGATAAACCCAAGGAAGTCACTATATTTTGTGGCTTCGTAGCCTACACTGAGGGTATATATTATGAGTTTCTCCTCAAAAGGCAAAAACCCGAATTTTGTGGAGGTTGAAATTTGCCCCAAATCAAATTGGAGAGCCTCCCACAAGATGCATTTTTGAATTGTGATGACTCCCAAAGCCATGACATGAACAAGGGTGATTTGAATTGTTTGAACTCATCACCCAATAACCTGATCTGAAGATCGAAACTTGCAATTCCTAAAGAAGAAGACCAAACCCACCACTAGTAGAATAATTGTTTATTGCTGAGGTAGTATTGCTGCGGTTTTACCCATACGCAGCAATATATCACGTAGAAAGAAAAAGTAAAATATAAAATAAACATATTGCTGCGGTTTCGGGCAAAAACCGCAGCAATATGGTTTCAACGGAAAATTTTTGATAAAAAGTTGACTTTTTTACCAGATATATTGCTGCGGTTTGTGGCAAAAACCGCAGCAATATATTAAAATATTATTATTTTAATATATTGCTGCGGTTTTTGCCACAAACCGCAGCAATATGTTTGCGCCAGATATTAAAATATTACTTTTATTATATTAAAATTTGAACCTATTGCTGCGGTTTTTAGTAAAAACCGCAGCAATAGGATATTTTAAGTAAAAAAAATAAATTGTGCGGCCCAATTAGGGTTTAATTTTGTTCCTCTTTCCTTTTAACAACTCCTCAGCCGTTTTAGTTTTCTCTCTCTCCTCACTCTCCTCTCTCCTCTCTCCTCTCTCTCCTCTCTCATTCGCTGAGCCGGACTTCGCCGGACTTCCCTCTTCGTCGCTGCGGTTCGTCGCTTGTGGCTCGCCGTTTTTCGCGGTTCCTTCTTCATTTCGTCGTTCTTCTTCATCCTCGACTCGCCTTCACCCTTCTCAGCCCGTCGCCTTCACCCTTCATTTCGTCCGTTCAATTCGCCGCATCGAAGGAGAGAGAGAGGAGTTCGACAAGCTTAATCGAGCCTTAGTTGAGCCTGCTAAATGGTTATTTTTTCTCCTTTTTCTTTCTAATACTTTACTGGATTTTCTGATTAATTGTGTTTATGGGTTATAATTTTTAGTTGTTAATAAAAGATGGGTTGTGATTTAATTTGTGATTTATTGATTTTTTTTTTTCAGTCAGAAGTGTTCTAAGAGGGCTGTTCGTCAAGCTTTCCTTAACCTATGCCCTGGTTTGTTTTAATCCTTTTTATATATTGTTATGAACTTTTAGATTAATACAAGATTATAACTTGGCATTTAAATTTTGGGATGAAAGTGAAAAAAATTGATTTTTATTTTTTGCCTTTGGAATTGGAATGCAGGATGTGCTCGTTTTGCTCGTTTCGTTTCTTGCCGGAGACGTTGGTGCTCGAAGTTTCAGATCTTGGCTCGAAGTTTCAGATCTCGACGGCGGCGGATGCTCTTGGCCGTCGTCGCGAATCACCGTCGAGTTTCAGTGCGATGGAGCAAGCGGACTTGATTTGATGTCGCCGGTTCAATTTCGATTTTTTTTTCAATTTAAATTTTTGTTAATTTTGTAGATCTCATTGAATCTGTAATTTAGGTTCATGGTGAATTAAATTAATTTGTATTTTTTTTAGATATCATTTGTATATATTTTTCTAAATCTTATATGTGTATTTTCTGATTTCAACATAAAACTTATAAAGTCAAATGTATAATGATGTTATGTAATTTGTTAATTAATTTGATGCTTGAATGAATTCCAACAAATTTGGTTGTGGTTTTGAAAATGTTGTATGGGTATAGACTGTAGTATATTAGTATATGACATTATAAATGTCTAAAAAAAAATTATAAAAAAAGCAACATATTGCTGCTGTTGTTTGGTAAAAACAGCAGCAATAGACTCACCTATTGCTGCTGTTTTTACCAACAACAGCAGCAATAGGTTACTTTTCAAATTTTTTTTTTGTTATTTACACTACCTATTGCTGCGGTTTTTAGTAAGAACCGCAGCAATAGGTTGTTATATTGCTGCGGTTAAAAACCGCTGCAATAGGTAATTACCTATTGCTGCGCCCTTAATTGCTGCGCGGTCAAAACCGCAGCAATAGGCCACTTAATGACCGCAGCAATAAGCAATTATTCTACTAGTGCACTCAACGTACAACAAATTTAAGTTCTAAAAGAACCTGAGAACAAGGATCTTAATATAGATAAACAACTTTGTTGTTCGCCAAGACACAACTACCTAGAGTTATGCCTATCCAACTTTGGCAAACCCAGGATTGACTTTACTTTGGATCGACTTTACTTTGGATCTGATTTCCTAGATCTTTTCTTGTCTTAGAGAGATCAGATACAGTCATTGCTATGACAACTTCATGGTTGTGGAAGGTTAAGCATAGCACCCCAATGCTATCCTTCCTAATTCTCAACAAAGAAGCTCTTTCCTTCTGAAAAAGCTTCTCACCCAGCAAGACAAATTCCAAGAAAATAAGACGTGATCTTGTAGACAAAAAAACTCGCCCAAAAACTTCATTTTCCAATCCATTGAAAGAGAAACAAGGAGACTTGAGACTGATTGAAGCGATAATGCTAAGGCATAAAAGATAGATTAGGATAATTGAACAACTAACCACCGAATCTAAAACCGTAAGGTGATGTCCAGAGTCTTCCAGCGAAGCCGCTGCTGATGAAGCTCCGAGTTTTGACTGGCCAACACGCTCCACTCCTTCCTTTACGCGCGCCACACGACTCCACTGCCGCCCCTGCCGCACCTCCGTGGCACCAACCCTCCACTGCTTGAGCTCTGCGCCTATTACACTAACGCGACAGCAGGAACACGAGAGAGAGATAAGCGATCTGCTTCCATGCGGATTTAACCCAACAATTCTCACATCCATCTTTGAATCGTTCCGCTAAGAAGATGGCGAAAATATAGAGAAGAAAGAGGAGAGAGAAAAACCTAGGGTACCCCCAATTTTCCATATTTCCTAAAGTTGGTGAATTGAAAGAAACAAACTATGGATTAGAAATGAAAATTAGACAAGGAAAGGTTTAGGGGCTCGAAGACCACCAAGGATGAGCATTAGGGTTGTTGAGGCGGCGGTCAAACACCCCCGTTGGGGGTACTATCACACTACTCTGTTTCTTTTTGGGTTGGGAGATTTCTCTAAGAGGAGGGTTTCCTAGCGATATCTTTATTACATTGTTGTGAATTAGTTTTGAACATACTATTATTGAATGGTAAAATGCTTTGGAAATGTTTAGATGATTAGCTTTTGGAGTAGATATAACTTTTGAAGTTAAGAGTGTATTTATTATTTTACTAATACAACAATTAATTCTGCAAACACTAATAATAGTTTTAAAGTTATTTTCATAGCCAACCTCTAATAGTTGCTTAATAATAACAGCTTGTTTAGCGAAAGTAGTTGTTAGCTGTTATTGTAGTTGTAACCTGTTATATCAACTGTCAGCTGTTAAATTTTAACTGTCAAAATTGCTTTAAATAACTTAGCTATTGGTTTAGAAAAATAGCAAAAAGAACGATACTCCATATCGAAAGCTACTCCAAAAGCTTATTGTTTTAGCTTTTCCTTAGCACTAATTCAATCACTCAACACTACTTCAAATACTATTTCCCTTCGTTTCAAAAAAAAAAATACTATTTCCCCATACACTATTTTTCACCATCAATAGAAATTTGACTTAGTTCAAAATCTAAAAGCTACTTCAAAAGTTGTTATCAAATGCACTCTTACAGCAACCACTAAAAGCTACTTTAAAACATTATTCTACCAAACTCTACTTTTCATATATACAAGAGTTTTGATTTGATCAAACCTCTAATCGCTACTTAGTGTAACTTATTTTGCCGAGCACTACTACGACAACTAACCGCTGCCTTACAAACTTTGCACGTAAAAGGTAAAAAAAAAATTGGCTTTTGCATCGTCCCTACCTCCATATAAAAGTGCAAAACAGAAATAGTGAAGGAAATGCGCGTGAGGGAATACGATTCTAGGACATGCGAGTTGTTGATGAATGATGATCATGTGAAATTTAATTGGTATCCTAATTCAACCACTCTATCTAGGGACCATTTCCAATTCAACACTCTACATTCTTCTTTTTCTTACGCAGCCAAAAAAGGAAAAATAAGAACAAAACAAATCTCAATTTTTCAGAAAACATTAAACAACATCAATGAAAATGAAAGGTAGACTAGAAAAAAAAACTGACCTGTAGAAAAAACTGCGATCATGAAGACCAAAAATCTAGGCAAAAGCACCCATTTCTTTAACCAACCCCACGATTCTATCTCCTTCTGCATCATCTTCTGTCACCACTATCTCTATTTTCGTCTGTATAACCATATATTTAAGCCTATATGTATCAATTTAATTACCAATTAATGCTAACACTATAACTATTTATTACAACTATGATTTCACTGAATATAGTATTTTATAGTATGATATAATTGAATATATCAATGACATTTTTGGTAGGCTATATAGAAATAACGTTCTAAAAAAAACTCGTCAGTTTCTCCATGATTATCAAAAATGACAATGATATACCCACCACCGGATACAAATTAGGACAACTTTAAATGAAGCAATGATGAATTAGAAAGGCAAAAGGTACCATACAATTAGCTTGAACAAATAATTTGATAAAATCATATAAGGAAACGCTTCTCTAAAAAAGCTCGAGAAAAGCAGGAATGAACTTACATTAAAAGAAGAAGAGGTACAAATGTCCTTGAAAGAAAGAGCCAATTGATAACCCTTTAAGCGGAGATGCCTAAGTTTCTTCTTGTTACGTGACCTATTGGGTGGGTAAAAGGGACAGATATGGAGGAGGGTCACAACGTCGCCGTATCGAACGAGGTTTTGAAGAGCCCATTTAAGTGCTGTTCTTGCTGTATCTGATTCTTCTACCATTACTACTATTTTTCTTTCTTCTATGTTGATTTCTTTGTTCATTTTTGTGTATTCTTTTTTTTTTTTGGGTTGTTTGGAAGTTTTTTTTTGTGAGTATTTGAATGATGGGTGGTGAATTGTTGTGGGTTTTTGTGTTGGAAAGAGGGGGTCTAGGGAAGTTGGCAAATGGGGGCTGTTTCATCAAGTTGAAGGGCCGCATAATATCTAGAGGAAAAAAATTGGATAAATTAAAGTAATGACTTATGAAATGTAATTACAAGGGGAAGATGTACTTAATATAGGCCACCGGAGTTACTCAGATGACTCAGATGCTTAGGGTGGAGTGGTGGACCCACACAACTCTATTTTTTCTTTTTCTTTTTTCCTTAGTCTTTTATAGATGCATCCCATGCTCAAATAATGGTTCGGTGTTACAAATAACTTTATATATACATTCTCAATAACCTCAGTTTGTAATCTCTCTGTTTTTTTCCCCCACAAATTCATGTAAAAGACTGTCTCATGTTAGTGTTAATGTGAGACCAGCTGATGTCATGCTAACAACCCTTGCGTGCATCAAATAACGTATCTTGGCTGGGATTCTGGGATTAACAGTAGAATTAGTTAAGCGCTTGGACCTATTAGTTATGCTAGTAAGACCATCACATTTCCCCCTCAATTTATATTTTCTCTCTCCTCTGCCAACCTTCATTACCAGCTCTCATTTCTCTCTCCACTACTCCGCATTGTCATTTCCCTCTCCTCCACCCAACTTCCATTTCTCTATCTTGCTATTGTATATATCAGATATGGAACCTAAAGCCTACTTCTCTTTCTTTTTCTTTCACTTTTCCTTTGAGCTAAAACACCAAAATTATCCATATTTATTAGAGTTTTAGCTCAATTGTTGCTAATTTTGTGTGAAATTGAGCTAAAGTAGGACAAATCAAACTTGAATGCAGTATTATTTGAACATCTGAAGCTTTCAACTAAGGTCCTATTTCGCGTCTTCTTCAATCTTGATGATGAACATTTGATGATGCTTAGTTTAGTTTCTCCCGCTTAAACAACGACATTGTTGCATCAAAGTCAAGTAAGTATATATTCTTAATTCTCAAAGCTCATTGTTTCCCTCTATCAATGAGTCTAAACTCTAATGTATCTTTTATTATGAGTTATAGTTTTCAGATAGTTAGCTACAGTTTCTTCGTAATATATGTTTTCAGTAAGTTTCTATGGTTTTCTGGTAAATAATAATCATTTTCAATTTAATAGCTATTGTTATGGGTAAATAGTTATATTAGTAAGGTTTATAGTTATGAATTTTAGTTATTAGTAATTGTTTACACGTTATTAGTTAAAGTTATGGTTCTGGGTAAATAATTATATTTCCAAAGTTGATAGTTATGGTTTTTAGTTATTAGTAATTGTTTATACATTATTAGTTATGGTTTTCATGTTATTAGTTAAAGTTTTGTGAGATAAAATATGGTCTTGGGTGGATACTAAATAGTTATGGTTTAATTTGCTTGATATTTGTTATGGGTTTTTTTTTATTAGGAAAGATAATTGGTTCGAAGACCTACCCCTACTAGGCTGCTACTAGCCTGTAGGGCACCCCAGCTCACAGTTGTGTATAAGGCTAAACAGCCTAGAAGACAACAGACCTAAAGGTTCATTGCCACCACAAGTGAATACAACCCCAACATATTGTTGGGATGAGGATTCGAACCCTGAGCAATGCCCTGGAATTCGGGAGGTACTCCACTGAGCTACCATCTTTCTCTCATGATTTTAGGGTTAATAGTTATTATTTTGGATTTAGTTATATGTTTAGATAAAAAGTTATTATTGTTTTGGATTATGATTATGGTGGTTTGGTTGATGTTATGGTTTTGGGTTGATAATTATGTAATCCCCCATATTTTTAAGTTATTTAATTAAATAGTCTTAGTCATTTTTGAATTATTAAAGCTATTTAATTTCAGTATTTCAGAGCAGAAGGGTATTTTGGTCATTTTACCAAAAGAGTATTTAAGTATTTTCACAAAGAAGTATTTTAGTCTTTTCAAGAAAGTATTTTAGTAATATTAGTAGGAAGATTAGTTTGGCAATTTCATCATCAAATGTATTTTGGTAATTTGATGAGTAAGGGTATTTTAGTCTTTTAACCAAAAAGACCACCACTATAAAAAGGGAAACCCTAGTTTCCCCATCATTTTAGTAGCCACTTTCTTCAAAAAGGAGTAAGGAGGATTCCTTTTCTCTCTCAAACACTAGTGTTCTTCAAGTCATTTCTTCAAAGTTCAAGTTCTAATCTAGTTTTGTTTTTGAAAATTGTAGGAGGATCTTGCAAATATCAAAGGGAAGCAAAAAGGTTAATATTTTTCTGAAATTTTGGGGGTTTTCTTCCTTATTTTTCTCTCTCTCTCTCTCTCGCCCCTCTTTTGGCTCGCGAAATCCGGCCACCGGCAGTGGTGGGGCACCGGCTAGTGCTGCATGTCCCACTACCGTCACTAGTACAGAATCGACGATTTGCGTCGGATGCAAGGCGCCCATTTGCGTCGGACATGGGTCCGACGGCACAGGCCTCGACGCAGATCAGGATACAAGATATGCGTCGGACAACGACGCGACGCAGTTGATTAGCTATCTGCGTCGGACCCTGCCCAACATGCGACGCAAATGGTCTATCATCTGCGTCGCGCATTGCTCAACATTCGACGCAGATGGAGACACCAAGCCACAGCCCAGTCTCATTTGCGTCGCATTTTGGGCAGGATTTGACGCAAATCAATCATTTTTTTTATTTAAAAAAGGCCCATTTGCGTCGGACTTTGTCTTACATCCGACGCAAATGGGTAATTTTTGTTATAAAAAAATAAATTCACGTATACATAAATGAAATACCGAGAATGGAATACAAACTGAATCTATACAAAATTAAACCTAAAATACAAGAATGAAATTTCTGAATGAGATACACTGCCCAAAATTCGTGTGATACAAAATTAAATAATGAAATATACTTTTTTTCAGATTAACAGAGATATATGAAAAAGACCGCATAAATCTGAATTGTTGCACAAAAGAAATTACATATAACTTTTAGATTCAAGCAGCTGAGATATCAACAATAGATTCAACCAATTGAAGTCTAAATCAACAAATTTACAATACAATTCATAGTATAAATTAACCTCAGAATTTTTCAAACAAAAAATATCATCAACCACACAACAACAACAAATTCAATCAATTAAACGCTAAAATCAAGACGAAAAACGAAATTATAACGCTGAATTAACAAAAAAAGGATACAAAATTCACCAACACCAAAAAAAAATCAATCAATTAAAGTCTAAAAAACACATATTTACGATATGAAAACACCAAGGGATTTAACCTAAAAAAATTGAACCAGAATATATACAAAATTAAAAAATTAAAAAACGAAATTAAGAAACTAAAAAATCAGATCTAAGATAAAAAAAAAAAAAGGAAAACACCAAAAAAATCAGATCTAACTTATCATTCTTCTTCTCGTTCGAACATCTCGTTCTTTTTCAATTCTCGATTTTTCTTGGATTTGCATTCTCTAAGATTTGATGATGGAAAACACCAAAAAAAATCAAATCTAACCACATATTTAAGATTTATTTTTGATGGAATTTTGGAGATGATTTGATGAGATAAGGGAGAAAATATGCGAATGGTGTATGGCATATCCTTGGTCTGGCTTCTCGAAGACTCTGCTCTGCTTGCATTGCGCAGCAATTAGATCTGAATTTCAACAAATTGATGAGATTAAAATATGCGAATTGATTTTGCGTAATTTTTTTTGCAACAAATTGAGAAAGAGAGAGATTAAAAGGGGAATCCGTAAGTTGTGAGGGAAGAAAGAGGAGAAGTGGTATGAGAGAGAGGGGGGTTGAAGATAAAAGGGGAAGACGGCTGGTTGTGAAGTGGTAGGGTTTGAAAATAAAAGGGGAGCTCTCTACTATGTGCGGCGCATGAATATAAGGTCCGACGCACGACTATAAATTTTTTAAATGGGCTATCAAGGATATGCGTCGGATGGGCCACGTGGTCCGACGCACATCCTAGTATCCGAAGTTTTTGCATCGTACGTGTGCTGGATGCGACGCACATAGCTGTGGAGGCTATGTCGAAGATATGCGTCGGATGGGCCTCGGGTTCGACGCACATTCTTGTATCCGAAGCTTTTGCGTCGCATGGCCTGCGGGTCCGACGCATATGTGCATATCCAAAAACAAAATGCTTGCCACATGTGCGTCGGACCCGAGGCCCATCCGATGCAAATTGGTAATTTGCGTCAGTTCTTCGAGGGTGCGACGCAAATAAGCCGACGCAAATTGACAATTCTGTACTAGTGCGTGCCGACAGTGGTGGCGACGGCGA
Organism: Beta lomatogona; assembly: GCA_947646795.1. Taxonomy (NCBI): domain Eukaryota; kingdom Viridiplantae; phylum Streptophyta; class Magnoliopsida; order Caryophyllales; family Amaranthaceae; genus Beta; species Beta lomatogona. The sequence continues at coordinate 172,758 of CANSNZ010000946.1, forward strand.
GGCACGACGAGTGCCGCCCTGCCACTGCCTCGCCGGTGGTGGTGCGAGTGGTGCTCGTGGTGGCCGCCGGTGAGTGTAGTTTTGGGTGGTGGTTTCGAACCACTTGTAAAAAAAAAAAATCTTTTGGTTATTATTTATTAAATAATTTACAGCAGTAATTAAGTTAATAAATTATTAATTTTTATGAAGTTTTAAGTACTTTCTCCGTTTTTTTCTTAGTTGCAACACTTTTTTTTTCACAAACTCCAATGCAAAATTTGGGTAGGAGAGAAGTAGAGAGGAAAAAAATGAGAGGGCCCCATGTGATTGGAGAGAGATAGAGAGAAAGGAAAAGCAAAAGTAGAAAGTGTTGCAACTAATTAGAAGTTTCCCTTTTAGGAAATTGTTGCAACTTAAAAAAAACGGAGGAAGTATTAGTTTATAGTGGGTTTTGCCTACTAGTAAAGGTTTTCAAGCTTATGACCCAAAAATAGTTTTAAAGCATTTTAAAGGAAAAATCAGCTTTATTAGTATTTTTAAAGTGCTGATTTTTATTTATTAGTAGCTTTGAGTTGTTGTTGGTAAGTACTAATTGATAGTACTTTATTCTTGGTAGGTTTCAAGCTTAGTAAAAGCAAGTGAAGCTTTTATTTGTTAATTTCTGTGTGATATCAAGGTACATACACTTTAACCTTTGACTTTAGTGTTTAAAGGTTTAATTATTGAGCATGAGGAGTAAGGAGAGGCTTATGCCTTATAATTGTTTGAGTACATATTGAGAACTTAGAAAGGAGATTAGGAATGGAACTTTTGAGTTATTTCTATATTTGAAAAGCATGTGATTGAAGATAATTGCTTTTGAGCATGATTAAAGTTATTTAAAATTATTCTTGAAGCTAGGGCTTGCATGAGAATATTTATTGAGCAAGGTCTCATTAGAAGTTATATATTTGTTGAGCAAGGTCTCACAAGTTTTAAAGTTATTGAGCAAGGTCTCACAAGTAGTTGAATCATTGAGCAATGACTCAATTGATTGGATCATGGATCCTTAAGAAAGTAAGAAAGGACTCAAGGAGTCATTAAAGTAATAAGATGAGCAAGGTCTCAAAGAATTTAGAATCAAGTTATTTATGGTGTTGTTGCATTCACTTGTTAAAGAAAGATAAGAAATTAATTTATTTGCTAGATGTATTATTATTGCGATTGTGTCTCACATAATGGGCTTTGGCAATAAAACTCTTGGGATGGATCCCCCATGAGTATTGAACATAAGGGGGGAGTTAGTGTGAAACTACACTCCTGCATATAGCTTAGCATGACGATGCTAACGCTTTTATTTTATCAAGCAAGTTTATGGAATTCCAATTATCAAGATCTTTGAGTGGACTATATGTCACTCATATTCTATATCTCTGAGATGTTGAGTTTAGAGGCTCACTCTCACCCTCTTTCATTACTAACAAGCTTAAAATTCTCGAGTCAAGTTATTTAAAAGTTCATGGAACTTTAGTAAGAGGTGTGGGATCTCTTACACAAGGAATAGTAGCCCGTATGATTCCAAGAGGAGGACGATGCCCGTTCATTGCCAAATAATATTAAAAAGAAGTATATAGTAAGTTCAGTTATGTGCTTGTCGCGTGTAGAGTCATAAGAAGAGCAAGCCGAAGTTGTTTGAGGATTGCATATTATTATTTGCATGAGTAGTAGTGTTATGTACTCAGTGTTGCTGATGTATGTGTTTCTTTGTTTTCTTTTGGTTGTTGTTTTTCCTCAACAGCCCTGTGATGACCCATTTGGCGAGCAGATCTTAGAGGAGAAGTTTCAGGTACAAGTTCTTGATGTGCATGGGAATCATAAGCATTCGGATGGGAATTATAGTACACGAGTACTTTCTTAATTAAGTTATTTTGAATTATATGTTTGACTTTACTTGACCATAGGGGTCAAGGTTTGACTTGTTTTGGAGATGGGACTATTATGGGATAGTTTCCGAGTTTGTAACTTATTTACATACTTTCTTATTTCAGTTGTATTAAAGTATTTCCAGTTTATTTTAAAAGACTTCCGCGGTATTCTCTGATTAGCCTTACGTATTATCATGCGTGGCATAACAACTCCCGTAATTTCTCCTAGTATATATAAGGAGGAGTCGTGGGGGTGTTATAAATTACGGTTTTTTCACCTGATACCCCCGAGTTTTCAAAAAATTCACGTGATACCCTCCATGTTTTCAAAATTCACCAGGTACCCCTAAGGTTAAAACTAATTCACATGGTACCCTCAAATACCCTTAGTGACTAACGACGTTAACCGCCGTTAGTCATTAACCCTAAATAAACCCTAAATAAACCCTAATTAACCTAATTAAACATTAATTAGCCTAATTAAACCCTAAAACCTAACTAACCCTAACTTAACTTCTAAACCTAACCCTAACCCCCTCCCCCACCCTCCCACCACCCCCGCAACCCCCACCCCATCGCCCCTCCCCTCACCCCCCACCCCTGCGGCCCCGTCGCGAGCCCCGGCCCCCCGCCCCCTGTCGCGAGCCCATCCCCCAACCCCCATCGCGAGCCCAAAACCCCACCCCTCCTCCTCCCCCCCGTCGCTAGCCCGGAACCCCACCCCTTCCCCCACCCCTCGTCGCGAGCCCGGATCCCCACCCCTCGTCGCGAACCCGTAATCCCACTCCTCCCCTACCCCCCGTCGCAGCTTGTTCGGGTTACTCGGCTTGTTCGGGTTACTAAGCTTGTTTGGGGTTGTCTTTGTGGCGGACGCAGGAGTGGGGGGATGGGGTTGTTCCGAAATTGAGGGGGGGCGATTGTGGGGGATGGGTTTTTGGGCTGCGGCGGCGGGGGGGGGGGGGGGGGGAGGGGGGTGGAGGAGGCTGCAGGGGGTGGTGGGAGGGTGGGGGAGGGGTGATTAGGGTTAGGTTTAGGGTTTAGGGTTTAGGGTTAGGATTAGGGTAAGTGTTAGGATTAGGGTTAGAATTATAGGTTAATTACGGTTTAAAGCAGAAAATTAGGGTTAATGACTAACGGCTGTTAACACCGTTAGTCATTAAGGGTATTTGAGGGTACCATGTGAATTAGTTTTAAACTTAGGGGTACCTGGTGAATTTTGAAAACATGGAGGGTACCATGTGAATTTTTTGAAAACTCAGGAGTATCAGGTGGAAAATAGGTTAATAGTTATGAGTTTTAGTTTATTAATTAACATAATCTCATTAAATGTTATTCTGTAAAGATAGTTACACATTTTTTGCAATTAGTTAACATTTTTTTAAGATTTAGTTAAATTGCACTGCTAGACCATAATAAAATGGGTGTTAATCATTACATCTCACGTTAGTCTTAACGTACGACAGTCTATTTAGAGACTACTCTTTTTTTATCTTTCTTACTTACTTTTATACAAATTCAGTGCACATCTTTGGCCATTAATATCTCTAAATAGGTATTAGTAAAAATTATGAAAAGTTGATATTATTAAACTACACATAAAGTTGAATCTAACAAGATCCCACATAAATAAGTTTTTTCAAATATAATTATCACTACACGTCTATACATGGTCAAAATTTTCTAACTCTAACTAGAATATTCAAAGTTAAAAAGATAAAAGAAAAGACGGAGGGGGTACTTATCAGTCAATTTATCTAGAAGTATGTATCATAGTAACTTCATTACAAAATTAGTAATTTCAAACCCCGTTTCCCATATGTACATATCAGTAACATTGTCACACCATCAATTAATGGTTTATCGCGTGACATAAACCAATCAGAAAGTAGTTCATTTGTTATAATTGTTTTTGACAAAGCATCTTTTATTTTTGAGATTATACCTTATATGACACTTTTGTCAAAATACTTATCTATCTTGTTGATGAATAGTGACCAAAAAGTCAAAATTTCAATCACTTTTTCCTCCCAATTTGCTCGTGGAAGTATGTACATTAGCATGATTTTTTTTTTTACCCGGAATTTGACGTATAAAGAGGAAGATAAAAAATGGAGGGTCATGATAAAAAGTTTGACTTTTGGACATGAGTCCTACAATAAGATATATTTTTTGATTATAAGTGTCATATAAGATGTAATTTTTTTTTAAAAAATATAATAAATAAGGTACTTTCAGATATAATTTCTTAATGATAATAATAACTAATTCCTTTAAGAAAATCAATAATCATTTATCAAACAAGCCCATTATCAAGGCTAAAGCTCTCTTTGTCTTTATAAATATTGGAATTTTGACGTAAAATAATCTCTAACTTTTACTAGTTTTTTCTAAGCAATTTTTTTTTTTTTGAGGTGATCCTTTTATTAAATAATAATCCAAAGCTTTTGGGGTTATTTTTCTTATATACAATGGGACTACAAGATTCAAAATGACTTGGAAAATAATACTTTGGACTATTTTGAGAAGATCGTTTATAAACTCAAGATTAATTTTATATACTTATATTTTGCGATAATTTTAGGACCTCCTTTGAAAATTATAGGCAAAAATAGAATTATTTGTCCCTATAAAAAAAGTATGTCTTGTGTAAATAAGATTGTCTTACAATAAAATCATTGTAAAACTACTTCACTTTGTTAAATTGTTTACTAATTAGGTCACTTTATAAGTTTAAACAATCACTCTATAAGTTTGTAGGTCACCTTGTATTATGATTTGACTTAGAGGTCACCTTGTCCTAAACTCCTGAATTAGTGTGGACCTAATACTAGTACATGTGATTTATGAAAAAAAGTTTACTATGTCAAAATTATATATATAAGAGGAGTAGGTGTAGATCGTAAAGAATGACTGTGAGAAAAAAGGTTAATTAATATGTTATAAATTGAAATTTCATTACTTATAATTAGTGTAATGATAACTATACAAAAAAAAACTGTCACTATGTTAGATAATAATAGATTAGTGTAACTTAAGATTTTAAAATATATGAGAAAATGATATTACTGTGTCATATGAGATACTTTGGTCTACAATAATATTAGTGTGGACCAAATCCACACAAGACTAGCTTTTATTTCTACTATAAGTGATCTCTTTAACCCAACAAGTTAATTACCTGGGCGGGGTGGGTGTGGAGGATGATACCTCCACACCCACACATGCATAAAATTCCATCCCCATCCCCGCCCCACCACCCATTGCGGGGGAAAATTCCAGATCCATCCTCGCCCCACCAAGTACATATTTAAATCCATCCCTGCCCCATCACCCAGGTACACACACCCGCTTCGTACCCGCGTTGTACCTATTTCATCCTCGTCCCACCACCTGTATGGGTACCCGCACCCGCGTCATAACTACATATTTATATTTTGCAAGATGAAATCATTAATAATGTAAATATATAAATAGAATTTTAATAATAAATATGCAGGGCGGGGCGGGTGGGGATGGGACGGATATAACATAAAATCCACACCCGCTCCACCATATATGGCGGGTACGATTTTAGTCCCCACCCCTACCAAACTTAGACCGATCCCCACTCCACTTAAACGGGAATGGGGCATATCTCCTAATTAACCCACCTCACTGCCATCTAGAGGTGGGCATGGGCCGAGCCAGCACGCGAGCTGGCCCGGCCCAGCACGAGCCCGCTCAAGGCCCGACCCGTTGTCTGCTCCGTGGGCCGTGGGCAAGAAATTTTATTTCGGACCGGCATCGGCACGAGCCCACCTATATGGCCCGTGGACCGAACGCCCCTTTTATTTGTTTTTTACCTTAAAACTGCCAAGAATCTTAAAAAACAACATAAAACACGGGTTAGGCCCGCAGGATGCACGAGCCCGGCCCGACCCGGCACGACCCGCAACTCACGGGCTCGCGCCCTACCTGGCCCGCTATTTCCTCAAGCCCGCGGGCCGAGCCCATGAACAGACCCGGCCCGGCCCGGCCCATGCCCAGGTCTGTGCCATCCCTACCTGTCATACCATAAATCATGGTAAACGTACAGACGTGAGATTTTTCATTAAAAGAACGGTAGAATTATTCATGACAAGTATTTCCAAAAAAACAAATGAAAACAAAAAGAGCTTCATTTTTTATTTTTTATTTTTTATGTAGCTTAAGAAAACAAATGCGCACGCAGCTCAACAACCATTCTCCTAGGGTTTTACTCAGGTTTTAGCCCAAAAACCTCACATTTTTCCTACTGTAATTCATCCATCAATGGCGTCCTCAAACTCATTGGCAGCAATTTCGAGAAGACTTTATCGAAATCTCCTATCAAATTCAAAAAACCCTTACTTTCATCAACAATCAGCCAAATCCTTCTTCTCCACTGAGCCTTCAACTCCCGACTCCTATTCACTACTCGACGAGTTACCCACTCTCAACTCGAACTCCGAATCGAACGAGTCAACTCATGATAACTCGACCGCTTCCTCCTCCGAATCATTCTCAACTCCTCCCGAATCGGCTGGGCGCCGCGCCGCTTCCGAAGTCAGCCTTGAAGGTGGCTTAGACGTCGGCATTTACAAGGTTTTCTTACTTTTCTGTTTTCTCTTTTTCGTCCATTAATTAATACTTCCTTTTACTTTTCATTACTTGCGACGTTTTAACTTTCACACCTGGTAATGTAACTTTGACCATTAATGTATTTAAAGCTGTGTTCTTTTAGAGCGAAGTAAACTTAATTTGTTTGAACTAAAGTGAACTTAATTTGTGTGAACTCAACTCTACTAAACTAAAACTGCGGGAGTGAAATGAACTGAACTGAATTTCCATTAATTCAGTCCAAAAGAATAGAGCCTAATTATTATATGTTTTTTAAAATTTGGATTCTTGTGAATATATTTTGTGATAAATCCAACAACACCTTATATGTTGAAATTTGTATTGTATATTATGCACAAATAAGCGCATGAATAGTGCAAAAGTCAAAATGTTGCATTACTCAAGGAAATAATTGAATGATATTATGTGAAAATTTTAATTTAGTTGTTGGTAATGGTGCGAAATTTGCAAACTTTTGTATGTGAATATGTTATCTTTCGCAGGTTGATGCTTAAAGGAGGGAATGTGGAGATTTTGTGATTGTATGTGGATGAGTAATTGATTGTTGTTTAATGGAAATAGGCTATATTGGTGGGACAAGTAGGGCAGATTCCTGTACAGAAGAGACTGAAGAATGGGATGGTGGTGACACTTACTACTGTGGGAACGGGCGGGATAAAGAATGAGCGGATTCCGTTTCCTAATGAAGAGCCGAGAGAATATGCTGATCGCTGTAATGTGCAATGGCACCGGGTTGCGATTTATCCGGAGAAATTGGGTGAGATTGTGATGAAGCATGCTCAACCTGGGTAATCTCTTTTCTTAACCTCTATGTCATCTTTGTCTGCCAAATTCTTTGCTTGTTTTTGTAACTTATTAGATTTTATCTGTGGATAAGTTTTTAGCATGTTTTTGTACTGACTGAACTCAGATGGTAATTCTGAGAGGGGAGGGAGTAAAGAAATGGGACTTGAATGGTTAAATGTGGTTGGTTTTTCCTACTAGAGGCACTATTCTGAATGAGAATAAGTGCGTCTGAAATAAAGAAATCAAATTTCATTCATAGTCAACTCTATGATTTTTTCCATCAATTGGCGCAACTTAGAGAAATTAAGAACTAGTCCAATGGGTCAGACCTGTCTGGGTGTGTTTTGTTCAAGAATCTTTCCATATGAAAAAGTTATCTCCAGGAGTATAACAGTAAAGATCCCATGAGAACTTTCCACTACCATTACCATTACCGTTACCATTACTGTCTTGGGCTCTTGGTGACTTATCGTTGGCTAGAAAAAGCAACCCGACCCAATATTCTGTTCACTTGTAAACTAATTGACTATATACCTCTATATGACCTAACCGGCTAACCCTAATGGAAACTTAACTGAATGACTATCACCCAAAGACAACTCAAATTGATCCAAATCTAAAGTCTAAACGACTCGTTTGCCACTTCTAGCTGGAAGTGACATGAACAATTTGTGTGAAGTAGCTGACAGTGAAGAGGAAGATGACCAGTTGACCACTGATAGTGGCTTGAATACATATTTGCTCAATTCCTATGAATTCTCCCCCTTCTCTCTCTTTTGTGCCACTACTTTCGCCCTCCTCTCATCTCTTCTTTTTTTGCTGAGACCCTACGATTTATATGTGTAACTATTACAGCTCTCCCTGTCTATGTGTATACATGCATGTGCCATGTTGTGCATATCCATGTCTAAACTTCAAGTAGAGTCTTTGTCTCCTAAAGTTTGTCGTTTCTTGAATCTTGATGAACCATATCATGACAACATAACATGTACCCTTATGGCATTGTCCAACACCCATGGCCAAGTCTGAGGTATAATAAGTCCATTAATCCATCGTACCCATATATTGCTGAAATAGTTTGAAGGCTTGTACAACCAAGCATGGTAAGATGTGAGACCTTCACTATTTGAACTTGATGACCTTAGCCTTTTGCTTTTTACCTCAAAACAAGTTTTGAGACTACATTCAGGTTAGCTTAGAAAAAGAAAAGCGAAGCTTTGATACGGGTCAGTTGAGTCATATAATTTCATATAAGGGTTACCCAAATTCAATTCACAACAAATAAGTTCATATCAACTTAGGCTTTAATACTTTTAACCTTAAAACAAACTTTGAGAATAAGTTTTTCGTTAGTCCAGAAAAGAAAAAAAAAAGGGGTCAGATTAGGGTCATAAGTTTGTCATGTATGTTCATATTAGGGTTACACAAGTTCTGTGTATAACAAATAAAGCTGGAGATAACTTAGGCTCTGTACTTTTTTTTACCTCAAAACAAGACTTTAAAGAATAAGTTCAGCTTACTGATGATATAAGTTTAGATTAGGGTCAATAAATTTATGTAGGTTTAGATAAAAGTTCAATTTGCAACAAATAGGTTCATATGAATTCAGATCAAGTTCGTAAATTAGATTAGGACCAGTAAGGTCAAATACGTTCAAGTAGATTCAGATTGGAGGCAATAAGGTGAAAAGAATGAAGCCTCTCTTTCACCTTTGTAACTATGTGCCTTGGAGTTTCCTTTAGAACACTTTTATTAGTGTTATAGAGTAGTTTACGTTTAATTAGTATTATCATGTTGCCAATCTATATGATCATTAAGAAATATCGACAATAGAGGACCCTTCCATGTAGCACTTTTCCTCTTTTTCAATGACCCCTCACTCCACGTAAACCCCATATAATGAAGATAAGTACAAATATTGCCAATACAAAGCCAAACTCATGAATCATAACCTTAACTATGTATGAGAAAGATATGTCACTTATCTCCTACAATTTTTATGTTTTTTCCTTCAAAAATAAAGGATCATTTTTTTTGGATACTTAAATCACATCACAAATGCATAAGAAAGAATAAAATGTCTTCTTCGGTTCTTCCTGCTTTTTCACTTAACATCTTCTCATCAAATTAACACTACATATAAACTAATCAGAAAAGCTGTCCATCACTCTTCAAATGTTACAAGTTATAACGTCGAGCATCCCCTGTGCCTCTTACTAGATTACTTTCAAGTGGCTATCATATGTTCATGTGGAACTTTGAACTGGGTTTTTTTGAAATATACTTAAATCTGTTGCTTTGTTTGCATTACTATATAACTGATATGCTGTACTTTGTTCTTATTGCAGTTCATTACTCTATTTGGAGGGAAATCTGGAGAGGAAAATCTTTACCGAGCCTCTTACTGGTCTTCTTAAACGTGTGAGGGAAATTGCAGTTCGGCGTGATGGTATGCTCTGAGTTTACATTGTCCCACTGACATTTGTCCAAATTTTGTGTCTGCTTCCGTTCTTGATCTTTTTGATTCCATTAGCAAAAAGTGTTCTAAATTGAACCTCATATACTTACAATTTTTTCTCTGTTTATTCCTGAGTATATGATTACTGCAAGATGTTAATGAACTCGTTCTAGACAATGCTACATAATGTGTAAGAAAACTCTTAGGTTTGATAGTGTTATGTTCCTCCGTTCGAAAATAAGTTCAACACGGGGAGGGAGGCACAAGAACCAAGGGGAAGAAAGATAGAGAGATACTGAAAGAGAAACCCATGTGAGGAGAGAAAGAAAGAACTCAATGCCAAATAAAGTAATGTTGCATTTATTTTGGAACTTCTGAAAATGGTAGGTGTTGAAGTATGTTTTACTGAACCAAGTTCAACGACACTGGTTTTTAATATGGTGTTTTATAGATCTGGTTTTTAATATGGTGTTTTATAGATCTCTATTATTTGTTGGTTGCAGGTCGTGTTGTGTTTCTGGGAAACAGTAGCGATTTCAATCAGCCATCTAGAGATGAGCTGAAAGGTGTTGGGTATTTCTGAGTCCTGAGGATACCGGTGTTAATGTCTCTTGGATGGTTTGCTAGTGGAACTGGAAGGACTAGTGCTCATATACAAGATTCTGACAGGCTGAGATCAGTGCCTTGTTTAGTTAAACTAAATAATTGTCCAATCTGCAGTCGCAACTGTCAGATATATTGTAATTTATGTAATGCCCTGGCAGCTTGATTGCTATTAGGAGTACACAAATTTCACGATTGAAAGTTTTGTTTGTCTACTTCTTTCTTTGGATGAAAGGGGGAACAACATAAGTTAAACACTAGTCGAGCTCAAAGTTACATTTGAGATTCATTCTTATAATAGACTTAAAATTTATTAGGGAGCATGGAGCGATTGCCAAAAATTTAGAATTGGCAAATATGTCTGATCCGGTTGGGTTCGGGTCAATATCAATCCAACATTTTCCCTCGCGTTCACATTGTTTTACATAGTTGATTCTCAAAGATTTAAGAATGTTTTGACCTATCTTTGATTATAGATTGACATCTTGTCAAAGTTGATATTTTAGGGAAAAAATTGTGTAATTTAGCGTGGGAGTGGAATATAGGATATATTTTATCAAATGAGTTTATTTTTTTAAAGGAGTTTTATTACATTAGTTGATTGACTTAATTTAACTTGTTTAATTATTTATTTACGGCTTTTTCACTAAATGTCCATGGGTGATTTTTTTCTACCAAATATCCCTACACTTTCTATAATTCGCCATATACGGTATACCCTTGAGTTTTATAAAAATACATCAAAATACCCTTATGATTAATGAAAGGCAAACTCTGTTAGTCATTAACCTCTAATTACGTTAACTAACCCTAATTGATCCTAATTATCTCCTTTTCACTCTCTTCTTCCGTAACTCTCTTTCATCAACCCTCCACCACCAGCCTTTAGTCTCTCTAGCTACCTTCCCTTCACTAAACACAACCATCAATCCACCACTCCCATTACCTTCTGGCCACAATATTTGAGTTTCTCCACATAAATCCATTCGCCGTTGCTCACCTTAAACTGATGTCATTTCACCTACGCCCATATTAAATAAAACACACTGAGTTAAATCATAAACCAAAAAGAAACCTATACCACATTCCACTTGCTCTACCGTTGAATCCACCAAAGTAGTTGTCCCATGCCACTCAAACACGACTTCCTAAGACCCCCCCTAAAACAACCCGATCCCTGATGGAGTCGAGTTTAATGTCACCAAATGCGCGTCTAGGGCCAATAATTATCCTCACAAGCCAACACAATTTCTTACGGCGCATTTTATCCTTACTCATACTCACCTTGAGAAACTTCTCAGGAGATCAGTCATCCCATGACTACTCCTAGCCAAGCACGCTTAACTTTAGAGTAACTTAGGAAATGAGCTCCTTTCAAGAAAGATGCATTTTGTCAGTATGAATAGCACATTAATCTTTTTAAGACAATCATGGGAGTAAAATAGAACTCCTGGGAAGTTTCTCAGGGTGCGCATGAGTGAGGACAAAATGCGCCGAAAAAACTTGTGTTGGTTTGTGATGACAGTTATTGGCCCTAGATGGCATTGGTGACGATAGACTCGACTTCGTCAAGGGTTGGGGTGTTATAAATGGCATCGTGCTGATCTTGTGGATAATTGATCTCAGGTTAGCCGTCTAGCGGGGGAAGATTCTTGGCTATATCACCGGTTACTAGGAATGGCAATGGGTCAGACTTAGACCGGATTATGCATAATTCGACTCCGACCCTACAAGAAGTCGGATTTTAAATCCGAGTACGACTCCGACTTCGACATCCGATTCTGAAAATCCTACCCCGATTCGACTTAAAATTCGAACATCCGACTCCGAATCCGATTTAAAATCCGAATATCCGACTCCAAATCCGAATCCGATCCGACTCCGAACCCGACCCGACTTATTTTTCGGCCCTTTTTTTATAATAGAAAAGTCTTCTATAATACAATAATCTAATCATTACAATTTTTTCTAATAATCATATGGAAATTTTATATAGTACAAATAATCTATATATTACTATTATTTTTAACAATTATTTCTTCAATCGGGAAATCTTATATAATACAATTGGCTGAAAGACGAAGTCAAGTTATACATAAATAATGCATTAACATAAATATGAAAAAAGGATTAATTGACTTAAAGTCGGAGTCGGATTCGGATGTCGGATTATTTTATGACATCCGACTCCGACCCTCCTCCAACTCGGAGTCGGACTTTTTCAACGGAGTCGGATTCAGATTACTTTTTGTCGGAATCGGCTCGGATTTTTTCCTTCGGATCGGAGCGGACTAGGGTCGGATCCGGACTGGATTGCCATCCCTACCGGTTACGATCGAATATGTGATTAGCTTTCAGATTAGGGCTACCTAGAGAACATGAGGCTTAATATATGGAGTTTCCAGGCGCAATGAGGGCGTAGCTTTCCTCAAGTGGGGGTGTGTATTCAGTGGCGGAGCCAGGATTCTCAAAGCGGGGGGACAAAATCCGGACGTCGGGAAATCGGAAAAAAAATTAGAAAAAAAAACACTACAACACAAATTGTTTAATACTTAACGTTTTACATACAAAATTCCAAAATGCTTATAGTCTTACAATCCAAAGAGAAATTAAAAAAAATACATAAACTAGAAATGAAAATTACAAATTCATCCTTCGGGTCTTCATATTTTGAAAGCGATCAACGATTCTTTCATCGGGAACTTGTAAGAACACATCCTTCTCAATAAAAGTTACCAAACAATCATTCATAAATTGATCGCCCATGCTATTTCGCAACCTATTTTTGACACATGTCATTGCGGAAAACACCCTTTCAACAGTTGCCGTAGCAACGGGAAGAATCAACATCAACTTGATTAGCAAATATACAAGAGGAAAATTCTCATGCCTCTTTGTTTGAACAAGCATCATGGAAAGAGAATTAAGATCTTGCAAACTACAAAATCTTTCATCATTTAGCATATTATCTATGAATACATCAAGTTGAAGTTCAAGAGCCATCACATCAAGACTAGAAAATTCTTCGGGATAAAAAGAGGCAAGTTTGAGTATTTTTTCTTTGTCAAAAGATGAAAAATTACCTTTGGGACTTAGGCAAGCCATGCAAGTAAGTAGCTCCATGTTCCTCTCATTAAATCGATTATCAAGTTCTTGAAGATGCAAATCAATCACTTCCAAAAAAATCCCAACCTGAAAATGATGTAGATTAGTTGTTTGTTCAACAAAACGCCTTGATCTTCCTTGGGGAACATAAAGAGCATCCATGTTAGGAACTTCAACTTTATGCTTAATTGAAAATGAAGTAACCTTGTGTAAGAGTGTCTCCCATCCTTGTTCCCTCATTTTTTGCAACACATTTTTTGTGGAATTAACAAGTCCCATGGCATTCACAATATCTTGCTCTTTTCTTTGCAAAGCAACACATAAATCATTTGTGTACCCAAATATAGTCAACATCAAATGAGCCATAAAAATAAAATCAAATGACTCAAATGATCCCAAAACAATTTGAGCTTTGAACTTATCTTCCGACGAACCATTTTTCCCAATATGCACAAGTACCTCAACAATAGAAGAAAACAAGTTGATGATATTTAAAAGACACTTGAAATGAGACCCCCAACGCGTATCTCCGGGTCTTTTCAAACCAAGTTCTTGATTCAAACCCGTTCCACTTTCAATTTCCCCTACCTCTAATGCTTGAGCCACTTGTTGAGCTTGGCTTTGTCGAAGCATGTCCCTTCTCTTACAAGAAACCCCAATTACATTTAACAAGTTTGCAAGTATCTCAAATAACCAACCACAAGTATCATTCTTCTTAGCAACGGCAACTAGTGCAAGTTGGAGTTGATGAACAAAACAATGTATGTAGTAGGCTCTCGGGGTATCATTCATGATCAAAGTCTTAAGACCATTTACTTCACCTCTCATATTGCTAGCACCATCATAACCTTGTCCTCTTATCATAGATGGACTCAATGAATGCTCCACAAGTAAAGACATAATGGCATCTTTAAGAGACAAAGCGGTAGTATCACTAACATGAACAATTCCCAAAAATCTCTCCATAATCTTACCACTATCTCGATGAACAAAACGCAAAACAAGAGCAAGTTGTTCTTTTTGAGACACATCACTTGATTCATCGGCCAATATGCCAAAGTAATCATCACCAAGCTCTTCTATTATGCATTTAGTGGTTTCTTTTGCACAACAAGTAATAATGTCCTTTTGAATCGGAGGAGAAGTCATTTGACAATTTTTGGGAGCATTTTCTAATGTATGTTTTTTTACTTCCTCAACCTTTTCCCCTAACCACCTCAAAAGCTCAAGAAAATTACCCCTACTATAAGACTCCTCACTTTCATCATGCCCACGAAATGCCAATCCTTGACGCAAAAGAAATCGCAAACAAGCTAAAGATGCTTTCAAACGAATATGATATTTCTTTTTTGTCACCTCACTTACATTGTCAAGCACATTCATAATTGATTTCTTTTTTCCATCTCTTAAATTCACATACTTTTCATAAGCAACATTATGAGCACTTTTAATTCCACCAACATGCTTCTCAAATCTTTCCGGTTTATTCCATGCCCTAAACCCTCCATCAACAAATGCATCACCCCCCATATTAATTTCAACATCTTTTTTGAACAAGTAGCATACAAAACAAAATGCGGCATCTTTTTCAATGCTATATTCAAGCCAATCCCATTTCTTGAACCAATTAACACTAAAACGACGTAAACCGGACACCATTCTTTGAGGAAAGGCATGAGTTTTTGGTTGACATGGTTTTTTAAGAATATAAGCTCTCCTCACCGCATTTCTTTGATTTGAGGGGTAACTCATTATGTTCATTCTTTTTCCCGGATCATGAGGAAGTAATGCAACATCATATACTAATCCTTCTCCTTCCTCCTCCTCCTCCTCCTCCTCATTTTCCTCCTCCTCTAATGGTACATTACTAGTACTTGAACCACCAACATTCATATCAACATGTTGAGTTTGGGGAGAACTAAATGAAGGAGATTCATTTTGAGGTGTTTCACTATGAGCGGGTGAAGATGTTTCTTGAGATTTCATTCTTTTAAACATGAATTGTCGAAGATCGGGTTGTTTTCCCTTAGCCTTGGACTTGTTTGAATTAGGTGAATGTGAACCACTTGACATTTTCCTAATTAAATTGATAAACATGAATCAATTACATTATCAAACCAAACTAATCAATTATAAATCAACTCATATTTACAATTTTCAAATTAGAAATTACAAACTACCTAAATCCTAAAACATGAATCAACAAATCGAGTCAATAAATCATGGCCAACATTCCAATTTCCAACAACAAATCATTCAACTAATTCAAGTAGACAAGTATTCAGATTTCAACCATAATCACAATTCACAAATTCACAACCAATTGAACCAAACATTGATATATATTACCTCAAAACAGTAAAATTAAAACTTATGGAGTTAGGGTTTAGAAAAAAACAACTCACTGGTGATTGTGAAGTCGTGGGCTGCGCCGCTGCGGGCTGCGGGCTGTGGTTGTGGAGTCGTGGAGTTGCGGGCTGCCTGGAGGCTGGAGCAGTGGAGCTGGACTCAATCGGAACTGCCTCGGCAGACGGCAGTGACTCCAGTCCGTTCTTCGTGACGACGTGACTCAGTCCAGTGACTCCAGTCCGCCATTGCCTGGGCCTGGCTGCTGCTCGTGTCGTGGTCGTAGTTCGATGACAGAAATCCGGCGGCCTGGACAGAAATCCGGTCGACGGCGAGGCAGGGAGTTAGGGTTTTGATTTTTGAACTTTCTCTCTCTTCGTTTTTCTCTCAAAGGTGAAAGGCGCTTATGTTTTCACGCGTGAAGTGTCTTTCGTTTTTCCTTTTTTTTTAAATTTTTTTTTAATTTTTTTTTTTTTCCGTGAAATTTTTTTTTTGAAGTGGGGGGACATCTGTCCCCATGTCCCCCCTTCTGGCTCCGCCCCTGTGTGTATTACTCCCAAAAGGATTTAATGTACTCCTCATATACTAACAAGATACATCTTTATTTTAAAGAGCTCATTTCCTAAGTTATTCCAAAGTTAGTGTGCTTGACTGAAAGTAGTCTTGGGATGTGTGACTGATATCTTGTTTATATTGCTGCTTTTTAGGGGGTTTTAGATAGCTTTTCAGAGCTTTTAAACTAGTTTAGTTTCTTTATTTAGTTTAGATCTTGAATTGTGTAATGTTACTCCTCGTAAGTTTTGGGCACTTTTGTCTTATTTTAGAATTTAATAACATGCTTGGAGCACTTTACACCGACCCAGACCCTAGGATTGCGAGGAGGAAGCCCAAAATATTGTCAAAATGCTCAAGAGGACCTCAAAAGGTGTTGAACATGGTGACCCGAGCGGCCGAGTTGGATTACCCATCCTGGTCACCCCGTAAAAGAGCTCAGCATCAGTTCTGCCAAGTTGGTCCGCCTGAGTCAGACCCAGCCTGAGCACTCGGGTTGTTAACCAGCCCGGGTCCGACAATGCTCCAGAAAATTTTCTTTTTAATCTTTTTGAATGGGGGTTAATTTGTAATTATACTTAGTTTATTTTAGCACTATTTAAAACAAAATCCTGTCATTCTAGAGGAAGTTTTCAAACATTAATTTTCAGTGAGATTTTTTTTGGATTAACATTCAAATCTTAGAACCCTAGGAGAGAGAAAGTGGAATGAACTTGAAACTTTTGAACTCCATTATAATAATTTCACAATAGTGGAAAAAAGACCATCGGATCCGGTCAAAACCAAGCTTACAGATCCGGTTTTGGTCCGGATCCGATGGGCCTGGAGCGGTTCTTAAAGATTAACCGATCCGGTCCTAAATCGGATCAGTTAATCAGGTTAACTGATCCAGTTTTCGTTCAGAACTGGATCAGTTTCTCATCTTGCGCCAACTTGCTTACTGGTTTTCGTGATTAACTAGTCCGATTTTGTGCCATGACCGGACCAGTTAATCAGATATGGTAAACAAAACAAAAAAGATCGAGCTAAATACCAAAAACGCAAGAAATTCCAAACGAACTGGTTAGTGGAAAAAAAACGCAAGAAAATAAGAGAATAACCCAAATTCAAAACTAAATACCAAAAGAAATTCCGGACGAAATAATATACGAAATTCAGAATGAAAAAAGCAAGAAATTCCAACCCAAATAGTAAACCAAATTCCAAAATAACGAATTCAGAGGTAAAATTACATCATAACCTTCTGATTTCAAGATAAAAGAACACCTAGATCTAAGTACGAAAATAAAATGAAAAAAAATCTAAAATTAGAATATAAATTACAAGATAAAAGAAAAACCCTAGATCTAATTACGATAATGAAATGAAAAGAAAAAAATACGAAAAATTACAAGATCTTCGAGGAACGCAACAAACAAAGATCCGGGCGATAAACCAAAGATCTTCAATTTGGATGAAACGGTGTTGATGAATAACGAGTGGAGTTTTTCGAGCGACGAACAAAGATCTTCAATGGTGCGACGATGTTTGAACGACGATGAAGATGGTGCGCAGTCCGACAAAGAGGTTCGGAGTTCGACGAAGTGGTTCGGAGTTCGACGAAGTGGGCAGAGTTCGACGAAGCAAAGTCGACGAAAGGAGAGAGAATTAGGGTTTTAGATGAGAGGGGTTGATGAGAGAAGGAAGAGGAGATGGGGTTTGAGAGAGGAGGGAGTTAGGGGCTGATGAGAGAGGAAGCGTTTGTGGGAGTTACGGGCTAATGAGAGGGTTTTAATGGAGAGAAGAAGGACCTTCGCAAGTTGGGTCGGATTCATGTGATTGGGCTCAGTACTACACATACATTAACTAATCCGGGATACTGGACCGGATCAGTCAACAAAAAGGATCTGACTGATCCGGTTCAAAACCGAACCAGATCAGTTAAAATACTCCTTTTTGTGCGCGAAAAATAGTGGCGAAACTGATCTGGTTTAGGATCCGACCGGATCAGTTTCGTTGTGACATATAAGCTTTTTTCCACTAGTGTAATGAAGATAAAAGTTGGTAATTTCTTGTTAATTTCATTATCTCAATTCCTAATCTTGCTTATTTTATGCTTTATTTCTATTAGATCTTGCTTTCTTGGATTATTAAATTCCCTTTCTCTTATTTCCCCTCCATTATTATGATGAAGAAATCCATTGAAGTTTTGCCTTGGTTCTCTGGTGCAATGTGTGAGTAGTTCTTTACTAGGGGAAGGGATGTAGTCTTCATCAATTAGTCCATGGATCCTTAATCTATGTTAGTTTCATTTAGCATTGGAGCTTAGCTTGTTGGTCAAACTTGTTTTCATTGGTTTGTTGGGTGTTTGATTACCAACTAGCTTGCATTTAGGAACCCCTAGTGAAGGATTGAGAAATGAAGCTAGGGGTAGCTTGGTTTAATTGTTGAATTGAGATTTCCATGAATATAGACATTTCTTAATTTAGGGTTTCTTGATTAATCATCATGTTTATGAAATTGCTAGATTATTTACTCATGCCATGAGAATAGGCCATGAGTGACTAATCGGGCTTCTCTAATTAGCTCGACAGAGTAATTAGGGTTTTGTTTGAATGATTCCCCCGTGCAAAAACCCCCATTGTGATTCCCTCTAATTAGTTTTGGATGTATGGATTATTTGTTGGCGAAATCCCCAACTCCCTAGTTCTTTTACCTTTGATTTTTCCCTTTCATCCCATTTTTGTTAGTTTAAGTTGTTGGATTTCCTAGTCTAATTCAGACCTTAGTCCATAGTTCTATTCATTCCTAAAACTCAAAAATAGGTTTAGCTCATTGCAATTGACAAGTTAGTTGATGCTTGACCCTACTTCCTAGTGGATTCGACCCTTTGCTTGTCTTATATTGGGTAGTTTAGGTTTTATTTGGCGTGTTACAACGATCCAGTCAAATTCAGGCACTGTTGTCAAGGAAGTAACAATTAACACCGAATTGATTTGTTAGTTTTGAGACTAAATCACCTTTTCTTTTTTGTTTAACTCTCGGTTGTTGACCACTTGTGGAATTTCGCCTTGTTATTTGTTAATCTTCTTCTTAGTTGTGTTGTTTGCATGTCAAAGGGGGTGAACCTATAATCCCTATTAATCACAATCGAGAGAACACTTTGAGATAATTGAGAAGGATTTTTAGAGGGCCAACTGTACATTCTTTGAGTGTTGAGCACCAGTGGAAAATCCACCATTTGAACAAGAGACATCTTCTTCTTAAACTTCTAGCACCATGAGTTATGAACAACCTCTTAAGAGTATTGAGGGATTTTGGACATCCCAAGGTTTTTGAATTTTACGAGTGGAATTTGTCGTCCTACTACAACCACTAACTTTGAGTTCTCACTACACTTGGTTCGGGTGATCAAGCAAGAATCTTTTGGAGGCAATTTCCATGAATGTCCTCTTGAACCCTTGGCCAATTTTTCAGAACTTTGTGCCACAATCAAGCAAATCAAGAGTTCATGAGGCTCAATCTCTTTCATCTCTCTAGGAAAGTATGTATATTATACGTTTAATTTTATTTTATTATTGCGGTTTATCTCTAGGGTTTTAAACCAATGAGTACTTGTGATGACAATAAAGGAATGCGTGAAGGGAGAAGAGTAGTGAGAGCGAACAAGTCAAGGTAGAGATAATAGATTGAGAACTGTTTGAGCAACGCCTAGCTTTGGGGTAGCCAATATAATCTTCTTAGATCAAAAAGCATATATATATGGACATTGTTTTCCTTGGGTGACCAATCTTTCAAAAGGATTACATTTTCGGGAAAAATAATAACAATGTATTATCTTGATAAAGCATTACACTTTCAGTAATATAGATTAATATTCTATGCTTATAAGAAGTATTCTCACGTGAACGATTGACACAATTATCTGATCACCCATAGATGCATAAAAATATGTCCATACAGGAAACAGAAGATGGGAGAGGGGGAGAATAAGAGGATGGCCTACCAACACTTTGATTGTGGTGTCAAATGAACCTCATTTCCAAATGCTCAACATTCATGAACTTCTTCTATCTTAATATCTTATCCACTATCATTTCTCTTTTCTTTGACAAAGCAAGATAGACCTATGGAGCAAAACCAACGCACTACTGAAGCAGAAAAGAGAGACACATACAAAGACTCTCCTCCGAGAACTTGAAGGATGCTGCACCATCTGAAACTCAGCCCTACCCAGAAACCACCCTATCTACCCCAAAATCATAACCAACCAACTACCCTTTCTCCACCAATTCCTAAACAATGCATCAAGTTCTCGCGCCGAGAGCTCACAATCTTCACCAACTCCTCTCTCCTCCTCTTGACCTCTCAGACTCTTCATCAAAATCCTGTTCTGGAAGCGCGAGCAGACGAAAACCCACAAGAGACCGAAGTTGAAAATGAGCAGCAAGAAGCCGAGGCTAGTCCGAAGAGCACTTCTCGGTGCATGGAAAAAGTTCCAACTAAGCGTGCGTTTCTCGACATATCGATTGGTGGGAAGCCAATTGGAAGGATTGTTATAGGATTGTACGAGCAAAGTGCGCCTGTTGGAGCAGCTACATTCAGTGACCTTGTTAGTGGGAGAGCAGGTATAAGTTTTAGAAGAAA
Source organism: Beta lomatogona (assembly GCA_947646795.1). Taxonomy (NCBI): domain Eukaryota; kingdom Viridiplantae; phylum Streptophyta; class Magnoliopsida; order Caryophyllales; family Amaranthaceae; genus Beta; species Beta lomatogona. Next base: position 193,755 of record CANSNZ010000946.1, read on the forward strand.
AGAGTTCGCAAAAATCATGCCAAATTACGTTCAACATGGAGGGATTAGATCATATGGGGTGGATGCTGAGCTTGCAAGCAGAACAGGAAGGAACTTTAAGAATGATAGGTTGGTTGATGAATGGGAGGGAGAGAATGAGGAATGTTTAGGGACTAAGAATTTGGCTGGAACTGTGAGCATCATTGTGAGGGATCCTTCAAAACCGCCGCCTAAAGTGAAGTTGATTGCTAGAGGAGGGAAGCTTGAGATTGATCAGGAGGAGGTCGGGGTTGAGCCAAATGGAACGGAGTTCACTATTGCGACAAAGGACTCACCGGAGCTTGATTCATCGGCTTTGGTTGTTGGTAAGGTGATTGAAGGAATGGATGTTGTGGAGAAGATTGGTCAGGTCAAGACTGTGCAAGATAATACAAGTTCTCCTTATTTCAGGTAAGGGCCAGAAAAACTCTAATGAGGAAAAATGGATATATACTAATACTATAAACATAATGCAATTCCATTATATACATATCAACTAACTCTACTTAATACAGGTACCAAATTTCATTACAAGTTCTGTGTAAGAAAAAAAAAATTTAGGCTTCCATTTCCAAGTTTTGCAAGATCTGTTTTCCAAATTCACATAGAATATTCTTTCCTTTCCTTGTACAACAGAACAAGGACGTTTTCCATGGAAAACAATCACACCGTCACATCTGTTGCCACACAACCACTAGAGATGGTGGTCGACGGCGAGTTATTTTCCACAAGCACACACTTGATGTTCCATATAAACTGAGTGCTTGGGAGGAAAATATTTTCCTGAAAAAAATATTTTCTTGTTATTCTTTGTTTAGTTTATGGAGAGTGGAAATTAGTTTACTTAAGGTGGGATACAGTTTTACCAAGGGCAGAAAATATTCTTTTCTACAAGAAAGAATGCCACAATTTTCCTCTTTTGTTCCTCCTTTCTCTCATCCACTCTCTTCCCTCCATTATCAAGGTTTCTTTTTTTCTCTAACTTTTATTGTTATAAACCAAACAAGATAAAACATACTTTCAATTGTGTTTTTCCCTGAAAAATATTTTTCATGTCAGAGTGTTTTCTATTAAACCAAACATAGCCTTAACTATACAATGGATCATACGGGGAGACAAATAGTAGAAAAGAGAAGAAGAGAGACTTTAACTTGTACGTAAGCTTGTTGACTTTATCAACAACATGATAAATGTTCTCATCCACAAAGGGGGGGAGGGGGATTTAAATGTCAATAATTCTTTTTTTCTTTTCAGATATCACAAGATTAAAAACATCTAGTACATTCTAAATCTATTAGTCTCACATCTAATCCATCAGAGCTAAAAATCTTGCCCGGTTTTACGAGTTGCAGGGTGGCGAAGTTGATCGGTGACAAGAGAGCTGTAGTGGCTGAAAGGGGTTTCAATCGGCCTTACTCGAAAGTGACAGTAACAAATTGTGGCCTGCTAGAATGACGTCGAAGATTCACTCAGATCTCATACTTGTTGATCATTTTTGTCATATAGAGTAAACAAATGGTATAATAGAATTGTTGTTCTTCACTGCAACTATTATGTAATTGACAGAACATGGCTCCATGGACGACTAAGTAAGCAACAACATTTGCGAAGGAATGAATAGGGCAGCACACAGAATTGATGCAGCAAGATGCATTACCTAATATTCCTTAATTAAGGTCAGAAATCAATATATTTCTCGGAAAATTTCCACCATCAGCTGCTAATCTTGGCCGAACTGTAGAATATTATGTCAAAGTAGATTTAAGTCTTTTAGCTGGTGGAGATTCGAAGAGCCTTCTAATAGATGTAATAGGATCATCAACCTGCAAAAATTCATACGGCATGGTTGTCATTTTGAACCATATAACAAATATAGCATGGTTGCAGACACAAAGAGTTGCTTATCGAACACCCCCACCCACCTGGGCAGGAAACAAAAGAAAAGAGCACAAAAAATGAAGGACTATGTATACAATGACTCCGACTGGCAGGCAGTATTCCTATCCGCACAATCTAATTTCAGCAGACTTAGATTTGAAAAGATATGACATCATTGGCCAGCCAGGAAATTTAACATAATGGCAAAGGAAATGGATTCTCATCATGCAAATCCACTATGGCTTCACTGGTCAAGCTAATTGATATTTCATACTTTTAGAAAAAGGCCAAAGTTTTACGTAGTTGTGGCTCAATTTGATAGTATTTGAAGTGCAAGAAACTGAAATCCAGAAATTGGATTGAAAGATCGAAAAGGCACTTGGCTACTGAAACAGAAATCTTGAAATGGAAGGTTCTGAAAATTACCTTGATCAGGGACGGAGATGGAGATGAAGATGAAGGAGAACCGTCCAACTCTGGAACTGAAAACACCTTTTCCTTTTTCAGAGCTGATAAAGTTTGTTGCCATCCCGGGGAAGTGGTCTCTGTGGATGCAACCCAAGGACAGAAATGTCTATGCTGGTTGATTGGATGAAACTCCATCTTTTTATTAAGTAAATGTCTCCTTGCATCTTTTTCTAGACAAAACACATCTATATGTTAGAAAGAAAGAGCCAACCTCATAATAATGTTCATCACTATTACCAAAACTAGCCATAAAATGATTACAGCATAAATTTTTTACTAGCAAGATATCAAAACCCTCAATGAGTCAGACTAGAAGTACTAGCATAAAGCTGAATAAGAAACTAGGGACAACAATATTACCTATATTGACATGGTTTTATCTATGAACTCCCATAATTGATCACTCTATTGCCTATTCAGATGAACGATATAACGAAATAACCTTAGGGTGCCAATTAGACGAATGGCATACATAATGTCCATGTAACTTCTCTGATCAAATGCACGAGTGCATGACCAAGTGGTCAAGAAGATATGTGAAACAACAAGAATCCCAATCGTTGATCAAGATCATTTCCCTACTCCCTTTGTCCTTCTAGGGAAACATGAAAGATAGTAAAGGCAACTTATGTCCTTACCCCTCTAGAATAAGAACGAAAGTCCTTATTTAGTATCTACCCTCGCTTTTCACTGATGTTCCCACATTATATAGTTGACAGCATGTTGTGGTGCCGTAAGTTGGTAAAGGCCATAGGAATTAGGAAGTACCATATGTCCCGAGATGCGAGATCAAGAATGATCTTCAAAAAGCCCTACGGTTCTCCTTCTACTTTTGCCAAGTATATAAGAGGAAGTTCAAGAATTTTTCGGTAACCAATGTCCAGTGGTACACCTCTGAAACCTTTTTGTACACGAACAAGATTAGGCAAGGTGATCCAGTTTCAGTGATCAGTAATTTACTTGTTTGTGCCACGGAGAACATTAGCAGGAAACTGAAAAGAGTTCAGAAGTCCCCAGCTATAGTTTTCGTCCCAAGCTGCTCAAAGCTGAGCAAACTTATCCATTGAGCTGATAATTTTAAGTTTTTTCTGTAGGAAAAAAAATGAGTACTGCATGATGCTTATGACCTCTCAGCTAGCGAAGATCTCAGTATTTTTGGTAGAGCGCTAGCGAGATTCTCTCCAGAAACCAGAAAAAAGGAACTGCCTTAGCATCCAGCACCAATATCTGCCACTTACCCCCCCGGGGCTCCGGACAGGGATCCCGAGCAAGATCGCCATATTTCCTCAGGTACCAGGGATAGATTATCAAACTTTGTCCTCCTTTGTTCGATAGCTACCTGCAAGGCATTTAGGTGTACCTCTTGGCTCATTTACTAAAGAGTTGTAGATTGTACTGTTTTGGTCTTTAATAGATAGAAATCCTAACTAAAATAACTTCTTCGGAAACCCATGTACTTTCCTACTCAAGCATGCTATATAATTCATCTAAGTTCTTCTATTTAGCTAGCACTCTTTCCACTTCAATTGTTTCTTTTGCCTAAAAAGGTTATAAGATTATTTAAGACAGCATATAGGAGCTATTCATGGACAGGCACTGCTCTGCAGTAGCTAAGGATAGGGCACCACTAAGAAGTGGCAGATATACTACACTGAAACCTGTAATAAAGCAGCCAGCCTGTAGCTACTACAGGCATCATGCAAGAATAAGCAATGAGTCGAATGACTGTGATGAATCCTAACCCTCCCCCTCTGCTGACATATGCAAGACGCAAGGACAATGGTAAATCAGTCAAGGCTAGGCAGGAGCAAATCAGTCAGGACGAAAGAATCAGTTAAGCAGAATATTGAGATGGCAGGAGGTGTCACAAGTTGTTAAGAGTGAGGAAATATTTCTAGAGTGAGAGGGAATGCAACTATAAAAAGGGAAGAGGAACCATTAAAGGATTATGGAGAAAAGTTTGTAGCATTTTTTTGTTTTTGGGAGAGTCTGAGCCACTAGAATGCACAGTTGTTATGGGTGACTCCTTTTGTTTCCAGATAATCATATATCCCTTCCTTTCCTACTTAGCATTGACTCATTTGAATTTACCTCTGTAATCTGAATCGAGTATGGTGATCTGAAATCATCAGAATGACCGATATTATGACGGGAGAGGGAGACTTCTTTGTGGGGGGTGGGGGTGGGGATGGGGGTGGGGGTGGGGGTGGGGGTGGGAGATGGTATCTTCGCCCTGCAGAAAGTTCTTGGAGCACAGAGATCTTTGCAGCAAAACAGACATTCAGATTAGTGGCATTGCAAAAGCTGAGACCTCTGGAAGACTGGAACCACATTATGTGGAAAAAGTTGTCTTGCTTCCATTCAGGTAAAATATCAAATTGCAAACAGTAAAATTTTATATGCATATCAATTCAAATGTACCATAATAAGGTATTCTGTGGCCAGCGGTGGACCATGAAGAACTTTGTGGGAGTGAGGAAATATATAAGTATTATTTCTAACTAATACACACACTAAAAAAATTAAATATAAAAAATATAATTGAATTATCTATATGACTTGTGATGGCAAAGCAGATAATCTAAACTAGGGGTTGTCACCCTTACATAAGCAGGTGTTTCTACATTCAGACTCAATTCTGCAACTTTTTACGACATTTGTTTTGAAAGTCTTTAGGAAAGTGAATAGCGGGGAGAAGGAAGTGGGTGGGTGTGGGGCCCAATCATTGAGACTTGAGAGAGTAGAGAAAAAAGTTACCAAAAAGAGTATGTGCAAAAAAATCTGGACAACCCAAAAAGAAAACTATGGGAGACAAATTGGAGCGGCCTGAGTAATAAATTGTTTATCTAATATCTAATAAGCAAGCTAACTCCATATATAATTTGGTGAACCTGGAAGATTATACTCCCAAGCAATTCGGAAAAATCTTATTAGGGATACAAGGGTCGGACCCTTAAACGTTCTATGATTATTACCATTATAAGTACATACTGTAAATTACACCTAAAAAGTTACCACATAACTCTGGTAATGAAGAAGCTTAATAAACTCTTCGGGCCTACACACAGGTCGCATTGTAGAAGAGTTTGACCATGCAAAAGCCAAATTCAGGTTCCATCCTAGAAGCAACTGACAATAGCTATACCACAAATATGTGGAGGCATCGGATCAACGTATTATAAAAATACTAATCACGAAAATATGATTTCACTTTACAACTTCACATGGTATATGATGTCGAATTCAAAAAGTAGAAACAACCTAAGATTCAGAATCTCAGCAATTCCAAAGAAGAAAATGAAGACAACAAATTAACATCAGTCACTACTCACTCCTCATTCCTCAAGACTATCAAGAACAATGTTTCATAAGAACTTCTACTGCAAGACAAGAACTTCTACTGCAACACAAAAATATGTCCCATTCCCTCCAATACCATCCATCACTTTATCTGAAATTCTGAATGCGACATAAGTTGGCCTACCTTTTGATGGCACCTAGCCAAATACTACTATATTCCTAGAACATGAAGACTTAACGAGCTTCTGCTACTTAATGCAGGAGGCTATTTTAACTGCCAAGAAACTCAGCTTCTATTTGTGCAGGCCTGTGAATGCGTAAAAATGAGTTCAGTGGACATTACAGATCTTTGTCGATGGCCTGGACAACTGTGGACCATCAAGATTATTATTATTGCAGAACATGCAGCACCCATTTACAGCGCATGGAGATGGAAAAACGGGAAAGTATTCCGATACGTGATTAGGGTTAGGGGCAATGTTCTGGGTGAATATAGAATTACATTTCATTTCTGCCAAGGGAAATAAGGGCTAGAAATGGTGATTATTTTCTCATCTATGTAACTTTTTTTAATCCTTTAACTTCCCACATGCTACAGTTCTACGTGAAAATTTATGTCAAAATATCGACCATATGAAGAGTAGTGAAGCACCTGGAAGGGAAACATATAGTGTAATGTCCTGTAATCATCCCACATCAAATTTTTGAGTGTCATCTACATAGAAATCTTCAACTGTACTACCCATTCATATGCAGCTCTTCGCTTATAGGTCTAAGTCACGACAAAGGGCACAAAAGTTTTGGTTAGCATGGGTTTCAAAACTAGGCCTAGAGGCATCATAGATGGTAATATGGTAATGAAGTTTGTGAGAAATTAATTTTGCAATGTAATAATCTTAGGCTAAGAATAAGTTAAGCAAACACTAATAATAGAAATAGTAAAATCTAAAAAAATTGTAAATCATAGAATTTTCTTAATTTTCTACAGCTATTAATTTAGCATTACAATTCCCAATTTATATTGTAACTTGATATCATTTCAAGCTATCCAATACCAAAAAATATGTTATAGCAATTAAACTTATTTAGCACTCTCCATTATACCATTATATAATGTAGGTGCTGCAGCTCTACTTGCTTCATATATAAATTCCTATATATATATTTTTTTCATTAATTTTGATCCTATTACCCGTTATATTTCCGCTGTCTCCAACAAAGTTGGCAAATAGAGCTAACAGAGCCAAAAACTAAAGCACTGTGCTCTCACTACTAAGTCTTATCTTGATGAGACCAATAATCTAAAGCTGGAAATGATCATTTATTGGATTAACAAAAATGTACACAAAATTGTATGCGTAAACGTACACCGGTCTCATGATGTCTATTCAGTTATCTTGGGGTATTGTCGTCTTTCTCAAAAATTTGTACAACTATAACAAGTACTCTCCATCTAGAAACGAGTTTGGACAAAGAACCAGTTCATAATATATATTTCACATGACCAATGTATGCACGTGGAAGGTACATATAAGATGAAATGGTGCAGCTTTGGAGTTTAATTATTTAGCATTTAGTGGCTAATATAGCAAAAACACAAGAGATTACTGTTAGACGAGTCTTTAGTGCTAAAGTGGTATAGATTAGGGACACAAATCACAGCATTAAACCTTTTCAACAGCCTATAATTTCTGAATCTTTATACTATGCAAGAGCCAAAGGACCTTAATGTTCAACTAAGTTCCAATAGCAGTGCAGACAAGAAAAATACAAAAGGAATCTAAAAGGATAAAGTTCACTGAATAAAAACGAAAAATGAAAGACAGTTATGAAGACAATTAACCAAACACATACTAGAGACAGAAGCAGCACCACCAAGTTTAACTCACCTATGCTCACAGTTGCAACATCCATTTGTGAAGCAATATTTGTTGTGTCTTCTACTTCATTCACCCTCTCTTTGCCATTAGGTAGGATTGATGTATCCTGCCATAGATGATGTTATGAGTTCTACAAAATTTAACATGGACTGTACTAGATACATAATCCAGTAAATTACGTAACATGTTTACCTTCCTCAATGCTGTATCACCTACAGGCATCTGCTGTGAATTAGCAATATCATCTGTGGTTGTTGAAGGTGCGTTATCTTGTGATCCAGTACCACATAAACCAGAGTCAGTCTCTTCATTCGGCATATCTTTAGTTGAAGCTTCCATAATGGCATCAGGAGATGTAGGTCCCTCTTCACCAGCACTTACATCTGATAGCAGGTAAGAAAGTCGAGTCCTTACATTACGACCAATAACAGGCAAGGAGATCGTTGCCCTGAAGTTCTGTTTAGTTGGCGGAGGCCCACCAGCAATCGTTAAATTCAACATTGTTTTCTTTGGTAATGTAGCCTCTTCACTTGTAGCAGCAAGATCACTTCCCCTTTCAATTGCAGAATTTCTGCTGCCAGGATTGCCTCCACCACCAATTTCAGCACAACCAACTACTCTCACCAATTCTAGAGGCCGGGGAACTGTTGCAAAGGCCCATAACCCAATGCTTGCCCCACATAGCTTGCAATCCAATACAGTTGAATTAGGATCATAATAGAAACTTGAAGCCCCAGGGTCTTCATCTGCGCCCATGAGTTCGCTGGACCCAGACACACACACAGACAACTTATTATTCTGCTCATCAGCTGTTGCATGAGAAGAGACGTTTCCATTGCTAAAAGACATTTTAGGCTGGTCCTCATAATCAACCATGTAAGGAAGCAATCCAGGTACCCATCCACATAAACTTAGTAACCTATGAGCCTGCACATCAGTCACATATCATTGTAAATCACATTATTCGACTAAAGACTGCAAAGATAATATTACAAAACAAAAACAAAAAAGCAAAGAAATGTATGTATAAGACTCCAACTGAACTTACAGCACACAGATGCTGATATTGCACATACTTTAATTAGACATATTACATATAGACGAATATAGATGGCGAAAGGGGAGTGAAGGAAGGGCAATGAACAAATCAGCAGGGAAACAATATACAGAAATGCTCAGGATAACCTATAGTCTTGTTTTTTTAACCAACTTTGCATTAGGATTATAACTTATTGGAGATCTAGGATCTTAGTTTCACTACAAGTTGAATCACCGAGCATGTATTCCGCCATTAGCAGAGTCTATAAATTCACAATCACTTAAAGCAGTAAGCCAAAAGAGTGAAAAGTGTAGCATCCATACAGCTAATTCAGTATGCTAGGCCCCTTACTTATATCAATGACTCTATTACAAGACTTGTCTCTCACCTACTTCACCTGAAAATAGTTGTCAAAAGATAAACATCTATAACTGGACAAGTAATAAAATTATCATCAAGGGCTGGAATTTTCTGTTTCTCTACCCTTATTCCTGCCTGATTTCCTCATCAACATAACTTAATCTAATACCTTCAAGTAACACATTTGCATAAACTAGTTAGGTGAGGGGGAGAGGATGACATATGCACACTCTGGACATGGCAATAGCTATACCTGATAATACAAGTCAGCAGAAACTACTTCAGCATCATTTCCAAGATACTCTGTCCAAGAAGAATCATTAGGTGCTGCACCACATTCGATTGCTATGGACTGTTTGAGGAAATGTTCTAACAGAGGATTTTTCATAGTGTCGATCACTGAAACAGGTATCACAGGAAGAGCTGAAAGTTGCAACAATGCAGAAGAACGTTCTTTATAGTGATCAACCAACAGCGGTGCTTGCATAGGTGGAAACAATGCCAAATTTTCATCACAAGCATTGTCAATCCATGGACAAAGCAGCTTGTGTCCAGAATCTAACTTCAAGCTGAAAACTAAAGCTGCCTTCTCAACTACACAAAAGAAAGTATGAAAGCAAAAAGAGGCACACATTTAAGTTACGATGTCGCATATAACAGCTGCTTTCTAAATAAAAAAAAAAAAAAAAACTTTCACAATAATTAGAGGAAGCTAGCAGAGGAAGAAAGTAAGTAACATGCCTTGTTGTTGGTTCCAGGCTGAAGGAGTAGAAAACTGAAGACGTGTTCCACAAACTTCACAGGCTAGGATGTCCATATCTACATTAACCCAACCTCTCCTTGCACAATTCACAGCATCCACGGCCTGTTAATCATCAAAGGTCTTAGTTCCTCCTCTTAAATTTACAATGCAAATTAGTTCAGCTAAAATAGCAGAGAAACTTATTATGAAGGTGGAACTGCCAGGTAAACAACCACCCTTCAAATGAAATGAGAGCATGTAAGCGATGCAAAAGATTTTCTGAAGGGTAGAACAAAATCGCAAAAGTACCCAACTCCAATGACATCTTAAAAAAAAAAAATCTCTGGCAATTATAGTCCATGCGATTTTCCAAATCTGACAATATCAGGAAAATTGCAGGCTTAACCACTGACTGTTATTTGCAAAGTACCAAATCGCACAATAAAACTCAATGCAATTCTCAATACATACACATAATATAGGCTTCACTTTCCCCATAATTTCATTAAATTATGCAAAATGGAACCATCAAATTATATCCAAATGCAACAGTTCTGAGGGAAAATAATGAAATAAAATGACAAACAGACTACCGAACCTTGGGTTTAGCAAACCATCTCATGGATTTGAATGTAGCTAACCTCCTCATGAGATCTCCCCTATCCCATGGTCTACATGGCGGTGTTTGAGCTACAGTTTGATCTCCGTCCCCTTTCGAATTCAGTCCCATCGCTGACAACGGGCGCTTCTGACCTCTATATTTCTGTGCACTTGATGAACTATCCACCCAAAACCCCTCAACAAACAAAAACAAAAAGAGGGGGGAAAATCCTTCAGTATTGTTAGCAGCGTACCAACCAAATTCAGTTATCACTACAACAACTAAGCAAATAATGCAAGCCTTTCAAAGGGGAAAAAAAAAAAAAAAAAAAAGAGGCAATGATGCAAGTAGAAGAATATAGTAGTATATCTTTCCAAGTTTCAATGACATGTAAATGAGTTTCAGATTCAGATGATGTAATATATTTAGTTTCAAAGATATGCTTCAAATTCCAAAAGATAAAATTGATTGCTCCAAATTAAATATAGGGCAACAAACATTTCTTACAACCCAGTTAGCAGCTTAGCATAGTTTAACAAGCTCAAACATAGAACAACGCAGAAAACCCAACACCAAAATTGCTCTAATATCAGAAAACTTCAATTCAAATTTACATGAAATTCCCAGAAATAATAAGGTTTCCCAAAATAATAACAGCCAAAATAAAGGGTGGATAAACTACATACAGCAAATATTAAACAAAAGTGACCCATAATTTTATCGAACAAATATGAAATTTTGGATAGTTAGGATATTCAAATTCAATAAAGAACAAATTAAAAAGTACCTTGGAGAAAGAGGAAGATTAGATTTGGAGGACTGGAAGAGTTTGTTCATGATACTGTGAAACCTCTTCTCTGTATCTTCCGCCATTTTTACACTTTCAGAATTTTATCGCTTTTCTTCTGTCAGTAAAAATACTTTTCTGTGTAATCGCTGTTCTAAAATTGTTCGATAGTGAATGATTTTTAGACCTCCATTGTTATGAATAAGATTGGCCTGAGGGCTTCGAGTTCTCAGCGTTTTCGGGTCAAGTAAAGCTACAAATTTTGGTGATGTCAATATAGAGCTAGAAGTATAATATAGAAATATCTTCAACAAAAAAACATATAGTTAGTATATATTTAGAAGTACTTTAACCCAAAAAAGATAATACTAATATAGAAGTATACATTTGCAACCAAAAAAAAAACTTCCTCATTTTTACCTTTACACTATTCCCTCACTTCTATTTGACCATGTTTTAGAAATTCAACATAAAAAATTATGATCATATGAGATCTTGTTAAATTAATCGCGACATATAGTTTCCAAACTAGTTTTTAAGTCCGGGTTATGCCCTGAGTAATTATAATTTTCATTTATTAATATTTTACTTTAAAATTATAATACCAAACATCATTTGGTTTACTGGTTAAAACTTTAGTATATAAGCTTGAAATCATGGGATCAAATCTTACAACATGCATTTTTTAATTTTTATTGTATGTTACTTTTTTTTGGTAAGGGAAAACCTTGACATGTTGGGGGTGAAGGGATTCCAACTTGCCAAGGGTGAGAATCGACCCCAAGAACTCTTAGAATCGGGAGATATGCTCTAGCCTTTAGCCACTGAACTATCATTCACTCTCATTTTAAAATTTTTACTTATAAAGAAGGGTGTTATTATTTACCTCCCATATTTTATATGTTTTCATTTTTTTAAAACTTATTTTACCTAAAAAATATTTTGATATGAAACCTTCTGCTTGCGGTTTACTTATAAAGAAGGGTGTTGTTATTTACCACCCATATTTTATACGTTTCATTTTTTTAAAACTTATTTTACCTCAAAAATATTTTGATATGAAACCTTTTGCTTACTGTTCCACCATGGTGGAACCGAAGAAAATGGTCGGTTACACTATATGGTCTGGTTCCATGTGAACAATGAAAAAAATATGGGACGAAAAGTTGTGAGGAGAAAAGAGGTACGATGATGCAGAGGAGAGAAAGAGGTCCAACGAGTTAAGAAAGAGAGGAGCAGGGTGGTGCGAGGGAGGAGAGAGAAGCATAGGGAAGGGTGGTGGTGCAGAGGAGAAAGACTTTTAACAACGGGCACCAATTTGTTGCCACCCACTCCATCTCCTTGTCATGGAATCGCACATGTCATGCCTCTTTTTTCTTTTCTATGTATTCTTTTTAATTTTATATGTACCTTTGAATTGATTGTTCTTTCTAACATCTATAAGATTCTTGACATTTTGCAAATCCCATCAGTTTTTGGATTTATTTTTTGTGGGCATGGTTCAATTTGAAGTTTTAAAGTTGGGTTTGGATTCCAGAGTTTATCCGATTATGGCTGTTTATGTCAGGGACGGGCAAGGGGTTGGGTCTGGGCGGAGCGCCGGCAATGGGCAGGGAAGGAGGACGAAGAAGAAGGGAGGAGGAAGAAGGAGGGAGGTGGCTGCAGTGGTGGCGGTCCTGGCAGCAGTAATGGTAGCTTGATGGTGAGGTGGTAGTGGTGTCCGTGGTGGTTATGGTAGGTTCAGGGGCGGAGCCAGAAGGGGGGACATGGGGACAGATGTCCCCCCACTTCAAAAAAAAAATTTCACGGAAAAAAAAAAAATTAAAAAAAATTTTAAAAAAAAGGAAAAACGAAAGACACTTCACGCGTGAAAACATAAGCGCCTTTCACCTTTGAGAGAAAAACGAAGAGAGAGAAAGTTCAAAAATCAAAACCCTAACTCCCTGCCTCGCCGTCGACCGGATTTCTGTCCAGGCCGCCGGATTTCCGTCATCGAACTACGACCACGACACGAGCAGCAGCCAGGCCCAGGCAGTGGCGGACTGGAGTCACTGGACTGAGTCACGTCGTCACGAAGAACGGACTGGAGTCACTGCCGTCTGCCGAGGCAGTTCCGATTGAGTCCAGCTCCACTGCTCCAGCCTCCAGGCAGCCCGCAACTCCACGACTCCACAACCACAGCCCGCAGCCCGCAGCGGCGCAGCCCACGACTCCACAATCACCAGTGAGTTGTTTTTTTCTAAACCCTAACTCCATAAGTTTTAATTTTACTGTTTTGAGGTAATATATATCAATGTTTGGTTCAATTGGTTGTGAATTTGTGAATTGTGATTATGGTTGAAATCTGAATACTTGTCTACTTGAATTAGTTGAATGATTTGTTGTTGGAAATTGGAATGTTGGCCATGATTTATTGACTCGATTTGTTGATTCATGTTTTAGGATTTAGGTAGTTTGTAATTTCTAATTTGAAAATTGTAAATATGAGTTGATTTATAATTGATTAGTTTGGTTTGATAATGTAATTGATTCATGTTTATCAATTTAATTAGGAAAATGTCAAGTGGTTCACATTCACCTAATTCAAACAAGTCCAAGGCTAAGGGAAAACAACCCGATCTTCGACAATTCATGTTTAAAAGAATGAAATCTCAAGAAACATCTTCACCCGCTCATAGTGAAACACCTCAAAATGAATCTCCTTCATTTAGTTCTCCCCAAACTCAACATGTTGATATGAATGTTGGTGGTTCAAGTACTAGTAATGTACCATTAGAGGAGGAGGAAAATGAGGAGGAGGAGGAGGAGGAGGAAGGAGAAGGATTAGTATATGATGTTGCATTACTTCCTCATGATCCGGGAAAAAGAATGAACATAATGAGTTACCCCTCAAATCAAAGAAATGCGGTGAGGAGAGCTTATATTCTTAAAAAACCATGTCAACCAAAAACTCATGCCTTTCCTCAAAGAATGGTGTCCGGTTTACGTCGTTTTAGTGTTAATTGGTTCAAGAAATGGGATTGGCTTGAATATAGCATTGAAAAAGATGCCGCATTTTGTTTTGTATGCTACTTGTTCAAAAAAGATGTTGAAATTAATATGGGGGGTGATGCATTTGTTGATGGAGGGTTTAGGGCATGGAATAAACCGGAAAGATTTGAGAAGCATGTTGGTGGAATTAAAAGTGCTCATAATGTTGCTTATGAAAAGTATGTGAATTTAAGAGATGGAAAAAAGAAATCAATTGTGAATGTGCTTGACAATGTAAGTGAGGTGACAAAAAAGAAATATCATATTCGTTTGAAAGCATCTTTAGCTTGTTTGCGATTTCTTTTGCGTCAAGGATTGGCATTTCGTGGGCATGATGAAAGTGAGGAGTCTTATAGTAGGGGTAATTTTCTTGAGCTTTTGAGGTGGTTAGGGGAAAAGGTTGAGGAAGTAAAAAAACATACATTAGAAAATGCTCCCAAAAATTGTCAAATGACTTCTCCTCCGATTCAAAAGGACATTATTACTTGTTGTGCAAAAGAAACCACTAAATGCATAATAGAAGAGCTTGGTGATGATTACTTTGGCATATTGGCCGATGAATCAAGTGATGTGTCTCAAAAAGAACAACTTGCTCTTGTTTTGCGTTTTGTTCATCGAGATAGTGGTAAGATTATGGAGAGATTTTTGGGAATTGTTCATGTTAGTGATACTACCGCTTTGTCTCTTAAAGATGCCATTATGTCTTTACTTGTGGAGCATTCATTGAGTCCATCTATGATAAGAGGACAAGGTTATGATGGTGCTAGCAATATGAGAGGTGAAGTAAATGGTCTTAAGACTTTGATCATGAATGATACCCCGAGAGCCTACTACATACATTGTTTTGCTCATCAACTCCAACTTGCACTAGTTGCCGTTGCTAAGAAGAATGATACTTGTGGTTGGTTATTTGAGATACTTGCAAACTTGTTAAATGTAATTGGGGTTTCTTGTAAGAGAAGGGACATGCTTCGACAAAGCCAAGCTCAACAAGTGGCTCAAGCATTAGAGGTAGGGGAAATTGAAAGTGGAACGGGTTTGAATCAAGAACTTGGTTTGAAAAGACCCGGAGATACGCGTTGGGGGTCTCATTTCAAGTGTCTTTTAAATATCATCAACTTGTTTTCTTCTATTGTTGAGGTACTTGTGCATATTGGGAAAAATGGTTCGTCGGAAGATAAGTTCAAAGCTCAAATTGTTTTGGGATCATTTGAGTCATTTGATTTTATTTTTATGGCTCATTTGATGTTGACTATATTTGGGTACACAAATGATTTATGTGTTGCTTTGCAAAGAAAAGAGCAAGATATTGTGAATGCCATGGGACTTGTTAATTCCACAAAAAATGTGTTGCAAAAAATGAGGGAACAAGGATGGGAGACACTCTTACACAAGGTTACTTCATTTTCAATTAAGCATAAAGTTGAAGTTCCTAACATGGATGCTCTTTATGTTCCCCAAGGAAGATCAAGGCGTTTTGTTGAACAAACAACTAATCTACATCATTTTCGGGTTGGGATTTTTTTGGAAGTGATTGATTTGCATCTTCAAGAACTTGATAATCGATTTAATGAGAGGAACATGGAGCTACTTACTTGCATGGCTTGCCTAAGTCCCAAAGGTAATTTTTCATCTTTTGACAAAGAAAAAAATACTCAAACTTGCCTCTTTTTATCCCGAAGAATTTTCTAGTCTTGATGTGATGGCTCTTGAACTTCAACTTGATGTATTCATGGATAATATGCTAAATGATGAAAGATTTTGTAGTTTGCAAGATCTTAATTCTCTTTCCATGATGCTTGTTCAAACAAAGAGGCATGAGAATTTTCCTCTTGTATATTTGCTAATCAAGTTGATGTTGATTCTTCCCGTTGCTACGACAACTGTTGAAAGGGTGTTTTCCGCAATGACATGTGTCAAAAATAGGTTGCGAAATAGCATGGGCGATCAATTTATGAATGATTGTTTGGTAACTTTTATTGAGAAGGATGTGTTCTTACAAGTTCCCGATGAAAGAATCGTTGATCGCTTTCAAAATATGAAGACCCGAAGGATGAATTTGTAATTTTCATTTCTAGTTTATGTATTTTTTTTAATTTCTCTTTGGATTGTAAGACTATAAGCATTTTGGAATTTTGTATGTAAAACGTTAAGTATTAAACAATTTGTGTTGTAGTGTTTTTTTTTCTAATTTTTTTTCCGATTTCCCGACGTCCGGATTTTGTCCCCCGGCTTTGAGAATCCTGGCTCCGCCACTGGGTAGGTTAGAAGAAAAAAATAAGGAGAAGTAGAGGAAGAAAGAAGAAAAAGAATATGTTACAAAAAATATGGGCGGTGTTAGTAAAATACAGGCTGTAAATAGCATCACGCTTGCATTAGAGATATTAGTGATTAAAATTATGTGTCGACAAGCGAGCTCGGGGAAACGTTTCAAGTAATATGAAACAAAGGAAGTATATTTATAAGTTATAGCATGGGATCTTAGGAAGAAACTTTGAGTAAATTATGGGAGGTTTTGGAAAGAGGGTAAAAAATATCATTTATAACGCATATGTTATAACTTAGAAAACTAGTTATAAATTTTGAGTTTCTCACGTATATACTATCAATATATTATAGTGCAAAAATCCAACACAAATTCTTAAATAACACGGGTGCGCAATAAGTTATTGTGATGGGAATAACATTTTGCTCTTAGAAGTAACCCTTTAAAGTAGAAAGTTGTCTATCATATAAAGGGAAACTTTTTACCCTAAATTGGTCGATCAATTTCACTTATATGAAAGTAACTCATTTAGCTCTTTGTTTGTAAGTGTTTCTTTTGACTTAAAGAATGACTCATTTTGACTAAAAAAGTAGCCTATTTTGGCTAAAAATGAATAGTCTCACAATAAATATATTATATATATATAGCGTATACAGTATTAATCGAAAACCCAACTTTTATTTTCAGGTTGTTATGGCACTGTTTTAATCGAGCCTCGCCCATGTCTTGCCATAATGCTTTTAAGATTACCCCACCCTTATTCTACTCCCCCTTAAATTCACATTAACCCCTCTCACTGAGTTCTCTCATAACACTACAAATCTCCACCCCTACCAGTCTAGCACCAAACAATACCAAACTAAGAAAATTGTGGATCTTGTTGTGGAATTGCTGAAACTAGTACCAAACTTGAGGTTTAATCACCTTGGGGAAGTTGTCGACTAATCCGCCATTGACAGAGAATCTGAAGTCTTTGTGCAACAGGTTGGATTACAGTCATCTGATGAGTTATGATTGGGTTACTTATATATGACTATATGAGATATCTAAATACAGAAGAAAATTTGTTGGAAAGTAGGGTTGGATACTACTGCAGTGAAATGGTGTGCTTTTTTTTTGACATCATGTTTTCATGTCTGGGTCATGAATGTTTGGACACTACTGCAATCAAATGGGCAATGGCGGAAGAAGAATTGAGGGTTTGAAGGTGTGGCTTTGTCAAATGTTAGCTTAATTGCCTTTGTTATTTTTTTTTTTTTTTTTTTTTTTGGAGAGGAGTGGTACTTGGAAAAGTGTTTGGGTTTTATGAGAAAATAATTGAGTTTGATATGATGATGGAGAAGAAAGGTTTGGTTAGTTAAGCTTTTGCCGACATAGACTTGATTTTTTATGTACTTCCTCCGTTTTTTTTACATGTGACACTTTCCTAAAACGGAATGGTGCAAATTACATGTGACAATTTTTTTTCTTAAATTAGTAAGTTTTACCATATTAAATTACCATGTTACCCTTACTTATCACAATTAACAAAACAAAACCCCACTTAATTTAACATAATTTTTTCAAAATTAAAAATTAACAATTAACCACCACCCTCCCCCACCCACCCCAACATCCCAACCCCTTCTCCCACCCCTTCCCTCTCCCCTCCACCCCAACCCAACTCCCCCCCCCCCTCCTCTCCCCTCCACTCCACCCCCCCTTCCCCCTCGATTTCCCCCTCTCCTTCAACCTCCATGACCCCTATCCCACCCTCCCCCTCCCCGTCGAATTCCCCAGCCCCCACCCTCCCTTCGAATTCCCCAACCCCCACCGACTCCCCTTCGAATTTGCGCTAAAATCTTCGCCGGAAAACGCGGCAAAATCGCCAAGCTAATGGAAAACGCGGCCGAAATCGCCAAGCCAAGCTAATGAATATTTCGGCGTCGTCGACGATTCTTAATCTGTCGAGGATTGAAACGAAAAGCAAAAAGAAACAGACCTCGAGATTCTTCCGCCGTCGACGATTGAAACGAAAACTAGTTCCTTGTGCGCGGATCTGGAATACTAGGTGAGGGCTTCGAAGGGGATGGGTGGGGGTTGGGGAATTCGAAGTGGAAGGGTTGGAGACTGGGGAAATCAACGGGGAGGGGGAGAGGGTGGCGGAGGGGCTGCGGCGGTTGAAGGGGAGGGGGAAATCGACGAGGAAGGGGCGGTGGAGTGGATGGGAGAGAGGGGTGGGGGAAGTGGTGGGGAAGCTGGGGTGGGTGGGGGAGGGGTGGTCCCCACTCCCTTTAATCCCCTACTTACTTTTACTTAATCTTCACCCCAATTTTTTTCTAGGTAACCGTATTTTTGAAAAGTGTCACATGTAAAAAAAAAACGGAGGAAGTATTTGATTTTGCATTTTAAAATTGTTTTGTAATTTCCGATATATGTACGAGGTTCACGTTTGGAACATTTGTTGAATGTTCATTAATTACTAATGGACAAGAGTTGAGAATACAAGGAGTAACCTCATTTATTCATACCAGTAACCCCATTTAATCATATAAGTAACGTCATTTTGTTTACATAAGTAACCCTATTTTGTTACTAAGAGTAACCTCTTTTATTTGTTACGCGTAACCTTAAAATATTATATGAGTAACCCCATATATTTTTTGCAGTAAGCTCGTTCAGTTTTTGGAGTAACCTTATTTAATCATATGAGTAACCCCATATATTTTTTGCAGTAACCTCGTTTAGTTTTTGGAGTAACCTTGTTTAATCCTATGAGTAACCTATTTTAATCATATGAGAAACCTAGTTTAATCTTATGAGTAACTTTATTTATTCATACCAGTAACCCAAATTGTTCACACTAGTAACCGCCATTTATTCATATGAGTCCCTTCATTCGTTCATAAGAAATAACCCCTTTTATTTAATTATACGAGTAACCCCTAATTGTTTACACAAGTAACCCCCTATTTATTAATACGGGTAACCTCATTCGTTCATAAGGAGTAACCCTATTTATCCATACTAGTAACCCCATTCAATCATATGAGTAACCTCATTTTGTTCACATAAGTGACACCCATTTTATTCGTATCAGTAACCCCAATTGTTCATACAAGTAACCCCATTTATTGATATGAGTAACTTCATTCATTCATAAGGAGTAATCCCATTTATTCATACTAGTAAACTCATTTAATCATACGAGTAACCCCATTTAGTTTACATAGGTAACCCCATTTTGCTAATAAGAGTAACCCCTTCTATTGTTATGTGTAACCTTAAGATATTATGTGAATAACCCCATTTATTTTTCACATTAACTTCATTTAGTTTTTGGAGTAACCTTGTTTAATCCTACGAGTAAACTATTTTAATCGTACGAATAATCTAGTTTAATCTTATGAGTAACCTCATTTATTCATACTAGTAACCTCACTTAATCATAGGACAACCCTATTTAATCATATGAATAACCCCAATTATTCACAAAAGTAACATCATGTATTTATTCGAGTAACCTCATTAGCTCACATGAGTAACCTCATTTTATCATATGAAAACCCTATTTAATCATACAAGTAACCCCAATTGTTTACAAAAGTAACCTCATTTATTCATACGAGTAACCTCATTCGTTCATAAGAGTAAATTGATTAGTATTACCTTTTGTTATAAAAGTAACCACATTTATTTATAGGAGTGACACCCTTTTATTGTTAAGAGCAACCACATATTCATACAAGTAGCTTCATTTGCTCACAAGAGTAACTCTATTTGTTCATAAACGTTTGTGCATAGGGGTCAACTTCAAAAGGCCATATCTCATAGCACACTCAATATTTTTTTGAAATTCAAGTTGGAGATGAAAATTTGGCTCGATATCTTTCCAACACCTGGTCAAAAGCTCGATTCCGATGAGAAACGAGTGAGATATGACCGTTTGAAAATGAGCTGGCTGTCTGACAGACGCACGCGTGGGGCCACATGCAAGACGCGCTGTATATATAATTATGAAATTTATATAATTATTAATTTTTGGGGTTAGTTAGAAGGTTGTCATAATTTTATTTCTAAAAAAAGTTGAAGAATGGAGTAAAATTAGAATGGATCGGTTGCCTGGTGGGTGGTGGCCACTGGGCGGTGTGGTAGGATAGCGGTGTTGCAAGACAATAAGAGAAGGGGGTTGATCATGACTATGGAAAGGGGGAGCGGAAGTGGTTGTATAATTAAGTGCAAGTAGTAGCGTGAATTGCGAATTTATATGAGCCTCTGAATGAAGCAATGGACAGAGTGAAAACTTTTTTTAGTCAACTTTTTCTTAGAAAAGGTTGGTCACATGTTCCACCATTACATTAGCTACATTAATCACTAAAGACACGAGTCATAAGCTGGTTTTAAATTATATTCTTAATACACGATATGATTATAAAAAATTTAAATCACGAGCTAATATCCAAATCATGATTTTACTAGAAACATTCTAAAATCTTAAATTTATATGTGTTTTTTTTTGTTTAATTTACTTATTTATAAATTTGTATATCACGATTATAAGATTCTAAACTTTAAAATGTTGTAACGAAGGATACATTGTATATCCTTCCAACTATAAAAGTATGGATTCTAAAAATTATGGATTCAATAAATTTGGAATTAAAACAACTACATAATAAACAAAATAATTCCCATGCATTATGCATGGGTCCAAGTCATATCTACAAAAAAAACCTTCCGTATATTTTTGCACGGGTGAAAAACTAGCTCATATATAAACATTTGGTGAAATCATATATAATTAGTTCAGTTCAAATGAAGTGAATGCACTATTGTTGATGGTAAAAGAGGAAGTTTTTTGTTTTATTTATTCCAAAATTTAGAGAGTGAGGAAAATATCTTTTACAACTTCTCTATTAATATCTTTTGAATTAATGTTTTCCAACCAATCTTTTACAACTTCTATTAATATCTTTTAAATTAATGTCCATAATGTTAATTCCAACCACATGGTTAAAAGAAAAAATAAAAAGAAAAGTCCACTTTCTTTTAGGGGAATTCCTCAAATTTTCTTTTTATTGTTCTTTGTTTTTCTTTTGAATAAAATTCTAATCCCGGAAGGTAAGTCAATTTTCAACCCATAATCACATTTAAATTTGAAGAAATAAGCGATAAGTATGTACTTAGTCAAACAAGCTTAGTCGGTTAACAGCAAACCATGTTTTTCTCCTCAATATCTCCATTATTCCCTCTCCTCAACAAACTCTTCACTCTTTCATATAAACCTCAACGTTGGCTCTTTTCTAGTCAATCTCAAGTTTCAACAACAACAAAAATACACAAACACAAGGGTTTTACGTTTTAGGTTCTTCAAAAAAGTAGAAGTATGTCTTCTTCAAGCAAAGTATCTCTCATTCTCTTTGTATGCATTTTCTCTCTTCTCATCTTGCATGGAAATTCCACTGAATTTGAAGTGGGTGAAAAGTTAACCAAAGGATGGGAGGTTCCTCTTCCTAAACACCCTCAAGTTTACAATGAGTGGGCACAGAAGAACCGGTTCAAGGTCAATGATACACTCCGTAAGTATTGTTTGCATACTAAAGTCTTCACCACTAAACCAAGTATTGAGTATTCTACTTTTGTGTCAAATATATGTGTCAAGTATTAATTACACTGTCAAAAAAAAGTATTGATTACTCTACTTTTATTAACAAAATTCATCGGTTCATAATGCACAAGTTCTAAAAATGACCAATAATGAAATTCATTTATGTAAGTATAAAACTTTAGAAAGTTAGTCTCTGGTATATATCCAACAACAAAGATATCAACATCTTCATCAATTGCGTATTTAATTAACAATTTCAACTGTCTATATATATTATCAAAAAGGAAAACCACCACTTATATATATAGATATTTGATACAATATATTGTATGTCATATACAGTTATATTTATAATTTGTCACTTGATTGACAATAAGGATTTAATTCGATATTAACTACTGGTCTTTCTCCACATATGTGCCACTCATGCACTTATGATATGATTTAATTTGCCAAATTTAAGTGCATATATGAAGTAATTTACCCCTCCAAAAAAAAGTAATAGAATGTAGCTTAGAAAAAACTTGTACGAGACGGTCTCACAATTTTAAAAAAACTTGTAATATTTCTTATATCGTGAGCATGCAGACTTCAGGTACAAGAAAGACTCAGTAATGGTGGTGACAAATTCGGAGTACGACAAGTGTGGATCAACTCAACCTCTCTTCTTCGCCAACAATGGCGACACCACCTTCGTGTTAGACAGGCCGGGTTTATTCTACTTCATCAGCGGCGTGACCGGCCATTGCCCGAAGGGGCAGAAGATGATAGTCAAGGTTTTGGACGTGGAAAATTCATCCGATGATGATCAACAATCTGGAAATGAAACTGCTGCACCAGACACCAACAAGAAAAGTGATGCTACTCATTTGAACGAGTTTTTGGGTCATTGGAGTTCACCTAGCTTCTTGGTTTTGTTCATTGTTGGATTTCATATGATGGGTTGATTACTTAATTAGGGTTTCTTTGTTGACTTAGTATCATTAGTTTGGGATTTTGATTAAGCAAAGCATAAGAAATTAGTTTATTAAGTATTTAATGTGTGTTTTAGAGGTTGACACAAATATTTAGGGTTCTGATGTTAAATTTGATAGCTACTATTAGAATTTTAATTTTCTAGACATGTGTTCCAAGAAGATATTGTTTTAATTTCATTTTGATATCTGATTAATTTTCTTAAGTTTGATTTCGTACATAATCCCATGACCCATGAGGATAACTCCAACTTGGCCAAGAGGAACCAATATGAAGTTGGATATATTTTAGGGAATATATATTGTTTATTATCGGTTTGGGAGATTGTTTATGTGATTTAATTAATTAATCAACTTATAAAATATAGTTTTAGTGAAATTGCACAAATATAGATGTAGGAGGGGATTTTCAGGCGAAAAATTGCGATTAAAGCACAAACTTTGGGATTAGAGAGTAAAGAGCTCTCATAAGAGCCTTTTTTTTTAGGGGAGCTCTCATAAGAGCCTTAATATACAACTAAATAATAACATTTGATTATTTAATCAAATTTTCCAATTTTTAGGGGTTATTTTCCGTTTAGTTATATGTAAAAGTTTGAATTGCGATGGAACTTGCAAAGTCATCTCCTCAATTAATCTCTCTTCCTGCTCCTTGGAGAAGATTATGGCGTGGGCTCATTCCGCCAAGGATTGAAGTGTTTACTTGGTTCGCCATCCTTGGGAAAATAAATTCAAAGGCCAAACTAATGCATATGAACTTAATTCCCATTGAAGAGGCTACCTATGTTTTATGTAACTCTCACATTGAGAGCGCTGACCACCTTCTCCTGCTATGTAGCTTCTCTTTTGAAATCTGGTCATGATGGCTCAAATTGTGGGACTTGAATTGGGTATTCCCTCATCATTTATGCGCAGCATACGAGCAGTGGATGTGCGTGCGAAAAAATGCCTTTTTTAAAAAGGTATGGTGTGCTATGTTCTCCATCATAATTTGGTCGATATGGAAGGAACGCAATTCCAGAGTTTTCAATAACAAAGCTTGCTCTATCCCTCAAATTCAAGACCTCATCCTCACTCGCCTCAGTTGGCGGATAAAAGGGTGGGGAGACCCTTTCCCGTACTCAACAAATGAGATCATTCGAAACCCATTATGTCTTGATTGGACCGAGAACAATGGTTGCCATAGCCTTATGGTCTCCCCCAAATCCACTTTCTCTAAAGTGGAATGTTGATGCCTCGGTAAATCCAAACCAACCATTGTCTGCAATAGGGGGCGTGCTTCGAAATAATCAAGGTTGGTTCATGTGCGTATTCTCAATCCCAGTCCCGCCAATAGAAATAAACTCTACAGAAATTCTTGCCATATTTTGGGCTATCCAAATCCCTATGAGTTTCAAAGCTTCAAAGAACTCTCGCTTGATTATCGAATATGATTCCGCTAACGCGGTAAGGTGGTGCAATGATAGTGGGGGGCCTTGGAATTTGATTTTTTTAGTTGAATTTCATCCGAAATGCAAGAAAATCGTGGCTTGATATCGCCATAATTCACAAAGGTCGAAGCTCCAACTTTGTTGCTGATGCTTTAGCTAAGTGTTGGAGTATAGAGATTTGGTTATTGTTGTTAGTTAGGATGTTAAGAGTTTAGTAGTATTGTTAGTTAGTTTGTTAGATGTAATTCTAACATTAGTTTGGTTACCTATTGTATTTAGTATAAATAGGTAGGTTGTAATATTCTAACATTTTACTTTTACTTCTTACATGAGAATAATACACGTTTCATTTCTCTTTCTCTCTACGCTCTTCGAGCTCTCTCTCTAAGCCATCAATGGCTGACCTCAATCTTTTCTCCTTTCTTCCTCCCTAAACCACAAAATTTAACATGGTATCAGAGCGGGATTAAGATCCTCGCCATTTTCTTCTTCCTTTTTCCCACAAATTCGCATTTTTTTAGCGTTTGAATTTCAATTTTTTTCTTCTTCTTAAATCATCCTGAAATTCGACGAGTTAGGCTTTTGAATTACCTAATTTCTTATCATTTCGTTCATATAGTTCAATCAAAGTTTTGAATTGAACAAATTATTGCTTCTTGCATCTCTCCCCAAATTTTAGGGTTCTTCGGTAAATCGCAAATCTGATTCAATCGCCTGATTAGATCAATTAGATTGGTTTCTTGATAATTGAAGACGTAAATACAGTTTCCCCAATTCAATTTTGTGGGTATTCGAGATTCAAGATTCTCCAATTCAAGATTTTCGTTTTTCCTCGATTCTTGAAGTTTTTTTTTTTTTTTCCAAGAGGATTTCCTGAAATTTTTCTGGGTATTGCGACTCAAGATTTTCTGGGTATTTGATTTGTGGATTCGTGAACTCACTTGGATTGTGGAGTGTTTTCTGGGCACGCAAATGTTCTGGGTTTCTCTCGCTAAATCTTATTTCTTCAGTAAGCATGATTCTGATTTGGGGATTTTTAAAGTACGAGTTCGTTTGTTGGGTTCTGTTACTTGAATCTGGGTTGTTCTGATTTCTAGTGATCTTTCTCGATTGGGCAAGATTTGGTGCATTGGTCGACCACTTGTAAGTTTGTTCAAGTTTATTCAGATTCAATTTCTTGCGCAATTGACTTTGATATGATGTCAGTTAAATGGATAAATTGGGCATGAATCGAAATTCTTTTGTTCATCTTGACGATGGTTAATTGTGGTGTTGTTTGTTGCTGATGTTGTTGTGTGATTCTGTATTGGTTGTTGGTGTTGGTTGAGATTTTGTTTTGGGTATCACATAGTTATTGATGTTTTGTTCCGAATTGATGATGGTTGAATGCTAAATTTGTTGTTGTGATGATGAAGATTGGTTGATGAGGTTTTTTTTTGGGATTGTTTTGATGTAGTATGATTGGTTGTTGTGGATATTGAGTGGTAGTATAAGTTGTTTGTCATTGGTGGATTTTTCAAGTTCGAATTGATGATGATGATTCGTTGAAGTTTTGTTGTGGCCTTAAGGTCAGTTTTGTGATTCTTTGTAATTAGTTTTGTTGAGACCTATTGAGGCTCATTTCTTCAGAGATCCAAAGTGGTCATTTCTCAAAGACCCAAGTGGTCAGTTTCAGACCCAAAAGAGGTCAAATTTTCAGATCCTTAGTGATCTATTTTGACCCATAGTGGTCCTATTTTTTTTTTCTCAAGACCCATAGTTGGTCAAATTTGCCCATAGAGGCTTTGAATTTTGAGACCTATAGTTGGTCATTTGCCCATAGAGGCTTTGAATTTTGAGACCCATAGTTGGTTATTTTGTTGTGCCCATAGAGGCCTTTCTTTGTGATCCATTGAGATCAATTTTATGACCCATAGAGGTCCTTTCTTGCCCATTGAGGCCTTTTCTCAAGATCCATAGTGATCATTTTCTTCTGTTTTTTTTTCCAGCTTCTAAACACATTCTTCTTTCCCATTCTTTTTCCCTCTTTTATTTTTCTATCTCAAATTGGAGTTATGGTGTATTGGTGTACTGGTGAATTGGTATTATTTTCAAACTTGGAATGTTATGCAACCCTTCCAAGTTTGAGGGGGGAATGTTCTACATCTCAAATAGGAGTTTTGGTGTACATATTTGATTGGTATTTGGTTCGGAGGACAGGAAGTTGCAGAGTATATTGGATTTCTATTTTTAGAAAAGTGTGCAATCAATGGTTAGTGCTGATGCAAGGTTATTAGTGTTGATGTAGATGGATGGTGGTTGGTTCTTGGTGGTTCTTTTCTTTGGGACCCTTAGTTTTCCTTGGTTGGTTGTTGAAGCTCCTCATAATCTGATATTATGATCGAATTTTGGGGTTTCATCAAATCTGGTGGTTAGTTCAACATTGACATTGGTTTTTCTGAGTATGCTGTTTGGGGGTCACTTCAAGTAATTCTAGTGTTATCAAGTAAACTCTACAGCATGCGCCATATGAGTGCAAATAAAGGCATCTGGTCTGCACTTTGTTATACTTGGTGGTTCACTACAGTTCTGGTGATTACTCATTGTGACAGCAGAATTAACTGGAACTCTTTGGGCTTTGTGGTGCTGCTCATGATTTTTTCCGGGTTTTCTGTTTAAGTCCTTCACGTTTGGACTGTTCTACAACGGTTTCAAGCTTGTGGGGGCAATTACAGGACAAATAGCTGCTGCGTAAACGACATCATTGGGTTGTTTATACTGATGTGGTTCAGAACAATATCATTGGTAGTTGCAAATTATTTTGGTCATATTTTGACTTGCTCAAGTGTAGGTGGTGTTGTGGTGTTTTTGGAGTAATTGAAGTGATGGATGAAGCGCATTGTCCAGGCAAGTGTTATGTCCTGGTAACGGTACCTGCTAGTAGGTTATAACCATCAACAATATTAGCCGTCACTTCTTGAGATGAACTTACAATTTTGAGCTCTTTGAGCTTATATATATGTTCTGCCATCAGGAATGCATCTTGTATAGGTTTCTTCTCAGATGGAGCATTCTGCCTTTCTTTGTATCATTTGAGAATATTGGTGCCTGTTTTTTTTAGCTACTTCTTAGCAGTATGATGCTTTCTTCACGGCACTATCATAGTAACAGTTCACTCATTTTCAAACTGGAAATGTTTTTCAACCATTTCCAGTTTGAGGGGGGGGGGGTGTTGGAGTATAGAGATTTGGTTATTGTTGTTAGTTAGGATGTTAAGAGTTTAGTAGTATTGTTAGTTAGTTTGTTAGATGTAATTCTAACATTAGTTTGGTTACCTATTGTATTTAGTATAAATAGGTAGGTTGTAATATTCTAACATTTTACTTTTACTTCTTACATGAGAATAATACACGTTTCATTTCTCTTTCTCTTTCTCTCTACGCTCTTCGAGCTCTCTCTCTAAGCCATCAATGGCTGACCTCAATCTTTTCTCCTTTCTTCCTCCCTAAACCACAAAATTTAACACTAAGCAAGGCTTGATTAGAAATGCTGAATTTTTAGCATGGTTATAATATTTGTATGGTTTGCGTAGCTCTGCAGGGGCTCTGATTGTGCTACTCGGTCTATGGACTTATATACTATGCTTGAATTTGAGGTTTTTATCCTCCCAATAATATAACCATGCTCAAATTATCAAAAAAAAAAAAAAAAAGTTTGAATTGCGAAGCTGATTTTTTTAACAAAGCAGAAGTTCTAGGAATCATATCATAAAAATTATAAAAATCATGGTATATTCTACACCCATATTCCCCTAATACATTTCTCTTTGTTTAGGCACATAGTTTGGGTGGGCTTTAGTTGCATCAAACTTGTATGGATATAAAAATTATAAAACTCATTTATCTTTCATATGTTTTTATTGACAGAGTCTGTTCTTGATCTTACTGAGTATTTTGAGTCGTTATTATAGGATTTTCGTATGAAGCCGAGTGATCTTAGATGGTCGGATTTCATTTCTAACAAATTCTAGATTATATTTAGAGATGTTATACAATATATGATGTTCTTGTTTTCTTCGAATAGAACGTGTGGTAATATAGCGTTTCGTTTATATGTGACAAGTGGAGGACGAGGAAGATTGTTACCCTCTATGGACCCTGCATCGACTGCAAAAGTTTATGTAAAAGACTTAGTTGGAAGAATGTTACGTAAAATCTGCTTATCATCACGTGGGCAACATGTGCAACTTGATAATTCAAACATTGATCTCCCCCTTCAAATGACATTTCACCATCAAGTTGTTCAATGTGAAATCTACCTTCTTCGCCCCAAAAAAAAACCCATCCATCGTGTGATCATAACTCATTCTCATGAAAACTCTATTCTTTTCCTCTTCTCCCTCTCCCACGCGATTTATAGGGTTTCTTAAATTTGGAGAAAAGAGGATAGTTGTATGTTTGGATTGCTGGTCCAACTTTTTAATGAGCTAATGTGTCCCGTCTTCTGATTTCTGAATTTTCTTTTCCCTCACTGAAGCCTTTGTCGTTCATTAATACTTTATTTTAGCTAACTTCTGTTATATGTTAAAGATAAAAAAATGTTTTGATCCAGTCCTCTTGCAACTAGTGCTTTAGTGACAAATCTAACATATTTTTTGCACTTTTGACTAAGTCCAATTTTCCCAACCATCATTTTCTTTTTAAGATTCCAAATTAATGATGATAAGCAAATATGGTAACTGTTAGTTGGGAGTATTAATCAAGCATGCGAACTTTCTGCTTGATTATATTAGTCTGCACTCAGCATAAATTCCCAGATAGCTCACCTTAATTCAAGTTTATTAGATGTAATATGGAGTTCCAAGAAAGCTTATATTTTGGTTGCATTATAGACTGTCACGCATACAAACATACAACAATCCAAACAAACTGCAAATTAAGAAGCCCTAGAAATCGCGTAGGAGAGGGAGAAGACACAGAGAGTTTTGATGAGAATTGACGGAGTTATGATCACACGAGAGATGGGTTTTTTTTGGGGAAGAGGGATGAGGGTTTTGAATGAGGGTAATTAACTAGAGGGGTAGGTTAGTAAATTTACTTTAAATAATGGGTTAGCTAGGTTTTGAGTGAATTAAGGCCACTAAGTATAATTAGCCAAAGTAGGATGTCACTTGGTATAAAAATTTTTTTTGGCCTGCCATCAAATAGAAAAACTCAAAGTAGGACGCTACCATGTAGAATTTCTCTTATTTTTTTTCACTC
Source organism: Beta lomatogona (assembly GCA_947646795.1). Taxonomy (NCBI): domain Eukaryota; kingdom Viridiplantae; phylum Streptophyta; class Magnoliopsida; order Caryophyllales; family Amaranthaceae; genus Beta; species Beta lomatogona. The sequence continues at coordinate 223,355 of CANSNZ010000946.1, forward strand.
TAAAAATAATTACCTTTTAAGTTTATAATCATATTTTATTTAGTATTTGAAAAAATGGCTATTATGTAATAGTTATTTTTTGAAATATTATCTACATAAAATTATATTAAAATAAATATGTAGTAAAATTAGATTTTATATATAAGTTACATTAAAAAAACGGTTTCTTCACCATATACCCCTGACAAATTTTTTTTGCACCGTATACCCTTTCAACTTTCCAAATTCACCATATACCCCTCACTTTTCGAAAAATACATCAACCTACCCTTAATGACTAACGGTGTTAGACTTCCGTTAGTCATTAGGCACTAATCCCCCTCTAACCCTAATTAACTAACCTAATCTACCCCTAATCCTAACTAACCTAACTCTAACCCTAATACCCTAACCTTAACCCTAACCCCCCACCCCCCACCCCCACCCCCTCGCAGTTCCCCCTCCCCCTTCCGCCATCCCCCCCACCACGCAGCACCCCTCCCCCGTTCTATGGATATCTCGCCGGAGCCCCAATCCTCTCTCTCACGCACCTATTCTCCCATGCTCAAGTTCGTTGATTTTGACTGTTGCTCCACCGACGAACGCCGACGGGATGCCCCCTTCGAAAAACGAGAGCCGGTTATCCCCCTCTCCCACACCCCCCTTATCTTCGAAAAACAGAGATCGGTGAGCGAAACGAGAGGAGAGCTTCGAAAAACAGAGGTGCGTTTTTCCGGCGAAACGAGAGGAGAAAGAATCCGGTGGGGTGGGGTGCGAAAATCAGTAGTGGTGGGGTGCGAAAATCTGGTGGGGTGGGGGGTCACAGATGCGAAAATCCGGTGGGGTGGGGTGCGAAAATCCGATGGGGTGGGGAGCGGGGTGGGGGGTGGGGGTGGGGGATGGTGTTAGCGAGGTTGTAGAGGTGGGGGTGGTGGGCTGGCGAGGTTGCGGCTGGGGGTGGGTGGTGGCTGGTGGGCTTTTAGGGTTAGTTAGGTTTTTAGGGTTTGTTATTGTTTTTAGGGTTATTTAGGGTTTAGGGTTATTTAGGGTTTAGGGTAGTTAATTAGGATTAGGAGAGGATTAGGGCCTAATGACTAACGGAAGTCTAACACCGTTAGTCAAAAGGGTAAGTTGATGTATTTTTCGAAAAGTGAGGGGTATATGGTGAATTTGGAAAGTTGAAAGGGTATACGGTGCAAAAAAAAATTTGTCAGGGGTATATGGTGAAAAAACCGTTAAAAAAAACTATGCATATGGTCCGGACCAAAAACTGAAAAATTTGAAAACCTTGGATCGAATCAATGTGATTCGCAATATCATTAAAGTACAATATCAATAAAAAATTTGTCGGTGTAACTTTTGTAGACGTCTTTTTGGGAATTATAATTGGCATGCTTATCGCCTAAGACTAAAACCAACCTAGCAAATATGATTCACGACAAACAAAAAGTATCCGGAAAGCATAACCCAACCGTGATATTCTCGTAAAGAACACATGTGATTTTAGTCACGAATCGAAAGTAACCGCTTCGAAAATGAAAATAAATGTTGAAACTCGACGAAATTGATGCGGGTAGAGCCGCTAAATTGATCGGGTAGAACCGAAAATAAGCAACACCTCAAATTTTAGTGAAATGAAACTAAAATGAATTGTTGATATGTTGAACTGTTTTAGATTTAACCACTCATCTGTTAAACTGTTCGGGTATAATCTAAATTAAATCTCAAGTGAACTAGAACTGAAAATAATTGTTAATTGTTAATTGTTATGGGTTGAACCGTTGAACTGTTGAAATGACATGGTTTAATCTAAAATTAACTGCAGCTGAACTAAACAACAACTGGGGAAAAATTTAATTTAACTGGAGAATAATTTTAAAGGATTTTATAAATATATTTTAGCATTTATATATATATATATTTTAGTTTTAAATGATTTTTTTTTATTTAAAGAAGGTTTACTATTTTAAAAGTCAAATGAAATTATTTTAAGGATTTAAAGAAGTTAAAATATTTTGTTAGGCATGCTTTGAGAAAATGTTTGAAATACTAATTGGATTTGGAAAAGAAGTTTAAATGGTCTTGAGGAACCCAAATTCTAAGTGGATTAGGAAAAATGATTTCTATTGATGTTAGGAGTTCTAATTCATCAATCCTATTCATTATCAAACTCTATTCAAGCTCAATCTCCTTTTCCTAAGCCCAAAAGAAAAACCTACTTATAAATACTTAAACCCAATTATTTTACCACACAAAATATTCTCTCTCCTCCCTCACATACAAACCGGCGCTATTCCTCTTTCACGTTCTTTTTCTTTTCTCCAATTTTCTTTCTTCTTCTTCAAGTAACGCTTTCTTCTTCGCTAAGAAACGTCGCAACCACCGCCGAACACCAGTGAACCGCCGCATGTCCGCCGCCGCTGCTCTTCTTTGGCCGGCGCATCCTTCCTCTTCCTTCTTGTGTTGGTTTAATTATTTTCTTCTTCCTCAAGTTTCAATTAAAGATCATATTTTTATGTTTTATTTTAGTACTAATCATGATTAATAACTTTAATTTACTGTTTTAATGATTAATCATGGATTATATATATTATATATTATAAGAATAAAAATTCAGATTTGTTTATTATTATTAGATTGAAGTTTTAATCATTAAAACATGGATTTTTAGGGTGTTAATTATTAGAAAACCGTAGTAGCATGTTGTATACTATGAGATTGGTTTAGATTATGAGTTTAAACATGTTTGCATATGTTTAAAGAGGGTTTTATGATCTTATAAGTTGCTGGAATTTCAGAAAAGATTTTATTTAGGGAGTTTTAAGAATTTTAATTACTAGTATGGTAGTACTATGCTAGGAATTAAAAGTAATTGAAGTTTTGATAGTAAAATCAACTTTTGAATATGTTTAAAGGGGATTTTAAATATTTTAAAGTTGCTGTATTTTTATTTAAGAGTATTGATTTTAGTTTATATTGATTTCTAGGCGGAGAATATTCTGTAGAAGACTTTTAAAGAGTTAAAAGTGGCATGCCGACTAGTTTACACAAGGTACGTACATACTTGTGTGCTATGTGATTAGTATCATGATTTAAGGAGGAAAAAGTTGTAGTATCATGTATAGGAACTTAATTTATAAGTTCATATGTGATTTCTAGTATGATTGATTTCTACATGTTTTATGCCTGTGAGCAAGCATGTTAATTATTAGATTTATTATGAGTAAAGAATTGTCATGGTTGTATGGATTTATTGATACAAGCATGTGGATGGGAACTTTATTTATTAATTCACATGGGGGAATTAATATGTTATTGAGATTGATTCATGTTATTCATGTGTTCCCTTACAAGTATTATTTTCACTACTTTATGAGGACTGCGGGCCTTATTTGGTAAGTTGATAAGTATGCCTTTTAAAGGTAAGTTTGATTGTTGGCTAGGTTCAACAAATAAGAAAGTTGAGATTAAAAGAAAGTAAGTATTGGGTTGTAAGTTGTGATCACTGATTAAATGCTAAGATAAAAGAAGTTCAGTTGTGAATGTTTGAATTGTATTTTTGTGTTGCTTGTATTTGTCTCATAACAAGTAATAACTTGTAAAGAACGTAAAGTGTAACGAGGATAGTTATATACTTTAGACTGGTGCACGTCTAGAGTTGGACATTAGGAGTTGGGGTACATGGTGAGCGATCCATGGCTTTTTACAGGAGATGGATTGATCACCATCCTTTTTTCAGTTAACAAAGGTTCCTCGATATAGCAGGTCATTTTCTGGAATACGTGGTAGCTCCCGTATTTCGTCTTCTTAATGAAGGCATTAGTAGATAAGACAACTCAGGTCCAATAACTATTCCATTTGAGTAATAAAAAGATGTGTAGAGTTTAGATCAGTTAAAGTTGTCTGCAGAATGTTATATGATTATATTATTATTTATTCCTGCATGTTATTTATTTAGTATCCTGCTAGGAACGTTTATGCATTATTATGTAGTACTCAGCTTTGCTGATTACGTGCTTTGTTTGTATGTGTTGATCATGGCTTTGCCTTATTGATCCTGTGATGACCCAATTGTGGTGAGCAGATTCTCTAGAGCATTGACATTTACAGGTTCGCAGATGTTGCATCATTGGGAATCTGGGAATGGAGAGCTTGTGTAATCTAGTATATCATATTTTCTGCATTAGTAGGAACGTATTATAATAAGTTTGTTTGAGTAGACATATATAGAGTGTTTGATTTTAAAGTACTTATTTATTTATTTATGATAATAAAGTATGAAGTTTAGTTATGTTTGTTTTCCATTGCAAAATTCTGAATAAGCCGATACGTTTTCACACGGGCGATAATACTTTGATAATTCTTTGTGTTTTATAATAAAAAGGTATTTTAGGAAAGACAGAATTGTCAGGGTGTTACAAAGTGGTATCAGAGCTTTAGGTTATTTTCAAAACTTTTAGGCGCCTAACTAACTTACCAGTTATTTGAATAAACTCTTAGAATTGCTCCTACTTATTCATTTGGAAAAATTTATAAGAATATATTATTATATAAGTTTTGGAGGTCCGAAATTTTTTTCAGAATACCGAAATTTTTATTTATTTCGAAATATTTTCGAAATTTTTTTCAAGAATCAAAATTTTTTTTTTCTTTTCCTTCGACTTTTATAAGTCCGGAATTTTTTTTTATGTCGAAATATTTTTTTAGACACTTAATTATTATTATCTTATAAAAGTGTCTGTATTATTTTTCATGCCTTTAAAGTTTTACTTGTTGCATTGTGAGGATGGATAGTATAGGAAGGGCATATAGGATAGAAATATTATATGCATGCATTGAATAGTTAGTTCAGCATGTTAATATTTTTCTTCCTTGCTAACTATTCATGATTATTTTTCTTCCCTGCTGATTGTTATATTTTGTGCCTATGATGTTAATGGCAACTTTTTATTGTTATTGTTGGGAATTACGTACAGGGAGAGTACTAAAAATGTTATTGAATATATTTAATTGTTGTAGATCCTTAATCATGTCTGCCAGAGTAGGGAGTTACCAAAATCCTATTGTATTAAGTGATGATGAAGGTGACGATAATGTACCTGCCATTGATAATGACTATAGCGGTTTCGAGTGGGTTATGCGTAGGATATTAAGGTCAGGAGCAGCCAGTGATGATGAGCTCATTGTGGAGTTCGACCGTGCTAGGAGTCAAACCAGATCGGACATTTACCATGCATCATTCAGGTTTGAAACTGATTCAGAGTCAGAGGATGAAGAGCCTCAACCTTCAAGGAGATCTAAAAGACAAAGGAGATATGTCGAATATTATGATGAGGACATAGATGAGTTTGGAGATGAGATCGTCGTACCTGAACTATACAAAGAATTTGAGGACAAAAATGATAATGTGGTAAGGTTACTATTTATATTTTTGCGATTAGAGGAAACAATATATTATATAATAAGGTTGGAAAGTTGACCAACAATGATAGAATAGATTTATAAAACCATTGTTTTTTTAGGAAAGTATAATATTATAGTAACATTCATTTTATTAAATACCCGTTATGGAAGAATAAAAGCTATTATTTATTTATATGAGTGAGTAAGAATTTATTCTGGGCACGTGATGGGAATATTTTATTTTCAGTATGCGATCATATTCTTGCTTGCTTGTTTCTACTTGCATGTTGATGTGAATATATTTCACATGGATGATTATGTGATTATTAGAGAACATTTCATGTTGAACTTTGAACTAGTTGAGAAATTGTTTGTTGATGCGATCTTTAATGATCAAATCAAATGTTGCCTTCTTAGATGGACATGTAAGTTATGCTGGAACCTAAAGTAGAGTTATATTACTTACAGGTCCCGAAGTAGAATGGCTAACAACAACGACCTAGCTGCTGCTATTCGCCTCTTGGCGGAGAAATTGACTCAGGAGAGAGCTGAGCGTCCTGAGACTGCTGGGGAAATGTTCAAAAGACTAGCTAAGGTTAAGCCACCATACTATAAGGGGCAAGCTGACCCAACCTTCTTAGAAACTGGATTATGGAGTTTGAGAAACTTTTTGAGGTTGTGAACTGCCCTGCAAATATGAGAGTGGAACTAGATTGAGTGTTGTTGAAGCATTCAATTGGGATGCATTTGTGATTGCCTTGAGAGGGAAGTTTTACCCTGCCTTTATAAGGAAGCAAAAAGCCCAAGAATTCATTAACCTTAGGATGGGTAGTATGACCATCTTTGAGTACTACGGCAAATTCATAGCCCTATCCAGATTTGCACCTGAGGTTGTAGCCACTGAGGAGCTTAAAGCTTAGAGGTTTGAGCAAGGATTAACTGATGAGATACAGTTGGGATTAGGAGGTGAGACCTTTTCGTCCCTAGATGTTGTGTATGGGAGAACATCTCATATTTATGGTCTACAGTCAAGGAGAGATAAGAAGAATGGAGTAGTGGGTGAAAAGAGGAAAGATTTTAATGCTGGGGGAAACCAAGGGAATTTCAAGAGAAACCCGAATGGTAATGGGAATTTCCAAGGGAGAAACAACCAAGATAACCGCAACAAGGGTAGACCTGAGAGAGTGCATCACTGCATGTTCTGTGACAAAAACCATCCTGGGAAAGACTGTAAGGGAAAACCAGTGACTTGTAACTACTGCCAAAAGAAGGGTCATAGGGAGTACGAGTGCTACTCTAAGCATGGTAAGGAACAGAAAGGCCAGGGGAGTGGAAATCAGGTCAGCTCAGGATTCAACTTGTAACACCCCGTATTTTCCACTCTTTATTTTTGGTGTTAGTTTATTTTAAAATGATATTCTTTTCGTAAAAAATAAATAATTTATTATTTTCTCTAGATCAATGATTTTTATTCTTTATAATTTGGGAGCCGAATTATTATTTTATTATATGGTGTGTTAATGTGTGCATTATATTTATATTTATAATATAATTTATTAGAATTATTTTCATTATTAAGTATTTTCAAAGTTTAGGCGCGATTTAGGAATTTATCGATTTATCGCGTAGCGGGCTTTTGAAGCATGGACCCTTGTTGATTTGGGCCGAAATTTTTGTTGGTGTGTTGGGCTTGACAGCCGGCCAAGGAGATGGAGAAGGAGAGCTCCTCTTCTTTTTTTTATTTTTATTTTCCTTGTGACTCTTTGTAGCTTTGTAACTCCTATAACCCCCTAATCATTCTCCTTCATTAAAACCCTTTATTTCAACCATTAAACATCCATAAAATTCTGATTTTTATTCAAAGAAGTTCAGCATCATTGTCATTTAACCCACGCTGTTTTCAAGAAAAGAAAAAGAGAAAAGGAAGAGGAAAAGAATAGAAAGTTTCAACCCGGTTTTTCCTGTCACACCTTCACGAAAATAACCGTAGCCGGAGATCTATCCGTTGGATCGTCTTCAAATTTGGATACAACGTTTATAACGTCTTGTTCTACATTCTGACCAGAGCAATTTAGAATCTGAGGTTTTGATCATCGGGAATCGTGGTCGTAACAGAGCAGTGCGAAACAAGAGTTTTCAACGTTCAAGAAGAAATGCCTAGTGACTTGTTGCTACAATTCTCGTTCGTTATGCCTTGGGGTTAGAAGAGGATTTGGATTTGCATGCTTAACTCGTGATTGTCTCTTTAGACTCAGCTCTCCTCCCGACGATCCAGGTAACTAGTTGTTATCTTAGAACCATAGTGATTAGGGTATTATTCGGTATTAGATTACTAGGCTAGGAATTATTTAAAATACTTTTTGAATGAAATTTTTGATGAATTTTGACATGAATATACTTGATACATGCTATGTTAATACTGCGTAGAGAAAAATAATTTTCGCATGATTTTTAGTATTTATTTGATTAAATTGGTGATTTGTGCGTTTTTGGCTAAATTGCATGATAATTATGGAACGACTGTTAAAATTGATGAAATTATTTTTCTTAGATCATGATACATGCGTAGTATGTACTCCAAGCCTTAGAATAATTTTTTCCTACTGTTTACTGTTTTATTTAATTTGATATATCTGTTTTTGTAATTTCGGTTCTGTCAGTATATAAATTATGAAAATTATTTGTAGAGGCAGAAAAATTAATTTCTTTGAATATTATGTATTTCCGTGAGTTTTTACATGTTATGTAAAGTTTTGGTTATTTTTGGGCGTCTGTTTATATTTTTAATTATTATAATGGCTTATTTGAGGAATCTGTATGTTAACTGTTAAAAGTACTTTTGGAGTCCGAAAATTATAAATAAAAATTGTATCATGTCAGTAGAGCCATTAGGGTCATATTATAATTTTTTTATGATTTTACTGCTCGAAATTATTAGTTTAATAATTATTATGGTGTTTTTGTAGTGAAATTGAGGATACACTTTTAAATTGTTTGAGGGCTTGTAAATCAGAAATAATTCATAATTTATTATATTCTGGGTTGCTGATTTTCAGTAGTATACAGTATGTATCATTGGGTAACCACATGTTTATGTTTGATTTATGGAAGAAAATGATTAATTGTTACTACTCTTTTAATGAATATGATTTAGAGTTAGTTGGCGGTGTATTGTTGATTGAATTGTGGTTGCTGTAAAAACCAGTATATTATCATTGATGATGTTTGGAGATGTTCAAGTGTTATTATGAGAGATATTTGTTGAAAATTTATAAGTGATTTATTTTGAGGAATTATGAAGAACTGTTTTGATGAACTATGGGTATAAGGCCGGGTGGCATCCCTTTTTGATGAATATTTTGATGAATGATGCTTGGATTGTATGCATGATTGTATTTTGAGATAAGAATATCCGGTGGGATAGATTTAGTCCCCGGTGAAGAACATGCCAACCACCTGGTTTGCGAACTAGAGGTACACCTGGGTTAATTGTTGTCGTCCGAGGGTCAGGGAGTTCTGCGTGTTCTACCCTGCATCGGGAGTTTGGCCATTCTTAGACACAGGCAGTGGGGAACGTAAGCCCATAGACTAACCTGGAGATTGCGATCTGACAAACCTTAGGAAGTGATTTGCGAATCACTGACGTTCGGTTTCTGACTCAATAACTTGTTGAATTCTTGATTTTATTATTATATATTAGAATTATGTCACTCACTCTATCATGTTTACTTATTGTTGATGATCACTTGTTTCATCTATGAGCTTTATGATTTCTATGTGCATGCTATTGATGTAATGATTGCATGTTATTCCTTTCTTAATAATCTTCTTCTGAATCGTGCTTTGATTGCTATTGTTCTGGGAGAACTGCTAGTTACTCCCCACTGATTGTGGATATTTGTTGTATATTTTGCAGGTTTTGTTGATGGGGATTTTCTTTGATTTTGGGCTCGGGTTGAGATGCGAGAAATAATCTATTAGGGGTTTTAGTTCTAGACTTCTCTTTAGTTTGAGATAGTTTTCTCATTTCGATTTTAATCTAAGTAATTAATTTACTTATAGTATTTACTTATGTTTATTTTTATCACTTAGTTATTTAAACACTATTCTTGTAGTAGTGACATTCCCAGAAGACGATGTTTCCGTCATCGTCCTATTAAATTCCGCCTTTGAAATTCTGGGGTGTTACACAACCAGTCAGGGAACCAAGGTCCTAAGTTTGGAGGACAACAGAATAATCAAGGGAACTATAGTAAGCCTGCAAGTGAAAACCCCAACCAAAGTAAGCCCGCGGGAAAAATATTCATGATGAGTCGAAAGGAAGCTGAGAAATCTGCCGAGGTAGTTTCTGGTAATTTTTATATCAACTCAGTCCTTGTTAAAACATTATTTGATTCGGGGACAACTTATTCTTTTATATCATCATCTGTCCTAAAGAGTCTGGGGTTAGTAGATTATGAAGAAATTGATTTGTCTGGTAGTATTCCTACTGGTGAGACCATAAGGTGTACCAAGTTGTTTAGAAACTTGCCTCTGAAGATAGGAGACTGTGTTTTTCCTTCTGACTTGATAGAGTTTAATCTGGGAGACCTAGATGTAATTCTGGGGATGGATTGGCTAAGTTTATACAAGGCCAAGATAGATTGTGAAGTTCATAAAGTAGTTTTAAGGAATCCTTTGGGTAAGCTGACTTCGTATCGACGTTTTTTGGGAAATCCAAGAACTTTGGGGTCATCTCCGCAATGCAAGTAAAGAAGTTGATGAAGAAGGGGTGTGAGTTATATTTCTGTAGTGTGCAAGATGTGAGTAAAGAAGTTGGGGTAAATATTGTAGATGTTCCAATTGTGAATGAGTTTATGGACGTGTTTCCGAGTGAGATTTCGGGTATGCCGCCTGTTAGAGCTGTTGAGTTCACCATAGACTTAGTTCCTGGAACTGCACCTATATCTAAAGCACCCTATAGAATGGCACCTTCGGAGATGAGTGAGTTGAAGACGCAGTTGCAAGAATTGTTCGATAAGGGTTATATTAGACCTAGTGCATCACCTTGGGGAGCTCCTGTGTTGTTTGTGAAGAAAAAAGGATGGAAGCATGAGGCTATGTATTATTTATAGGGAGTTGAATAATGTAACCATCAAGAAACAAATATCCTTTGCCTAGAATTGATGACCTATTCGACCAGTTGAATGGAGCGAGTGTGTTCTCAAAGATTGACTTACGTTCAGGATATCATCAATTGAGGGTAGCTGATAAGGATGTACCTAAGACTGCCTTTAGAACGCGTTATGGTCACTATGAGTTCATTGTAATGCCATTTGGGTTAACCAATGCTCCTGCTATATTTATGGACTTAATGAATACGATCTTTCATGAGTTTCTAGATAAGTTTGTGGTAGTTTTCATTGATGACATACTGATATATTCGAGGAATGAGGCTGAGCATGATAAGCATTTGAGGATCATTTTGGAGACATTGAGGAAAAACCAATTGTATGCAAAGTTCTCTAAGTGTGAATTCCGTTTGGAGAAAGTACCGTTTTTGGGTCACTATGTGTCTAAGGAAGGAGTCTATGTAGATCCTGCTAAGATTCAAGCTGTGAGTGTGTGGCCAACTCCAAAGAGCGTGTCAGATATCAGAAGTTTCCTAGGTCTAGCTGGTTATTATAGGAGATTTGTGAGAGATTTCTCGAAAATAGCAAGACCTATGACCAACTTGATGAAAAAGGAGTCAAAATTTGAGTGGAGTGAAAAGTGTGAAGAAGCCTTTTAGATTTTGAAAGATCGTTTAACCTCTGCACCTGTTTTGACCCTGCCTGATGGGAATGAGGGATTTGAGGTATATAGTGATGCTTCGAAGAATGGTCTGGGATGTGTGTTGCAACAGAATGGGAAGGTGATTGCGTATGCATCACGTCAGTTGAAACCTTATGAGGCTAATTACCCTACCCATGATCTAGAGTTAGCTGCCATTGTGTTCGCCTTGAAGTTTTGGAGACACTACCTGCATGGGGTAACTTGTAAGATATTCACAGACCATAAGAGCTTGAAGTACATCGTTACTCGAAAAAACCTCAACACGAGGCAGAGGAGATGGCTAGAGTTGATAGAGGATTATGACTTAGACATCCAATACCATGAGGAGAAGGCAAATGTAGTAGCTGATGCGTTGAGTAGAAAGCCGAGTCATAGCATGTACGCCTTGATAGTTCCTGAGGAGTTGTGTCGAGATATGCAAAGGCTTAGCCTAGAAATCCTAACCCTGGGGAGATTGAGGCAAGGTTAAGTGCTTTGTCATTGGGATTGTCAATTTTTGACGAAATCAAAGAAGGTCAAGTCAGGGATGAGCACCTAGAGAAGATTAAGGAGAAGATGGGCCAGGGTAAGGAAGGTGATTTTAAGATCCATGATGATGGTAGTCTGAGGTTTAAAGGAAGGTGGTGTGTACCACAAAAAAGTGATGAGCTTAAGAGACGTCTGATGGATGAGGGCCATAATACACCGTACTCGCTGCACCCTGGGGGGCGACAAGCTGTATAAGGACCTTAAGCAGATCTATTGGTGGCCAAACATGAAGCGTGAGGTTGCCGAGTTCGTGTCCAAGTGTCTAATCTGTCAGAAAGTCAAAATAGATCATAAGCGACCCATGGGGAAGGTTCAATCCTTAGAGGTTCCGGGATGGAAGTGGGATTTCATATCGATGGATTTTGTAACTGTTTTGCCTAGAACAAGGAATGGCAACGATACTATTTGGGTTATTGTGGACCGTCTAACGAAGTCAGCCGCTTTCATACCGATCAAGGAGACATGGAAGAAGAAGCAACTTGCGAAGACGTATGTTAAGCATGTGGTGAGACTACATGGAGTTCCAAAGGATATCATTTCTGACCGTGACTCTAGGTTCCTTTCGAACTTTTGGAAAAAAGGTCCAATTAAATCTTGGGACAACATTAAAGATGAGTACAACCTTTCACCCTGCGACTGATGGTCAGACTGAGAGGACTAACCAGACGATGGAGGATATGTTGAGAACATGTGCTATTGACTTTCAAGGTAGTTGGGAGGACCAATTAGACCTGATTGAGTTTTTTTATAACAATAGTTACCATGCGAGCATTATATGGACGGAAATATAGAAGCCTCATTTGTTGGAATGACTTTAGTGAAAATATAGTCTTGGGGACATAATTTATTGAGGAAACCGTTAAGAATGTCAGACTGATTCAGGCTAGAATTCAAGCTGCGCAAGATAGACAGAAGAGTTATGCTGACTTGAAACGACGCGAAGATGAGTTTGCTATAGGTGATAAGGTGTTCTTGAAAGTATCACCCACTAAGGGCGTCATGAGATTTGGGAAAAAGGGCAAGTTAAGTGCTAAGTATGTAGGCCCATATGAGATTTTGGAGCGAATTGGGAAAGTAGCCTACAGATTGGCATTGCCAATGGAGTTTGAAAAGATGCATGATGCGTTCCACATTTCCCAACTTAAGCGTTACATCCCTGATGAGCATCATGTCCTAGAGCCTGAACGAATTCAGATCGATAGTAGCCTCACATATGAGGAGATACCTGTCAAGATTCTCGACAGGAAAGTGCGTAGTACACGCAATAAGGACGTCCACATCGTGAAAGTACTTTGGTCTAACCACGAATCTGAAGAGGCAACATGGGAAGCCGAAGATGAGATGAAAAAGAAGTATCCAGACTTATTCCTTGAGGTGAGTTACGAGGGCGTAACTCGTTTTCTTTAAGGGGGATAGAATGCGATAAATTTAGCGCTTTTTGTCTATTTTTATGAGATTTTCCTGCATATGTATGCCTATGTTGGGCTTTGCACATGTTAGTGCTAAAGAAGTAGATTCTCCGCATAAGAAAACGTGTTCATAAGTAACACAAGTGTTTTAAGTTAGCAAAATAGTGCACAAGTGGCACAATTCTTTGTAAACTTTTGAAAAGATGAGTTCAAGTTTTGAAATATATGTGAGTTTTCGTCTCAAGTTTCGGGACGAAACTTCTTTTAAGGGGGGTAGACTGTAATCCCCCATAATTTTAAATGAATTTATAAATATATTTTAGCATTTATATATTTATATTTTAGATTTAAATGATTTTTTTTATTTAAAGAAGGTTGACTATTTTAAAAGTCAAATGAAATTATTTTAAGGATTTAAAGAAGTTAAAATGTTTTGTTAGGCATGCTTTGAGAAAATGTTTGAAATACTAATTGGATTTGTAAAAGAAGTTTAAATGGTCTTGAGGAACCCAAATTCTAAGTGGATTAGGAAAAAGGATTTCTATTGATGTTAGGAGTTCTAATTCATCAATCCTATTCATCATCAAACTCTATCCAAACTCAATCTCCTTTTCCTAAGCCCAAAAGAAAGACCTACTTATAAATACTTAAACCCAATTATTTTACCACACAAAATATTCTCTCTCCTCCCTCACATACAAACCGGCGCTATTCCTCTTTCACGTTCTTTTTCTTTTCTCCAATTTTCTTTCTTCTTCTTCAAGTAACGCTTTCTTCTTCGCTAAGAAACGTCACAACCACCGCCGAACACCAGTGAACCGCCGCATGTCCGCCGCCGCTGCTCTTCTTTGGCCGGCACATCCTTCCTCTTCCTTCTTGTGTTGGTTTAATTCTTTTCTTCTTCCTCAAGTTTCAATTAAAGATCATATTTTTATGTTTTATTTTAGTACTAATCATGATTAATAACTTTAATTTACTGTTTTAATGATTAATCATGGATTATATATATTATATATTATAAGAATAAAAATTCAGATTTGTTTATTATTATTAGATTGAAGTTTTAATCATTAAAGCATGGATTTTTAGGGTGTTAATTATTAGAAAACCGTAGTAGCATGTTGTATACTATGAGATTGGTTTAGATTATGAGTTTGAACATGTTTGCATATGTTTAAAGAGGGTTTTATGATCTTATAAGTTGCTGGAATTTCAGAAAAGATTTTATTTAGGGAGTTTTAAGAATTTTAATTACTAGTATGGTAGTACTATGCTAGGAATTAAAAGTAATTGAAGTTTTGATAGTAAAATCAACTTTTGAATATGTTTAAAGGGGATTTCAAATATTTTAAAGTTGCTGTATTTTTATTTAAGAGTATTGATTTTAGTTTATATTGATTTCTAGGCGGAGAATATTCTGTAGAAGACTTTTAAAGAGTTAAAAGTGGCATGCCGGCTAGTTTACACAAGGTACGTACATACTTGTGTGCTATGTGATTAGTATCATGATTTAAGGAGGAAAAAGTTGTAGTATCATGTATAGGAACTTAATTTATAAGTTCATATGTGATTTCTAGTATGATTGATTTCTACATGTTTTATGCCTGTGAGCAAGCATGTTAATTATTAGATTTATTATGAGTAAAGAATTGTCATGGTTGTATGGATTTATTGATACAAGCATGTGGATGGGAACTTTATTTATTAATTCACATGGGGGAATTAACATGTTATTGAGATTGATTCATGTTATTCATGTGTTCCCTTACAAGTATTATTTTCACTACTTTATGAGGACTGCAGGCCTTATTTGGTAAGTTGATAAGTATGCCTTTTAAAGGTAAGTTTGATTGTTGGCTAGGTTCAACAAATAAGAAAGTTGAGATTAAAAGAAAGTAAGTCTTGGGTTGTAAGTTGTGATCACTGATTAAATACTAAGATAAAAGAAGTTCAGTTGTGAATGTTTGAATTGTATTTCTGTGTTGCTTGTATTTGTGTCATAACAAGTAATAACTTGTAAAGAACGTAAAGTGTAGCGAGGATAGTTATATACTTTAGGCTGGCGCACGTCTAGAGTTGGACATTAGGAGTTGGGGTACATGGGGAGCGAGCCATGGCTTTTTACAGGAGATGGATTGATCACCATCCTTTTTTCAGTTAGCAAAGGTTCCTCGATATCGCAGGTCATTTTCTGGAATACGTGGTAGCTCCCGTATTTCGTCTTCTTAATGAAGGCATTAGTAGATAAGACAACTCAGGTCCAATAACTATTCCATTTGAGTAATAAAAAGATGTGTAGAGTTTAGATCAGTTAAAGTTGTTTGCAGAATGTTATATGATTATATTATTATTTATTCCTGCATGTTATTTATTTAGTATCCTGCTAGGAACGTTTATGTATTATTATGTAGTACTCAGCTTTGCTGATTACGTGCTTTGTTTGTATGTGTTGATCATGGCTTTGCCTTATTGATCCTGTGATGACCCAATTGTGGTGAGCAGATTCTCTAGAGCATTGACATTTACAGGTTCGCAGATGTTGCATCATTGGGAATCTGGGAATGGAGAGCTTGTGTAATCTAGTATATCATATTTTCTACATTAGTAGGAACGTATTATAATAAGTTTGTTTGAGTAGACATATATAGAGTGTTTGATTTTAAAGTACTTATTTATTTATTTATGATAATAAAGTATGAAGTTTAGTTATGTTTGTTTTCCGCTGTAAAGTTCTGAATAAGCCGATACGTTTTCACACGGGCGATAATACTTTGATAATTCTCTGTGTTTTATAAAAAAAAGGTATTTTAGAATAGAGAGAATTGTCGAGGTGTTACAGAATGCCTAAGGGCGAACCTACATAGTAGGGACCCAATTAGGTCTAAGTTTTTTGAATGTTTGATTTTTCGGTCCAAACCCAAAAAATAGACGGTTGTTTGGTCCAAGTTTTTTGAAGTTTTAATTTTCGATCCTGACCGGCTGAACAAATTTTCTTGGTTGGCGTTTACCTAAATTTAGGGTTTTTCTCTTAATTTTCCCCAAAATTTGAGGGACTTGTTGCTGGTTTTTTAGGAGGTTTTGAGATGTTTTTTTTTTCTTGTGTTTTTAAGGGGTTTTCGTGGGGCTTAATATTGTTAAATTTGAAACTTAGGGTCTCTTCTCTTAATTTTTTCACAAAATTTGAGGGACTCATAATACAACAATATTAAGAGAAATTACCCTAAATTTGAGAGTCTTGTGTTTTTATGGGGGTTTTGTGGGGCTTATAATTGTTGTATTTAAGGGTTGCATAAATGGAATTAAGGCTTCGTTTCAATTTTGACCTACCGTTTTGAGTGGTTTCGAGAGAGGTTTAGAGGAGTTTTTATATGGGAATTAAATAAAGCTAAACATGACTCCTTATCTTAACTTACCTATTTTCTCCTATAACTAGTATGTTAGTATTAGTCCTCAAGCCTATCTTTCCTCATCATAATGTTTCAACAATATAGGTAATATTAATTTCTTTTCTATATCTTAACTATATGAAATTTTCTACTAATTTTTTCATTTTTGTCTAGCAAATTTTACTAAAGAGTGTTTGAGAGACGATGATAAGGCGACTTCTTCTCAAAAAACGAAGCCAGCAAAACAGAAAACAAAGCCAGCCAAGCACAAACTAACCAAAGCGCTGAAACAGAAGAATAAGGTAATTGAAACATATGATGATATAAGGAGGGATCACAAGAGGGTGAGGAGAAAGAGAATCACATTAAAGAAGAGGGATCCCATGTTGTTGAGATGCTAGTGCATGACAGTGATGTCGTCAGTCTTCCTCAAAAGTTTGTGGGGAATCTCACTTTCTCATTGGAATCCTGCTCGAAAGATGATAACTATCAATATACTATTAAGGATTATCTCTTATTGCCAAAATCTTTCATTGAGACAAATGAATTTGAAGTGAACCGCTTTCTTTGTCCACCGTTGTTGTGTTCTTCTAATGATAGTTTATTAATCACTAAGTATGAATCTACATTGTTTCTGGTGACAGAATCTGTTCATGATCTTGGTGAGTATTTTGAGTCAGTATTAGAGGATTTTCGTATGAAGTCGAGTGATATTACATGGTGGGATTTCATCTTTAAGAAATTTTGGATTATATTTAGAGATGTGATACGAGGTATGATCTTGTTTTCTTCGAATAGAGTGTGTGGTTATATAAGGTTTGGTTTATATGTGACAAGTGGATGACGAAGAAGATTACTACCTTCTATGGACCCCCATTGGCTGCGAAAGTTGATGTAAAAGACTGGGTTGGAAGAATGTTACATGTAATCTGTTGATCATCACATGGGCAACGTGTAAAACTTGATAATTCAAACATAGATCTCCTACAAGATTTTCGTTTTTGAGATGTTAAAGCCCTAAGGGTGAACCTACATATTAGGGCTCCAATTAGGTCTAAGTTCTTTGAATGTTTGATTTTTCGGTCTAAACCCAAAAATAGACAGTTGTTTGGTCCAAGTTGTTTGTTGGCTTCTACCTAAATTCTATATAAAATTTAATTTTAATATACTTTTTATGGATATTATATCAAAAAATTATTATTATATTATTAATAGCTATATTTTTTATATATTAAAAAAATATGATTATAAACCTAAAACCGGTCTCAATGATGCAAGAAATATTATTAATAGCTATATTTATGCCAGCTTATATATTTTGCCAAAACTATTATAACAAACCAAATCAAATTATCAATAAAAGGAAACCGACAATATATATAACTCATATACGATCAAAAATTTCGACAGAGTCTCATTTGTATTTTGGATAACCAATATTTCGATGGAAATAATGTAATATTAAAACCTGTTCAATACATCTCAATTGTTCAACCAACATTGAACACAAGATTCACCAACAATTAAATACATCCACATAATATTGTTCAAGCTAAATATATAAACTACCAACTAGTTTTCTTCAGTGGTTGGTTTCTATAGAGGAAATTATGTAGGCAATAGAAATTCCCATGATATTCTGATTTGGGTAATTGTTTGGTTGACATGAAGTGGGGAAAATAAGGGCAATGAAAGTTCATGAGAAATTGAAATTCCCACAAAATGTGGGAATTTATTCACCCACACCCCCCTTGGTCACTCAAAATTCACACATCAATTCATGGGAAATGTAAATTCCTTGATGTCAACCAAACACTAAAAATCCATTTCCTAGGAATTACGTAAAGGAAATAACTTCCTAGGAAATGGAACTTCATATGGGAATTAAATTCCCATGTATACCAAAGTATTCAGCCCAAATATTGTTTTTTTTTTTATTTCATTGACCTCATCAATGGAGTACGATTTGGTACTTGCAAAATCCTAACTATATGAATTATTTAATATACTTAAAAATTGAACAATGCAATATATAAGTATCAAACTATATTACAAATATCGAACTGATTACAATATATAACTCACATAAATTCTCTAAAGTACGGTAGTAGCGTACTATATCAAGCATATGTCGCATCACAAAGTAGTCGCATTCCCTCCCTCCCTCCCGGATGTTTACCACACTACACTAGAGTTAAGGTATATATTAAAATATTAAATAAAAGCTAAATATAATTTGTGTAGGTTCAAACACATAAAATATGAGAATTATACCAACATATGTTTCCAAGACAATGTAGTTTTACCATTACATCTTTCAAGACACTTGAAACTTTTAAATGCACTAAGTGTAGAATTTTTTTTTACAATTACTATAAACACTCATAGGAATATAAAATCATGCTATAATCCTATCAAATTTGTCAATCAATACATATTTATATTTTTGAAACATCAACTTTTATAATTTATACAATACATAATAAAATTCATGTCCCTGTCATAAGATATATAATCATTTTAGCCACTATAATCCTTAATTATTCAAGTTAACTCTGATCATTTTTCACTCACATTATTATGTAGAAGAGTTAATACTAAATTTGAAGTGTTACAAAATAATGTGTCACTCACATTATCACGTGGAAGAGTTAAAATAACTAGTTTGACTAATAAAGAGTAAGGATTTAATTATTCACTTTTCTCTCGACATGAAAGGTAGCCACTATCACATATTAATATCACACTTTGAAATATCAAAATCGCGATAATTCATGTAGTTCAATAGTGTACTATTAAAGCTCTTTTACTATTAAGGAAAATTGTTTTAAATAAGTCAACCTTTGCGCGATCTTCCCATTTTAAGTCTACCTTTTGATTATCCCTGATTGAGTTAGGCTTGTATGCCTGTTTTCTTCTATTGAGTTTTAACCTGTTTGTGACTTGTTTATTAGGTTACTTATGATACGTGTTACAAGTCCCTTATTCTAAAACAGGCGAGGGTGGGGGTGGGATATTGTAACACGTATCATAAGTAACCTACTAAACAAGTCATAAACAGGTTAAAACTCAATAGAAGAAAACAGACATACAAGCCTAACTCAATCAGGGATAATCAAAAGGTAGACTTAAAATGGGAAGACCGTCCAAAGGTTGACTTATTTAAAATAATTTTTCCTACTATTAAAGCTCTTTATATGAAGACCACACAATCGTGTGGACAAAAATTAGCTTCAGTATTAAGATGTTGATATAACACCCTGATAATTATCTATTTTCCAAAATACCTTTTCAATATAAAACTTAGAGAATCATCAAAGCATTATCGCCCATGTGATAACGTATCGGCTTATTCAGAATTTTACAGCGGAAATAATAATAAATAACTTTGAAGACTAAAAGTCAACTCCAAAAGTCAAACCAGCAATAAGTCAAAGTCAACTATAAAAGTAAAAATCAACTATAATAATAATAAAGTTAACACAAGCTCTCCATGACTTCCCAAACCCATGATACATCATCTTCAAACCTGTAATCGACGATGCTTCATTAATCCCGAGAGACTGCTCACCAAATGGGTCATCACAGGATTAATAAGGCATAGCCATGATCAACACATACACACAAAGCACGTAATCAGCAAAGCTGAGTACTACATAGTAAATAAATATAAAACCTAACATGATACTAATAACATTAGACAAGGATAAATAATAATATAATAACATAGCATACTACTTTACTGAACTAAACTCCACAACTAATAAATTAATTAATTTAGATGGAATATGCAATGGAAAGAGTTGTCCAAACCAAACCAGTCTTCAATTTTGAAGACGAAGTACGGGCGCGACTCTGTACTCCCCTGACCTACGATATCGATGAACCTTTTTAATAAAAAATAGGACACGGTGATCAATCCGGTCCCAAGAAAAGCCATGGGCTACCACCATGTACTCCAACTCATACTAGTGCAACACCTCAGAAGTGCACAAGTCTAAAACTATTGCTATTCACTTTCCACTTTAAGTGATTAATAAATTATTTACTTGTTATGACTCACAAGCAGAACAAATAATATAATCATCAAAGATACATAAACTTCCATTTTTATCTTAGGATTAGCTAAGGTGATCATTAACTTAACAACCCAAGAATAATTTCAATATTAAATCCATAACCTTTATTTATTTGTTGACCAAGTCAACAACCAACCAACCTTTCATAGGTTAAATAACCAACTTACCAAATAAGGCCCTCGGTCATCATAAAATAGTTAAATAATCCAAAGGGAACAACATGATCCAAATCAAAGATCCAATACCAATATAATTATTAATCTCTCATGTGAATTAATAAAATAAAGTTCCCAAATCCCATATGCTTGCATCAATCATCCATACAAACATAAGATCATCATCATACCAACATGCTTCACACAACGGCATAAAACATGCAAATTCAATTGAATATAAATCACATATGAACTAAAATAGTTCCCAATACATGTTACTACATACAATCCATCCTTAGGACTAGGGGTATTCATTTCGGATCGTGAAAAATGCTATCCTAAAAATTTCCGATCGGATCAACGGATATCCGAAAACTAAAAAAATTGAAATTTTCAAAGGAAAAATTCATAAAATATGTTTCAGATCGAATCAGATCATCGGATATTTCAGATATCCGGCCTTGAAAACGGATATTCCAGATCGGATATCCGAAAAAACAAAAAAAAAATCCCGAAAATAAAAAAATCTCATTCGTATCCGATCCGAAAAATTTCGGATATCCGATCCGAAATATCTGAAAACTAAAAAAGCGGATCGGATATCCGAAAAATCGAATGGATCGACCGGATCACGGATCGGATCGCTGGGATCGGATATTTATGAACACCTAGTTAGGACATGATACTAATTCCAACCCACACATAGGTATGTACGTACCTTGTGTAGACAAAGTTCGAGGCCACTTTAACAAGCTTAAAAGTCGCCTAAAGAGTATTCTCCGCCTAATCAATAATCAACATAACCACAAATCAATACTCTTATAAATTTCCAGCAATATTAAAATACTTTATATCCTCTTTATAAGTGTTAAAAACCTTTCCCATCATGAAAACTTCAATTATTAATACTCCCTAGTATAGTACTACTATACTAATTGTTAAAAACCCTTAAACACTCATACTTTGATCATGAAAACTCCATTATAAGCATAGTTATAAAATTTCCAGCAACTTATAATGTAATAAAAACCCTTTTTAAACATACTTAAACATAATTAAAATCATAAGAATACTCAATTTCATAAACTATAATATACTACAATGATTTTCCAACTCATAAAACCCTAAAAATCCATGCTTTGATATTTAAAACCCTAGTTTAAACACAACTATTAAATATTTGAAATTTTAATTACTTCATTACATAAACTACAAAACCTTAGATTTATATTTAAATCATCAAACTATAACTTTAATCATAAACACATTAAAACAACCCTTAAAAATATAAACTTTGCATTAAATAAAACTTGAGGAGGAAGAAGATAACCAAAGAAAAGGAGGAAGGACCGACGGTAAGGGTGGCGCAAGGGCTGTTGGCTGGTTGCCAGCTGCGGTCGGCAGTGGCGGCTGGTGCCGTTGACGGGAGGAGGGAGAAACCGAGAGAAGAAAAAGAGAGAAAAAAGAAAGAGGAGAGAGCCGAAAGATTGGGGGAGGAAGAGAGAAAATAGAGTGTGGGAAATTTTGGGTTGGGGTTTAAATAATATTTAATGGTTGGGTGATTTGCATAGTTGGGTTCCTCTAACCCAATTTAAATTCTCTTTACTAAACCAAAAGGTGTTTTAAGCTATTTAAATAATTTTCAAAGTATGACTAAATAAAATGTTTGACTATTTAAAATCATTAAATAATTTCTTTGACTTTCAAATAGTCAACCTTGTAAGAATTGAATCATTTAAACATTAAAATGCATTTATAAAATTCCCAAAATTTAGGGGGATTACAATCTACCCCTCTTAAAAGGAGTTTCGTCCCGAAACTTGGCACGAAAACCTTCATAGTTTCAAAATTTTGATTCAAACTTTCATTTGGAAATACTTGTGTCACAACTTATGCACACTTTTACCAACTTAAAAACCACTTGTGTTATTCATGAACACATTTTCCATGCGGAGAACCAATTTATTTTGCACCAACATGTGCAAATCGCCAAAATAAGCATAAAAATGCATAAATATACCATAAAATAAGGCAAAAAGCGTGAAATTCTATCGCATTCTACCCCTTAAAGAAAACGAGTTAGGCCCTCGTAACTCACCTTAAGGAATAAATCTGGATACTTTTTCTTCATTTCATCTTCGGTTTCCCATGTTGGCCTTTCCTCATGCGTGAGGCTACTATTAACTTGAATTGTTTTAAGCTCCAAAACATGATTCTTATAAAGATATATCTCTTAAGTTGGGAAATATGAAACACATCGTACATTTTCTCAAATTCCATTGGCAAAACCAACTTATAGGCTACCTTTCCAATTCTTTGCAAAATCTCATATGGGCCAACATACTTAGCACTTAATTTGCCCTTTTTCCCAAATCTCATCACTCCTTTAGTTGGTGATACTTTCAAACACACTTTATCAACCACTGCGAATTCATCTTCTCTTCGCTTTAAATCAGCATAACTCTTTTGCCTATCCTAAGCAGCTTGAATTCTAGCCTGAATCAACGTGATATTCTTAACAGTCTCCTCAATAAATTCTATCCCCAATACTATATTTTCACTAAAATCATTCCAGCAAATGGGACTTCTACACTTCCTTCCATACAATGCCTCAAAAGGAGCCATCTTGATGCTCGCATGATAACTATTGTTATACGAAAACTCGATCAAGTCTAAGTGATCTTCCCAACTACCTTGGAAGTCAACTGTGCACGCTCTCAACATATCTTCCATAGTCCGGTTGGTCCTTTCATTCTGACCATCGATTGCAGGGTGAAAAGCAATGCTCATCTTCAATGTTGTCCCAAGAATCAACTGGACCTTCTGCCAAAATTTCGAGAGGAATCTCGAATCGCAATCTGAAATAATATATGTTGGGGCCCCATGCAATCTCACTACAAGCTTGATATACGTCTTCGCAAGTTGCTTCTTCTTCCATGTCTCTTTGATCGGAACGAACACGGCGGACTTCGTCAGACGGTCCATAATAACCCAAATAGTATCATTGCCATTTTTTCGACTTCGGCAAGGCAATCACAAAATCCATTGATATAGAATCCCACTTCCATCCAGGAACCTCTAAGGATTGAACTTTTCCAATTAGTCTCTTATGATCTATCTTCACTTTCTGACAGGTTAGACACTTTGACATGAATTCAGCGACCTCACGCTTCATTTTCGGCCACCAATAAATCTCCTTAAGATCCATATACAATTTGTCACCCCAGGGTGCACAGAATATTGACACTAGTAGAATAAATGCTAATTGTTGCGGTCATTATGTGGCCTATTGCGGCGGTTTTCACCACGCAGCAATTAAGGGCGCAACAATAGGTAATTACCAAAAACCGTAGTAATAGGTAGTATCTATAATAAAAAATAATTCCACCTATTGCTGTTGTTGTTGGTAAAAACAGAAGCAATAAACTCACCTATTGCTGCTGTTTTTACCAACAACCGCAGCAATAGGTTGCTTTTTTTTTTAAAAAAAAATCATACATTTCTAATGTCATATACTTCACCTACACAACATTTTCACAAAAAAAACCACACAAGCAGATTTTTTGGAATTCATTCAAACATCAAATGAATTAACAAAGCCCATAACTACAACATTTACATTTGACATTATAAGTTTTATATTGAAAAATCAGAAAATACAAATAAGATCTAAAAAATATATACAGATGATATCTAAAACAAATAATTAGGAGATCCAAAAAATAACAACAAAAATGAAAATAATTAAACAAATATCCTCCTTCAGTCGGCGTTGCTTGACTTCGAATCGTTGCTTCACTTCGAACTTGCAGCAACTGTTTCGTCGGCGACGAACCTTCGAACCTTCACTTCCCTCTATTTTCTTTATGCGACGCAACATCGTAAAATAAAGGAATAAAAAATAAGAAATCAATCAAAACCCATCATCAGTGAACAAATAAAAGCTAGAAATCACAAAATATGTTGACATTGAAAAGATGAAATTAGATCAAGAGAAAAACAAAAATGGAGGAGAGAGAAAGAAGAAAAGCTTACCAGTGAAACACAAACAAAAAAAACATAAAATCAAAAAAAAAAAATACAACAAAAAAACAAAAACGGAATGTAATTAAAACTCACCTTCTTCTTCTCATATTCCACTTGTTTACATCTTCTTTCCTTTTCCTACAACAACAAACAAATTAAAACAGAGAAACAACCTCAAAATCAAAATCTCAAAAAATACCAAAAAAATTAATAAAAATAATACCTGAATAAAATGCAGGTAATGATTGTTGAAGATTCGTAGCGTTTCCTTCACTTTCAAGTGATCGCTTTTCTTGACGGAAACCCTTGCCAGGGACGGAATGCCATCGAAAAGTCATCACCTTGTAAGTTGTTCCAGGACCTCCATGGCCACCTCCCGTTTTCTCTCTCTTGCTTCACAGAAAATGCACAAATAGAGGAAAAATGGTGAGCACGAAGGAGGAGCAGCGAAAGTGAGAGACGAAGAAAGGAGAGCAGCGAAAGTGAGAGA
Organism: Beta lomatogona; assembly: GCA_947646795.1. NCBI lineage: Eukaryota > Viridiplantae > Streptophyta > Magnoliopsida > Caryophyllales > Amaranthaceae > Beta > Beta lomatogona. The sequence continues at coordinate 248,624 of CANSNZ010000946.1, forward strand.
TGAAGAAAGGAGGAGCGAAAGTTAGAGAGGGAGGCGCCATGAGAGATGGGAGTGAGAGAGGGTGAGAGGATTGAGAGGGAGTAGATCTGCCATGAGAGAGAGAGAGGGAGAACTGAGAAATGAGAGAGGGGTGGTTAGATTTTGGTTTAGTGATCTAGGTTTGTGCAAGTCAAATATTATTATATAATATTGGGGCTCTTATTGCTGCGTTTTTTTTTTTAAAGAAACCACAACAATAGATTAAAATATTAATATTTTAATCTATTGCTAACTAAAATATGAATATTTTAATCTATTGATGCGGTTTTGGGTTGGAACCGCAGTAATAGATCTGGTCAAACTAGTCAAACAATCTTGAAAATTTCCCGTTGACATCTATTGCTGCGGATTCCACCCACAACCGCAGCAATAGGTTAATTTTCGATTTTTTCTTTTCTTTTGACGTGGTTTATTGCTGCGTATGAATGAAACCGCAACAATTCAGCCGCAATAATAAGCAATTATTCTACTAGTGGGAGTATTATGCCCCTCATTCATAAGCTTCCTCGTAAGTTCCTCACATTTTTGTGGTACACACCACCTTCCCTTCAACCTCAAGCTTCCATCATCATGAATCTTAAAGTCAATTTCTTTTCCTTGCTTCATCTTCTCCTTAATCTTATCTAGGTGCTCGTCTCCAACTTGGCCCTCTTTGATCTCATCGAAAACTGACAACCCCAATGATAAAGCACTCAATCTTGCCTCGATCTCCCTAGGATTTAAAATTTCCAGGCTAAGCCTTTTCATATCTCGGCACAACTCCTCCGGAACTACCAGCAGATTCATGCTATGGCTTGATTTCCTACTCAAAGCATCGACTACTACATTCGCCTTCCCTTCATGACACTGGATATCTAGGTCATAATCCTTGATCAATTCTAACCATCTCCTCTGTCTCATATTGAGATCCTTCTGGGTGAAAATGTACTTCAAACTCTTATGATCGGTAAAGATCTTACAGGTTGCCCCATATAGGTAATGTCTCCAAATCTTCAAGGCAAAAAAATAGCAGATAACTCTAGATCATGGGTAGGATAACTAGCCTCACACGGTTTCAAATGACGCGATGCATACGCGGTCACCTTTCCATTCTGCTGCAGAACACATCCAAACCATTCTTTGAAGCATCACTATACACCTCAAATCCCTCATTTCCATCAGGCAGGGTTAAAACGGATGCAGAGATTAAACACTCCTTCAATATCTGGAAAGCTTCCTCGCATTTCTCATTCCACTCAAATTTTGACTCTTTCTTCATCAGATTGGCCATTGGCCATGCTATCTTCGACAAATCTCTCACAAATCTCCTATAATAGCCAGCTAATCCCAGAAAACTCCTAATATTTGACACATTCTTCGGAGTAGTCCACTCACTAATAGAGATAGCAATTATCCATGTGTGAGTGGATTATCCACCCATCCGCCTCGAATAAATGGGTGATCACCCGCGGTGAAGCGGGTGATGGGCAGGTGATGGATGGATCAGGTGGTGGGTCGGGACGGATATGGATGAAATTTTTTGGATCCATCACCCGCTCCATCCATCCATCCATTAATATATCCATCCATCCACCCATATGTATGTATATATATATGTATATATATATATGTATATGTATATATGTATACATGTATACATATATATGTATATGTATATATATTTTTTATATAGTAAGAAAAAAGAAAGGGAACTAGGAGGCCCTCCGCACGAGGGGAACACCTAGTTCATCGTTAACAAGGATGGAGTGCAAAGCCGGAGAAATAGCTACATCAATATCTAAACTAGAAGAAACCAAATGACCCACATTGGCTATCCAATCTGTGGCTTTATTTGCTTCTCTAAAAATGTGGCGGATCGTCCACATGTGGAAATGACGGAGTAGGGCATGAATGTCTTCGATAATAGCTGCAATTTGCCAATGGGGGGACCATAGTCGAGTGATGCAGGTTATGACTAGTAGATTATCGCCTTCAATTGAGAGATGAGTTATACCTAATTCCCGAGCTTGAAGAATACCATGATGAAGAGCAGCAGCTTCAGCAATATAAACTTGAGTAGAGCCAAGATTGTAAGTAATTGCCTTGATAACTTTGCTGAATTGATCTCTGATGATGATACCCGCCGCCGCTAATGAATTACGAACGGAACCGTCGAAATTGAGTTTGAAAAAGGAATGTGGAGGTCGCTCCCAACTGACCATGGTAGGAGGATGAGAAATTGATGATGAAGAGGATCTGAGACAAGAGTGAGGGACTCCTGCCCTAAGGCATTCATCTAGGGAAGTACGAATATTCCATTCTGAATGAAGAAATTTAGCTCTATGCATAACCCGGTGGGGGCAAAATGAGCAATTATCAAAAACGATTGCGTTCTGTTCTTTCCAAATGCTCCAAAGAAGAAAAGTAAGCTTGGTTAAGGTGTTTTTTTGTGAGTGAAAAGCCTCAAGTGTTGGAAGAAGGCCGTTATCAATAGGTATGGAAGGTAGCCAATCTTTAGTTGAGGGGAGAACCCATAGAGGCTTTAGACAAGGGCAACATAGTTAAAGATGGTCTATAGTTTCGGAAGAACTTTGGCACAAAGGGCACGTATCGAAAGGGATTATATTCCTTTGGTGGAGGAGAGCACGAACTCCAATGCTTTGATGGCACAGCTGCCATAGGAAGCTACTGATCTTGGGTGGAATGTCTAAATTCCATATCCAGGAAAACTGCCATTTGATTGGGTGAGGAGGGAGGCCATGGGCTAGCTAAGTGGCTGTTTTGACAGTAAAAGATCCATGAGAAGTGAGACCCCAAACCGGGGAATCTTTGATGTCTGAATGAGGAAAGGGAATGCCTTTTATGAGATTGACAATGTCGTTAGGCAATAGTTGAATAAGGCGAGGAATATTCCAAGTTTTATTTGGAAGAATGAAGGTGGCAAGTTTGAGATCAAGGTCAATGGAAGTAGGCGAAACTTTTGTTAATTCCATAAGCGGTGTGTGAGTGCACCAATTGTCAAGCCAAAAGTAAATGTCATTACCATTGTCTATTTTCCATCTGATCCCTTTGCGAATAATATGCCGTTGAGCTAAAATATGTTTCCAAATGATGGAGTTGCTTTGTTTGGGAGATGCTTCAAAGAAATTTGTAGAGCTTAAGTATTTTGCTTTGATAATTTTAGTCCAAAGATTGTCATGATCGGTTAAAATCTTCCACTCGAGTTTTGCTATGAAAGCTCTATTTAGAGGGAGAGTTTTGCGAAGTCCTAGTCCTCCTTGGGACTTAGGCTGGCAAATTTTATTCCACGAAATAAGAGAAGTAGAATTTTTATCTTTTTGTTGTCGCCAAAAAAATTGGCGATGAAAAGTATCGATGGCTTTGGCGATATCAGAGGGGAGAAGGGTAGAAGAGCATACATAGGAAGGTAAGGCTTCCAAGTTAGTTTGAATCAAAGTGTGGCGACCAGCTTTAGAGAGAAATCCCGCTTCCCAGTGAATTATACGCTGTTCAGTCTTAATGGAACTAAAATCATTTTTAGCAGGGTAATGGGAGCTAAAGAAAATACCAAGGTATCTCCCAAGATTGGAATTTGGTAGCATATTGAAGTGGCTTGCAAGAGACGATTTTCTAGTGCAAGTAACATGTTTTGAAAAAATGATCACCGATTTATGAAAATTTACTAGTTGACCTGACATATCACAAAATTTGTCAATTTCTTTCTTTAGCGAGGAGCAGGCTGTAGTGGAAGCTTTGCAAAAGAGGAGACTGTCGTCAGCAAAGAGAAGAGCCGGAATATTCATCGTTCTAGGATGAATCTTAAAGCCCAGCCCGGATTTGGAATTAATAGCAGCTGAAGAGAGCTGCCTAATAAACACTTCCATGCAAATAATAAACAAATAAGGTGAGAGAGGGTCACCTTGCCGAATGCCTCTTGATGGTTTGAACCAATCTGAGGTCTGACCATTGACTTTGATTGAATATGAGACATTAGTTACACATTCCTTTATCCATGAAATCCAAAGTGGGGGGAAGCCAAAAGAATGAAGTGTAGCTCATAGAACATCCCATTCGATTCGTTCATAAGCTTTTTCCATATCTAATTTGAGCGCGCACTAACCAGTTTTGTTTGTTGATTTATGAAAGACATTGAGAATTTCCTAAACTAGCAGGATGTTGTCGTGAATTGAGCGATCCTGAGTAAATGCATTTTGAAGTGGGCTTATGACCCTTTTCGGGATTGGGGCTAGTCTAGAAACAATAATTTTCGAGATGGCTTTGTAAATCGTATTAATGAGACTTATGGGCCTATAATGGTTTGGCGAAGTGGGATCTTGAACTTTAGGGATAAGAGTGATAATGGTGTGAGATAAAGCGGGTGAGAGCTTACCATGGTGGAAAAAGCTCTTTACTGCCAAGATAATATCTTTTGCAATAATGGGCCAATAAGCTTGATAGAATTTGGCCCCAAATCCATCGGAGCCTTGGGCTTTAAGGGGGTTAATGTCATGAAAAACGTCATCTGAAACTTGCGCAAGGAGGGAGTCAGCCTCTTCTTGAGATATAAGAGGATTAATAAATGAGAGATCGATGGTTCTAGAAGTCGGGGTATTAGAAGTGAATCTAGATTTGAAAGAGGAAAGCAGAATTGAGTTTATTTCTTCTTGGGTGTAGACCCATTGATCCAGCGGATTTTTAAGTCGGTAAATAGAGTTAACAGCTTGTTTTTTCTTCATTTTATGATGAAAGAAGCGGGTACTCCGGTCTCCTTGAGTAAGCCATTTTTTCCTACTTTCCACTCCCCATTTTTGCTGTCCAAATAGGAGTAATTTTTCGCGTTGTTTGATTAGACGATGAATATGATTAATCCAAATTTTATTAAAAGGTTGGCTCCAAAGTCGATTTTGTAAATGCTTGATTTTGGTATCATTTTCAATTAAGCGATTGGCATTGTATCGATATTTGTTTATGGCCCATGCTTTGAGGGCCAATTTGATGGACTAAAGTCGCCTTTAAATGTGGAAAAAGCGAGAGCCACGGATGTTAGTGGCCCAATGATTTCGGACAAGAAGGTGCGATTCTTTATCCATGGTCCAAATGTTTTGGAATCGAAAAGGTCTTGGGAATCAAATAGAGTGCATGCTTCCATAAACGACTGGGGCATGATTTGAAACTGTGAAATTTCCATAAAGGGAAGTGCTATTTGGAAAGGCATTATAAAAGAAAGTGCTAAAAATGACTTGATCCAACCGTTCATAAATAACCTATGAGGTGAGGCTGCTTTTCCAAAAAAAAGCATTATGTGAGCAAGGGGCATCTATAGCCTGTAGATTAGATAGAAGAGAAGGAAGACGAATAAGCTGATGTGGGAGGAGGGGTCGCCCTCCTAATTTGTCTACAGGATGAAACATTTCTTTTAAATCCCCTTTAACCATCTAAAGGAGGTTAATATTTGACAAGTAAGTTTCCAAATATATCCAGAAATCATCTTTTTCTCTTTCTTGGGCAGGACCATATACCCCAGATATGATAAAATCTGTTTGTAATGGTTTGTAAGTAACTTCTAAGTGGGCACAACGAGGCGTATTATAATAATTTTTTAGATGGATGTTATTTGAATTCCAACAAATCCACATCCCCTTACAATGATTAATAGGGTCGATCACCAATTTATTATCAAAATGAAGTGCATTAAGAATTTTTTTGCTATTCGTAGCATTAGTTAGTGTTTCGAGAACAAAGATAATATCAGGTTGATAGTGGCTTTTTAAGAAAATCAATTCCGCTAAGGCTTGCGGTTTTTTACCTCCTTGAATGTTCCAACTAAGGACTTTCATTTAAACCATAAGGGAGGGAGAGAATGCAGTCTAAACTGCTGGCTTTAGAAACAAGTGGTGGTTGTAAGTAGCTCCGTAAGTAACTGATAATTCTAGTGAGTCCAACAACCATAGACCCGAATGCTGGGAAAGCCAAGTACTTGTAGTATGGCAAATAATCGTTAGGGGGTGAAAACCCACCCCTGTTGAATAGCGAGTGAGACACTCTGTTCCATAGGAGGTAAAAACCTCGTTCGATTGTGTGACCAGTAGCAGAAAACAAATAAGGGAGGGAGAGAGCAGTGTTGTATAACAGCAAAAACTACAAGGGAGAATACCTTGTCAAACTTTCAGTCCTGTAAAAGATATGCAAGCTGTTAGCTAAACATGAGGAGAGATATAAGCATAATTCATCACAACTAGAGCAATAAAAAAAGAAGATGGTATAACAAAAAAACTTGAGGGAGGCTAAATAAAACATAACCATAAAGAGCATCATTACATTACTTAAGGAAAAAAGAGGGTGATTCCACCTCGTACAATAATTGATAGAGTTCAGCACAAGAACGAGGTAAGCAAAAAGGGAAGACCCAGGAGATTGAAAACAGCAAAAACTAGCAGGCCACAAGGACACAAAAACCAACCCAGGGGGCCTTAAACTAAATAAAAACAACAAAAGATAAAGGGGGGAATACATCAGGGGGAGGGAGTGGGGGAGCTAGCATCTAGAGAAGTAGCTCGTTTGCGGCGCTTGGTATTATCGGAAGGGGAGGCAGCTTCCAATTGCATCGAACCATCGACAATAGGGAGGAGGATATTAGACATGTCCTCATCAAAATTAACATCCGGATTATGGTGGATAACACCCATGGCTTGGAGGAAAGCACTGTCGATCTCATCTTCCTGCTCAACCGAGGCAGGGTCATGGATGCTATAATCAGGTATAGCTTGGGGGGGATTGAGACGGATATTGGTTGCATTGGTAATCTGAAATTCAAAGAGAGTGGCAAAAGCATTGGACAGGGGGATGGATGGTGGAGGAGGGGGGTTAGGCAGAATAGGCTGAGAGAAAAGGGACTCTTCACAACGAAGGTTAATGGGCTGCAAAGGGTGGGAAATAGGAGGGCTGCTGGGAGCCGAAGTTTTATGGTGGGGCCTGAAGGGAGTCCGAGGACGAGGGCGCCTTTGGGGTTTGACAAAAATCCAACCAGAAGGTTTGGAGGAAGACGAGGAGTGAGTTGTGATGTTACTGGCTTCCAATTTGGCAACAACTAGGTCAAGGCAAGGAGTCGGTTTACGCGGGCAAAGTGAAAGATTATGGTCATGGTGGCCACAAAGGGGACATACCTCATGGACACCTTCATAGGAGAGAAAAAACCCAGTTTAGTCACCTTCAACAGTCATGGTTATGGAGCGGGGAACAGGAGTAGAAATGTTGATATTTAAACAAACCATCACAAACTGCGCCTTCTCATCATTCTGTAAAGTAAACCTATCTAGTTTGATAAGTCTCCCTATCTTACGGGTAAGGTCAGTAAGGTGAGTAAGGGTCCAGTACTCATTAGGCAAAAAGGGAATCTTAACCCACTAGTCCACATGAGTGATGTGGGCGGGCCGCGGATGCGTCGTCGTGCGCCGCCGCCCGGCCAAAGATAAAATTTCTCCTACTCTCTTTTACAATAAGCAAGTATAATGGAAGTAGGGGTCGTATCCACAGGGAAACAGGGACGAGTTTTATATTCAGCGTGATTCGAAACCTAGATTAAGCTAAGGGCCGAGAAACCTAATAATAATTACAAAAGGGGGGTTTCAAGTAGATTATAACTGAACTACAACTAACTAGCATATAAACAAAATGAGAAATCAATTATAGGAAGGATCTTGAATCCGATTAACATACACTTCAATTCATTATCGGTCATTGAACATCCACTCTAATTATTTCCATAATTATCTATTGTCGAGAATCAATCTCGTGTTCTCCTTATTCCTAGTTGAATAGCACGATCAGCGTGACTATAAAACTCTAACTAAAGGATAACCTAGTCCGATCTGCGTCTAAGCTCAATCCAATAGCAGCAATAAACACAGAGAACCAACAGACCTGCTAACGTCATACAAGCGATAAACGTTCAACAGTTGATTCAATTTCCCCAAGAAATAACCAAGATGATCAGCATCTAAATTACTCCCTAGTTTGCTACCAAATGATAAAAGAATAAAACAATCCGATTCTATTCTTAAATCTAGCATTAGATTAATTACACAATCAAACTAGTAATATTCCTAGCATAATCATGCAATGATCATAGAAAGCAATCATAGAAATTAAACCATAATCAAAAGAACTAAATAGAGAAGAAAGATCTCACAATAATGCTTGAAGCTCCATATTAATCTCGTTCAAGAACGGTTCAAGCTACAATCGGCATAGCATAAGCCAATCCCATAATTGAAATCTACAAAAACTAAACTAGAAAATAAAAACTAAAAAGATGAGACAACAAGAGAGGAGTGGAGTTTTGGAAACTCCATCCCCTTGTGGCTGCTGCCCCCTAGGTCTAAAAACAAAGTTTAGTATTTATACTAAAGCTCAAAAATCAGCCGTCATTTAAACCGACCTAGGGGTCGCGAGGTGCGATACAGGTCGCACCGTGCGATAAGCTACTGCCTTCGCAACGAGCTGAAGAGCTGGGCCAAAACCACGCAGGTCGCACCGTGCGAGAAATCTCGCGAGGTGCGAGCAGGCTGGTCGCGAGGTGCGACAGTCCTCGCGAGGTGCGAGCTGTGGGCGCTGGGCAGCTGGCTGAGCGTGCGTTGGGCGAGCGATGGGCGAGCTTGGCTGTGCGGTGCTTCGACGGTGCTGCTGAGCTGCCGAGCTCTACTGGGTTGGTGATGACGAGCTTGCGGTGATGCGATGCTTAGGCACACGGTGGAGTTCCAAGAGCTCGGAACTTTACAACTTTGACAACAATTAATATACAAAATTCCGAACTTCCGCTAAGGTCTATTTATATGCAAAACTTAACAATTACGAACAAATCCCTTAGCAATGTGCACCTAAAATACCACAAGAACATCGTATAACTTGAGCGCATCAAATACCCCCACACTTGAACTTTACTCGACCTCGAGTAAACTCAAAATGAGGATCACCAAATAAATCATCACCCAAGCTATCGAAACCAACCTACACTCCCCATCAACTACAATATCATCATCACATCTTAACAAAATACGCTCAAAACCTAAACGTAAGGGATGATGATTCCCCCACACTTAGATTCAAGCTCACCTGAAATATACAAAGACGCGACAACAATAATAACCAGCAACGCCAACTAGTTTAACCAACAACACCAACGAGAATCAAAATGCCACCACGACACACTAAAGTATCCTCTCCCAAACCTCAAAAGATGACCTACTACTACAACAACTAACTTAAAATAGCAAGCCATGGAACAAAGACAAAAAGGGATAAATTCCATGCTTACTCCCAAAAACAATCAACCAAAAGAATGCGAAAGCCAAAATAAATAGATCTTCACAAAACAAAGGATGAATTCACTAACCCAACCCGAAAACGCTTTCAACCTTATGACACCATCTCCGGCAAATGAGTTTTCAAAGTGTATAATTCTCTCTTAATCTCTCATTTTGCCTAGGAGCCCTTTCGGGTTTTCATCCTAGCTTCTCACATTTTTTTATCTCACCATCTTACCCGCTCAATATAAGCCACTTTTTTGCATAAGTTGCCCTTTCGGTTTTCAACCTATCCGGCCCCCATTTTTGCCTCGAGTCGCCCATCCTTGTGGGTTTTCAACTCAGCGGGTTTCATTTCATCACTTTTTTTTTTTTTTTTTTTTTTTTTTTTTATTTTTTTTTTTTCATTTTTTTTTTTTTTTTTTTTTTCAAATTGAAAGTAATATACACAACATAGATACATGAGAATGAGAATACTCTCCCCCCTACTTAAACTACACATTGTCCTCAATGTGTCGACAATTAGAAGCAAAAGTAAACTGAAAATGGGGGGAGAGAATCGAAAATCGGGTAAATCGAAGATCGAATGCTCAAAACTCATGACCAAACAATCCGTCAAACTCAAATTTCTTAACAACACCAACTCAAATCTCATAAATCAACTCACAACCCTCTCCCTCGAATCACTCAAACAAATGACAAGCTCAAAAGTTTCGAATTTGTGAGATTTGCACCTAGCTTAAGAGATTGAAAAGATACATTAACAATCTCAATCCTCTAATGTACCAACTCCTAGCTATTGAAGTCCTCCCAACGGGTTTTCTTTTGTGGATTTTGGTTCCAAGTGGATGAAGATTGGTTGTGGATCTTTTTAGTGGGTGGGTGGTGGGTGAAAGAAAATTTGTTGTGGTGGTGGAAATTTGATGAAAAATAAAGGGAAAGAAAGAAAATAAAGGGGTCTCGGGTTGCCTCCCGAGAAGCGCTGTTGTTTAAAGTCGTGAGCTCGACTTAATACCTTAAGCTCAATCATTGGGTTGTGCTCCATGTGTGACAATGGTGGTTCCATGTCAATCTCCACTTCAAGTACCTGCAAAATTGATTGAGAAGAACTCTTGCAATGCATCGTTAATACCTAGCTTACTACAACATGGTTGAGCATATAACATCTGATTATATCCCAAACCTAGCATTAAGTCAACAACAAACATCAACTAGTAGTATTCCTAGCTAATCCAAGTCAAGACCATTAATATCAATAATTAAAGCTAGACAATAACCAAACAATAAGCCGTCAAAAGCTTCAATCAATCATTCCCAAGATAGTTTAAGCAACAAGTTCCATGCTTCTTGTCCAAAATACGAAAGTGAAATACATAGAGCTCAATGGAAGATGAAAACTAGAAACTAAAACAAAAAGGGAATTCTTTATATGAGTGGCCAATCAAAAACAAAGAGCACAAGCAATACCATCCAAAAATCACTCTAAATAAAAACAAGTAACACCGTTTCCCCGGCAACGGCGCCAAAATTTGGGCGGGCCGCGGATGCGTCGTCGTGCGCCGCCGCCCGGCCAAAGATAAAATTTCTCCTACTCTCTTTTACAATAAGCAAGTATAATGGAAGTAGGGGTCGTATCCACAGGGAAACAGGGACGAGTTTTATATTCAGCGTGATTCGAAACCTAGATTAAGCTAAGGGCCGAGAAACCTAATAATAATTACAAAAGGGGGGTTTCAAGTAGATTATAACTGAACTACAACTAACTAGCATATAAACAAAATGAGAAATCAATTATAGGAAGGATCTTGAATCCGATTAACATACACTTCAATTCATTATCGGTCATTGAACATCCACTCTAATTATTTCCATAATTATCTATTGTCGAGAATCAATCTCGTGTTCTCCTTATTCCTAGTTGAATAGCACGATCAGCGTGACTATAAAACTCTAACTAAAGGATAACCTAGTCCGATCGCGTCTAAGCTCAATCCAATAAAAGAATAAACACAGAGAACCAATGACCGCTAACGTCATACAAGCGATAAACGTTCAACATTGATTCAATTTCCCAAGAAATAACCAAGATGATCAGCATCTAAATTACTCCCTAGTTTGCTACCAAATGATAAAAGAATAAAACAATCCGATTCTATTCTTAAATCTAGCATTAGATTAATTACACAATCAAACTAGTAATATTCCTAGCATAATCATGCAATGATCATAGAAAGCAATCATAGAAATTAAACCATAATCAAAAGAACTAAATAGAGAAGAAAGATCTCACAATAATGCTTGAAGCTCCATATTAATCTCGTTCAAGAACGGTTCAAGCTACAATCGGCATAGCATAAGCCAATCCCATAATTGAAATCTACAAAAACTAAACTAGAAAATAAAAACTAAAAAGATGAGACAACAAGAGAGGAGTGGAGTTTTGGAAACTCCATCCCCTTGTGGCCGCTGCCCCTAGGTCTAAAAACAAAGTTTAGTATTTATACTAAAGCTCAAAAATCGCCCGTCATTTAAACCGACCTAGGGGTCGCGAGGTGCGATACAGGTCGCACCGTGCGATAAGCTACTGCCTTCGCAACGAGCTGAAGAGCTGGGCCAAAACCACGCAGGTCGCACCGTGCGAGAAATCTCGCGAGGTGCGAGCAGGCTGGTCGCGAGGTGCGACAGTCCTCGCGAGGTGCGAGCTGTGGGCGCTGGGCAGCTGGCTGAGCGTGCGTTGGGCGAGCGATGGGCGAGCTTGGCTGTGCGGTGCTTCGACGGTGCCGCCGAGCCGCGAGCTCTCTGGGTTGGTGATGACGAGCTTGCGGTGATGCGATGCTTAGGCACACGGTGGAGTTCCAAGAGCTCGGAACTTTACAACTTTGACAACAATTAATATACAAAATTCCGAACTTCCGCTAAGGTCTATTTATATGCAAAACTTAACAATTACGAACAAATCCCTTAGCAATGTGCACCTAAAATACCACAAGAACATCGTATAACTTGAGCGCATCATGATGCTATTAGAAAAGGATTTAAACATAGGGCGCCAAGGTAGAAGGACAAAATTCAAACCTTGAACAAACCAAGGACGACGGTTCCAGATATCAGTGAGGTCATTTGGGCTGGAAAACTTAATAAAAAACCAGCCATTAGCAAGATAGCGAATTGAGACTTCGCCATGAATGGAGTTCCAATCACGACGGAGTCGGGTAATGACAGAAGCAGTAGGAATAGGATCCCCCCAAATTTCCCCAAACAGGCAGGTAAGTCCAAGCTGAGACAGGTGGGATGCATCAACAGAAGGAGCATTAACAGTTACGCTAGGGGCCACTGGATTTGGAAGGTCTGGGATAGAAGCACTTGCGTGGTTCAAGGGGAGTGGGAGATGGACTGTCACTGTTACCAACCAAAAGTTGGGTATTGCAGGGGGAGGTGTAGTTGATCTCACTAGCACTGTGATCCACAATGGTAGTTGGAGTGGGTAGGGGCCTATCAAAGTTAGCGGAAAAGGTATCATTAGACACAGGGGACTTGAGAACATCAACATACTTGGAGGGAGAAGAGGGAGCAGACATGGAGGTGAAAACAGAACGAAGGAGAGAGTATAAGCAAGTGGCAACAGAGAGAATTGTGATGAGGGCAGTGATCACTAGTGTAAAAAACAGCTTTTGCTACTTATCAAATGCTCCGGTTGATTAATCAACACGAGCATTTGTATCACAAATGCTCGGGTTGATCAACGGAGCACATGGATCGTTAGGCGAGAGTTTTTTTTCTTTTGGTGAAATCCCCCCTGGCTAATGTAATCAAATATTGGACCCTATAGTTCAGTACACCCCTCTTATCAGTTATCAATCCTAAGTCGCCTCTCCCTCCCAAGTCCTTCGCATCCTCGCCCACTCAGCCGTCCTCCGTCGTCCCTCCCTCCCAAGTCCTTCGCATCCTCCCCCACTGATCAGCCGTCCTCCGTCGTCGTCCTTCGCTTCCTCCCAGTCAGTCCTTCGCTTCAATCGAGTTTAGACATCGCTAGTCCTCGTAACATCTACCGCTTCCTCCGCCGGATTTCGATTGGAACTCGCTTCCTACAAGTCCCTGGCCGCCGTTAAGTCTGCCGCAGTTCGAAGTCCGTGGCCGCAGTTCAATATGAATTTCGTTCATAGCGTAATAATCGTTGCTGCTTCCACCACAGTCAAGATCCCTCAGGTTTCTTTCTTTCTCTCTCCCAAAATTTATGTGAAACACCCTAATTTAGAAATTTTCAAAGTGCTTCTAATTATTCAAATTGCGCCTAGTTTGCATAATTCATTCAATTTATTTGCTACCTGTTCCTCTGAATTTCGTTTTTTTTTTGCTATAAATGCAAGTATTCATGGCAAGAATTAATTTTTAGTCTTTATAACTGTTGCTAATTTTGTTGATTATGGCGGATTTGAATTAGAGTGTTTTTCATTGCCATTAATTGAAATTTGAATTTTGGGATTGGTGAATTAATGGCTAATTCCAACCGTATACTCCTTCAGGCTCGAATTCGCTAACGCACTTGAATCAGTTTGTCGCACTCGAATCAGTCTGCCGCATACTCCTTCAGGTTCGAATTTGATGTCAATTTCCCTAATTCCTTCAAGTTCAATTTTATCATAATTTCTAGGTTTTCCTGAATTACTCAAAATAATTCTAGGGTTTAATTTTATTAATTTCCTCAATCATTTCTCAAACTCTAATCTAGTTGGATGCTTTTAGCATGACATACCCCAAATTGAAACTTGGTAGTAGTTTTGTGAACTGTGACTAGTTTTGGTGATTTTTCGCCATTAAATATGGGAGAATGACAACACTGCTCTTTCTTTTATGGGTTATACCAGTCACTGAGCAATATGAAGATGCCGTCATTCCTTTTTATTATTCTTTGCAAGATCCAAGTTTTGTTTCTTTTGGTTATTCTTAGGGTGTGAACAAGACTTATCATGCTTTATCGGAACTTTTAGAAACTTGTCGTATTGAAACTATTCGGAATTTCTGAGAACTCTTTGAAACTATTCAGAATTTATTCTAAGTATTCCAAACTTATTAGACCTGAGACTTACTCTATAATGTGAAGTGAACAGACCTTAGTTGTCTGGTTAGTTTAGTACAGTTAGTATATTTCTAGTTATTTATTTTTTTTGGCATTCTCAATTTTGAGTTTTAATTTCTCTATGATTGATGATTCTTGTCCAACAATGTGGCGGAGGTCTTATGTCTCAGGATTGCCTTACCACTAACATTTTTTTTTATCATACTTAAAGCTCCAGTATCTACATATTGAGTAGTTATTAAATAAACTATTTGGTACTTTTGGTGCCTAAATTGTAATGCTACGGTAAAGGATCATCTACCTCATGAGTCATTCCTAGTATATAACTACTAAATGAAAATTATAGTTAACAGTGAGCTAATATATTGCACCTCGTCCGTGTCTAAGTTTTATTAAAGGAAGTTATTAGTGGAACTAAGAAAGGAAGTTATTAGTGGAACTAAGAAAGGAAGTTATTAGTAGGGGATGAATGACTACTTCTTTTGTCTACTAAAGTCGTTGCTAATATCAATCCTCTCCTTTTGGTTATAATGCTCAGGGTGCCTACATATCTTACACTCGTCTGTGTCTACTTGCTTCCGCGTGCCCCCTCTCTCTCGGTCTCCCACAGGTTAGTTGTGCTCCCTCTTACTCTTATGTAAAATTAGTTAGCATCTTTGTTCAAAGGATTTACTTGTATGTTAATTTTGAATCATTAAGAATGCTTTAAGAATCAAGGATTGAACTTTATTCAAATGTTTGTTTTTATTATGCACAATTAAAGTATCATCATAATCATATGCCTAGATACCCATCCAAGACTTACTCATTAGAAGTAAGTCTTGGATAGTCCCCGTTTTGGGACTGTTCTTGGACGTTTGATCTCACTTAGGTGGTAAATGTATGTTTTCTTTTCGTTTCTATGGAAAATCACGGCTACTCATTTCCCTAATTTGTTCTTTGGGTGCATATGTAGATAAGTAATTACCTACATTGTGTACTTGGAGAACTGTAGGGAAATGCTGCCAAATTTTCCATAGAATTGGAAAGTTGACATACATGTACTAGTGGGATTAGACGTCAAAGGATGGGTTAGGTTGGAGTGATAAGGACCTTTGAAAGACATGCATATATTCATGCTATAAATCTTCTTTTGAATTTGTATCTTCATATTGTTTAATGCTTAAATGATTGACAATGTGTTATTATATGTGTTTAATTAGTCGTTAAAGGTCTGTTTGAATGGAGAGAGATCGTTCGTGGATGTATGGTAACATTGATTCGTCGAAATTTGTGGATGGGGTACTGGAATTTTGTGATTCTGCCTTAAAACATCAAGCTAGGACGGGGGCTTTGGGATTTTATTGTCCTTGTGTTAAGTGTAGAAATGTGTTCAAAGTCAATGGTATTGAGTTGCTTAGGGAGCATGTACTTCGTAATGGGTTTAGGCCTGAATACCATGTGTGGATTTGGCATGGTGAGGAGGGAGTGTATGAAGGGAATTCTTGTGCAAATGATGTCCATGAGCAAGAAGACGCATATGAGGAAATGGAGTATGATACTAAGGACGAGATTGATGACAATGATAATGATCATGTGGATGAGATGATGGATGGTGTCGAGGATGATTTAGGACAACATTCTCGTGTTTTTGAGTCTTTGACAGAGGCAACACAAAAGCCACTTTATCCTGGTTGTAAAAAATTTACCAAACTTTCTGCCATGTTGACACTTTTCAACATTAAGTCAAAGGGAAATTGGACCGATATTAGTTTCACTTCCCTGTTGGAAGTGTTAAGTGAGATGTTTCCCGATGGCAATGAACTTCCAAAGTCGACTTATTATGCTAGAAAGCTTATGTGTCCCTTTGGCTTAGAGTACAAGAAGATACATGCTTGTCCAAATGACTGCGTGTTATATAGGAATGAATATGACAATTTCGATGAGTGTCCACGGTGCGGGAAGTCACGTTACAAGCGTAAAGGGGCTGGAGGTACGAAAGGGCCCCCAGCTAAGGTGTTGTGGTATCTTCCAATAATACCTAGATTCAAGCGGTTGTTTTCCATAAAAAAAGATGCAAAAAATCTGAGGTGGCATGCAGACGGAAGGAAGAAAGATAGTTTGTTGAAGCACTAGGTAGATTCTCCTGAGTGGAAGAGTATTAATAGATTGCATAAGCCATTTGGGAATGGAGATCGTAATTTGAGGCTTGGACTATGTACAGATGGGATGAATCCCTTCGGAAGTATGAGCTCTTTGCATAGTACATGGCCTGTGCTTTTAGTTATATATAACTTGCCTCCTTGGTTGTGTATGAAACGCAAGTACATGATGTTGTCGCTACTAATCTCGGGTCCTAAACAGCCCGAAAATGACATAGATGTCTATCTTGCACCACTTATCGATGATCTCAAAAAGCTATGGGATGAAGGGGTTTCTGTGTTTGATGCTCATGCTAATGAGATGTTCACCTTGCGTGCAATGCTTTTCTGCACCATTAACGATTTCCCGGCGTACGGTAACTTATCTGGGTATAAGAATAGAGGTAAGAAAGCATGTCCGATATGTATGGATGACATGGAATCCACATTTATTCCTAATTGCAAACATGTCTACATGCCCCACCAAAAGTTCTTACGACCCGACCACTCTTTACGTAAGAAGAAGAAGGCATTTTATGGGTCTGTTGAAGAGGGTGTAGCTCGTAGACCATTGACTGGTAAAGAGGTTTATGAGCAAGTAAAGGGTGTTGAAATGATCTTTGGTAAAACAATGAAAGAGAAAAAAGGATTATGGAAAAAGGAGTCTGTCTTTTGGACACTCCCCTACTGGAAAGATCTAAAAGTTAGACATTGCCTCGACGTCATGCATATAGAAAAAAATGTATGCGATGTCGTTCTTGCGACTCTTATGAATATTCCCAATAAGACAAAGGATAACAAGGCCTCACGATTGTACTTGGAAGAGAAAGGAGTTCGGCCAGAATTGTGGCCTCAGGACAAGAAAGGTAAGAATAGGAAGAAATCTGAAAAAGAAACAAATCTTAAGGAAGACAAGAAGGGGAAAGAATTCGAAGAAAACATAAATCTCGAGAAAGTTAAGGTTAAAAAGAACAAAAAAAAAATCGACAATAGGATTTATTTGCCTCCAGCTTGTTATACGTTGTCCAAGGAAGAGAAGCGGATTTTTTGTGAGTCTTTGTATGGCATTAAGGTTCCGTCGGGGTACTCATCTAATATGAAAAGTCGATAAAGTAATGTTCATGGCCTTTTACAACCCAAAGGCTATTTGTCTATTCTGCCTTTCAACCTTTTTACTCCGATCTGTTGTTTCTGAAGACCAAATTACTTTCATGCATCAATTTTGTTCAGAAGGACAATATGATCAAGGAAGCGTATATCAAAGCAATCTGGATCTTCTACTATCCAATCTCTCCAATGAAGCTGTCACAAGAAAATTCTACAACTCCACCCCCGCCCCCGCCACCCCCCGCCACCCTCCCGCGCCCCCCTTCCACCCCCCCGCTAGCCCCCCGCCACCCTCCTTTTAGCCCCCCGCCACCCCCCTTCCATCCCCCCCTGTACATATATGAAAATTGTGTTTTGTTGTGAGCCAACAAGTCAAATTTTTTTTTATTATATGCCTTTATTGACTATAGTTACCTTTTATTTATATATTTTATATTGATTCTACAGGAAAAGCGCGCTAAAGCTTATATAAGTTCAAGCAAGAAGAAGTTTTATCATCACATGGGTCCTAAAACTTATGAGCAGAGTAGAAAGGGGTGGCTTGATGTAGATGGTTTTTACCCGAGCATTAGCTCATCATCGAGGGGAACTTCTAGCTCTACAGTTACGACATAGAAGATTGATCGAGTTGCCGTGGTATTGTTCACTTCATAGTCGAGATGCAAGTGGGAGAAGAACCATTTCTGATCCGGGAACGAAGAAGATAGCCGATGCTATGGTTAGTATTTAGTGTCACTTCATTTGAATATAGTTTTTCAGTTTCCAACTAACCGTTTTCTTATGTGTTCTTTCTTTCACTAGCTTGGATGGAAGCACAAAGAGGTTACAGGCGAGTTTGTTCCCAAAGCGAACAAGGATGCCTTATATATGGTACTAGGTAAGGATCATGATGGACGCGTGAAAGGGAAAGGAGGGGTACGACTAGGCTTGAAAAAAGTTTACGGTGAAGAGTACTCCGCAACAAGATCAAGCTCAATTTCTAATGCATCACAAGATATGGAGCGCAAAATGAAATCTGTAATAGAGGAGCTTGAGAAGAGGATGAAGAATCAATTTAGTGCCATCTTGGAGCACATGGGATTACCTAGCTTTGACGAGCTCAATATCACTCCTGGGGACAAATTAAGCCAGCAAGATCCTGAGACACCTAGAGAGACACCTAGAGAAGTACCTGGTTCGATACCTAATCCTCCACTGCTTGATCCCCCGGTACCTGATTTAAAGGTAAATAAAGAATTACTTTTTCAGTTTCTTTTCTGACAGAATATATTATATCATGTTATTAATATTTGATTTAGCCAATTATGTTTTAAATAGGAGGAGACACATTGCGATCTTTTACTTCCCGAATCAAAGGATGGTGAGTTGGTTGTGGTAGCTTATGGTTGGGCACAACCATCGAGAGTGGGCCAAACATCACATTTGCTGCCGGTAGCAGATTCTTATTTTAATGTGTCCGTAGACACCATTATATGTGGATTTGAAGATTTCTCACTGCCGGTCTCTAGGGCGGATTGGAGCCTCTTTGTTCTCAATGATGCAGAGGGTAGTTTTGTGATATGGCCATGTGCTTGGGTGCGATTTACAGATGAGGTAAATATATATGTGACTAAGCATGATGATAGTGATATAAAAGTTTTGCCCAACTCAAAAATATATGCACATTATGGAGTTGATTTATAGTTTTTTCCTTTATCTATTCAATTTGTTGTTTATAATCACCATACGCTTTATAGCTATTTTATTTCCTCTCCTTTTCTCTCTACAATAAAACTGGCATGAAAACATACCAAATGATCTTTTCAACTATGTTTTTTTTGTGTCTTTTTCTAAATAGGCTTTGCAGAAAACAAAAAAGGCAAAAAATGTGAAGAATTTGGCTGTGAACAAAGAGGTTTCGCAAGGAAACCATTCAAAATCGAATGAGGTGGACTCAAAAGCTAACAGTAACAAGGCGGAATCACAACCTATTCCTGTAATTGTAGGAAAGATTTCATCCAAGGGCTCATCTCCTGATGCAACACCAAAAGGAACGCCACTTGTGTGTGAGCAAGTGATCCAATCTCTTAGCAAGTCATGTCTTTGGCTACATGCTCGGGTTAGCAACTTGCCCGATTCTTCCCCAATAAAGGTGGATTTGGAGAAGTCTCAATTCCACTACCTAGGTGATGATTCAGCTACTTGGGTATATAAAGTGGATATTCGGGAATTCCTCTGTGGAGCGATGTTAAATATATCCATATTATAAGTCTTCATGAGGTTATATATAATTAAAGTAACTACTTCAATATTTTGTTAGTTGTAGACGGTTTTCATTCTAACTTTACTTGATTATTCTTTTAGTGCACTTTACGAAGATTTACTTGGATGTGATTCTGTTTCAAAAGTTGGGTGGTTATGTCCACAAGAGATTCGTGATGCCAATTGCTTGCACAACCATGCGGAAGCGAATGAGTACATTGAACGGAGTATTAGACAATGTGTTCGATCGGGAGATAAGTATATTATTGCTTCATACATTGAAGAGTATGTTTTAGTACCTAATTGATAATGTCTTTTCATAATGCTATTTTGGATAAATACTATTGGTACAAATATGTATGTATATATATATATATATATATATATATATATATATATATGTATATATAATATATATATATATAATATATATATATATATATATATATATATATATATATATATATATATATATATATATATGATTGTTGAACTTAAATTTTAATTATTAGTCTTCATTGGATGCTCTTGGTGATATCTCCTTCAAATCACACAATATACCATTTTGATTCTCTGCGTCGAGAACCTCCCCGAAGCTTACTAGTCAAAAGCATATTGAATAGGTATTGTTATAATTTCATTTCCTTTCAGGTCTTCATTAACATGCATGACATTGTTGTCACTATTATAAAATGTGGTGTTGTAGTGTGATGAAGAAACTGCGTGGTTCTGGTCCAAGAAGAGCCACACTTCCTCAATGGAAATCGGTGATGGTAAGTAAATGATTTCGATTGTCCTCTATCTTTAAGTTATTAGTCTCCCTAGATTTATTGATCAGAATTTTGAGAATTATTTTTTGAATATGTTTTTGAATTTAGTGTGCACAACAACATGACGGGGTTGCTTTCGGCTATTATGTGATGAGGTTTATGTACGATATAATTTCTTCTTGCACGGAATTTGATGATCTAGAGAAGGTTTGTAACATTTCATCCCCCTTACAAACTATGACTTGGTTTTCTTCTAATTAGTCTTTAAACAACTTGTACCATTAATTGGCATTTACCTGCACAACATTGACTCCGCAAGTCAAATACGACTTGTAATCATCCTAGTAATCCTAAAACAACATATTAGAGTAGATTGTAAGCAAAAATTATATGTTATGGTATGAAATGGATGAATTGAACCTAAAACGGGCTAAAACGACCTTGAAAGGCCTTTACTTGCACAAAATTAACTAGAATGATCAACTTTGACTTGTGATCATCTTGGTAATCCTAAAACAACATATTAGAGTAGATTATAAGCTAAAATTACATCCTATGGTATGAAATGGATGCATTGGATGCAAAACGGGCTAAAATGACCTTGAAAATGGTATTTACTTGCACAAAATTAACTAGAATGATCAACTTTGACTTGTGATCATCCTAGTAATCCTAAAACAACATATTAGAGTAGATTATAAGCTAAAATTACATCCTATGGTATGAAATGGATGCATTGGACGCAAAACGGGCTAAAACGACCTTGAAAATGGTCTTTATTTGCACAATATTGACTAGAACAATCAACTTTGACTTGTAATCCTCTTATTAATCCTAAAACAACATATTAGAATTGATTGTAAGCAAAAATTACATGTTATGGTATGAAATGGATGAATTGAACCTAAAACGGGCTAAAACGACCTTGAAAGGCCTTTACTTGCACAAAATTAACTAGAATGATCAACTTTGACTTGTGATCATCCTGGTAATCCTAAAACAACATATTAGAGTATATTATAAGCTAAAATTACATGCTGTGGTATGAAATGGATGCATTGGACCCAAAACGGGCTAAACCGACCTTGTAAAGGCATTTACTTGCACAAAATTGACTTGAACGATCAACTTTGACTTGTAATCATCCTAATAATCCCAAAACAACTTATTAGAATAGATTGTAAGCTAAAAATACATGATATGATATGAAAAGGATATAATTAATGGCAAAACGACCTATAACGGACAAATTTTGACATATATATTATTGTCTTTGTTCTTATTAGATTTACAACACGCCAAAGGAGGAGTCCTTCACTATTGAGGAAATCAATGAAGTTTGAGACAAGTTTGCTTCCTTCCTTACTGATAGTTGTCTTTGATTTTTATATTTAGGTACTTATGATAATGTAAACACATACTTTGAATCTAGAGTAGTATTTTGTATTTCAATTCTACACTTCATATAATATTATTTTAATTTGAAAGTTAATTTGTTGGATTATTGAATTTTTGTATGCAATTTGTTGGATATATTTTGGATGAATTTTGTATAGCAGTGAGGAGGGCACGAGGTGGTGTATTGTAACAGAGTTGTGCCAGTGCAATATATTTGTAACAGCTCTAGAAATAATATTTGTAAACAGTGCTGATTTTAAAAAAAAAAAGACAAATGCTCCGGTTAGTTTCAAAAAACGAAGCCATTGAGACACAAATGCTCCGGTTATTTGCCAAAAAACCGGAGCATTTGATGATTTTTGATAATTAAAAATGAACAAATGCTCCGGTTTTTATTACAACCTCAAATGCTCCGGTTGACAACCGGAGCATTTGTTAATTGTCCAACTGCTCGTATGACGTTTGCTACGCGTTAAATACGGAGCATTTGATGGGTTTTTAACCGGAGCAATTGATGTTTTGTGTACTAGTGGATGAAATAGTAGTCAGGGGAGTAGGTCCTTTTATAGAGTAATATAGATAGAAGAGGGAGAGGGTGGACATAGGACTTGGCGGGAGAAAAACACACTAGAAAAAATATTAAAAAACATGTAGGGGGAGAAGAAGAGTCATGAGCAAGAAGTAAAAAACTTAATTGAGAAGAAAAAACACCCAACAAGTAATTCATATTACAACAACCACTTCCGACAAATACAACCAAACAAAGTAATAAGAAATTAAATCGGAATATGGAGAGCCAAAATAAAGAGAGAAGAAATCTTAGCTGAGATTTTTGGCAGAAGAGAGACTGTAAGACGTTTCGCTTGGCATTGGGTCGGTATTGGATCTTGCAAAATACGCTTTCAGGAATAGGAGAAAAACAAATTAAGACATAATTACCATTTCGCAGGATCTCAAGAAAGAGGAGAGAGAGATAGGTTGAGACCGCCGGATTGCAATGATGACAGAAGGCAATAATGATATTCTGAGATAAGGAGATTAAGCAAAGGATTTTGGTAAAATAATTCGTTAAATTCTCGGGAACCCACCAAAAGGGAAGGTAATTGAGCCATGGCAGGGGGTAATTATAGTTAATACAAAAGAAGGCAGGGAAGGGATTGGGCGAGAGATGAACAGCCGAAATTGGTGAGCTAGGGAGAAGCGAACAAAATCTAGAGGAAGAAGCAGAAAGAGGATGAACTTTACTCATCCAAAGGAGGATGGTTCTTTTTTTTCTCTTTCTTTTTTTCCACTTTTTCTCTCACTAGGAATCTTAAGCATCTTGTGGAGCTATATATATATATATATATATATATATATATATATATATATATATATATATATATATATATATATATATGTGTATATATATATGTATGTATATATATGTATGTGTATATATATATATATATATACATATATATACATATATATATATATAAAGAATTTTTTTTTACTGCCAACGTGTCATTTAAGGTAATTAAAAAAAATAAAATTTTAAGGGATAAAAAAAATACTTATTGGTGTGTAATAAGATTGATGTTTTGTCGCTTCATTGTTAATCTACGAGACTATGATTTATTTTTCATATATTAATTTCTTTAAAATTGTTAAGTCTAAAAAATAGTTTTTGTTCTTAGTATCACCCATTTCCCACCCGCTCCACCCGCCCCACCCACGGATGACGGGTTGAGCGAATATGGGTGAAATTTTTGGCGAGTGATGGATGGTGTGGATGGAGTTTTGGGTTGCGGGTGATGGGGCGAATGGAGCTCCACCCGACCCATCTGCGATCCATTGCCATCCCTACTCACTAACAGCTTGAATCTTTGCATGATCCACATAAACTCCTTCTTTAGACACATAATGACCCAAAAATGCTACTTTCTCCAAACGGAACTCACACTTAGAAAACTTGGCATACAATTGATTCTTCCTAAGCGTCTCCAATATAATCTTCAAGGGCTCATCATGCTCTTGTTCACTCTTTGAATAAATCAAAATATCATCAATGAATACCACAACGAACTTATCTAAGAACTCATAGAATATCCTATTCATCAAATCCATAAATATACCTAGAGCATTAGTCAATCCAAACGGCATCACAGTAAACTCATAATGACCATAACGCGTCCTAAACGCAGTCTTAGGTATATCCTTATCAGCTACCCTCAACGGGCGATACCCCGAACGCAAATCAATCTTTGAAAACATACTCGCTCCATTCAACTGATCAAACAGGTCATCTATCCTAGGCAAAAGATACTTGTTCTTAATAGTCACATTGTTTAACTCCCTATAGTCAATGCACAATCTCATACTCCCATCTTTCTTCTTCACAAACAACACAGGAGCTCCCCAAGGCGACGCACTAGGCCTAATATAACCCTTATCCAACAGCTCTTGCAACTGCATCTTCAACTCACTCATCTTAGGAGGTGCCATTCTATAAGGTGCTTTAGAAATATGTGCAGTGCCAGGAACTAAGTCTTTGGTGAACTCAACGGCTCCTGCAGGCGGCATACCAGAAATCTCACTTGGAAATACATCCATAAACTTATTCACAATTGGTACATCCTCAATCTTCAATCCAACCTCTTTACCTACATCTTGCACACTGCAGAAAAACAACTCACAACCCTTCTTCATCAACTTCTTCACTTGCATTGCAAAAATGACCCCAAAGTTCTTAGGCTTCCCAAAACGTCGATACAAAGTTAACTTCCCCAAAGGGCTTCTCAACACTATTTTCTGAGCTTCACAATCTATTTTGACTAGAAACCTAACCAATTCATCCCAAGAATAACATCTAGGTCTCCCAGATTGAACTCTATTAAATTAGAAGGAAATACACAGTCTCCTATTGTAACAGCCCGCTCCAATAGTAGCTTAATAAGGCCTAATCCTACTACTTACGAAGTTAAGCTGCTAATTAGAGAGACTGTTAGGGCGGACTACCACACCTTCCTTCCCCTAGGAAAGGTAGGAAGTCTCGTAGTATCCAAGCATAATACGAAAATAAGTTATAATAAAATCGTTATTACAATATATTTTGAGTACTTAGATTACAAATCAAATACATGTTTAACTTGCAAAATCATTATAAAAAACGATTCATCTCATAGCAGCGGATTTAAGCACATTGACCAAGACTTCACATTTGCACACAAGATCTAACTCGAACATTCTCTCTAATCCTGCAAAACAATTGAATCTGCCCCCACCATGACAGGTTCAAAGAACAAAACAGGTCAGCTTACGCTGGTACACAAGTCCCACCAATTACAAAATATTGAGGTGGCTAAAACTCAATCGTTTCTTATACTCAAAACATAAACTTATAACAATCATAGCTTCATTTTCTTATTGCTCAGAAATTCATTAATGCATCGAGATGGTTTTTGTTCTTATTCGGAAATACGTTTATACTTGCTCATAAATACGTTGAGTCTTTTTTTTAACTTCCATAAAAAAATTACATTGCATATGTGGGAGAAATGCTCCAAGAATTATCTCCAAATATCACATATCATTCTTAATACTTAGAACAACAATACTCTTTAAACTTATCACAAAACATAACATAACTCCAGGGAAGGAACATGAATGGAGGCTAAGCCACCACTCCACACATTTAAGGGACGTCTCCCCACCTTTCTTATTTCTGCTTGCAAGACTTCTAGGTCATGACCCTACATAACGGAGCAATACCCGCTCCAAACACATAATGAGCAAACCCGCTCTACAAATGTTGTTCACTTCCCCTTATAAAACAAAACTTGTAATCATACAAAAATATTTATACTGAACACTTGTACTTAAATACTTATGCTGAAATACTTATAATTAAACACTTATACTGAAATACTTATACTTTTATAACTATACTCAAATAACTTACTTAAATACTTATCCATAATCATTATTTCAACCATCATAACAAACTTTAACTTATCAAAATAAGTTTCGTAAAACAAGCTTGCTAGCTATGTCAAGTTCCACTGTTTTCGAAAAGATGACTTAACAATCAGGTTTTGAATGAATGATGTGATTGGTTGAGGTGGTTGAAGGTTGTGTTATCAAGACATGGCAGTATGCAAAGGGTTTATAGAAGGCCTCCTAAGATATGGAAAGATTATCTCTCACAAGTAAAACACATGTCCATTTCTTATGGTTCTCGGTTTGGTGTTAAAGAACAGGGGTTTTTATGCAAAGATCACTTGTAACTCTTGTGTTTAGTCAATGTTTTGGTTTACCATTTAATATATGAATAGGAATAGGTGTTCATCATTCAAAAGCATTCTAAGAACCAAAAAAGAAAGGGTATACTAGCTCGGGAAGCAATTAAGCGAAAAGTCGAGTTTTAAGTGTTGTTTACTTTCCAAACGAAGGTTGTACTTGTCATAAGAGAGAATATTCGAAACAAAGGTTCATCAGTCAATCAAGATATGAAATTTCCAGAAGTATACCATGAAAGAGCAGCAACATTTATGGTATTTAATCAAGGTACAATCAAAGTAGAAGCACGGTTTGTTCGATTTTAGAGGAACTTGACATGCACCCTTTATATTTCAGGAATCATTATCAAAACTCACATGCAACACATTGAAATCAACTACTTATAATTCATTAACAAATCAGTAAGTTCCCAACCAAACATACATTCGAAGCTCTTACAAATTCCATAAAACAAGTGTTATTCAAACAACTAGAAAGTAAGGATGGGTGGTTCTTGTGTACCTTATTCCGGTGTTTAGGAATCAAATCTCCTCTAAGCACTTTTTGCTCTCTTCCAGCAACCTTCCAAGATCTTAATTACAATATCCATAACTTAAATTCAGCAATCAACCCAAGGTAATCTAGTTTACAATCTACTAAATCTCATAAGTGCTATAGTTTAGCCACATCATACCTTTCTTTGTTTTCTTTGATGCTATGGATGTGATACCTCAAAAATAACACTTGCCCAGTATGGAGAACAACTTGATAAGCCTAGGGAAGTGATTGCATGCAAGATTTAGAGCTAGAATCGAAGAGGAACAAGCTGCCAACAGCAGCCCTTGCACCCGCCAGAATGGCGTGAAGAAGGAGAGGAGATGGTGATGACTTTTGGTTTTTTTTTTTTACAATGAAATCTGATGAAATGAATCAAGGGCCTTTATCATATATATATAGAGAATGGGTAATGGCAAGCTCGTGATTTTGGTTTAGTAATGAGGGTAAAATCGTCTTTTCACAACTTAAGAGCATTCTAGAATTTTATGGTTTTTACTTAATCCTTAACCTTATGTAACTACGCTCTAATCCTTCATTATACTTAAACTAAACCCTCAAATTATGCTTTATAACTTAATAAAGATATTTTGGCTCATTTGTCCCTTAAATCATAATTACAAAGTAGTTCAAACACAATATCGATAATAGTTCGAAGTCTCGAAATTTCAGAACAATGCTCGACGTTCTTAACGTAATTCGTAAATACCTTATCTTAACTCATAATTTGCATTCATAATCACATGATGAACATATAGTATTCAGATTCACCGATAGACTACACATAGGAACTATTCACAATTTCCTTATTCCTCAAAGATGCAATTGATTTAGTACTGATTAGTATGCTAACGTATCTCGTTTATCTTAATGATATCGTCTTAAAAATTAAGGCTATTACACTCTTCCTCCCTTAAAGAAGTTTCGTCCCGAAACTTATATTGTACCATAGAATAATGGGAATACTTGATCTCTCGTAACTAATTTATTCTCACATGTTGCTCTTCCTGATCTAGGGTCAGTCTGGAGTTCCTTTAACCAAGAGTATTGTTTAGCTTTATAATATTTCTCCCTTTTTATTATTTTTTTTTTAAAAAGTCAGTAGGTAACATTACTTGCTTAAGTTCAATTATATAAATTCATATTCTCCGAAACTCATATCTTTAGGTCCCAAGGTTTTTATAGCATATACCCAAATCTCGTAAGGTAACCATTTCTTACAGCATCTTCCAGCCATCTAGAGGAGAACGTTACAAAAACCATTAAGAGATTCAAAGAATCTCAATAACTTCGTACAACAACTCCCAAAACTAATTTTTTTTCATTATAAGCCACTTAAAAGAATCGATATATATATCATATTTCGGAACTCATGTTTCTTGATAGTCGAACTCGGAATGCTTATATGGTGGCAATTGACAACTAATATATGACAACACTTCTCGGAGACTTAATAAGTTAACCACCATAATTCTTGGAATAAATGGTTAAATACTTATAACCTAAGTTATTCTCATTTCCTCCCCCCTCGAATTACTCGCACTTGCTTCTTAGTCTAATGATCTTACTCAAGTCTTACTGAAATCCTGGGCTCATGTCATCCCAATCACTAAGTGTTCGATATTTATACCTATACAGGGCTTCATACGGAGTTATACTCGATTGGTAATAGAAGAATTTCGTGCATGCTAATTTATCTTCCCATAAACACTTTTATTCCCATATATGAGTTTGTAATATTTCCCCATATTTAAATAGCATACTCTGTTTTCTCATGTAACTTCTCCCCTCAAACTTGATTCCCTAGTAATTTAAGTATTTTGCATCGTATTGCAGCACATTTCGTTTCAACCCTATCCACCAAATTTTTATATCCTGATTCATCTTGTCTTCTTCGTGATGAACTGAATACGCACTGATATGCGTCTTTTTAGAATTCTCTCTCTTTTCCTCTATATCCGAATCATCGTCACTCACCATCTTCCTAATTCTTTATATTCTTTTATCACCATATACTTCAAAAATTCGTTATCTCATTTCCCTCTATCTTTAACCTCAGTTCCTTGATAAACTTATTTTCTTTGCACTTACTTAGCTCAAATTTCCTTACAAGGAATATTTTTATCACAAAACATTTAGCTCTCCTTGTAAATTCACTTCCTTAATCATATTCAACTTTGATTGCATTACTCCTTACATACTCCCATGGTTATCGAAATGATGAAATCAGTTTCCTGGCGAGGTTCCTGTTCAAAGCATCTACTACCTTATCTGCCTTCCCCGGTGGTACTAAATGCTTACATCATGATCCTTGGGCAATTTTTGCTACCTTCGCTATCTAACTTTCATCTCTTCCTAAATAAAGATATTCCTAATGATTAGTACAAACCTTTAGGTTACTTAATTTTAATAAAACCTCTATAACTTTGAGACAAATTCCTTAGCTTCCATTCCAGATCACGCGCAAAGTAATTTTCTTATGGCTTTAACTACCTAGCTAGGCGCATAGGCTGCCACTCGTTGATGTTACATTAATATACATACCAAACCATCCCAAGAAACATAGCCATACATCTTACATCCTTCCGCCCAGAAGGCGGAGGTAGAATTTCTTTAATTTCTAGAAAGCTTCCTCATAATTCTCCGACCACTCGAACTTTATTCTTTCCTTAATACTTCTTTAGAACGCGCTTCATGATTCTTTGAACATACCAAAATATCATCTTCTCGGAATAACGAATTCCTTTTCCCAACTGTAATCTTATTAGTGTGTCAATGATCTATACATAATTTCATTAAACCGTCTCCTCAGGGTGAAACATTGGGTCATATATATATATATATATATATATATATATATATATATATATATATATATATATATATATATATATATATATATATATATATTCTCAACAATACTTCCAACTACGTCATTAACTCGGCCATCTCAACTCTAAAGATATACGCAACCCCTGACACTTATCTTATACAACATCTAATCACCTTATATAATTGCAATACTGGCAAACCCTTAAATAATACATTTGGAGACTCTTTCACCACTAGAGTGTATTTTTTTTTTCCCCTGCTCCATCACTTCCTTATGATTTTCTATTTTCTGCATTATGTAACCAATACCTTCTGGTAATCCATCTCCCTTAATCACTTTGCTCCGTCCTTCCAAGTTGACGACACATTCTGCTATATAATACTATTCTTGCTTGCGATTTCACCTAGTAACATTTGATGATCGCCTGGTTCTTACTCAGCCAAGACATCCTCAAGATTATATTATAATATTCCAAATCGAAAACATTAAATCAGCCTGCAACTCTGACTCTGCTATCTCAATTACACAATCTCTAAATCATTTACAACAACCCGACCCTCTATCAGACGTATAAGTTATCTTAATGAAGTTTAACAAAACGCGCTGGAGATACATAATTGCAAAGCTCCAGAATCCACAACACGTTAGCTACAGCTCCATTCGCGTTCACTATTGAGCACAATCATATGAGTCCCCCAAAGTTGAATAAGACTCACTTCTCTTCAGTTTTAGTTCCTCAAAGTATTGCCCAACTTTCACCTATTTTTCATAATATTCAGCATACTTATTTGGGAACATTATATGCCAAATCCATTATATATAGATTCCCATCTAATTAGTAATATCCAAAATTCCCGAATTCCAAAACGATTCCCTTACTCTAAAACATGTAAAAGGAACATAAAACTTATTCTAGTTCAAGTTCATCTCACAATCTAACATAGCCAAGCTGCAGCATATGATCTTGGAATTATACCATTTATTCATAAAACAAATCACGAGGTACTTGTAACTAACATATAAACTCCAAAATCTTAATTTGATAAATTTTCAATCACAATTATATTGATTCTTACATTACCAGAATGATATCCGTATTTTCGAAATTACTGTCCCGATACCTTATACCTCTATAACCATATTACATCCTGACAAATTGTCTACGACAGTCATTATTGTAGCTTAGGTTGATAAATTGTATTCCATATCAACCGATCATACATAAATATACAATGATTCAACTATCTACTTGTCATTTATACTCCAAATACTAACACCCATTATCCATATCAATCTTAAATCCATAAATTATAGTAGTACTTCTCTATGTTTGAACTTAGTTCCATATTACTCCTTATTCAACACTCATTTATTCATAAATTCATAACACTAAATCCCTGGCTCCCCATTTATGCTACTAGCTTAATGCAAAAACAAAGCTTACCTAACTAATACCAACGTATCTACCTTGAGTTTACACCTGCATATATATATATATATATATATATATATATATATATATATATATATATATATATATATATATAACACAACCAAATCTTTTTCCACTCGCCTTTCTCTTCACAAGTTATAAATTTTTACATCATTCCTTAGTGAGGATTGTCTGGTATGGCTAACCCCGCCTTTGGTGCTTCATAGGGTGACTCCTCTTGCCTTCGTTTCTTCCTCAACACTTTCAACCTTAACAAACTCTTATCCTTATTTACAATAATTACATCATAACCTTGAACCATTTCCGTATTCCAATACAATTTTAACAGACTCCTTTAAGTTTGACGAAAACTAGCCCATGGCTCACAATCACATCGGCCTAAGTCTGAGGTCACCTTTAGTGGCTCCTACAAGCATCCATAACCTTTTCCCGTTCTTGGACTATGACCTAGTGCCCGGTTATCATGGTCCATCACATCATCTTCTCATTTATCAACAGCAAAAGAGGTGTGGTGTCCTCATTATATAAGCATGTTCTCGCTTATGCTTTTACGGAATCTACACGAATCTAACCACACCAAAATCTCATTACATTCACATTTACATTCATACACATGAATTCACATAACACACACAAAATCACACACATATGTTCACATATGTTTTGGAAACTTTTACATATATATGAAATTAGTTTCAATTTTCCTTTCTTAAGAAGATACTGGTGTAAACACTCTTTACTTATTTTTTTCAAACTTACAAATCAGAAATACATAATTTTTGGTTCTCGAAAACCTTTGCTCTGATACCACCTGTAACAGCCCGCTCCAAATAGCAGCTTAATTAAGGCATAATCCTACTACTTACGAAGTTAAGCTGCTAATTAGAGAGATTGTTAGGGCGGACTACCACACCTTCCTTCCCCTAGGAAAGGTAGGAAGTCTCGTAGTATCCAAGCATAATACGAAAATAAGTTATAATAAAATAGTTATACAATATATTTTGAGTACTTAGATTACAAATCAAATACATGTTTAACTTGCAAAGTCATTATATAAAACGATTCATCTCATAGCAGCGGATTTAAGCACATTGACCAAGACTTCACATTTGCACACAAGAGCTAACTCGAACATTCTCTCTAATCCTGCAAAACAATTGAATCTGCCCCCACCAAGACAGGTTCAAAGAACAAAACAGAACAGCTTACGCTGGTACACAAGTCCCATCAATTACAAAATATTAAGGTGGCTAAAACTCAATCGTTTCTTATACTCAAAACATAAACTTATAACAATCATAGCTTCATTTTCTTATTGCTCAGAAATTCATTAATGCATCGAGATGGTTTTTGTTCTTATTCGGAAATACGTTTATACTTGCTCATAAATACGTTGAGTCTTTTTTTTAACTTCCATAAAAAAATTACATTGCATATGTGGGAGAAATGCTCCAAGAATTATCTCAAAATATCACATATCATTCTTAATACTTAGAACAACAATACTCTTTAAACTTATCACAAAACATAACATAACTCCAGGGAAGGAACATGAATGGAGGCTAGGCCACAACTCCACACATTTGAGGGACGTCTCCCCACCTTTCTTATTTCTGCTTGCAAGACTTCTAGGTCATGACCCTACATAACGGAGCAATACCCGCTCCAAACACATAATGAGCAAACCCGCTCTACAAATGTTGTTCACTTCCCTTTATAAAACAAAACTTGTAATCATACAAAAATATTTATACTCAACACTTGTACTTAAATACTTATGCTGAAATACTTATAATTAAACACTTATACTGAAATACTTATACTTTTATAACTATACTCAAATAACTTACTTAAATACTTATCCATAATCATTATTTCAACCATCATAACAAACTTTAACTTATCAAAATAAGTTTCGTAAAACAAGCTTGCTAGCTATGTCAAGTTCCACTGTTTTCGGAAAGGTGACTTAACAATCAGGTTTTGAATGAATGATGTGATTGGTTTAGGTGGTTGAAGGTTGTGTTATCAAGACATGGCAGTATGCAAAGGGTTTATAGAAGGCCTCCTAAGATATGGAAAGATTATCTCTCACAAGTAAAACACATGTCCATTTCTTATGGTTCTCGATTTGGTGCTAAAGAACAGGGGTTTTTATGCAAAGATCACTTGTAACTCTTATGTTTAGTCAAAGTTTTGGTTTACCACTTAATATATGAATAGGGAAGTAGGTGTTCATCATTCAAAAGCATTCTAAGAACCAAAAGAGAAAGGGTTTACTAGCTCGGGAAGCAATTAAGCGAAAAGTCGAGTTTTAAGTGTTGTTTACTTTCCAAACGAAGGTTGTACTTGTCATAAGAGGGAATATTCGAAACAAAGGTTCATCAGTCAATCAAGATATGAAATTTCCAGAAGTATACCATGAAAGAGCAGCAACATTTATGGTATTTAATCAAGGTACAATCAAAGTAGAAGCACGGTTTGTTCGGTTTTAGAGGAACTTGACATGCAACGATTTATATTTCAGGAATCATTATCAAAACTCACATGCAACACATTGAAATCAACTACTTATAATTCATTAACAAATCAGTAAGTTCCCAACCAAACATACATTCGAAGCTCTTACAAATTCCATAAAACAAGTGTTATTCAAACAACTAGAAAGTAAGGATTTGAGGGGTGGTTCTTGTGTACCTTATTCCGGTGTTTAGGAATCAAATCTCCTCTAAGCACTTTTTGCTCTCTTCCAGCAACCTTCTAAGATCTTAATTACAACATCCATAACTTAAATTCAGCAATCAACCCAAGGTAATCTAGTTTACAATATACTAAATCTCATAAGTGCTATAGTTTAGCCACATCATACCATTCTTTGTTTTCTTTGATGCTATGGATGTGATACCTCAAAAATAACACTTACCCAGTATGGAGAACAACTTGTTAAGCCTAGGGAAGTGATTGCTTGCAAGATTTAGAGCTAGAATCGAAGAGGAACAAGCTGCCAACAGCAGCCCTTGCACCCGCCAGAATGGCGTGAAGAAGGAGAGGAGATGGTGATGAATTTTGGTGTGTTTTTTTTACAATGAAATCTGATGAAATGAATCAAGGGCCTTTATCATATATATATAGAGAATAGGTAATGGCAAGCTCGTGATTTTGGTTTAGTAATGAGGGCAAAATCGTCTTTTCACAACTTAAGAGCATTCTAGAATTTTATGGTTTTTACTTAATCCTTAACCTTATGTAACTAAGCTCCAATCCTTCATTATACTTAAACTAAACCCTCAAATTATGCTTTATAACTTAATAAAGATATTTTGGCTCATTTGTCCCTTAAATCATAATTACAAAGTATCTCAAACACAATATCGATAATAGTTCGAAGTCTCGAAATTTCAGAACAATGCTCAACGTTCTTAACGTAATTGGTAAATACCTTATCTTAACTCATAATTTGCATTCATAATCACATGATGAACATATAATATTCAGATTCACCGACAGACTACACATAGGAACTATTCACAATTTCCTTATTCCTCAAAGATGCAATTGATTTAGTACTGATTAGTATGCTAACGTATCTCGTTTATCTTAATGAGATCGTCTTAAAAATTGAGGCTATTACACCTATCTTCAGAGGCAAATCTTTAAACAACTTGGTACACCTTATGACTTCTCCAGTAGGTATACTAATAGGCAGGTTAATTACCTCAAAATCTACCAACCCCAAACTTTTAACAATGGACGACGAAATAAACGAATAAGTCGCGCTAGAATCAAACAACGCTTTAACAAGAACGGAGTGAATAGAGAAAGTACCAGATACTACGTTGGCAGATCGATCAGCTTCATTGCGACTCATCACGAACAGTTTACCTAGAGCCTTATTCTGGTTGATGTTGCTCTCACTAGCAGGCTTACTGAAGTTTCCTTAGTCGTTTTGTGCCCCTACAGGCTTCAAACCTTGATTTCCTGATTGGTTGAATGCAGACGTCCCCTGACTACCACTCCCATTACCATTTTGCTCTTTCTTCTGCTTGGTGAAGCACTCATACTCACTATGGCCCTTCTTTTGGCAGTAGTTACAGGTTACTAGGTGCAGACACATAATCGTGTCTCCCCATTTAGTACCCTATGATAACCAATACCCCGCTCCAATTGGTCCGGATCGAGGAAAGAATAAAGAACGAGTCTAAAATAAAATGTTTTAAGCCCAAAACCTTTTTATAACTCTTTTATTAACCCATTTACGAAAATCTTTTAAAAATAGTTTTATAAAAGCCCATCTTCGAAAACCTTTTAAAAATTGTCTTTTTAAGAAGCCCAATTTTTAAAACACCTTTTTTAGCCCATTCTAATTAATAGAATTAATTAATTTAATTTAATTAGTTTTGTTAATAAAAATAACACAAGACACAAACTTTTTTATAAGACTTGTTCGACGTTCAATATTCCAAGATCCGTACAAATCAACAACCCAAAACGGTGGTATAATTTCTGAGGGTCAACTAAATTAACAAACTTTATTTTCATTTCTTTATTTTTATTATTTTTATTGAAGTTACTAACAATCTATTCGTGATGTAGATTGTTAACGTGTTCCTGCGATTGTAAGTATTGTATATTATACTAACTCCCTGCAATATTTTCTTTTCTTGTTTTTATTTATTTTCATACATTATTATATGCTTGCCTGATTGTTCTATACATATTATTATGATTGTCGTACATGATTTTTTTATCACCCACATGTTATTTTTGCTAGACAAGACCTAAAGAATTGTTTTAACATTAATCAGATTAATTTGGACAACATGTTAGGTTCCCTGTAATATTGATTGTCTAATAACATGTCACTAAAAAAAATAGTCTTTTATGTGTTTCCTGAACCAACTTAGACTAAATATTTTTTAGGGTGTTGAAAACATTATATGATTATTCTTTGGCATAAAATCTGTAATGAATCGATATTTAGTAGAGGCCAGCAAAGGGCAATATGATTCCTGACCATATTTGTACCCTCACCCCGAGTTCAATCTTTGGTTCATTTTGACCATCTATGGAGTCAGGACGGGGAAATCTACATTGGATAATTTGTCCCTACGATTTTACCATATCCAATTAGGTTTATGATTCTTCCTAAAATGAATTGTTGGCGACTTCTTTCAAAACAATTTTCAATAAAACCTTTACAGTGGGGTAGTCAATGCCAATACGCACTCATCCCGCGTAGGCGAAATAAAAACGCCTACAATTTGGCGACTCCACTGGGGAGGATTTTAAAAAAATTAATTTTTTTAAATAAGTGGGTGAAACTTGAAAAATATGATTCATTCTCTTTTTATGCCTTAGAATAATATACAGTTTTGCATATGCATGGCTATTGTTCAGCCATCATAAGGACAATCTACCTTGCCTCATTAGCACATGTTCTATGTGTGAGGTCACCCCCGGGGGGGTTTGCGCTTTGTCCATCCAAAAAAGCTTCCTGAGCGATAGTGTTGGA
Organism: Beta lomatogona; assembly: GCA_947646795.1. Classification (NCBI taxonomy): domain Eukaryota; kingdom Viridiplantae; phylum Streptophyta; class Magnoliopsida; order Caryophyllales; family Amaranthaceae; genus Beta; species Beta lomatogona. The sequence goes on from CANSNZ010000946.1 coordinate 285,270, forward strand.
TCTTAGTCATAAGCAAACCTACCCAACCATGACATTGTTCTCTTGTTCCTGACTTGAGAACTGGAGTAAGTCTTACACGTGGCCACCTCTGTAAGCAGAGGTACAAAGCGTGGGATCAATCTCTTAGTCATGGACCCTTTTCAGCCTTAACCAAAACCTAACCATAGTTGAAACATAGAACTGGACTTTAGGTTGAGAACTTTGCATACTATTACCCTATTTGTGCATCTTTGTGTGTGCGTGCTTTTTATTGCTCAGTATTACGCGATGTTTTGAATTCATGTGCTATAAAACGATATAACGTGGTGAAGAGTAAAAAGAACGTGTTCCTCTATTGTGCAACGCTAGGTTAATGCGTTTGGCGCAGCTTTTTTGCGCTCCGCGCATAATTCCGCGCCCCTCGCAGCCTCAGTTTGTTATGGGCGCCAGTTATTTCTCTCTTTCATCCAGCGTGTAGCGCAATTTTTGCATGTAACGCAAGGCTTCTTGTCTTGCTCCCGTGTTTTAATGTGCGTAGTATTGGTTTGCCGCCAACTTCTTGGATTAAACTTCATTCTTCTTCCAAGGTCAATAATATCATGTAGGATTATGACAAATGTTAATTCATTCACTTCCTCTCTTTTGGGATTATATATTAAAAAAAAAGTGCATCTAGAAAATGGTCATGGTAGAGTTAGAATGGTCAGGCATGTCTACCTTCTCCCTGTTGTTCAACAAATCTTCCCTTATCATATTCAACAAATTTCAAAAAACTTACATTTTTCAAGATCAATCCTACACCCTCTTCTATTCTACCTATTTCGAAAACATTTACTAATCATCATCATACCACGACAATCAAAAAATATATATTTCAAAATTAATCCATCATCGTTTCCTAACAAAAGATAAAAACAAGGGGTTCCTTTCAAAAAATGAATTTCGAAAATTCTAAGCCCATTCTAAACACCTTCAATTCAATCCAAGCAACCAAATCCAATTTACTTGTATTCATTCTAGGCCTATATGCATTAGAGTCCAATTTGCATTCATATTAGGCCCATCAAAATTTGAGTTTGTGCATTCATATTAGGCCCGCAAGCATTTGAATCCATCTTAGGCCCACATAAGTCTAGTTCAAGTCAAAGTTAGGCCCATTTGCATCTCTATGTGAACCCTAGTCTATGTCAAGCCTAATCCAAGTCTAATCCCAGTCTATTCCATTCTAAGTCCAATCCTAGTCCATTTCCAATGTCAAGCCCATGTGCATCTCCCAGTCTAAGTCAAACATATATGTCAATTCATATCCTAGGTCTAGTTTGCATCCCCATGTAAGCCCTAGTCAGTCTTCGGACTATAAAAATTCAGTTCATCCTTTAAAGTTTATCCTGCTTGCTCACCCGTAAGTTCAGGGTCTAGCATTCCTTAAGTCTATAGGCAATTTTTGTGTCTAGCCTGCTTGCTCACCCGTAAGTTCAAGGTCTAGCATTCCTTAAGTCCATATGCAATTTTTGAGTCTAGCCTGCTTAGTTTAATGTAAGTTTCGAAGTCCAGTTGTCTAGCCTGCTTGCTCACCCGTAAGTTCAAAGTCTAGTTGCCTAGCCTACTTGCCTTAAGTTAAGAGTCTAGTCTCCCTCATTGTCCAGTCTTCCTTAAAGACTAGCCTACTTGCTCACCCGTAAGTTCAAAGTCTAGTCTCTCGTAAATCCAACCCTGGAGTCCAGTCTGCTTGCATAGTCCAATCCAGCCCATGTCTGCATTTGCATATAGTTAGATCCATGTATCCATCATGGTCATGACCATACTAGTCCAAAACCCATAACTATTTCCATTTTCATTGCCCATTTCCATTTCCACTCCTATCTCCATTTCTCATCTCCATTTCTCATTTCGAAAACATTATTTCTTAAAATTCACGAGGTCCATTCGATTTCTGTTCAGGACAGGTCGTGAGATTATAACTTGGGAATGTCCGACAGAGAGGCAACAAGGTCGACCTACTCCAAGACTCGTCAAGCGCATCCTCACCTTTTCAGACGAATCCTCCGACTCTTTTGAATCATCATCTGAAATGGGAAACACTAATGAACAACTAAGTGCCATTATGGCTCAACTCACACTGATGAACTCTCGTCTTGAGGAACAAGACAAATAGATTAAGGCACTAAGGGAGAAGTTAACTGAAGAAGACGAGCAAGGCGACACTCCACCACCAATCAAGACCAACACGGATTTGAGGTTTGAAAAACTCGAGCAATGGATCCAATCAATTCCTGCACTCGAGAGTCAGGCTCATGGCCATGACATCATTGATCCTGAACTGAGGGACAAGCTCCCTAAAAAGGTAACATTGGGTGACCTCCCAAAATTCAAGGGGGTCGAAGACCCAAATGATCATCTGAGAGCTTTTTCCAGTTCTATGGCTCTCAAGGGCATGAGCAAGGACCTGTTTGCTTATGTCTTTCCCTTGACCTTGGATGCACATCTATCCAAGTGGTTCAGGTCACTAAATAAGGCCAAGCTGAATGACTGGTACTACATCAGAGAAGAGTTCCACAAACAATACGTATACAACACTCAGCTTCCCATTGGCCTTCGTGAGTTGGAGTTAACTAAACAAAACTCCAACGAAGACTTCGTCACCTTCCTTAACAGATGGAGGGATAAAGCTGCACAAATGATTAACAGACTATCTTAGGAGGATCAACTCCGACTGGTGATCCGTAACCTGCAGTCAAAGTATGGGGATCATATCAAGTTCCAACCCATAGAGTCTTTCACGAAGCTCTATAAGGTAGGCCAGCTAATTGAAGAAGAGATACAGGCCAATAAGAACAAGGGTTCTAATAACAACAACTCTTTCAAGAAGAGTAACAATAACCCTTCTAGTTCCAAAAGCAATGAGGTCAATGCCCTAGCTACTGCAAAGAGAGGTTATCAAAAGCCTCAAAGAACATTCACACCTTTAGGCATGTCCCTAGAAGAAGCCTTCAATAGGCTTCATGCAAAAGGAGCGCTTCAGCCTCTCGGCCCTACTCCAGACCATGCTCCCGAGAATAGATCCAAGAGGTGGGATCCTAATGCCTACCGCAAGTACCACCAAGGGAATGGACACCCAACATCTGCGTGTTGGACCTTAAAGAATCATCTGCATGATATGATTGAAGACGGTAGATTGCCAATTCCGCCAGCAGCAAAAGTTAGCAATAGAGGCAACCCCTTGGGCAGCGCCTAAATAATACTGGGGCATGGTCATTTAATGCTATTTTTCTAGGTTGAGTCGGAGAGTCCCTCCCTTAGCTCCTTCATTTCCTTTCCCGTCGAGTCTATGTCCTTTAGGACTATAATGTTTATCAGCCTTGTTTCATTCATTCTCTTTAATTAATAAAATAATTGCATTTTCATTTTCATTGGTCTTCCATCATTTCATTTATGCTTCTAATTCAATGATGAAACTTAAATCACCTAATGAGCTTGACTAATAATAATAAAAAGAGATATGAAATAAAAAAAGAAAGAGAAAAATAAAAAAAGAGAGGACATACTTTGAATCAGGAGTTATTTCCCTCTCTTTTCCATTACCTTTCATAACCCATCTTCATACAACCAAGGAAAAAGGAAAATCCTTTAAACCATCATCTTCATTAGCCAAATAGCCTTTCAATTCAAAACTCCATAAACAACCTTCAAGCCTTCCAAAACCCTAAACCAAACTTGTGTGCAAGCCTTACTACATAAAAAAATCAATGCCAGGCAAAAACAAAAAAAGTGAAAAAGATCAAAGTGCGAAACAAAGAATAAAAAGCAAAAGCAAAAGAAAACGCATAGGACAAAAAGAAAAAAATGCAAAAAAGAAAGAGCCAAAGGTAAAGAAATAAAAAGTCAAGCTAGGGGGCTTGCACACAAGTTCTACCCCTCATTCAAATCCTTCAATCCATCATACCTTTAACCCATATAACCCAAATCCACTGTCCTTACCTTATTTTAACCAATTAAACCTTCATCAAAGCCTTAAGCTTTAAACCTTTCAACCTTAACTCCTTATTCAAGGTATGTCCAAGTCCGCTAGGTTGAAAACCCGAAAGGGCGACCTAGGCAAAAGTTAGGGCACATAAAAAAAATCAGATCCAGAACTACGAATGGTCTGATTCCGCAAGGATACGTAGGAATCCTCATCTCGAGGTCCGGCCGCTTCAATAAAACAAATTAGTCAAGGTCTATTGATTTGATTTTCTAGAGTTCAAGAGCATAATCTCTTTCTAGATCCCGACATAGACTCGAGTCTGAACCTAGCCTCGTCAAAGCCTTTTCCCAACTACATTTATATGAGTCACAAATTCAAACTTTTTTATTTTTCAATCCAAGCTCTCCTTGTCCCTGAAGGATTCTCCGACAATTCCATGGTTTCTGGCGATATTTGACTTTGCCTAATCAACTTCCCTATGAAGAATCCCCAGTGAGAACTTTCAACTTTCAAGACAGATCAACTACATTTCAATATAAGATCAAGTACATTTCAATCAAGGCTCAAGCCTAATTCAGGCAGGCTCACCCAAAGTGGGGGCTTCCTATACGTGTGGTGGTTCCTCCAAAGCAAATTTCCGAAGAGTTGTAATTCCCGGACCTCGTTTACGGACCCCGATTATTTATCAAAAACGATTTTTGAAAATCATTCTATCTAATTCTGATAATTCTATCATTTTACACTTCTCCTAACCTTGCAAAATCCTGACCTTGCATTGCAGCCTTGCAAAACCCTGACCTTGTATTACACACATTCTAGTCTTGCATAACCTTGACCTTGCATGATGTGTCATCCCTTAGCTTTGCATAACCTTAATCCTTGCATAGCGTCTCATGCATCCTTGGACAGTCTAAGTTTGCATCTTTGCATCATTATGTGCTTATCTGAGTTGTTTGCACCTATCTACTAACATCTTCTTCTGCAGGTAATCAGATTACTTGTATTTATTGTCCTGCATATTAACTTAGTTTTGCAGAGACGAGCGTATATAGATCAGTTCTAAACTGCAGAGCGTTTAGAATCGTTCTTCGTCCCGACACCGTATACTTTGACTTTCGGTTTCCTGAACCTCAGTCAAAGTGGGTGCTTCTGTAGACACATAATCGTGTTTCCCCATTTAGTACCCTATGATGACCAATACCCCGCTCCAATTGGTCCGGATCGAGGAAAAAATAAAGAATGAGTCTAAAATAAAATGTTTTAAGCCCAAAACCTTTTAATAACTCTTTTATTAACCCATTTACGAAAATCTTTTAAAAATAGTTTTTATAAAAGCCCATCTTCGAAAACATTTTAAAAATAGTCTTTTACCATTTTTAGCCCATTTTAATTAATAGAATTAATTAATTTAATTTAATTAGTTTTGTTAATAAAAGTATCTTTTATAAAGATAATTTTTTCCCCATGTGTTTTTAAATATCTTTTATCTAACTCTTTTCTAAAATCTTTTTTAATAAAAATGTTTTAAAGATCTTCTATCTTTCGAAAACATATTGCAACCCAACTACCTAAACATATATATATATCTTCTCTCACAGCTCACTGATAATTCTATCATCCCGACAAATCACTCGGCTAAACTCAAACTCACAAAGAAATCACACGGCCAAACACATAAATCTCTTGTACCTCGCCATATTACTCCTTGCCATCTAATACTCACCTGGCGCCTAATCACCTGATCATCATCAACCAAAATTCATCACCTGATCGCCTACAGGTCCTACACCATACTAATACTCCTCCAAATTCTCCTACTGTTGCGCCATCATCATGATCTAACAAATTCATAGTAGCATACTCCTAATACAAAGTCCACGCAATATATAACGCAAGACACAAACTTTTTTATAAGACTTGTTCAACATTCAATTTTCCAAGATCCGTACAAATCAACGACCCCAGACGGAGGTATAATTTCTGAGGATCAACTAAATTAACAAACTTTATTTTTTATTTCTTTATTTTTATTATTTTTATTGAAGTTACTAACATTCTATTCGTGATGTAGATTGTTAACGTGTTCCTGCGATTATAAGTATTGTATATTATACTAACTCCCTGCAATATTTTCTTTTCTTGTTTTTATTTATTTTCATACATTATTATATGCCTGCCTAATTGTTCTATACATATTATTATGATTGTCCTGCATGATCTTTATCACCCACATGTTATTATTGCTAACAAGACTTAAAGAATTGTTCTCATTAATTCAGATAATTTGGACAACCTGCTAGGAACCTTGTAATATGATTGCATAATAACTTGTCACTAAATAATTAGTCTTTTTATGTGTTCCCTGAACCAACCTAGACTAATTATTTTTAGGGTGTATTAAAATGTTATATGATTATTCTTTTGCATAAAATTTGTAATGAATTGATATTTAGTAGAGGCCAGCAATGGGCAATATAGTTCCTGACTGTATTGTACCCTCACCCCCGAACTCAATATTTGGTTCATTTTGACCATCTATGGAGTCTAGACGGGGAAATCTACATTGGATAAGTCTCTAAGATATCCCTTCCGTTTCAATATCCAATTATGTTTATGATTCTTCGTCTAAATAATTGTTGGCGACTTCAAAACGAATTTCCAATAAAACCTTAACAATAGGGTAGTCAAATAAATGTGCTCACACCGCGTGTAGGCATTAAAGGAATGAAAAATCCACATCTACAAACGTAAATAATTCAAACGTAAATCAGGCGCAGCATGCAGGTTATGAAAACAATAGAATACGATGAACAAGAACTAGGCGCAAGACGCACGCGCTGGACGCAGGATAGGATCCCCTGTGAAGTCGCCAAATTGTAGGCGTGTTTTTATTTTGCTTACGCGGGATGAGCGTGTATTGTTATTGACTACCCCACTGTAAAGGTTTTATTGAAAATTGTTTTGAAAGAAGTCGCCAACAATTCTTTTTAGGAAGAATCATAAACCTAATTGGATATGGGAAAACCGTAGGGACAAATTATCCAATGTAGATTTCCCCATCCTGACTCCATAGATGGTCAAAATGAACTAAAGATTGAGTTCGGGGGTGAGGGTACAGATATGGTCAGGAACCATATTGCTCATTGCTAGCCTCTACTAAATATCGATCCATTACAGATTTTATGCCAAAGAATAATCATATAATATTTTCAACACCCTAAAAAATATTTAGTCTAAGTTGGTTCAGGGAACACATAAAAGAACTATTTTTTTAGTGACATGTTATTAGGCAATGAATATTACAGGGTACCTAACAGGTTGTCCAACTTAATCTGATTAATGTTAAAATAATTCTTAGGTCTTATTTAGCAAAAATAACATGTGGGTGATAAAAATCATGCAGGACAATCATAATAATATGTATAGAACAATCAGGCAGGCATATAATAATGTATGAAAATAAATAAAAACAAGAATAGAAAATATTGCAGGGAGTTAGTATAATATACAATACTTACAATCGCATGAAACACGTTAACATTCTACATCACGAATAGAATGTTAGTAACTTCAATAAAAATAATAAAAATAAAGAAATAAAAATAAAGTTTGTTAATTTAGTTGACGCTCTAGAATTATACCATCGTCTGGGGTCGTTGATTTGTACGAATCTTGAAAAATTGAATGTCGAACAAGTCTTATAAAAAAGTTTGTGTCTTGCGTATATATTGCGTGGACTTTGTATTAGGAGTATGTTAGGATGAATTTGTTAGATGATGATGATGGCGCAGCAGTCGGAGAATTTGGAGAAATATTAGTATGGTGTAGGACCTGTAGGTGATCATGTGATGAACTTTGGTTGATGATGATCAGGTGATTAGGCACCAGGTGAGTATTAGATGGTGAGGAGTAATATGGCGAGGTACGATAGATTTATGTGGTTGGCCGTGTGATTTCTTTGTGATTTTGAGGTTAGCCGAGTGATTTGTGGGGATGATAGAATTATCAGTGAGCCGTGAGAGATGAGATATATATGTGTTTAGGTAGTTGGGTTGCTATAGGTTTTCGAAAGATAGAAGGTCTTTAAAAGATTTTTATTAAAAAAGAATTTAGAAATGAGTTAGATAAAAGATATTTAAAAACACTTTGGGAAAAGATTATCTTTGTAAAAGATATTTTTATTAACAAACTAATTAAATTAAATTAATTAATTCTATTAATTAAAATGGGCTAAAAAAGATGTTTTAAAAATTGGGCTTCTTAAAAAGACTATTTTTATAAGGTTTTCGAAGATGGGCTTTTATAAAAACTATTGTTAAAATATTTTCGTAAATGGGTTAATAAAAGAGTTATAAAAAGGTTTTGGGCTTAAAACATTTTATTTTAGACTCGTTATTTATTCTTTCCTCGATTCGGACCAATTGGAGCGGCATATTGGTCATGATAGGGTACTAAATTGGGAGACACGATCATGTGTCTACACTAGGTCTTCCTTTCAATCTCTACCAGGCTGGTTCTTGCTGCACTTCTTACAATGGTAAACTCTTTCGGAATGGCCCTTATTGTTATAGCCCTAACCATTTCTCCCTTAGAAATTCCCATTCCCATTTCTATTCTTCTTAAAATTTCCTTGATTTCCTCTAGTATTGAAATCCTTTCTCTTCTCACCCACTACAGCATTCTTCTTGTCACGCCTCGACTGAAGACCATAAATATGGGCGGCTCTTCCATACACAACAACAAGGGATGCAAAAGTCTCACCACCTAACCCTAGTTGGATTTCCTCAGTCAAACCTTGCTCAAATATTTAAGCCTTTAGCTCTTCAGTGGCTACTATATCAGGTGCAAACCTCGACAGTGCTATGAACTTACTATAGTACTCAGAAATAGTCATGCTCCCAATCCTAAGGTTTATGAACTCCTGAGCCTTCTGTTTTCTCATAAAAGCAGGGTAAAATTTTCCTCTTAAAGCAGCAATAAAGGAATCCCAATTAAACCCTTCTACAACACTAAGTCTAGCCCCATTCTTTTTCCACCGTAAGTCAGCCTCCTCTTTCAGGTATAATACAGCTTGACCTACTTTCATACCCTCAGGACAATTCACAGCCCCGAAAATCTTTTCAAATTCCCTAATCCAACTCTCTAAGAAGGTAGGGTCAACTTGCCCCTTAAAATAATTTTAGCTAATCTTTCAAACATGTCCGCAGTAGGATCCGGACGCTCAGCTCTCACGCTAGTCAATTCTCCGCCAATAGGCGAATAGCAGAAGCTAAGGCGTTATCGTTATTAGCCATTCTACTGCACGACCTGAAATTTAACATAACTTTACTTTAGCTTTCGAGACACAACTTACATGTCATTCTCTATGAAGGCAACACTTGATTTGACCATAAAGATCGCATCAACATACAATTCTCATAATGCCACAGTATAAATCATCATTAATCATATAATCATTCATGAATAGTATTCACATCAATAGTAACACGTGTGAGGATAAAATTCAATCACAACAATAAAATAAAATATTCCCATTCACGTGCCAAAATAAATTCTTGCTCACTTGGGTAAATAAATCTTTACTTTTATCCCTCAAAATGATGATACTACCACTTTTTCCAATCCACAATAACTATACTTTTCCCTTCACAAAATAAAGGTACTACAGAAATAAATTTAAACCATTGCTTGACTACTTATCCAACATTTATTCATAAAACATAAATACATAATCTAAGGAGATACATCATCAGTCTCATCCTCCAAGTCTTCATCATCCGCATCCTCATCCTCATTTGCTACAGAAAATCTTGGTTCACCAAAAACACTCCTCGTCACAACATAGTAGATATCCTTCCGAGTTTGACTCCCAGCATGATTAAACTCCCGAATGACCTCATCATCACTATCTGGATTGCTAACCTTCAAAATATGGCGCATCTCCAATTCTACTCTAGTGTAGTCATCACCATTAGAATCAGACTCATATCCTCCATCAATCTCATCATCACTCAACACAATCGGGTTGTAGTAGCTCCCTACTCTAGTAGCTTCTCTATCATACATGACTAGAGATCCTATTAAAGATAAATACGACCTCTACAAGCAATTGATACTCTCACTTAGCGTATGTTCCCAACAATAAACAATAAGCAAGAATAACCAACAATTCAAAGCATAGGAATAACATAAAACAGTTAAGCAGGGAAGAAAAAATATAAACATACTGAACTAACTATTTAATGCAGACATATAATATTTCTATCCTATATGCCCATTCCTATACTACCCATCTCTCACAAAATAATAAAGTAAATAAAATAAACTAGAAGTATTAAAATAAATAACTAATAAATAATATATAAAATTTTAGAAATTATGAAAAGAACCGAAAAAAAATATAATAACAAAAATAAGAATTTTCGAACAACCGAAATTCGAACCGAATAAAAAAAAATTCAGACCTCTAAAAATAATTTGAACCAAATAAAATAAAATATTTAAAATCTTGAAAATGTTTTTGAAAAGTAATTTGAATACAACGAATAAGTAGGAGCTCAATTTCTATGAAATTCATTTTAAGTAACTAGCCGACAATTCTCTATTTTCTAAAATACCTTTTCAATATAAAACTTAGAGAATCATCAAAGCCGTGTGGTAACGTATCGGCTTATTCAGAATTTTGCAGCGGAAATAATAATAATAAATAACTTTGAAAATAAAACTTAGTCAACCAAAAGTCAACTCCAAAAGTCAAACCAACAATAAGTCAAAAGTCAACTATAATAATAATAAAGTCAACACAAGCTCTCTATGACTTCCCGAACCCATGATGCATCATCTTCAAACTTGTAATCGACGACGCTCCATTGATTCCGAGAGACTGCTCACCAAATGGGTCATCACAGGATCAATAAGGCATAGCCATGATCAACACATACACACAAAGCACGTAATCAGCAAAGTTGAGTACTACATAGTAAATAAATATAAAACCTAACATGATAATAATAACATTGGACAGGGATAAATAATAATATAATAACATAGCAGACTACTTTACTGAACTAAACACCACAACTAATACATTAATTAATTTACATGGAATAGGCAATGGAAAGAGTTGTCCAAACCAAATCAGTCTTCAATTTAGAAGACGAAGTACGGGCGCGATTCTGTACTCCCTTGACCTACGATATCGATGAACCTTTATATAAAAAATAGGACACGGTGATCAATCCGGTCCCAAGAAAAGCCATGGGCTACCACCATGTACTCCAACTCATACTAGTCCAACACCTCAGACGTGCACAAGTCAAAAGCTATTACTATTCACTTTCCACTTTAAGTGATTAATAAATTATTTGCTTGTTATGACTCACAAGTAGAACAAATAATATAATCATCAAAGATATATAAACTTCCATTTTTATCTTAGGATTAGATAAGGTGATCATCAACTTAACAACCCAAGAATAATTCCAATATTAAATCCATAACCTTTATCTATTTGTTGACCAAGTCAACAACCAACCAACCTTTCATAGGTTAAATAACCAACTTACCAAATAAGGCCCTCGGTCATCATAAAGTAGTTAAATAATCCAAAGGGAACAACATGATCCAAATCAAATATCCAATACCAACATAATTATTAATCCCTCATGTGAATTAATAAAAAAAAATTCCCAAATCCCATATGATTGCATCAATCATCCATACAAACATCAGATCATCATCATACCAACATGCTTCTCACAACGGCATAAAATATGCAAATCCAATTGAATATAAATCACATATGAACTAAAATAGTTTCCTATACATGTTACTATATAAATCTCATCCTTAGGACATTATTATACTAATTTCAACCCACACATAAGTATGTACGTACCTTGTGTAGACAAAGTTCGAGGCCACTTTAACAAGCTTATAAGTCGCCTAAAGAGTATTCTCCGCCTAATCAATAATCAACATAACCACAAATCAATACTCTTATAAATTTCCAGCAATATTAAAATACTTTAATTCCTCTTTACAAGTGTTAAAAACCTTTCCCATCATTAAAACTTCAATTATTAATACTCCCTAGTATAGTACTACTATACTAGTTGTTAAAAACCCTTAAAAACTCATACTTTGATCATGAAAACTCCATTATAAGCATAGTTATAAAATTTTCAGCAACTTATAATGTAATAAAACCCTTTTTAAACATACTTAAACATAATTAAAATCATAAGAATACTCAATTTCATAAACTATAATATACTACTATGATTTTCCAACTCATAAAACCCTAAAAATCCATGCTTGGATATTTAAAACCCTAGTTTAAACACAATTATTAAATCTGAAATTTTAATTACTTCATTACATAAACTACAAAATCTTAGATTTATATTTAAATCGTCAAACTATAACTTTAATCATAAACACATTAAAACAACCCTTAAAAATATAAACTTTGCATTAAATAAAACTCGAGGAGTAAGAAAATAACCAAAGAAAAGGAGGAAGGACCGGCGACAAGGGCGGCGCAAGGGCTGGTGGCTGGTTGCCGGCGGCGGTCGGCGGTGGCGGCTGGTGGCTGTTGCCGTCAATAGGAGGAGGGAGAAACCGAGAGAAGAAAAAGAGAGAAAAAGAAAGAGGAGAGAGTCGAAAGATCGGGGGAGGAAGAGAGAGAAAATAGAGTGGGAAATTTTGGGGTTTTGGGGGTTTATATAGTTACACCTTCTTGGGATTAGGAAAAGGTGTTGAGGCTTAAATAATATTTAATGGTTGGGTGATTTGCATAGTTGGGTTCCTCTAACCCAATTTAAATTCTCTTTACTAAACCAAAAGGTGTTTTAAGCTATTTAAATAATTTTCAAAGTATGACTAAATAAAATGTTTGACTATTTAAAATCATTAAATAATTTCTTTGACTTTCAAATAGTCAACCTTGTAAGGAATAAATCATTTAAACATTAAAATATATATAATATACATTAAAATGCATTTATAAAATTCCCAAATTTTCGGGGGATTATAGTTGATCTCCATACAAAATCAAAATATTTTAGTTGTGTAGACACATAATCGTGTCTCCCCATTTAAGGACTCAATGATGAAACATACCGCAGTCTTAATTGGTCCGACCCAAGGGGAGAGCAGTCTGAATAGCCAGGCCCAAAATTGTCTTAAAGTGTAAAGCTTATTTATAATAAAGATCCATCCAAAATCCTATTTAATTATTCCTAATAATTAATTGTATTTTGAGCCCATAAAAATATTTTGAGCGCAATCCTTTGAAAAGCCCAATTAATTATTCATGATAATTAATTGTTATTTTAATAAATATTTTTAGAAAGAAATAAATATTTTCAATGATATTTTTAAAGTTGAAATCGAATTTTGTCTCATAAAGTTGATTTTCAAATTTAAAGGATAACATAAAATCATATAAAAACGCATTTGAGAAAAAGGTTGTCAAAGCATGTCTAACGCAGGCGGTGCACCTGGAGTGCCACGTGCGCGCAGCGCATTGGCTAAGCCTCGTCAGGCGCACCAATCTGCGTCTAACACGTGTCTCTGTACGTGTAATGCCCCGATTCTTAAGAGCGTTTTATTTAACGTTAATTATAAGTACTAAGTTAATTATATTTCGAAAATTCTTATTTTATTTGGGTTAGAGTATGAATATTTATTGCTATCATGTTTGTAATATGTCTATTTATTTAATTTTATGAAGTTATTATTATTAAATACATTTTTGGTTTTAAATATCCAAATGAGTTGAATGGTGTAAGGCTATATATGTCGAAGTTTCCTTATATGAAAACCAAAACCTCAAAACCTCCAAAGTCCTCCCTTTTGTCGATTTAATTAGAAAAACCAAAACCCTCAAATCCTTCCTTCTCTCTCTCCCCGTGAAGACCGAAGACTCCAAACCCCAATTTCCTCCCTCTCACCTGTGAAATTCTCTCCCCATATTTCTCCTTCGTCGCCGTTCTGCTCGCTGGAGCCGTGCCTGCCCCCCGTGTTTTCTCTCTCCTCTATTCGCGATCGAGGTTGTTGTTGTTCGTGGCTGTGGCGCTCGTGCACCGTTTTTCTCTCTCCTGCGTCTGAAGTTTGTTGTTGTGTGGTGGCGGTGCCACCGCCGTTGTTCGGGTGTTGCCACCACGAGTCGGAGCTCGCCGGTGTGGTTGGCCCTACTTCTCTCCCCTGCTAGCGTTATTCTCTCTCCTCTTGCTGTTTGATGCTGCGTGGGTATGGTGGTCTTGTCGTTATCACGCCGCCGCCACGCCGCCCTCTCCGGTTGTAGTGTCATCTGCTGCTGCTTCTTGTTGTTGTTACTGCTTTCTTCTTCTTCCTCTCTTTGCTCTATGAGGTACTACCCCTTCTCCTAACTCAACTTTTCTTCTCTATGTAATTGCATAGCTTTAATGCTCATAATTGTTGAATTCTGAAATTTGAGTTAATTCAATTACTTGATGATATGATTGTTTGTTTGATGTGTTCCATTACCTGTTGTTTGAATCTTGGGATTTAAGTATTTGGATTGAAATGTATAATATCCTGGTTCAATTAATCTTCAGTGATGATTAGAAAGGGGCTCAAGTGCAAACTTCAGTTTTGGGAAAATGTAAAATAAAGTGAGGGTTTGTGTATCATCCATAAGATTATATATGTCGATTATTAAACCAAGTAAGATGTGAAGTTAAGTAAATTTAAGGGTTGATGGTCACTAAAGCATATTAATTCTTGAGTTAATAAAGTGAGTTATGATCCATTGAAATTGTCTTGAATACTAATAACCCATACAAATGATATATATGTACCATATATTAATTCAGAGCATAACTAAGTCTAAGTCATTTAAGTAAACTGTCATTAGTTAACTTCTAATGAGAGAACTATGATCGTCATGGATGATGTTACACCGAATATAGGATAGTTTTCCCGAGTTTGTCGTTGTTGATTGAGATTGGTGGAGATAAATTATAATTCGAGATAAGATGACTATAAGACAAGGAAAGCTGATAGTCGATGTTATCGACTTGTCTACATGCAATATGACTTACATGTATTATGAATGGCGAGATGTGAATTATATAACAAGAAATGACATATGTGAAACCATGATGTTATGAAAAAGGTCTTATGCTATGTTCCCGTAAATGATCTGAAAGTATGAAATGATTATTATGACGTTTATGTTACTACTTTGCTATGTATTTCTGATATACTTAAGGTGATGAGTTATGTTTATAAATTCCCGATTACGCGAAAGTATACGTTATGATTATACTGAAACGATCTGAAGGTATAGAAAGTAACGTTTACTGGTAGCACCCACAATTCCTTTCTAAGTATGTTTTAGGATTTCACGCATTATGTTATTGTTATATGGATAGTGGGATATAAAATGTTTTTATGAATATGATGATTAGTGATGTTATGAAGGAATTTTATAAAATAACTATGATGTTACGAAAGTACGATCATGATTACGTGATGAATATGATTATGACTGTGTTATGTTTAAGATTACGTTTCATAATTACGATTACGATTATGTAATGTGACTATGATACGAAACTCGATAGAGTTAAGTGAGAGAGTATTATGTTATCCTAGGTTGTGCACGTCCCTTCTGGCTGCAACACCACCTTCTGATGGGGAACAACGTCCTTGGTAGCACCCGCATTATGGCATTATATGCCACCTTCTGATGGGGGACAACGTCCTCAGTGGCTCTGCCTTCTGTTACTATTGGCATTACATGCCACCTTTTGTTGGGGGACAACGTCCTCGGTGGCTCTGCCTTCTGTTACTATTGGCATTATATGCCACCTTTTGATGGAGGACAACGTCCTCGGTGGCCTTTTGCCTTCTATTACGATCTATGGCATTATATGCTACCTTATGATGGGGGACGAATGTTCTCAGTAGCTTTGCCTTCTGTTATATTCTATGGCATTATATGCCACCTTCTGATGGGGGACTTATGTCCTCGATGGCTTTTCCTTCCGTTATACTCACCAGTAACCAATGAAAAATGAAAGATGATAATGATTGATGATAAATTGTATAATTCAAACTATATGTTTTATGAATTTCTGATGATATGAAAGTATGTCTTCTGGTTTGATATGAAAGAACCATGATGTTGTACGACTCTGCTATGATTTCGGAAAGAACTTAAAAGTCATGAAACATGATGAATAATGTGAATGTTGCTATGTTGTGATGTTGTTATAAACGATATGAACATGTTGATGACGTGAAAGTCGTGGACACCAAAGCATGTGTTAAGAATGTTTTATGGGTAAGTACTCAGCGTTGTGGTGATGTATCTGTCAATATTTTGTTTTGTCACTACTGTGGCCTGTCACTTGGTGGGTAGCAGTGCTACAATAGTTTCAGGTTGAAGTTTTGGAGCATCTCTTCCCAGATAAAAGCAATTATATGATGGATCCAATGCACTTATGTATATGTTTTCGAGGTGAGGACGTTCCACTTTGTAACAGATAATAATAATGTTTTAGTTTTATTTCTGTTTCCTGGATGAGTGACAGTGCTCCTAATTCTCTTTAGCTGCTGCTCCGCGAAAGCGTTGAGTTCTGGAATTGGGAATATTTTTAATTGTAACAGGCTTCTAAACATTCTCCCATTTTGGGCTGTCCATTTTACAAGGGAAACTCTACCGAAATTTTTAGGAAATATTATTTAATTATTAAAGTGTTATTTTAAAGAATGGAGAATCAGAATAATGTCACTGTATGATAAGGTTAAATGTCGCCTTGTATTTTCCCTAAGTGGAAAGTACGGCGCTAACGCACCGACTGAGCTAAGTCTTGCGTTGCTAATCTTGATTAATTAACTTAATAAGGATGGATGAAAGTCGGGGTGTTACAATACGTCACACAAAATAGTGCGCCTAGCGCACTCTTTGTGTGACGCGCAGTTTGCTTTTCTATTATTTTCTGATATTTTTTACTATAAATAAGATGTGATTTCCTTGATCTAAAGGAAACTTTTTTCACATGCGACATACACACTTGAACACTTACGGATTCTCTCTAAAAACTCTCATACTTTCACATCTACAAACGCAGAAACATACATTGACAAACCTACAAAAACGCATACTTTCTAACACATATATTGGTATTTCTATCGATATTTAGGCTTCATGATTGCTCTTCTCGAAGGTCGTTATTCTCTCAAACCCAAGCCACACCGGTATATTATGAGGGTCCTTGAATAAATTTCTTATTTATCATATTGAAGTTATTAACAATTTCTTTCATGATGTAGATATTTAATATAAAAATCGTTCGTTTGTACATTCTAACCTATATTCTTTCTCTTTTATTTTCTTATACATATACTTACACTGTTTTTTTATACATGCTACATAGAGAAAGTGGAGAGTTTTTAAGAAAGGCAGAGAGAGAAAGTGGGGGACCACCACTTTTTTAATAAAAAAACATTTGTTAAGGAAACAGTATGGGTAATTTAAAGGAGAAAGTAGAGGACCACCAACTTTTTAGTAAAAGACGTTAGGTATCTGTTAGTGGTAAACATATTTCACCATACATAAATACTCATTCATTCACATCAACATCCCTTAATAATCATCATTCAATCATCAATCATCAATCATCAAACAAATGCAATACGAGTTAGGATCCTTTATGTATGAAGATTCGTAAAGTGAGGAGGATGCATTGGAATGAGAACTCATGCTAGATGTGAAAGGATTGCAATATAAAAAGAGTATTCCATCGCTTTAAAGTGTGACGGCCTTATAAAGAAAGCTGCTAGGGCCACAACAACTAGCGGCTAATGTTTTAGACGGGAAAAGGAGCTATTGAAAATTTAAAAGAAATCAGGGATACATGGTGCATTAAGGCTATGTTCAGTTCACCTTATTTTTGCTTATTTTAAATCAGATTAGATGAGATCACATCAGATCAGATCATGCTTATATTTAAAAACTTATTATTATTGTTATTATTATTGTTGTTGTTATTATTATTATTATTATTATTATTATTATTATTATTATTATTATTATTATTATTATTTATTACTTTTGTTATTTTATTGTTATTATTATTATTATTATTATTATTATTATTATTATTATTATTGTTATTATTATTATTGTTATTATTATTGTTATTATTATTATTATTACTATTATTATTAGTATTACTTTATATGATTACTATTAATATTAATACTGCTACTATTTACTAGTACATTTGTTCAAAAGGATTATTATTATTATTATCGTTGTTGTGCTTATTAATTATTAATATTGGTAATTATTATTAATGTCGTTGCTATTATTATAAATGTCATTGATATCACTATTTCAAGCTATTTGTGTTCAAGAAGAAGAATGTTATTTTAGCATTTGTAAGTGTTCTTTTTTTATATTTGTTCTAACAATATTGATTTGTGATGTTATTTTTTATGTTGTACATGTAAAGAACCTGATAATAGTATATGATGTTTATTTTTTTTAATAATTTTGGCAGAATAATATAAAGTATATGTTACTAGTTTATATAAAACATGAGTAGCAAGGGATAACCTAATGGTGTTGGCATCACCTTCAAATTTCCCCCTACACGGGATTTTAACTTGTCTTTGAAAACAAAAATTATATAGAACATGACAACGATATAAGAAGAATTTTTAACAATTTTGTTCAAGATCATATGATTATATATATTTATAGGTTTATTTATAATGAAAAAAGAACAATTGATTGATATAACAAAAAAAATGCTGTTAGTTAAATCCAAACATGCCATCAATATAAAAATAACATCTATCTTTTAAATTTTTTTTTAGGGGACATCTATCTTTTATTTTTAGAATGTGTTCTTTAAATATATTTTGTATGCTCTTTCAATATATGTTCTTTTTTTTTATTATCATTATATGTTCTTTTATTACTACCTAAATTCTTATTGTAAACGGACCTTAGACATGAACAATATGTTATTTTTACCATAAACAATATATTTTTTTAACCTCAAATATGTGTTCTTTTATTTTTAATTGTATGTTCATATACTATGTGTTCTTTTTCAAAAAAAAATTTATGCTATTATTATTATTATTATTATTATTATTATTATTATTATTATTATTATTATTATTATTAAAAGTTGTGCATAGTAATAAAATTATAGTAATAGTAATACTAATAATGAAATACAAAGTAATAATAATATTAATAATAATATGTTTTTATAAAAGATAAGTTCAAATTATATCAGATAAGTTCAGATTAGAAAAAATAATTTCAGATCAGATTAAATCAGATAAGTTCAGATCAGTAAAAATAAGGTGAACTAAACATAGCCTAAGTATCATATTATGGTGAAATATGTACCACTAACAAATACCTAACGTCTTTTACTAAAAAGGGAAAATAGATGTATTTTGAAGAAGTTGAAGGATATATGGTGAATTTCAAAACTTTGTCAGAGGTATATGGTGAATAAAATAATGATTAGGAAACTTGTCACTTATCTAAGTTACGAAATTTGGCAGTAGTCTTTATAAGGTTTTCCATTTCTTCTCACCATACTCACCAAATGATTTTGCTTGTTTTGACTTTGAAGTTAGTTAATAAAAACAAAATACTATGTTAGGGCAAAAGTACTAACAGACAGAAAATGACTTTGCTACTTGTTTCTGGGATAAGATGTGATTTCAAACCAAATTTTATTAAAATTCATTCTTCATATGAAATTGTGTTATAAACAAATAAAGATTGCATATAAAATTGCATGGCCTGCATCATCACAATATAATATTACAGTTTCCGTGAACTCAGTCAGCAAAGGTATCGGACCCACGACATAATCGCATTAATGACCGTTAGATCCAAGCATGATTTTGACCGTTACAAACCCCAAAAAATTCAAAACTTTAAAAAAGGCAAGATTTTCACCCACTTATTTTCTCTATTTCCACACACTCACTGTTTCGCTAAAAACTGAAAATCTTGGTGTTTTTAAGCAAAAAAGTAGTGCACATAGCCAAATTTCAAATTCAACCTCTCACCTTTCATTAACAGCCGTTGATTCCCCACCAATCAACGGTTCAGATCTCTCCAAAATATTCTCTCTTCAAAATTCACATAATCTTGAATACTCTCCCCCCTCTCTCTTTCTATTTCCATCTCTCTAAAATCCCCTGTTTTCCTCTGTTCTTCTTCCACTTCAAATTACGTCGATTTTTCCATTTAGATAACCAAGAAAATCATAAGGGCATGTTTGGATTGTGACAGAAAATCATAAAGGTTAGTGCAATAATAGAAATGCCAGTTTCAACAAGGTCTCATAATATGAAGGTTGAAGATGAATATGGAGGATCAACAATAACAACAGAGCAAACAGAGAATACAAAAATGGCGTATGCATTGAAAAACCCACATCATGGTTTGAAAGAAAAGTTAAAATCTTTAACCCTTTTATATGAGCAGCAAAAATTAGCTTCAAATGGTGGAAAAATCCAGAATTTAAAACCCCAAGATCAAAAATCTTCCCCTATTCCAGCTTTAGATCGAAATGGGTCCATGAGAATTGAAGATTATGAATTAAGAAAGCATAAATTTCCTCCAATTCCACCCGGAGATCGAAGCGATTCGACAAAAAAAGAGGAGACAGAATCACTACCACTACCACTACCACTACCACTACCACCAACAACAACAACAACAACAACAGCAACAAGAAGAACAAGAACAACAGAAAGATCAGGAAGTGAAAGAAGTCCAATGATGAAAGAAAATTCAAAGCCAAATGCAAGAGTGACAAAAACTTATGTGATACCCAAATCCCCAAATGCAGGTATAGATGATAGAAAGGAGAATGTGGCAGGAAACGGGGATCGAATCGTCGGGTTTACGTGCCCTCGAAAGGCGGCAGTTTCGAGCACGGTGGCGAGGAAATTGTCATTGGGATCACAAATGGAAGGAAGAGGAGGAGATAGGAGAATGTCATCAGGTCAAGAAATGGATCCCCTGTTTCAGAGGCAGAGTATTAGGAGTAACAATAGCAGGGTTTTGGTGTTTGTTAGGCTTAGGCCTATGATGAATAGAGAGAAAGAAGCCGGGTGTCGAACCTGCATTCGGATTCTTAATCGGAGGGATGTTTATTTGACTGATTTTGCTTCGGATAATGATTATTTGAGGTTGAACAGATTGAAAGGAAGACATTTTTCTTTTGATGCTTCTTTTCCTGAGTCTGCTTCTCAACTTGATGTTTATTCTACAACGTGAGTTTTACTCTCTTTTTTGTACTACATTCTTATTTTGAACTCTATTTTCATATGTTTGTTCAATGATTTTGATCTTTGTTTGGGTTGGTTTTGAATCCATTTATTTGCTAATTTTGATTATAAGTTCTTGTTTTTCCCATATGAACATTTTTAGTTCAGGACGATTTTCACTCAAAGGTAATCTGAGCTAGATTGTTTTTTATGTTAATTAGTCAACATTACTAAATAAAGATACAACTTTTTAAATGTTGAATTTGATCAACGTGCTCCCCATTATGGGCTTGATTGATCTAGGTAGAAGGTCAATATCTGCAAAGAATTTTATTTATATAATTTATTTTGCCGATTGAATATGAAGCTGCTAATAAATTATAAGTGCATGTTTGGTTTAACTTGTGGAATGGAATCAAATTGAGAAGGAATGTTATTAATAATAGTTACTGAATGTTCGGCTTCACTATGGAAAGGAAACACTTTTGGAATTGAGCAAGATAAGATATGTGTTACCATAGGATTAAGGAGGATAATGTAATGTATTATTTTAAGATTGAGGATGGTAATAATTTGGAGGAATTCGTCACCCTAAAAAGATGGAAACAATTACCCCGCCCCTCGTACCAAACAACATGTAACAGAATTGGTTTATTGTCTCCGTTTTCAACAATTTTACAATCTGATACCAAACATACTCTAATTCCTTCTCTTAGAAGAGTATTGACTATTTCAGGAATTATTATCAACTTCAGCAGGTTAAGATTGAAGTAAAATACTACTTTGTTCTTTAGATGAATTATATCTAGTATCACCTTAAGGATTCAAGATAAAATTCGAACAGATCAAAGTGAAGTACTACTTAATATAATGTGTAATATGTTAACAATATGTTACTGATTGCATGTACTAAGAAAAGTAGTAAGTTATAGATTATCACATAACCATTTACACAAGGTTGTTTGTTTAGGATATCATTCAGCCAAAAGAAATGGAAAATTTCAGCAGGATTGAAATTTAAAATTGTTGAAATTCCAGAACAGCAGATCTTGTCGAAGCTGTGTTGCAAGGGAGGAATGGATCAGTATTTTGTTACGGTGCGACAGGAGCCGGAAAAACTTACACAATGCTTGGAACAGTGGAGAATCCAGGAGTAATGGTGTTGGCAATCAAGGATTTATTTACCAAGATAAGGCAGAGAAGTTATGATGGTAATCATGTTGTCCATCTATCTTACTTAGAGGTCTATAATGAGACTGTCAGAGATTTACTCTCTCCTGGAAGGCCTTTGGTTCTTAGAGAAGACAAACAGGTATTTTTTCTGTCCTGTTGTTTTTGCATACTCGCACTAAATAGCCGAGTGATACACTTGGACATATACCCATGTCCGACATGTATTCCAGAGTCCAAGTTACATAGCTTTACAATATGTGATCATTAGTGATGACAACTTAAGGTGAGAGGCTAAGATAACGTGGTTTATGTATCCTGTAGGGAATTGTGGCAGCTGGTTTATCACAGTATAGAGCTTATTCTACAGATGAGGTGATTTTAATTCCTTTTGATGTGCCTTGATGCTAATTACCAGATCAGTGAGAACTAGGACTAAATTGTGCTTATATGTCACAGGTAATGGCGTTACTTCTTCAAGGGAACAAGAATAGAACTACTGAACCAACTCGAGCAAATGAGACATCTTCTAGATCCCATGCTATACTTCAGGTAACTACACAAATAATTTGAATTATTAGTTATTATGAGTTATGGCTAAAAACTTCTTTAAAAATACTTGAACTTACAAGAATTTGTTTTAGTGTGTGAATTTATCTTGGGTTACCCTTCCGGACTTCTTTGCCTTGAAACTTTTTTCTACATGAAAAATAAATCCTTCTCGAAATCTATAATTGGAAGATGGTTTACTAGTTTATACTAGTTCATACTTAAGTTATGTTCTTTTCACCTGAAATAAAGTATTCTGTGAAATTTACAAGTTTTGGTATGGTCTGGTCATACGCTAATCATGGAAAATGAAACAGAACAATGACATATAATGAGCTGTATTGTCCAGGTTATGATCGAATATCGAACGAGAGATGCTTCAATGAATGTGATCAATCGTGTAGGAAAACTTTCGTTGATTGATCTAGCTGGCTCAGAGAGAGCCCTAGCTACAGATCAAAGAACCTTGAGATCAGTGGAAGGTGCAAACATAAACCGCTCACTTCTTGCACTTAGCAGCTGCATCAATGCCCTTGTTGAAGGAAAGAAGCACATACCCTATAGGAATTCCAAGCTCACACAACTTCTTAAGGATTCCCTTGGTGGAGCTTGTAATACAGTTATGATTGCAAATATCAGCCCTAGTAACCTCTCATTTGGTGAAACACAAAACACTCTTCATTGGGCTGATCGTGCCAAGGAGATCCGAAACAAGGTACTCAAATTTACTCTTCAAATCATAAGACTCAACTAAATTATTGCGGCTCAAACTTTAAAATTCTGATCGTGATGTTATTCCTAATATACGTAAAGAGATATTCTTATGTGCGATCTTGTTGGATTAGTCACACTAAACATATGTGGTCAAAGTTGTGCAATGGAGACCGTGAAAAATCAAATGTTGCAACTAATAACAAATGGAGTAAGTATATCCTTTCCTGATTTGTTCTGTTTGATTTACAGGTATATGAAACGAATGAAGAACTAGTGCAAGATTCAGAATCTGATGCTGATCAAGCTAAGCTGTTACTCGAAGTACAGAAGGAAAACCGAGAACTTCGAGTACAACTAGCAAGGCAACAGCAGAAGCTATTAAGTCTTCAAGCTCAGTCTTTAGCTGCAAATTCCTCACCAACTCCTCCTTCTGCTCGTTCTATTCTAACTCCGCCTCCTTCATCAAACAAACAAAGGCCGAAGACTCCATTACGAAATACACCAGAACCAAATAAGAAGAAAGTATCTGAAGAAACTGTAAGAGAACTGCAACAGGTGGTAAGAACATTGGAAGGAGAGATGGAAAGAGTGAAAAAGGATCATGCATTGCAAATGAAGAAAAAGGATGACAAAATCAGGGAGCTAACAGCGAAATTAACTAAAGGGGCGAGACCAAGAGATGAAGGGTTGAAAAGCATAATTACTAGAACAAGCTTAAGGCCAAAAGAACCCAATACAGGAGAGGTAAAAGCTCCTGGTCATAGGTTCTTGTCTCCTGCACCAGCGGCGAAGAAAAGGACTTTCTGGGATATAACAACAGCTAATAGTCCTTCAGTCACAACCTTGAATGGCAGAAAAACAAGAAGCCATGTTCATGCTGACCCTATAGGTCCACCTTCCATGCTCCTTCAGGTATATTGATCTTCATATCTTTATTATTTAATGCAAATAGATCCTCGCGAAAACAGAAAAAGGAAAAGAAAAAATATCAACCTAAATAAACCATCTATTTGTTCTGATTTGTATAAATCCATCTCATAACTTCAAAATTGTCTAGATATGGGGAAAAAAAAATATACTTCCAAAAAATTTGTAGTCATAGAAAATTGCTTATAAACAAAACATGTGGTTTTTGAACAGATTAACATGTATCTCTTGGACCTTTTTATTTATTTTGAAAAAACTGACATAAATTATCCTAACTTTCACCCATCTCCTCAAAATAATCCCAATTATTGATTTGATTTCTCAGCAGTAGAGTCCGGAGTTTCGGGAAGGCCTTCTCAAAGAATTTCGAAAATTAGGAGTATTTTGGGAACACCACTGAAAGTTAAGATTTTCATGTCAATCATATCCCAAGTTTCACCCATCTTCTCAAAATAATCCCGACTATTGATTATTCAGTAGTAGTCCCAAGTTTTTGGAAGGCCTTCTCAAAGAAGTTTCAAGTTTAGGATTATTTTGAGAACACCACTGACAGTTAAGATTTTTCATG
Organism: Beta lomatogona; assembly: GCA_947646795.1. Classification (NCBI taxonomy): domain Eukaryota; kingdom Viridiplantae; phylum Streptophyta; class Magnoliopsida; order Caryophyllales; family Amaranthaceae; genus Beta; species Beta lomatogona. Next base: position 310,433 of record CANSNZ010000946.1, read on the forward strand.
TCAGTCTTTCCTTTTCTTATTGGGTGTGTGTATATTAGTTTGTTCTGCTACTGATGCAGCTTGCACATCCATGTATGTGGTCTGTGTTGATCCTCGGACTACACATCGCCAATTACATCATACAGCCAGGTTTTGCTCGGCACAGACTTAGTCCCTTCAAGCAGTGATAGAGAATGCAAACAGATCATGCATGACATACAGATTCAAAATTTAACTTTACTGATCATAAGTTCAGATCAGGAATACATTCAACTAGCAGCCTGATAGTTGGTGATTCGAGACTTCGAGCTCGAAGACAGAACATTCCTTAATCTGCCTGGTGCTTTTGTTTTATTTACTCAACCAAGCTTGAAGGACAAATGAATAAACAAACAAACAGATTCAGTTGAGAATGAGTTTATATCAAATTATGAGTGTGGTTCACAGGTTCAGCCATAAAATGCTGCAGAATTTGTATCTTTGTTAGTTGATAGGCCCCATTTTCTAGTTAGGAAGCCATTGCTTTAGGGATTTCCTGTAGAGAACATATTCATTTTTTCATTCTTTTTATTATGAAAATTTTTATATGGGTCTCTCCTTGTTAGATAGGGACCAATGGCTTCTTGATAAAATTTCAGATACTTACTGCTGAACTCTCTAGTTGTGCTTCCACAGTTCCATATACATTGGCAGCCTGTTTGGTAGGAGGTAATGAATGGTGGTAATGGTAATGATTGTGTGTAATTTTGTAAGAGAAGTCTTATGTCAATGGTAATATTGTCTATCCCCGTAACATCTTGTTTCTTCATAAAGTTTCTATCATCAGTTACCACTTTGGGAGGTGACGTTGAGTACTCCTGCAAGTTTATATCAAATTGTATTTCTTTGCCATGTATCAATATCTAGTTTCTCTTATAAGATTACATTAAAATTCATTATCTTTTTTTTTTTGAAGGGAACTCCAAAAGGGAACTAATTCATTAAATTATCAACTGCAAAACCAACAATAGAATCCGGGAAATCCTCCTCCCAACACCTTTTACCAATTTCCATGGGTTGGAAATGAGCTAAAGCATGGGCAACTCTATTCCCTGTTCTCTTAACAAAAGACCAAACTACCGACTTAAAACAAGAAGATAAAACAACAATATCATCCAAGACTAAATGAGAATCACTAAAGCCTCCACTTCTCTTCGTCAATGCTTGAATAAATTGAAGACTATCACTCTCCACAACCACCTTCGCGAAGCCTTGATCTTTAGCCACCAACAAACCTTCGTAGACCGCTTTGGCCTCCGCCACCCTCGTCTCCCAGCTCACGGTCGACTGCATAGCAACACCACACAACAGCTCGCCCAGCTCGCTACGCCCAACAACACCCAACCCGGTACCAATCTCACCCAACATACCTACATCTACATTAATAATTATCAAGCCCGCATCAAGAACCCCCCACGCCGAGGGGTGTGAAACCCCATCCCCCGCCTGCTTCCTCGTCTCGGCCATGGCTTCAATGGCCTCCTTGCATGTCTTCCTTGCATATGCAACAATCTAATCCGGAGCTGAGACATCATTCTCGATGATAGCTTTGCACCTTGCCCCCAAATCGCCCAACACGTTGTTAAGAAGAGATATACCTCATCATACTATAGCACTTTAAAAATGCTAGTCCACCAATCAGCCACCTTAGTACTGCCCCTAGGCATTGTGTGCGCTAATCCGCAAGCCTCCCACGCCCTAGCGCCCGCCCACACCCAACCAACGCGTGCAGCCCTCCTCCTCATCCCCGCACAACACACACCTTGAACCAAAGAACCAGGATTCTATGACTTAGCCCAACCCTCGTTGGGAGTGCATCCAAACACACCCGCCCAGTGAATAGCTTGATTCGAGGGATTATCTTCGCACTCCACACTTTCTTCCACAATTTTGTAGTACATGACATAGACTCCTCCGAACTACTCCGCACATCACCAATCAAGGCTTTATATGCCGACCTCACCGAGTAAGACCCATCCTTCTCCAAATCCCAACACAACCAATCCTCCGGAAGTCTATGACTAACTGGAATGCTCAAAATTCGATCCATCTCAAAAGGTAAAATCAAAGAAGTAAGAAGATCTTTCTTCCATGTCCTACTTATTGGATCAATCAAAACACCCACTTCAACATCAATATTCGCTTCACCTCTAGGAGACAAGATCTTCTGAGATTGAGTGCCCGGAATCCAAGGATCAGACCATATCTTTATACTTTCTCCATTCCCTACTCTCCAGCGTAACCCTCTCCTCAACACGCTACGCGCCTCCTAAATGCCCCTCCAAGTGTAACTAGGCGATGAACCCAACTCTGCTTCCATGAAAGTAGAGTGCGGATACTATCGAGCCTTTAAATTCTGTTCAGCAAGACTTCCATGTGACATAGCTAGCCTCCAAGCTTGTTTGCAAAGTAAAGCCCAATTAAACTTTTTCATATCGCAAAAACCAGTACCTCCCTCTTCTTTAGGCTTACACAACTTCTTCCAGGCAATCCAATGAATTTTTCTCTCATTATGCTTTTGACCCCACCAGAACTGAGAAATAAGGTCCCTCATCTCATCACAAAAAGAGGATGGAAACTTGAAAACTCATCGCGTAGGTAGGGAGAGATTGGGTCACTGCCTTTATCATAGCATCCCGACCAGCTTTAGATAGAACCATCCCCTTCCAACCCTGGAGCTTCTTCCATAGCTTCTCCTTAACTCCTCTAGTAATCACCTTCTTCAAATGACAGACCACCGTAGGCAAACCAAGATACCAATCATGAATATCTACTTCCCGAACTCTAAGCGAATTTGAAATAGACTGTCGCTTAGGCCCCGGCACCCCGTGGCTAAATGAAATGGTAGTCTTTTCAAAGTTCACTTTTTGTCCAAAAGAGAGCTCATAAATATTCAAAGCTTGCTTAACGGCCTCTGAATCCTGCAATGAAGCTCTAGAAAATATTATGCAATCATCAGCAAATAACAAGTGATTAACAGATGGAGTTGTAGGAGCCAATTTGATGCCTCTCAAGGAGTTATCTTTTTCTGCCCTGCGCAATAGATGAGAAAAAACCTTTGCACGCAAAATAAAGAGATAGGGGGACAAAGGATCCCCTTACCTAATCCCTCTATTAGGAGCAAAGTCCTTCGTAGGCTTCCCATTCACCAATACAGCAAAAGTGACTGAACGAACACAATCCATAACCCTATTCTTCCAGCTTGTATCAAAGCCAAATCTCACTAACACAACATCTAAAAAGTCTCATTCGATCCTATCATAGGCTTTCGACATATCAAGTTTCATTGCTAGTCCCCCTTCCGCACTTCTAAGGTGCTTCATATGATGAAACAACTCATGAGCAACTAGATTATTATTTGTAATCAAACTGCCCAGAGTGAAAGCACTTTGATTAACAGATACAATCTTATCTAAAAACAACTTGAGACGATTAGCAAGAACGTTCGAAACAAGCTTTATACCACATTATACAAAGAGATAGGCTTAAAATCCGTCATATACTCCGAATTACCCTTCTTAGGAACAAGAGTAATAAAGGTACGATTAAGATGAATAGGAATCGAGTCACCTCTGAGGATTTCAAGCACCATATCTGACACAAAAGGTCCCACAATATGCCAATATGATTGAAAGAACATCGGACACATACCATCAGGGCCCGGGGGCCTTAATTGGGTGCATCTAGCTCAGAGCAACTCGGATCTCTCCCTCCTGATATTCAACCTGCAAAATGTCATTCATCTCCCCAGTCACACGAGCCCGAAAATGATGAAGAGATTCCTCGATCATCGGAGGATTAGAAGAGGTGAATATGGTCTTGAAGTAATTCACTACCACACTCCCCACATGCTTATCCCCCACAAATTCAACATTGTTTTCATCTTTAATGGATCGAATGGTGTTCTTTTTTCTTCCTGGCGCTCGTTGGTGAAAGAACTTAGAATTTTTATCACCTTCAGCAAGCCACAGAACCCTAAATCTCTGCTTCCAAAAACTCTACTCAAGAGCTAACAGATTAGCTATCTCCCTTAGAATGCACTTCCTTGTTTCCATCTGATGACTAGTAAGCCCTCCAGAATTCAACTTTTTCAACCCTTTTCTCTTATTTTTTAACTTCTTAAAAGCCAGCCCAAACTTCTCATTCCCCCACTGCTTCAGATCAGCAGCGCACATCTCAAGCTTCGAGGCCAAGGAAGAGCCTTTAAGCCAAGCATTAGCTTTCACATTCTCACACTCACCCCCCTTCACCCAAAACTGCTCAAAACGAAACGGTTTATCCCCCAAAATAGCTCCGAAATCACGATGCCAAAATATGAGCTTAATCGGAGCATGGTCCGACTCCGACCACTCACGATCAAGATGGAGAAGATGACTTGTCGGAAACATATCAAACCAGCTGCCAGTCCCCAAGACTTCGATCCAATCGACACTGAATATTCTCCTCCTCCTCCCTACCATTATCATATGTAAACTCATAGCCCAGAAAAGATCCCTAGGCCCACACATCTACTGCTTCACTAAAATTAGTCATTTCCCCCCCCTTTTCTCACTCAAACGCAAAATCTCGTTAAAATAACCCAAACAAAGCCATGGGATCTCAGAATGAGAAGCAAGAGTTCGCATCAAACTCCACGAAAGATGTATGTTTTGAACCTCCGGCCACCCATGGAAACCAGTACACCTCCACTTCTCCGCACCCAAACCTTCTCGAATCTCCTCATTGATATGATGAACCGACATAGATAGCAACATCACATCCAGCTCCGTCCTCCATAGCATAGCAAGCCCACCCGACCTCCCCATAGAATCCACCGCCAACCAATCAAAATCACCAAAGTGTGTCTCAACTCTCTCAAACTCCGCCCTACTTAGCTTCGTCTCTAATAAAAATACCATCGACGGGGCCTCTCTCCGGATTAGATCCCGGAAGCTATTAACTGCAGAGGGGTTGCCCAACCCTCTACAGTTATAGCTCATGATACTCATTGGGCTCGGCGGGTCTGATCCAAGTCAGACCTCGCCTCGCGCCATCCCGAACTATTAAAATTCAAGAACAACTTCTTGGACATCGACGGAATCTCTCCTACTTCATCCACCATCCCCAACATACGCTTCGCACCCTCCACCTCCACCACCTCATCTGTTTTGACCCCCTCCATCACATCCACTTTCTCCTTGCCAATTTTCGCCATCCCGCCCTTTTTTGCCCCCTCCATTCCTCCACTTCTCCCAGTCGTGAGCGCCACATTGACACCCCCTCCCCAATTAGCTCTTTCTCTACCTCCTTTAACCCTCCATGTCCCGCATCCTCCTCACCATTACTCACACGAACAATAGGCACCTTCTCCCCACCATCACCTACGTCTTGCTCCTCTCCACACACCACATCACACTCCACCCGATTCTTTCTTGCCCTCCCTCTCACCCATCTCTTCTTCACCTTCTGTTCCCCCACCCCATCAAAATTGTCTCCATCCTCTCCCACTGCAGCAGTGAAAAACTCCCCTCCCTCACCTACCTTTCCTACCCCAGTTGGTCCCAAAAATCTTCCCTTCCTCTCAACAGTGACTGGATCATCCTCGGACGAATGAATCCTCTCCCCCTTGGTTTTCGGTTTTCGGTTTTCGGTTTTGGGACAAACAAATCCCGTCGACACGCCTTCACCTCCTCGACTTCATCCAGCATTTTTTGCACCCCCCTACGAGATGTCGCCCTCAAAGCTTTACTCCACCCAATTATCTTTGCTTGGTCATTTTCATCATCCACGTTACTACAATCACGTTCACTACGTCCAATGGTTCCACATAAAAAACAGCAAAATGGCAATCTTTCATAAGCAAGGTCAACATGAATAATTCTCCCATCCTTTCCTTTAACGTTTTGGAAACGACACAAAAGTTTGGTAATGTCCATGTTAGTTCTTACTCTCCGATAATTGTCAAGGTGCACAATATTATATTCTATGTCCATAACTTGACCTGAATTTGAGGCTAACGCCTTACATATTACAGTTGATCCGCAATTAAAGTGCAAATTTTTAAGCCGAATCCAGAAAGGTGAATGATTTAAGATTACCTCCAATGGTTATTCGTTGCCCGTAATCTTGTAAAGCACCAAAAGTTGGTTATTGAAGCACCACGGTCTACCCTCCATTACCTTATCCTTATCCCTCCAACGGAAAAATTGGAACACAAAACGATTTGGACCAATCATTCGGATTACTAACCGCTTCGTCAAACCCCACACCTGCGTCATGGTACATTTGAAAGGCTTCCACATTGAAATTCTTCTCAGTCACCACACGACCCACTAGCAATAAAGAAACTTGTTCTGTCTCTTTGTCGCCTTCTAACGCAGCAGTATCAAAGACCTCGATCTCAGCATCATTGATTTTAAGGCGTTCACATCGTTCAATTAATTCCCCCTCCATGATTGAAGGAAGAAATTAACCCCTAGGGTTAGGTCGGGCCTAGGAAAAGGCGAGAGAAAACCTATCTTTCAAGGAAAGCTTTAGTTGTATATTAGGATCACTGATTAATATTCATTATCGATAGTGCAAAGAGATCGTGAAAGTAGAATAATCTCTTGTAAGAACTTAGAAGAAGAGAATAATTCCCCTCTATTCAGAATTAGTTATCACACGAGTGCTTTCATTTCTTTCAAAAAAATGTTATGTTTATAAAGTAAATGTAGCTTACATAATTAGCTTTCTAATTAAATCTATTATTAAAACAAATGAGTACTTTGTAAATCATGTTACATATTCTTAATCACCAGAGGTTGAAACAATAAGACAAATACCCGTGAAAAGAAATTTTGTGGCTATATTCTTAAGTAAAGGAATGACTCTCAGGGCCTGTTCTCCCCAGCTTATTTTCAGTTCAGTTCAGTTCAGTTCAGTTCAATTCAGTTCAGTTCAGTTCAATTCAGTTCAGTTCAGTAGTTTTATGCCGAAGAGAACAGGCCCTCAATCTCTACAAAGGCGTACCTACTAAATCAATTCTTTGTCTGGAATAAAGCAAACGTTCCACAGTGGCTCTAGGTCTCATGTGAAGACAAAGATTCATCCAGATTTCTTTAACAATTAAAGGAAAAATCTAACAAGAAAGCAAAATCTGAAAAAGGAGATAAGTATTTATTTGCCAGTAGCATATTTAGGGATTGTGGCAATCTCACTTTCTCTTAAGGAGAAAAGCAAAATTTGTGTGTTCTTATTTTGGGTGTCTCATCAGAGCCTCAAGGAAATGTATGTTTACACCTTTTTATTTTTTTTATTTTATTTATTTTTTTTTTTTGACAATGGTGGAAGGAAGAAACAAAGCTGAACATTAAGGGGGAGAGGGGAGGTGAATCCTAAACAAGTTGTAGCAGTATTTTTTGCCAAATAGTGTGCAGAATGAATTTGTTGACCATTCACCTTTAATAATAGGCACCATTGAAATTCTTTTGCAATGTTACACCTTTTATGGCAGGAGTATACTCAGTTCATTTCTCCATCATACTTGTGAAATTTTGCATTTAGTATGAGTTGTAAAAAAGCAAGTTTATCTAAAAAATAAAAACAAAATATAATAACTCAAATGTAAACGCCAAAAAGAATACAATATCTTTTTTTAATTTGTATATCAGCGTAGATACTATATAAACAGTTAGTCTTAAATATCTCAAACACTCAAATTACTTCCTCTATTATATAAATATTTTGCAACACCAGTTTGAAATTAGTTGCTATATTATCTTTTTTTGGCATTTGTTTCCCTTTTTTGCTCTTTTATCACATGAGCTATCAGCTACCTATATATCTTTGCCAATTATGTTTCCTAAATTTACTGACGTATTCGGTATTCCCATTTGTTTCAAAAGATAAAAAAAAAAAACGTATGTATAAAGTATCCAACTGATGTGTCTATTATATCAAGAACTCTTGAGGACTTGGTTTATATACAGTTACAAAAAAAATCCTCAAAAACATAAACTCAATTTTAACAATTTCTTTTCTTTAGAACTATCTCTAACTCTCTTACCCTTCTATTATCATGAACTGTTATACAAATTCAACTTTCTCAACTTATTTTTCTATAGAAAAAATACAACCAACACTCTCAATTTAGTTGCTTTGAAATTACATTGTTGCACTATCTAGATGTTTTTTTTTTTGAAATTAAAAATTAATTCATTGATTTAAAGTCATACGGCATCTACAATAGAAGTCAAAACTAAACAAATACATATCAAAATGAAATTAATACAATTCTAATATGACAAAACCACGATCGTTGAGTAGATCTAACACTTCTGAAAACCCTCGTCTTTCACATCGCTGTCTGATGCAGCCTTCTGCAAGTGGGTCTATCGATCTTTTGTAGTTTTGAAGTAGAACTGGATCCAATTCAAGTGATTGTAAACGAAGTACTGACATCTGTTGCAACCCCGCACAAATTTCAATCAACAAATCAACCTCTTGAATTACACAAAAACCCAAAAATAAAGTCTCTAAACTCTCACATGGAGAGAGATAAAACCCAATATATGGGTAGATATAACCCAATAAATGGGTAGAAAAACTCTCCATTAAAGAGAGACTGAAGTTTATTAGAAACATTAACATAAAAAACTAGTAACAAAAGGAGAAAAGGGGCTTACCACCGCCCAAAAGGGTGGCGGTAGCCCCTAGGTTGAAAAATAGGGTTTTGTGGGAGAGGAGAGAGAAGAGAGAAAAAAGGGAGAGGAGAGAGGCTTAATTTTTTCTTTAATTGTACACTATCTAGATGTTTGTTAAACATAGATTATGTCAAATTTTTGTTTACAATAACTTTTTGAACAAGTTTTCTTATATGTTATTTGATGTTATTAGATTCAACACAATTTAACTTCATTTTTGCTTTCGCACGCATCGAGTGCATGTAAGACTATTAAGAATTAATATATCCCGTGAGCATCAAATCCAAGTGAGGGGAACATTAAGAGAATAATTATTTTTACTTCGTAAGGTACATGTTCTAGCCTGGTTCACCTAAGAGTCTGTTATATTCCACTTATTTTTCATAAATTTTTTTATTACTGTAAACTAACTAGTGACACTCTTAATAAGAATAAAGTTGGTGGAAGAGTATGAAATAGTGTGAAAGTTTGCAATTTTAGCTCACCTAATGTGAATGCTAGTAGTTTATAAAGTAGATGTAGGCCAAGTGAAAACCCAACTAATTTAGAAAAATTAGTGTTGTTGCCATTACTCATTACCTAATGCTGTAACACCTTTCTCTTTCGAACATAGCACTTGTACAGCTGCCATAATATTCTTGTATATGCATGGTCCCAGCAAGTCCAATTACCAAGCTCTTAATTAGATTCAATGCTATGAATTTGATATATACTTTGGAAATGGCCTGAGTACAGCTTTATTCACTCATTAGCTAATTGCCTATTTTAATGTTCAACGGGCCTGTGATTATAGTTGCCCTGCTTTTCGCAAATTATTTCACGGTCCCGAAATCATAATGAGTATTAAGGTGTTGGATCACAATTTTGAACATATAAAACAATGTGGCTAGATATTTCTTAGCCATTCGTGTCATTGGGGAGGCACATATTGATTCTAAAGTCCTTAGTAGTGGTCGTATATCTATCTATATTAATATATTAAAAGGTGTTCCTAAACATAGAATGGTGTCACGTGTTGCTTTCCCCTAGGGTGTTTTATTCCATGTGATCCACATATAACAAATTGAAATAGGAAATTGCATAGTATTAGATATGATCTCTTGATCACATGCAGTCAGGCACCTAGACTAAAAATGATACTCGATGTTATCATTTCGAAGGGAAAATATTAATAAATTAAAGACATAATTACCCGAGAAAGTAAAATATTGATAAATGAAAGATATAATTTCTAACGATAATTATAGTAGCAAAGGACAATATGCACTGTGGTAAGAAAATTGGGATAAGGAGGATCCTTGAGAATTTTTGAGATGCCGAGAAGGGTAGACTTTAAACCCACTTGTTTAGGGCCCGTTCGGTATTACTGTGGTTTTCTGTTTTTTGGTTTTTTGATTTTCAAAGTCATATGATATATGTCATATAATGAATAAAAAATTAGTCAAATTTATTGGGAACATGATGATTTTGAAAACTGACAACTAAAAAGTGAAAACCACTTTTTCTAGTTTCCTGTTTTTGGTTTTTAGTTTTCAAAAAAACTGAAAACTAAAAACAAAAAACGATAACGAACGGGTCCTTAAATAATAAGTATTACTTACCTATTCTCCTGTCAAAAAAAAAGTATTACTTACCTAGTTACCTATTCTAATGACACATTCTGTAATGCTAGCTTGTGTAAAAGTTGAGTCATTGAACTCTTATTGAGATGCATTTGAGGGATCCCACCACACTTGTAATTGAATAAGAATTGAGTATATATTCTAATGAATTCAACTTATGAAAACGGATGCACTTATTGGATTCACCGATTAAAAGAATTGAGAGAGGTTGAGCATATTAGTATATATGGTTATAGATGAATCTATGGTCTTGTGGGAGTTATTAACTAATAAGTATCATTTGATGAGTTCAGATACGTCAATATATTCCTAACCCTATTGACTAAGCCTAAGTGTTATTTTTGTGCATTATTTGAAGACTCACTGGTTTAGATATGAAGCTTAACCATCATATCTCCATTACAATACTTCTTACTTACAATATAGTTAACAAAGACCTAAAGTTTGAGTTTTCTTATGTTAAGGATCTAAATTTTCAACGGATTTTTCACCAGGTACCCCTGAGGTTTAACAATATTCACCTGGTACCCTCGCGTTATCAACAATTCACCTGGTACCCCTGAGGTTTGGTAAAAATTCATGAAATACCCCTGCCGTTAAGTTTCCGTCAACTTCGTTAGGTTTCCGTCCAAATCATGCATATTAACTCTAATTAACCCTAATTAAACTCTAATTAACCCTAATTAACTCTAATTAATCCTAAAAACACTAACTAACCCTAACCCAACCCCACCCCACCAATCCCCCCCACCAGCCCCCAACCCAACCCCAACCCCACCAACCCCCACCCAACCCCAACCCCAACCTCACCACCCCTCCCCCGCAGCAGCCCACGCGAGTTCCCCTCCCCCCTCTCGGCGCCCCAACGCAGCCCCTCCCCCTCCCCTCGACCTTCCTCGCGTCTCCCCCTCCCTCCACATGTGAACTCCCCCCACCCCTCCCTCCACCTGCGAACTCCACCACCTCTCCCCCACCCCTCCCTCTACCCGCGAACTCCACCACCCCTCCCTCAACCTCGCGAACTCCCTCACCCCCTCTACCACCCCTCCCTCCACCTCGCGAACTCCCCCACCTCTCTCCCCCACCCCTCCCTCCACCTCGCGAACTCCTCCACCCTCCCCTCAACCTCGCGAACTCCACCACCCCTCCCTCAACCTCGCGAACTCCCCCACCTCTCCCCCACCCCTCCCTCCACCTGCGTACTCCCCCACCCCCTCCACCACCCCCGCGCGAAACTCTATTCCTTGAAGCCAGTTCTAAAATTTGAAGAATTTGGAGCAAAGTTGGCACATTTTGCTCTTCCAAAATCATGGCATGTCACAGAAATTCAAGGTTGTCTACAATGCTCTAAAACCCAGCTTCAATTCTAAGTTGGTAAAACTTCAGTTCATTCCAACTCTTGTTCTTTGTTTTACAGTCACTATGAGTGTTCTGGGTTAATTGGGTCTCCTTCAATTTCTTCAAAATGTGGGTATTTCAGGATTTGTGGCGGGTGGAGGGTATTTTCTTTGTGATGACTGCTACACACCCTGCTAGTGTGAGAGCTGCACACCGGACATCTGCTGTTTAGTTCTTAGCTCAAGTTCAAATGATGGAGGAAGCTGGTGGTTGCCGCAGAGAGTGGGGAAGGGTTTCCAGTGGCGTGGGTGGGTGGGGGTAGGTGTAACAGCCTGATTTAATTAGGGAAGATTAAAAAGTAAAAATTTGAACGATTAAGTGTAATGTATGTGATTAGTGTGTTAATTTAGGATACTTTTAAAAATGTGATAAAGTTTTTTTTTTTATATATAAAAGTTCTTTAGGGAACGAGTATTCTATTCTGTTACATCTACGTATCTGTATGCGATTACGAGTGTGTGATTTATTAGTTATCAGAATATGTGTGATGGAGTGCTAAGCACCTTCATTCATTAGTTATGTGTTATTTGTTGTTAAAATATATATGGAAAATTATTAGAAATATCAATGGAAAATAGTAAGGCAAAAGTGCTCATGTACTTATGAGTAAAGATTACTACCGGAAGAATTCTTTTTACAAAAATACTTGGTTTTAAGTTTGAGGATATAAGAGGGTCTAAACTCAAGTAAGGAAAGTGGTGGACCATGTGGGGTCCCAAAAACACTAATAAGGATAGTAAATTATATAATTAAGGTTGATTAAAACAAGAAAGGAAATCAGAATTGTTGTTGTTGACCACTTGGGATCAAAAGACCAAAACACCCTTATTAGGGGAGAGAAAGCCACGAAATAAATCATTCACATCCTTCCTCACATACACCTTCATCTCTCATCAAAAATTCAGCTCCAAATCCTCACTAAAAAGAGATGCCCAGAAGTGATCCCTCACCTCTCTCGTGCTCGCCGGTTTCACGGTGAAGAGGAGTCTTCACCTTTGCTCATTTTTCTTCCATTTTCTCTTGAAATCTCTTGCATGCAAGGCTTAATTATTGTTCTACACATCCAAGAGCATAATGGGCAAGCTTTGATTCGAGCATAAGGGCTAAAGAAATAGGAAAAACAAGGTCATCTTCTTCATTGAGGAAAACAGTAAGTTTTGTCAATTTTTGGGTAAATTAAGTCACTTATCTTAGGGGGTTTCTTACGAAATTTTGTGTGATTGTTAAAGCATGTTTGAGGATGTTAAGAAGACAAAGAAATCAGGTTGGAGAGAAGGAATTAATCAAGTTACAAGCTTTGGAGTTTAAGGTACACAAATTCACTCCATTTTGGTAACATAGGAATTTCGGTTATTATGATGTTTTTGAAGAATAAATTATAGGCATGGATTTGAGCTAGTTGTGGAATGTATCTACTGTATAATTGAGTTTTAATCTATTTAAGTGGTTGTATGTTTGAGGAATTGAGTAAAGATATCGGTTTTATTACTTAAGTGCGTTAGTATTCGTTAATCGGTTTTCTTGTGAGGAAACTTGTGTGTGATTGTGTTTGGATTGCTGTGGAATTGTGTTTCAATTATTTTGGCATGAATGGGCAGTAGGTGTGCTTGGTTCTAAGAGGTTCCATGTGAGGCTATATTAGCCCAAGATTTGTATAAGGATTTCTAAGTGATCTAGTCACAATAGGTGATTAATTGACATCTTGTTTTCCAACTAAAAAGTAGGTTTTAGCTCACAAAGATTTTGCATATCAATTTCCAAAATTTATGATTTGAAATATGGCAGTAAGAATGTGGTACTTATCAAGAGGAATTTAAATAGATCGAGTGTTTAAGGATTTGCAATGTAATTCCTTCAAAGAATCGCTAGAAAGCCACTGATTTTGTAAATGAATTTCTTTAGACTTCAGGATAAATTTAAGAACATAATTTTGAGACAACAAAGTGATTTATTGCAGTAGCTCAAATATAAATATAGTGTGTGCTAATAAGATTTAAACTATTAATATTTAGTCCTTTCCGGGAAGTATCGCTAAATACTCAAAAACAACGTTTTTGAACATTATTTTCAAATTTCCGAAACAACAAGTTAGGAATCTTACTTCACTTGATATAATGCCAAATATGACAGTACCTAAGAATTATTTTGGTTTTAGAACATGTTACACCCTTATTTTAAAGATATTTATCAAATAAGCGGAAAAACCTCTGTTTTAGCTCAAGGATTTTAGTTACTTTCATAAGAGTCTATGGTGTAGGTTTTTCCTTGAATGTTTTCTTATTAGAACCTCATAAACCAAGTGCCACTGGCCCTAGGCCACCTATATGTTACTTAAGTTCTTAAATGGTTTGATAAGCGAAGCTAGATTTCAAAAGTTAAACTAGCAGTTATGTGGTTTAGAGTTGTGTTCTTTTTGGAAAAGAGTTGGATTTCCAAATGTGTTACTAAGCGGAATTTAGATTCGAAAACATGTATTTGAATTTGTTTTTATGGGAAGGAGACTATGTGTGAATTGTGTGGGGACATGTCCTAGCTTGCAAGCGCGAAACAAATCAGGAGTGCAAACTCCGAAATGTGTGGAGGTCAATACCTAGTGTATGCCTCAATGTGAGTTCTCCTCCCGAAATAATTTATCCAGAAACAGATTTGTCATAATGAGAAAACATATGTTTAGTTAGCTATCAAATTTTTGTTATGAGTTGTGGAGTCATATGTTGGGTTGTTTATCATAAACCGATGTGTTTTCCAAAACATGATTTCTCTATCAAAGAAGCTCTTTTTGATTAAAGTGTGTGTGGGTCAAAATGACTATAAAGTTGTTTTGCTTTCTTCTTTAAAAGACATTCTTTGTATTATCTTAGCAACCATAAAGATGTATCGGTTTTCCGTTAATTACTTCTTAAGGAAGCATGGAATTGATTCCTTTACTTTCAGCCACCCTACTATTTTCTAGGAATGAATTGTGTACCAGCATAAGCTGATTTTGTTCTTTGAACCTGTCCTGGTGGGGGCAGACTCTTAATTTGTGCAGGGATTTCGAGGTAGGAAATCAGGCAACTTAAGGACCTTGTGATGTGATTACGCTATGGCAGAGTCGGGTGCTTCGAACATAATACTTGCTTTACGATTTCTAAATTGTAATTTATGATATTTTGTTACTTGTAATGGGTTTCCACATCTTTGTTGTATTTAAACTATGTAATTTATTTGCTCGGACTCCAGCAGGTAATGACCTCCGCTATACTTTGTACATGTGCTTCCGCCGATCGGATCTAAGTATGATTAGTTTGGTTGTGATTAGTAGCGGGTCATTACGGGTGGTATCGAGCCAAGGTTTTCTTTTAAAAGAAAAGGATTTCAATTACTTATCTTCATATAAGTATTTGCAAACGGTTTTAAAACATAAAAGATTTGCAACTGGTTATGTTCGAAAAGCCTGAGGATTGCCTTGTGATGAGTTGTGTGATAATAGTGTGAGTTTACGATTCATATAAATAGTGAATGATTGGTTAGTTGTGTATGTGTGCACCATTGTGTATTAAGTGAATTGCACGTGATTATATGCTATCCAAGTTAGGACGTGATAGACCTCATCCAAAGGAAATCGTCGAAACGATGTTAGCCAACATTCTTACTGTTGTCAAGGAGATTCTGGTAATTAAAAGCGAACTTGTAGGAAGAAGTCATACATTATGTGCTTAAAGTAAAGGTTAATATGGAAGGCAGAACATGGAATAGGGGATCATAAACCTTACACGCATTAGGGAATTTAGGCATATATGATTATTAAGACCCTATCTCTGCCTAAAGAATGGGCGACATTGGACGCACTTATTCCAGGTTGGTGATTAATATGTGGCTATCGAAGGCCTGTAAAGTGAGAACACCACCATCGAAAATGTGAATATGAACCTGATTATGTGGCAGGGAGCACTAAATGAGTTACAACGTCAAATAAAAATGGCTAAGGAATAACTACGTGAAGGAGTCGTATACCAAAGAACATATCTAGTATTAGTGGTCCTTATCTCGTACCAGAAGCGCCGTTTCAAAGTAGCAACGATAACCGTTATTATTACGATCCGTGCGACTTATGCTGAAGAAGCAAGAGGAGCCGACAAATCGCAAGGCGACTAGTTTGAATGTGTTCGTTTCACGTTCTCGGAATTATCGTATACATGCTTGACTTTTCAATGGGATTGGGGTTCTATGTATGAGGTTGTGTGCAGCGAAAATTAAGGGAATGAGAAGTATTAGGAAGAATGTATGTGATTATGCTTGAGTAATGTGATTATGCTTTGGTAATACGTATACGAACTTAATGAGCAAGGGAATAAATGGATGCGAAGTAGTGTGTATTAGGAAATTCCTTGGTGATAAAAGTGAACACCAAATGAATGTACCGTCATTTGTGACAAAAGTCAAATGTGTTGCCTTATAGGAAATGGTCATCATAAAGATAGCCGTGAAATAATCAAAATGAGGAGTCCTAAATCAAAAGGACGGATCAGATACATTGAAGGATAAAAAGATTTGTTAATTCGGAAAACAAGTATACAAGTATGGATAATGTTGGAAAGCAGTAGCAATAATAAGGGAAATAATTTTCTACCTTAAGGCAAGATCGGATGTTGGAGACAACCTATACTGTTGAGTTTGTGTAATACATTTTGATAGACTCCTGACTATATGAGTAATAGAAGGGATAATTGAACTGAGATTCCTTGAAGGATTAAATTTAAATGCCAAGGGAAAATTTTGGGTATATAAAGTTTTGAAGACTTGTATGGCCGGGCTCTAAAATATGAATACTTCAAGCAAAACGATAACGACATTCAGAAAAAGAAGAAAAGTGAAGAGAACTTCGCGGAAACGGAAGTAAGAAGCCTAATATTGAGTCCGCTGGAAATTTTCTTTTTGCACACACCTCATCAGAAAGGAACGTCATGGAATTAATTTCAAACGAAGGAACCGCTTCAATTACAAGAGGATAGGGAATCTAATCAAGAAACCTTATATGATAAACCAAGGGAAGGAACTTCCGAAGCAATCATGACCCAAGGAAAGTATTACAGCTTAAGTAAGCACGGAGATTGAACTATGAGTGAAACAACAAAAGAGGATCATCCAAGACTCAAAAGTAAAGTCTCCCACGAACGTTGAGGAGTTAGAAGAGTTGCAAGTATTGAGTAGACTTAATGTGGTATATCAAAACTTATGTTATGTGTGAACTATCGTGCATGTGAGTCATTCGTCTAGGAGCATTACACTCCATCTGTTTGAATATGTTTGCATCAAGGATAGGAAATAAAATTGTGTATGACGCCAGACGATCTGAATGTCGGTATATAAAATAGAAGATTCGATCCGATGTGATTATATGTTGGAAAAGTGTGGTGTTAGGATGGTAAATCTATTTTATAGCGGATTCGATTCTATTTGACATAAGTTGGTATGGTGGGATTTTAGAAATAAAGGGGTTAATTAAATGGATCTGTTGGAATTGTGAAATCTAAGCCATTTTGAGAGTAAGCTATAGCTTATGAAGAGGACATAAAGGAGGGGCCATAGGAAGAGTTTATGTGTCGGGTAATAGGAATTTGTGGAAATAAACTCAAAATAAAAGGACATCTCTAGTCCACAAATCTTTCGATGATGTGTCCCGGAAGAACCGTCGGGATTACCGTTATCGTATGACCTTATTTCTTTTTCGTTATCGTATTGACCTTATCTCGGGTGCTACTTTCATCCGTTATCGTATTGACCTTATCTCGGGTGCTACTTTCATCCGAAGAAAAAAAAAAAAAAAAAAAAAGCATATAAATTGGCGCCGCGAGAGTAGTGGAATTAGGAAGCAAATAAAGCAGTCCTGCTGAAGGGTATACTAAAACGGAGTATAGTTTGGAAAGGCCTCGCTTCTTCATTGACGAGAAACATGAGTCATTGTTGTGTTTATCAAGTAATATGGAATCAATAAGGTCACCATCCGAAATAGATATCAACTCAAATAAGTGAGTCGGTCGAGTCCACGAGAAACAAGTAAAACCTTACCGAAGATTCACCTCGGTCAAGATTGCACCAGTGCTTCCGACAATGAAGGTATTCGTAAGATTACGTTTCCGACCGATATGAGCACTGCGAGTTTGGTAGTTAACCAGTGCACCTACAACTTCTATGGATCTAATGTTGAAATGTTTAATTCATATTTGGGTCAAATTGTAGTGACATCCACCAATCACATTATAAATTATTTGGGGAACCAAAAAGTTGTGAAGAGTTACTTGAGAACAAAATCAGAAGTGATTTACGAACTGGAAATGCATGCCAATGTATCAAGTACGACATCTAGATTAAAGAAGATAAATTTCGAAAGTATGTAATATTAAGTTATATGAGCAGTTCAAGGATGGCCGACTCTCGTAAACAACTTAAAGATGAGGAAATACCAGGATTAGCTGGATTTAACCGAGGATTTGAGAGATAATTCATCTATATAGCTTTGCTAGTTCGAGCCTAAATAAGGTAATCATTAGAGTTCAGTAGAATGAGAAATATAGGCAGTATTTTGAGGATTTAAGCGAAGAATAACCAGTGTTTCGACCTTAACCGCTACCTTGGAGTAGAGGGATTTGGAATTTGAGTTATCTCTCCTAGGAGAAACTAGGGTGCATGTGTATGCAGCGGCGTATGGTGGGATCTTGCGTGTTCCATCAACTAGAACCACATAAGAATATTTTTCGGGTGCTCAACCTTAAGTCGACAATCATGGTATGAACATTAAGTTATACCGATGCTACCCGTATAGGGTTATGTGTATGGTATATGTGCTTCGATGATCGAAGGAAACTAAGTTAAGGATCGATGCTCTTTGAGGCACCCCAGTTAGGGTGGAAGAACTCTAACCGATGATTAACGCGCTACAAGCCTAAACTCGATACTTATGAGAACAACTAAAAGGAGTCAAGACATAAATGGGTTTATTAGAGAGTTGAGATATAGTTAAAGCTCAAAATTTGCAAAGTTTGGGAATGAAACAACAGAAATAAGCGACGATTGTGTTAGTACCCAATAATGAGAATTTGAAGGAAGGAATAATAAGGACACCCAAATATTCATATTCAGTCCACCAAGGAAGAAATAGTTGATTTAAGATTTTGAGATATTTTCCTGATAAGAAGACCTCAAAGGTGAACCGTTAAAATACCTTGTCAATGCTCAAGTAAGCTGCAGAGTAGATGTGACAGGCAGATAATGCCAAAATTATTCGACTCCTCCAATATGGAATGGAATGAGTTAATGTGATTAATTGTGAACCGTCTTGCGAATACCACAAGCTTTATCATTGTGTGGGGAAAAATCAAGCTTCAAACTCGCAGGGCATCAACAACCACCATCTCATCGCTCGAAAAATAAAATTTGCAAGAAGCATGGGGAAAACGTTGAAAGAAAATAATTTGTTTTCAGCCGAGGGTCAACTCGAGTGTGTGCATTAGACTTCAAGGATTGATGTCAAATCGGTTAGCCATGATTGCAACATTCTAGTATCATTCACTGAGCACCACCAGAACGTCACCAAACAAGGAATTTTGGATGAGGATCGGGCAAGATACAAGAGACATAGGCTGTTCAAAATGAAAAAAAAAAATAAAAATATAAAAATATGTGCGACTATCCAAAGAAGAAATTCGAGCACTATGAAAGAAGGAAAAGTAATTATAAGGTATACTCTCCCAAGTTGTATGAAATGATTCGGATTACAAGCGAATCCGGCCCGGGGTCATGGACTGTGGGAATTATAAGAAAGTGTGATGAGGTAACTTATACGAAATCGATTTTAGTAGTGATAATACGAGTTCACTATATTTTTTTCTTCGGCTTCGGTTGCAAAAGGCATACGATCGCTACCCAATCTTATCGAAGTTGTTATTGGAAGCTTCGGGACGAAACTTCTTAAGGGGAGGAGTATGTAACAGCCTGATTTAATTAGGGAAGATTAAAAAGTAAAAATTTGAACGATTAAGTGTAATGTATGTGATTAGTGTGTTAATTTAGGATACTTTTAAAAATGTGATAAAGTTTTTTTTTTTATATATAAAAGTTCTTTAGGGAACGAGTATTCTATTCTGTTACATCTACGTATCTGTATGCGATTACGAGTGTGTGATTTATTAGTTATCAGAATATGTGTGATGGAGTGCTAAGCACCTTCATTCATTAGTTATGTGTTATTTGTTGTTAAAATATATATGGAAAATTATTAGAAATATCAATGGAAAATAGTAAGGCAAAAGTGCTCATGTACTTATGAGTAAAGATTACTACCGGAAGAATTCTTTTTACAAAAATACTTGGTTTTAAGTTTGAGGATATAAGAGGGTCTAAACTCAAGTAAGGAAAGTGGTGGACCATGTGGGGTCCCAAAAACACTAATAAGGATAGTAAATTATATAATTAAGGTTGATTAAAACAAGAAAGGAAATCAGAATTGTTGTTGTTGACCACTTGGGATCAAAAGACCAAAACACCCTTATTAGGGGAGAGAAAGCCACGAAATAAATCATTCACATCCTTCCTCACATACACCTTCATCTCTCATCAAAAATTCAGCTCCAAATCCTCACTAAAAAGAGATGCCCATAAGTGATCCCTCACCTCTCTCTGTGCTCGCCAGTTTCACGGTGAAGAGGAGTCTTCACCTTTGCTCATTTTTCTTCCATTTTCTCTTGAAATCTCTTGCATGCAAGGCTTAATTATTGTTCTACACATCCAAGAGCATAATGGGCAAGCTTTGATTCGAGCATAAGGGCTAAAGAAATAGGAAAAACAAGGTCATCTTCTTCATTGAGGAAAACAGTAAGTTTTGTCAATTTTTGGGTAAATTAAGTCACTTATCTTAGGGGGTTTCTTACGAAATTTTGTGTGATTGTTAAAGCATGTTTGAGGATGTTAAGAAGACAAATAAATCAGGTTGGAGAGAAGGAATTAATCAAGTTACAAGCTTTGGAGTTTAAGGTACACAAATTCACTCCATTTTGGTAACATAGGAATTTCGGTTATTATGATGTTTTTGAAGAATAAATTATAGGCATGGATTTGAGCTAGTTGTGGAATGTATCTACTGTATAATTGAGTTTTAATCTATTTAAGTGGTTGTATGTTTGAGGAATTGAGTAAAGATATCGGTTTTATTACTTAAGTGCGTTAGTATTCGTTAATCGGTTTTCTTGTGAGGAAACTTGTGTGTGATTGTGTTTGGATTGCTGTGGAATTGTGTTTCAATTATTTTGGCATGAATGGGCAGTAGGTGTGCTTGGTTCTAAGAGGTTCCATGTGAGGCTATATTAGCCCAAGATTTGTATAAGGATTTCTAAGTGATCTAGTCACAATAGGTGATTAATTGACATCTTGTTTTCCAACTAAAAAGTAGGTTTTGGCTCACAAAGATTTTGCATATCAATTTCCAAAATT
Organism: Beta lomatogona; assembly: GCA_947646795.1. Classification (NCBI taxonomy): domain Eukaryota; kingdom Viridiplantae; phylum Streptophyta; class Magnoliopsida; order Caryophyllales; family Amaranthaceae; genus Beta; species Beta lomatogona. The sequence continues at coordinate 331,602 of CANSNZ010000946.1, forward strand.
TATGATTTGAAATATGGCAGTAAGAATGTGGTACTTATCAAGAGGAATTTAAATAGATCGAGTGTTTAAGGATTTGCAATGTAATTCCTTCAAAGAATCGCTAGAAAGCCACTGATTTTGTAAATGAATTTCTTTAGACTTCGAGGATAAATTTAAGAACATAATTTTGAGACAACAAAGTGATTTATTGCAGTAGCTCAAATATAAATATAGTGTGTGCTAATAAGATTTAAACTATTAATATTTAGTCCTTTCCGGGAAGTATCGCTAAATACTCAAAAACAACGTTTTTGAACATTATTTTCAAATTTCCGAAACAACAAGTTAGGAATCTTACTTCACTTGATATAATGCCAAATATGACAGTACCTAAGAATTATTTTGGTTTTAGAACATGTTACACCCTTATTTTAAAGATATTTATCAAATAAGCGGAAAAACCTCTGTTTTAGCTCAAGGATTTTAGTTACTTTCATAAGAGTATATGGTGTAGGTTTTTCCTTGAATGTTTTCTTATTAGAACCTCATAAACCAAGTGCCACTGGCCCTAGGCCACCTATATGTTACTTAAGTTCTTAAATGGTTTGATAAGCGAAGCTAGATTTCAAAAGTTAAACTAGCAGTTATGTGGTTTAGAGTTGTGTTCTTTTTGGAAAAGAGTTGGATTTCCAAATGTGTTACTAAGCGGAATTTAGATTCGAAAACATGTATTTGAATTTGTTTTTATGGGAAGGAGACTATGTGTGAATTGTGTGGGGACATGTCCTAGCTTGCAAGCGCGAAACAAATCAGGAGTGCAAACTCCGAAATGTGTGGAGGTCAATACCTAGTGTATGCCTCAATGTGAGTTCTCCTCCCGAAATAATTTATCCAGAAACAGATTTGTCATAATGAGAAAACATATGTTTAGTTAGCTATCAAATTTTTGTTATGAGTTGTGGAGTCATATGTTGGGTTGTTTATCATAAACCGATGTGTTTTCCAAAACATGATTTCTCTATCAAAGAAGCTCTTTTTGATTAAAGTGTGTGTGGGTCAAAATGACTATAAAGTTGTTTTGCTTTCTTCTTTAAAAGACATTCTTTGTATTATCTTAGCAACCATAAAGATGTATCGGTTTTCCGTTAATTACTTCTTAAGGAAGCATGGAATTGATTCCTTTACTTTCAGCCACCCTACTATTTTCTAGGAATGAATTGTGTACCAAAGATAAGCCGATTTTGTTCTTTGAACCTGTCCTGGTGGGGGCAGACTCTTAATTTGTGCAGGGATTTCGAGGTAGGAAATCAGGCAACTTAAGGACCTTGTGATGTGATTACGCTATGGCAGAGTCGGGTGCTTCGAACATAATACTTGCTTTACGATTTCTAAATTGTAATTTATGATATTTTGTTACTGTAATGGGTTTCCACATCTTTGTTGTATTTAAACTATGTAATTTATTTGCTCGGACTCCAGCAGGTAACAGCCTCCGCTATACTTTGTACATGTGCTTCCGCTGATCAGATCTAAGTATGATTAGTTTGGTTGTGATTAGTAGCGGGCTGTTACAGTAGGGGTTGGGTTGGGGAGGTGTGGGTTCCAGGTCACCAGGTGGGTGGGTGGGGTGGGGGTGGGGAGGAGGGAGAAAGTGGTTGGAAACTTATCAAACCTGAGGGGTAAATGGTGAATTAAGAATGTGACGGAAACTTAACGGTAGGGGCATGTCAGGAATTTTTCCAAACCTCAGGGGTACCACGTGAATTGTTGAAAACGCGAGGGTACCAGGTGAATATTGTTAAACCTCAGGGGTACCTGGTGAAAAATCCGAATTTTCAAAACTTATCACTAATGACCTAAGATTGGATGTCAGTTATAACGGTGTTAGTCACTTTAGGTCCTTAACAATAAATATAATTCAAACTTTAATTAAGTCCTTTACTATAAAAGAACACAAATTCTCTACCTTTTTCATTTTCTTTCCTCTTCATCTTATTTTAGTAATAAATTCATAAACTTAAAAATAATAACAAAAAATAAAATATTTGAGGATTATATTTCGATCATTTGTAAGTAATACATCAATAATGTTAGTAGGCATCCAACTAAAAAAACAAGAAGCGTTTTAGTATAAAATTTAATCCACGACCCTTCAAAATCGAAATAATAATTCATTGAATTGGCTCGAATTCAATTTCATTTACTTGGAGGATACGAGCCTTACAATGTATAGTGATGATGTAAGTATAAAATTTTGTTACTCTGTTGCCATACTAACAAGAATATATTTTGAATGCCAACTAATATCGTTGTAAAGTCTTGGATGGTGATACCTAACATTTCATTTTGAATGATGTTTGAATCATTTTCTCTTTCATTATAAAGGAGGCTATGTTAAATTTTAATAAAGCCTGTTTTGGAGTTTTCTTAAGGAGCAAGTACTTGAAAACTTTTTAGTTTTTATATAATTATTAATTTTTGGGATTATAAGGTTGTCATAATTTTTTTTTTTAAAAAGTGAAGAATGGAGTAAAATTAAAATGGACCTGAAGTTTCCTTCCAAACTAAAAAGATATGAAGTGTGTTTTTTTATAATTAAGTCTTTAAGGGTCTGTTCTCTTCGGCATAAAACAACTGAACTGAAATGAACTGCATTAAATTATAACTAATTAATAGTAATGATAATAATTTAGGAACTGAACTGAATTGAACTGAACTGAACTGAACTGAATTGAATTGAATTGAATTGAATTGAATTGAGCGAATCGAACCGAATTAAACCGAAAATAAGTTGGGGAGAACAGGCCCTAAGACTTAAAGTATAAAAGTTTTTTATTGTTAAGGACCTAGAGTAATTAACTTTTTTTTTTTTTTGAGATCAAGTAATTAACTTTGTTAACACTTTATATAACTTTTATCTAATTTGAGATCCTTAACAATAAGTTTTGAAACTTTAGGTAGTTAATGATAAGAAATCCCAAATTCTAATTCCTTATTGTATGATTAACTCACTATTAGAGCACCATTATTAATGATTGAAAAATAAGATCATCCCACTCTCTTTCTAACTTTCTCTCTCTAAAAAATTACATCCCATAATCTTTTCCCACTTTCTTCTTAACAATGAACCAAAAAAAAAGATCATCCCAACTACTTTTGCCTACCCAACTACTTTTTTACCCTACCCAACTATTTTTTCTCTCTCATTACTAATTGATAAAAAATTAATTAAATAAATACATAATTAGTGTTTTTAGCATTAAATAAATTAAATTCACAAAAATATTTTTTATTTTTCTCATAGGGTAAAAGTGAAAGATATTTCATATAAATAAGCAAAATTATAGAAAATTAGTAAATAGCTAGAAAAAAAAATGTCCAAAATATTACAAAATGGGTCTCTATTTATAGATCTGGGAAAAATAGAGTCATTTGTAATTTTTTTATTTTTTTTGGCTTTGTATATTTTAAGATATTGCATTTTTAATATTTGTAATTGCATTATTTCTATCTCATGTGAGGATTTGACAAGTGTCAAATTCTGACGCGTGTGTCAGAAAATCTGACACGCGCTTCAGAAATCTGGCAAATTTTTTTTTTTTTTGCTTTTTTTCCAGCCAAAACGCTGCGTTTTGGCTAATCTCCAGCCAAAATACCGCGTTTTGACTGGAAGAAAAGTAAAAAAAATTAATTTTTCGCAGAATCGGCGGTGGGTCCCACTCCCACGCCTGATCATCTTTTCACTCACCCCATGCCATTTTTTTTTTCCAATCACCACTCAATCTTTTTCTCACTCATTGTTAAGAGCACCCTTTTAAGATCAAGTACTTGATCTTTTGTTTCCACTCATCATTAAGGATGCTCTTAGGAGTACTTTACTAATTAGGCGTCTTACTTGATGATTTGTGAGAAATTAGCATTGATTACAACAATAATTGTCGGAAACAGCGGGCAGCCTACCATTTGTTTTTTTTTGCAGGCAGCAACAAACTTTTGATCTTGGAAGAATGATGAGAAGATCATGGATTAGAACATCCTCGCTTGCAGCGTAAGCTGATCACTTTGGATTACTTTTCTCTAAAAATTAGACCCACACTACAAAACTCTCCTCTTTATTGCTACCTCTTTTCCTTTTTCTATACCTTTGTTTTTCTTAGCTTTCTGTGAGAAACTGAATTTTTTAGGTGTATACGAAATGAGAAATTAGGATAAGAATTTGCAAAGTGTCTTAGGTAATCACATTAATAAATTTAACATAAATTGCCTAATTTGTTCATATAAGAAACTAGCGATAAGGATCAACTTGGTAGAAAGATTAGCTCCAATGACTTCCCACTACTTACATCTATGTCTGAGGGGTTTTTTTATCTTTTCCTTTTTGAAGGTAATGTATGAGGATTGTTTAATTAATCGCTTAATGTGTTCTTTTTATGGAATATAAAACCAATCTAGAGACTCCAACCATTATCTTAAACTCCTAAGGTTGATTTTATATTCTAGTTCTTCCGTATTTTTTTTGTGCTACTCGAAATTTTGACACTATTCACAGTTAGAGAAAATCTTCTAAATTCATCTTAATATCTAATAAAAAATATAGTCATGTGAGTTATTGTTTGATTTGTCTCGATGAGTAATTTATTGATATTCACTTGTTATAATTTTTAACTAATATGTAATGAAATGTATTTAAAGGTCAAATAAGGGCATTAACAAACACGCACAGTTAATGTAGGAAGAATAAAAAAAATACACAGAGAGTATCAATTTGGAACTCAATTAATTGTTGTGGTTCAACTCTATGGCAAATACAACATCTTATGTAATGAAAATGTTGATTTCATTTAGAGATGATAAAAATTAACCCAACCTGCTAACTCAACCCGACACGAAATTAAAGGGCTTGGGGTTTCAGTTTTCAACCCGTTTAAGTATGTGGGTTGACCAGACTCGATTATTAAGCTGGTTGGGTTAGAGTTGAACTTTCTAACACAAACCCGATTACAATAATTTGTTTAATAGTGGTGCTACTTTTAATATTATTAGTTTGACTTGAAAATATTTGGAATATTATTCTTAACTATATACTTCCTCCGTTCCAAAATCAGTGAAACACTTCTCTCATTTATGTGAGAGCTTTTTGAGACAAGTATTTCACTTATTTTGGAACGGAGGAAGTAATATTTATTCTTTGGTCTGTTTGATTTAGTTTATTTCTTAAAGATATTAGTATATAAGAAGGGTTTTAAGAAATATATGACGTCGATTTGTTAGGTTTATGCATATGTCCACGCTTGATATATGGATCAATAACCTGATTTGGTAACCCGTTTTGAATACTCCACTTTTTGGTATATGACAATAGGGGAAGGTATTTTTAATAGTCAACATTTTGGTAGATAAGGGCATTATTCAATCAAATTTCTACCAAAAGTAGCTGCTAATTTAATTATCAAAAGTAGCTACAATTTTCATTGTCAAAATGGGATTTTTTAACTATTAGGAGAAGGTCAAAGATAAATTTTCCAAGCAACTTATATAAGTATTATTATTATTATTATTATTATTATTAATATTATTAATATTATCATTGTTATTATTATCAATTAAACTATAATAATTATTGGTATGAAAATAATAATAATTATTATTATTTCTATTATTTTAAAATTATTATCATCATCATCATTGTTAAGTCCATATTTTACATATTATTTGGCGCATCTTGAGGGGGAAATTGACTTTGTTGGTGTTGGTTTTAGTGGATTTATTCCTAGGTTGTGGAATTTGGGGAGAGTTGGGTAAATATGCGAAAAAACAAGGATTTTAGGCCTTTTTGGAAGCCAAAAGAATGTCAATCTCATCTAAGCTATGATTGTAATTGGGATATGAGTTATGTTTTGATCAATTCATATTAGTGGTGATCAAAGTTCAATCTTAGTGTTTTAATTATCATAGTTATTATCGTTGGTCATTCTTTTGTTATTAGTTTAGTATTTAGTTATTTAAAACCCATCTTGATTTTGAATTGTGTAGCTATTTCATAGTTTAAAATCAATTAGTGTTTAATCTTGTACCTCCCTGAGTTCGACCTGTATGTGCTACAACACCTTTCACTTGCGGTATTAAAATAAAACCCTAACAATCATTATTATTATTAGGGTTAATTGGCTAGAAATAAAACATGAACTATGGCCTAAGTTCACTGAATAGCTCAACCTTTGGCTGGTGCAGTCCGTAGCACGACCTATAACTCGAGGTGCAACACATAACATAAATGTGGTCAGAGGTCGAAGATTCTCCCTGAGTATCAGAATCTTGATTGAAATATTAATTTCTTCTCCTTTTTCTTTTTTCCCTCGTAGCATGTGCATCTCTTTTTTCTCTCTCTTCTTCTTCTCTTTCAACTTCCTTTCTCTTCCTCTAAAAAAAAACTTCCTTTCTCAATACCAACTGAAATTCCCAATTTCAATTAACCCAATTGAAAAAATGTGAAGGTAGATCCAAATAACATATTGCAACATCAAGGAACAGATTATGGCGATCAATTTAGTATGTTTGCAATGTCGTGCCAAACCATCTAACAATTCGGCCTATAAAACCCTTGATTGATGACAATTCCTCCTTCTTTTGGACTGTCATACTCCATGGATGAATCATCATCATCCTCACACTCGAGCTTGGTCACAACCTCCTCTTCTGTTGCCCCATCTCCGCAGAAGGTGACCCCCCTCTCATTCCCCTATTTTCGGTGAAATTGGCACTCCCCTACAATGAGCTCTGCCTCTGTCGCAACCTACCTTGCCAGCCTCGCTATATGGCGTACCCCATCGCAACCCTTGCTGCCTAGAGCCTCTGTCTCTGGCGTCATCCACTTATTTTTATCATCATCATCATCATCATTATTATTTAAATTAATATTATCAATGTATTACTATTATTTTTATTATGTTTAGTTTTTCAGTAATTCAATTAAGTATCCTTCATTTTATTTCACCTTCGTTCAGTTCAGCTTAATTAAATAGGGCCTAAATCTGTTTAAACAAGTAACATAAAAGAGCTGATAAGATATAAGTTCAACTGAAGTTTCATTGATAAAAGATTGAAAATATGGGCTGTAATTCACTACACTCAAATACTTCTATTATTTAGCATAATTAAATTTTCAAATTGTATTTCACCTTTATTTGGGAACGGATAAATCTTAAGTTGAAGGCTTGCTTTTCAATATTCAATAGGGCAACTTCGACGGATTTAGCCATAGGGGCAGTTAAAGTATATGAAATGGCAGTCAAAAATGGGAAAGCATAATATTCTGGTTGCCCCACAATTATCAAGACTCATATTTTCTTTCCTCTTCCTAGGCTAAACTGCTCCTAATTGCTTTTGTGAACTTTCATGATTACACTTTAGTGCCTACTACTAATTTATGTATCTCTCGGGACTATATGTTCACACAAACACAAAATGATTCTATATGAGTTACGAAGAGGTGGAATTCCAAAAAGAAAAGCAATAAAAACCTTGAATTCTTATTATAGCTTGTTTAGATACCAGTACTTCATTTCAAATTCTGGAATTTGATCAATTCCATTGTTTGGAAGAGCAAGCATTTGAAATAATTTAGGCCAAATTCAAAAACTGTTGAGTAACCTTATTATTATTTTTTAAAGGTAGGATGAAGGGGGCTTTTTACGAGGATGAGGGAAATCCTTAAATGAGTCTCATGAGGTTTGATCCCTGCAGAGCACCCTGACTTTAGGGATATGAGATGGGAAGCGATGCCACTACTCTACCACCTCAACCTCTTTTAAAATTATTATATAACAAAATCACATGTTGATCCGTATAAAAAATACATCCTACTTTTAATTTTTATTTCTAACTCTCCAAAGTAAGTTTAATATTTTCTTTAAGTGAATATAGTTATTGTGATGAGGTGTGGCTTGAAGTAGGTCCTACTTGGATCTCTGATTTGATTGTATCGGACTCTGCAAACATTTCTTTTTAATAGATTGGCCTACCTTTTAATTAGAAAAAAAAGAGGCCACAAGGACAAAGAGATGAGAATCCCAAAATCTCCCGAAACCTAGGAAGAGAAACTCAACTTCTTTTAAGTTTTTTTTTTTTTTTTTTGACGGTAACTTCTTTTAAGTTAATACATAACTATAGTTGGCCATTTCTTCTACAAAGGAATGTGGGATGCCGCATTGGAATTTTTTGTAAGAGTACATTGCCCAAACCCCAGCATCATTTGAACATCTTTTAGGCAATCAATTAGCTTACTACAGGAGCACAGGACACTCTCTTTATTACCGAAAACAATTACTTCCTCCGTTCTAAAATAAATGAAATGCTTACTATTTTAGGCCTTTCAAAATAAGTAAAACGTTACCTTATCTGGTATTCACTTCTCTCTATCTCTCTCCTCATCACATGGGTCCCTTCTTTTTTTCTCTCTATCTCTCTCCTATTCTAAATCCCTCGCAGTCCCTACGTTTCATTTAAACAACGGAGGAAGTATTAAAAGTTGGAAACATGGGTGTTCTTTGGATCTAACCCCATGTTTATTTGTTCAAGTTACAGGTGCAAGCCGTCCTCTTACAAAAAGGTTTTGGGTCTTATTTTGTCTCCATATTAGACTTTATAAATTATACATTCAAAAAAAAAAAAACTCTCCTTTAACATAATAAGCAATATTTACACTATTTATTATCTTTTTTTTTTTAAAGTCTCGAAAACACATAACTTTCATTAATAGAAGAATCCATTACAACAAAGTTCCAACGCTAAAAGGAAAATCAATTAACTGAACTCTCCTGCCAATCACCCATGGCAAACTCATGTCAACTCTATTACTAACATGAAGAATATCATCTAATATAAGGTGGAAGCAACTGCTTTCTTTCTCTTGACACAAGATTGCGGTATTTTTTTTCTTGTTTACACACTAATGTTTACACTTTATTTTCTTCAGTTGTGACCTTTTTTTTAAAAAAAGCTTATCTTTATTTACTGGAACTTACTTTAAACTTATACTTCTATTAGTTTTTTTGAATTATTATAGTTTGTTGAAATACTCTCTCATTCCTCTCTATTAGCCCATTTAATCAGCTGTGATGTTGGGCCTTTTGTTCATTCTGTGTAGGTCCTTTCAGTGGTCCTAGGAATTTCTCCAGGAGGTCTTTGTCCTGTAGTGAAGGACAGTTAAGGACGTTTGTCTCTATCTTATTGCTTGCTAATTATTGTGACCTAGGGATTGTAACTGAGCCGCACTATTTAAACAAAGTGCTGTAATGTTTTACTCAGTTTTTTAGGAATATTTAAAATCACAAACAATGAAAGAATGCTGGGAAGTAATTGAGCTGAAATTATGGAATCACTGTTTTATTGTTACATCAGCATTGATGACATTACTTGTCAACATGGTATCAAAGCTCTGGTAAATTTCAGCTCTCTAGTTATCGATTCCAAAGAATTTTCTATCTTTGTTGCTAGATAAAGTTTGTGTCTTTATCTTATTTTATTCAGTGAAAAAGATCATGTTGCTTAGTGCCTTAAAGTATACAATTTCTCTTGTCTGTTATTAGTATATCCTTCTTTCATTATCCATCTGAAAATGGTTCCTGGAATAGACTCAACCAGCCCTTTATACTTGCACCCTTCAGATGGAACAAATTCCATAACTGTAGAGAAGTTAGAAGGAGCATCTAATTATAGATCATGGAAACGATCTCTAGAGACAAGCCTTGCTTCTAAAAGAAAGTTAGGGTTTGTAACTGGGAGTGTGAAGAGAGATGCCACTGAAACTGTAAAACAAGAAGCTTGGGACAATTGTAATAATATGGTTATATCATGGATTATAGGGAATGTGAGTGAACCTATTAAAAAATCTATGATGTTTTCGAATGTTTTTGAATACTTCATCTGCTATATGGAAACAACTTGAACAAAGTTTTTTTGTGAGTAATGGGTCAAGGAAATATAGATTGAGCAAGGATCTATATGAGACAAAGCAGGAAGGAAAAAATGTGACTGAATATTACACTAAAATGAAAAGTCTATGGGAAGAACTTGAACAGCTGAACTCCTTACCAGCTATCACTACTCTCACAGAAGAAGTGAATGCATTTGTTCATGCTCTAAATCTTCAACTGGAGGAACAAAGACTGTTCCAATTTCTAAATGGACTGGACAGTCTGTACTCAGTGCAAAGGAGTCATCTATTGATGATGACTAGGGCTGTTCAAAGACCAGGGTCGAACCGGAATCTGGACCAGACCGGACCGGATCCGGTCCGGTCCGGTCCTTGGTCCGAAGAAAATCCCGATTCCGGGTTTCTGGTCCGGTCCGCTCCAAACCCGGAAAATTCCGGTCCGGACAGGTCGACCGGAATTTCTGATTTTTTAGTAAAAAAAAAAAGTTTATATGTTAAAAAAGTTTAAAAAGTAGTAAAAAGTTAGAAATTTAGAACTACTATTTATAAACTTTAGAAATATTGTTATTAATATTATTAAAATTTTAATATATCTAATTTATAAATATTTTAAAATCAAATAAAAAATATTTTTTGTTAAAAAAAATAAAGATTCCGGTCCAACAGTCCAAGATTGGACCGACAAGAAAAATTCAGGTCAGACCGGACCGGACCGGGAATTTTTCTAGTCCGGTCCAGGTTCAAATTTTTTCCGCATTTCGGTCCACCGGTCCGAGACATTGATGACACCCCTTCCAAGTGTCGAAACAGCTATATCCAACAAGAAGAGAACCAGAGGGAGATTTTGAAGCCTGTGAAGGAAGAAGGAGAAGGTGCTGGATTCTGAGTAAGAATGTTGAAATGACATGTAGTGTGTGTGGGAAGAATGGACACACCAAGGAGAGATGTTGGAGAGTGGTGGGATACCCACCTGGTCATCCTAGGAACCAGAAGGATGGAAAAGAAAGAATGAAAGATGGATTTCAGAATGGAAGAGGTGGTAGATGGAATAGAGGAGGAAGAAGTTACAGAGGTGGTAGGAGTGCAGGAAATGTTAAGAGCAATGTGGAGTCAGGTGCTAGTGTGAGTAGTAGTTCAAGTGGTGCAAGTCTCACTGCTCAACAACTTGAACAACTCATGAAACTGCTCCCTACTCCATCCAAGGTAGCAAGTTATGAGACTGATGATGAGATGGATTATAGTTATGCAGGGATGGTGTCCTGCAACTTTGCTGATTCAGTAAAGAGTGAATGGATTGTGGATTCAAGAGCTTCGGATCACATGACAGGGTGCACTGAGGCACTTAAAAGTGCAACAAAAAGTGAAAAAGAGCAAAAGATAAATTTACCTACTGGTGAAACATCAGTGATAACTCATACTGGTGATGTGGAGCTTGATAATGGTATGACACTAAAAAATGTGCTTCACATACCAACTTTCAAGCACAATTTGCTGTATGTGCAAAAGCTCACTCAAGATGGAGATGTGAAAGTGGACTCCTATCCTAGTTTTTGTGTTATACATGACTGAAAAACCAGTCATGTGAAGGCTGTGGGGTTGGCTCAGCATGGTCTGTATTTTTTGGTGAATCAACCAATAGAAGAAATTGTGAAGTGCTTGAAAGAGAAAAGAGACATGAAGCAAACAGGAAAGAAGAAATGGGAAGCAAGCAAGGCAATGAAAGCTGAAGTTGAAATTCAAATACCTGCAACTGTGAATGATGCTCCTAGAGTCTCACTGTCCACCATGTGGCATTGGAGACTAGGACATGCTCCAATAAAAAGACTCAAGAAAATACCTCAGTTGAAGGGTGTTGAAGAAGAAGGAAATGATGTGTGCATAACATGTCCCAAGGCCAAGTTCACTAAACTCTCATACAATCTTAATGAATCAAGGGCAAAGGATGTGTTTGAGCTTGTCCATATTGACATATGGGGCCCATACAGGGTTCCAACTAGACACAATCACATATTTTTTTTTTTTTTTTACAATAGTGGATGACCACAGCAGAGTGACATGGATTCAGCTTCTAAGGCATAAATCTGATGCTTATGAAGCCATACAAGGATGTGTGAACATGGGAAAGAATCAATTCAATAAGCATGTCAAAGTAATAAGATCTGACAATGCTCTTGAATTTGATGACAAGAAATGCAACCCTTTCTTTGCAAGCCATGGTATCATACATCAAACATCTTGTGTAGACAGGCCTGAGCAGAATGGAAGAGCAGAGAGAAAGCATAGAAACATCATTGAAATGAGTAGAGCTCTCAGATTTCAGAGTGGGCTTCCTCTTCAATTCTGGGGAGAGTGTGTGATGTGTGCTGTGCACATCACCAACAGGTTACCAAGCTAAGTCCTGAACAACAAGACTCCCTTTGAGGTACTATCAAAAACTCCTCCCACATACTTGCATTTGAAGGCATTTGGATGCTTAGTAATGACAAAAAATCCAAGTAGAAATAAAGATAAGTTTTATTGAGAGAGGTGTTCCCTATGTCTTTTTGGGTTATCCTCAAACTCAAAAAGGATATAAACTTCTTAACTTAATCACAAATCAAGCTTTTGTGAGCAGAGATGTTAAGTTCCATGAGAACATATTTCCATACAAAATGTTCCATCATGGAACTAACAATCTTCAACACAAAGATCTGATGATCAATTCTGGTGTTTAAAGTGAATGTGAAACAACAACTGAAGAAAATGAGCCCCAGGTTAATCCAACCCATGATCCTCCACCTGAGACACAACCTATTGTAAGGAGATCGTCTAGACACCATCAACCACCAGGTTGGCATAAAGATTATGTCACTGGTACCTCTAGCACCACAAACACTCCTACTCCTATAACTCAAACCATAAACACAACACCCACTGCTAATTTTTCTTGTTTCATATCTTATACCCTTCAAATTCATGAACCAACTCACTTCAAAGAAGCCATAAAACACACATAATGGGTTGATGCCATGAATGAGGAATTAGATGCTTTGGAGGAGAATGAAACCTAGCACATCACTGATCTTCCTCAAGGCAAAACAACCATAGGCTGTAAGTGGCTGTACAAAATCAAACATAATGTTGATGGGTCTATAAGCAGATACAAGTCTAGACTTGTAATCATGGGAAACAGACAAAGATATGGGGTGGACTATGAACATACTTTTGCTCCAGTAGCAAAAATGGCTACTGTGAGGTCCTTGTTAGCTGTAGCTTCTCTTAAGGGATGGTACTTGGATCAAATGGATGTTAAAAATGCATTTTTGCATGGGTGATTTGCAGGAACATGTGTTCATGAAGCTACCACCAGGGTACAAAGGTCAAGGTCATAGATTGAAAGTTAGTCAAGAGGGGGAATACTGTAAACAGAGTGAAAGCAAGAAGGTTTGAAAGCTAAACAAGTCACTCTATGGACTTAAACAGGCACCAAGGCAATGGTTTGCCAAGTTAAGTTGTGCTTTGAAAAGTCATGACTTTGTTCAGTCCAAGTCAGACTACTCTCTCTTCACCAAGAGATTTGGTGACAGCATTACTGTGATCTTAGTATATGTTGATGATTTAATTTTAGCTGGGAATGACATTGAAGCAATCAACTCAGCCAAAGCTTTCCTTCACAACTCGTTTCACATGAAAGATATGGGGTCTCTTAGATACTTTATTGGCATAGAAGTGGATCAATGCAAGGAAGGGATCTTTATCTCTCAGAGAAAGTATGTTCAAGATATACTCAGGGAGTATAATATGCTGAAGTGCAGGCCTCTCAAGCTTCCCATGGATTCTCATGTGAAGATGACTCCAGAATCAGGATCACCTTTGCCTTGTGCTGAAGTTTACCAAAGATTGGTGGGCAAACTTATATACTTAACTCTTACAAGGCCTGATCTTGCCTTCACTGTCCATGTGTTGAGCAAATTCATGCATCATCCTACTGATGTGCACCTTCAAGCTGCAAAAAGAGTGTTGTGATACTTGGTTGGGTCCTCACAACAAGGAATTTTTTTTTTGCAAATCACACCAAAGGTACGCCTTCAAGCCTTTTGTGACAATGGACTCGGGTTGGGTGTGCTAGTACAAGAAGATCCACCTCAGGGTATTGCATTCTTCTTGGGGCCTCTCCCATCTCTTGGAAGTCCAAAAGACAAACTGTTGTCTCAAGAAGCAGTGCTGAAGCTGAATACAGATCAATGGCACTTGCCATATGTGAGGTAATGTGGCTCAAGCAACTCCTCAGAGACCTATATATGAAAGGACATGGAGAAGACTCCACTTTACTGTGACAATCAGGCTGCCCTTGCAATTGCAGCTAACCCAATCCATCATGAAAAAACCAAGCATGTAGACATAGACTGTCATTTCATTCGAGACAAGACTGAAGATGGTGTTGTTTCTCCTACTTACATTCCTTCCCAACATCAGCTGGCAGATGTTCTGACCAAGCTTCTTCCTACCAAGCAACATCAAGCTCTTCTCTACAAGCTGGGAGTTCAGTCTGCTCCTCACTCTCAGCTTGAGGGGGAGTGTTGAGATATTCTCTCATTCCTCTCCGTTAGCCCATTTAATCAGCTGTGATGTTGGGCCATGTGTCCATTCTCTCGTAGGTCCTTTCAAAGTGGTCCTAAGAATTTCTCTAGCAAGTCTTTGTCCTGTAGTGAAGGACATTTAAGGACAGTTGTCTCTATCTTATTGCTTGCTAATTATTGTGACCTAGGGATTGTAACTAAGCCACACTATTTAAACAAAGTGTTGTAATGTTTTACTCAGTTTTCGAGGAATATTTATAATCACAAAGAATGAAAGAATGCTAGGAAGTAATTGAGCTAAAATTATGGAATCACTGTTTTATTGTTACATCAGCATTGATGACATTACTTGTCAACATAGTTGTCTTGAACTGAGTGTGTATTCTCTTCTCGTAGATCTAATTTGTTTTGAAGTCATTATCATTGCAAATTGAACTTGGATAGCCTTTATTACAAGTTGCAAAACTTAGTTGAACCTATGAAAGCTTACATTAACTTATCTTATAGTAAGTTTTTCAAAGTGAAGAGAATAGTGAATGAAACTTATCTAATTTTATTGAAAGTTATCGGATTTTTTTCCTACGACTTGTCTACGTATATTTATTATTTTTGACATTGCCTTAATACAACCTAGCTATCAAAAGTTACGCTATTGTTAAGAGAAAGTAATAATAATCAACACTGATTAGCCTTATCACGTTCTTGGCTAACCAATTAACTGTCAACTTTATGGATACCACACCAATTGAGGTGTCGTTTGGTTGACATAAAGAATTATGTGAAGTATAATTTCCTAAGAAGTGGAAGATAGTGGTGTTGCTAACTTCTTGATCTCAAGCAAAGCCTAGAACTTGTTTTTCCTACGGCCTTCGAATTATCTTAATCTAGATATAAATGAAATTACAAATCAAACTTAGGCTTTATAACTTATTTCAATTAGTCATATAAATTAAGCTCAGGGAGAATAAGTGTTGTAACGGATGCAATAAACAACAAAGAATTAAACAACAATCTACACAAGGATTTAACGAGGTTCACTAACAATGTGTTAGCTACGTCCATACTCCATACAGTAAGGAGCACAGAATTTTATTAGGTTTAGGAGATAGAGTATTGATTACAGAATATGAAGGTAAAAGTTAGGGTTTATACAGTACCCTATTAATTAACCTAAATAGATGGACTTAATCTCGAAACTAAAACAAACTCGATATACTAAACAACATATACCGAAAAGCTTGGGGGGGGGGCGACATCCTCACCAGGGCGTTTCACCCCTGGACCCCGACTCGCTGATCGGGCAGCGAGACCCTCGTGCTTGGTAAATACTAGCGCCAGATAATAAATTCAAAACATAGTTCAACAATAAGCTTATATAAGTTAATATTTAGGACTTTAATAAGTTTAGATAAGCTAAATTTGAAGCTAATAAGTTTGGTCTTTTAATGTCGATGATTTGAGAGTTTTTATTAATAAAAGAAGCTGCCATTAGGAGGAAGCCACTTTACACAGTACTAGCAGCAGCAATGAGCTTATAGGGCTAGATTAATTAATTTCATGACTAATAATTCAAATAAGCTTGATAACTCATGATATATATAGATTATAAAAAAAATGCAATCTTAGCTACTTTAATTATATAGCACGTTTTCAGTATGATACGTTGGACATGATCACTTGAGCAACCATACCTATCAGTTTGGTCATAATTGTCTGTACCAATCATTAGGTAACATGATAAAATCTAACAGACATCTAAGAAGAATGTTGCAATTTGTATTCTATTACTGTAATTTACCAAATCAAGACCAAGCATAAAAAAAATTCAATGCTGTGTCAAAGTAAAACTTATCACTCACAATTCTAAGAATATTTGTTACCAATTATTTCAAGTTAAACTTTATGCTTTCTTTAGTATTTGAAATGTCTAGTTTAGGAAAAATTGATAGAAACGATCTCAATTATGGGCGGCCATTTTCAATCCCAACTTTTGATTATTCCTCGTTAGTTCTAATTTTAAGGTATGTTTTACAAAAAAAGTCTCAGTTGACTAGTGAGCTGTTTTACCTGTTATTTTTTTTTTTAGCTTTTTCTTTAATCGGTTTTACTATATCTTCTTCATTTTCTCTCTCTCCTCCTTCCGTCCTCCCCTGCCATCCCCCACTCCGCCACTCCTCCCCTGCCCTGCCACCCCAACTCCTCCCCTCACCTGCCACCCTCTCCCCTTCCTCTTTCTCTCTCATAGCTCTTCTCAGCTCTTAAGTCGTTCATGGCTTTTCTCAATCACAATTCCAACTCTGGATCGCCCTTTTGATGGTGCAGGATAGAGAAAATTGATTTGTAATTCTTCACCCATTTCTTAGCTCAATAAAGCTTAATTTAGGACTTTTTCGTCACCTAATCATAAACTTTTTCATTGATTTACAGGTTTCATCTTCTTTCTTTTTGTTTTTAAGTTGCAATTCTCCCAATTTTGAAAAGTTTTCAAGTTTAATTTGTTGGGTTCATTTGTAAACTTTGGGGGGATTCTTCATGTATTGGTATAGAGTTTTCGTGTTTGCGAAAATTCAATTTGCAGGTAGTTTATGAATTTGTATATGTATCTGGGTTTTAATTTGTCTTCAAATCTCGTTAATTTAGGGTTTTTATTGAATTGGGAGGAGATTTGAGATGATTTACACGTGGCGAGATATAAGACGTGAAGAGGAGCACAGGGTGTGCTGCTTCTGGTGGCGGTGGGATCCGATCGATTTTGGCGATAGGGTGGCGGGTTTGGTGGGGTTTTTTTTGGTGGTTTCAGGGGGAGGTTTGGGTGGGGTTGATGGTGGCTTGGCTTTTTCAGGTGGGTAGGTCTGACTTCGTCAGCTCTTGCTATTTCAGCTCGAGAAGGCGGTGTCTAATAATCTCAAGAATTGCATTGAAATTTAAGTTGATTAGAGGACTTGATGGTGCTGACTGCTGACAAGGAAATGGATAAAACACCATCAATGACAAATCACTGTAACAAGTGTTTATTGGCTATGGTGTGCTGGCGGCAGGGTGGTGTTATTTTCGAAGCAACAGGGTGGTTTTAAGGTGGCTAGAATGGTGGGGTTGATAGTAGGGGTGCTTTCACCTGTTGTAGTACCAATTCTGTAAAACCTACATTAAAGGTCGGATTAGTGAAAAATAATCAAAAGTTGGGTATTGAACATAGCTGAATGTCCATAGTTGAAACCGTTCTTATCAATTTTTTCTCTAGTTTAATAATAGTAGAAGTGTTGTAGAAACTTTGCTAGTTAATAGTAGCTATTATTTTCAATAAATGATGTGGCTTATAATTTAAATACTACATGTTCAAAAATGATATTTAACAACATCACAATTCACAGTGATCTCACTACTTCTATAAGTCGTGAACTCGTGACAACATAATCATATTCAGTATTCCCTTGTCCAAAATTAGATTGTACCAGAGTTTAGAATTTGAAGTACTATTATATACTAGAGTAACTTTACTAAATGGCAAAAATGTCTAAGAAATAAAATTTAAACTCATTTTATAAATAAAAATTAAGAAGAATTTCTTTGGGCTACTTTGCCCACGGCTTCCACTTAGAGGCCCGTGATAAGCTAGACACCCCCCAAATCCCAAGTAAATTGTTTGGAGTAGGAATTGAACCCTAGACTTAACTAGAGAAGATGGGAAAACTCATCACTTGCCAACCCCGATTCTTATAAGATTTAAACTCAATTGTAGCAGACCTAATGGATGTAAAGCCTTCATACCACCCCTGTGACCGGAGTTCGATTCTCACCCCTTTCAAGAAGGATCCCTGATTTTCCCCCTTCTTGCAAGGGAATTCTCTTTACCCTAAAAAAAACCATGGAAATGATACTTCCATAAACTTACACGTATATATAATTATATATGACTCTAATTGAACAATTAAACTATACTACCTCCGTATTTTTTTTAGTTGCACCATTTGCTTTTTGAAACTACTTATCAATCAACTTTATTAAGTTATCTTGCGTCATTATATAAGAAAAAACATAGTCAAGTGGGGTCTTTTAAGATTTGTCTCAATACGAGGATTCTAAATATCAAATTTTTATAATTTATACTTACACCAAATAAAAAATATTAACGTTCAAAGAAACATCTCGGCAAATGTGAAAAATCAAATGATGCAACTAAAAAATAGGGAGGTAGTATAAACATATCTCATAGATGTGCATATATTCTGCCGCAAAAGAGGGAATAAGATAGAAGCTTCTGTCAATTTATGAACCTCTTGTACTCGTAATAAGTTAACAATGACTAACGAAAAAGTAATAACTAACAAAAGGAAAACCCAAAATTGCCAAAGAAATTATGCAAAAAATGTCATAAACTATGCAAAAATACCACCATGTTCATAATATACCAATTGGAGAGTTGCATCGCATGAAAGATCTTACATTGAGTTAATTTGACCACCATGCCCATAATATACCAATTCCTCTTGTTTTTTTTTTTTTTTTGCTAGTATACCATTACATTCCACCCCAAAAAGATAACAAAATAGTACAGTTAATACCCACTTCTCCAATTAATAACCTTTATACCCCAAAAAACAAAAATTACCCAAAAGGAAAAAAACACCTTGTCAACTAGACTTCTACAGTCCCCATCAAGTTAACAGGTTCTTAAACCTAACAAATTTAGAATAAACTACAACTTACAATCTTTTCACATAATTTTTCTTTTTCATTTTTTTTTTGGAGTGGAGGGTAAAAAGGGAATTTTACTCCTCAAACTCTAAGCAAGTAGATGCTTAACTCAGGAGCACCATGACAATCAGGATTCACCATGTAGAAAGCTTCAGAATCTCTGGACCCCACAACCCTCTCAAATTGGGCCCTCATATACATAAGCTCACCATCTGGGCCTGACCCAGACCCATTAAACCCAGGAAGAACACCAGCCCCCATTGAAATGGGCTCAATCACCTTCAATATCTTAGCCTCATTAGGCCCAATCTCTCTTTTAGTAGCAAACCCACATTTTTTCCCATTACAAAAAGTCCTCCAAATCTTTTCTTCCAATAATCTTCTCCTCTTATTATTGTTCTTTTTCTGTTCTTCTTCTTGTTTATCACATTCCAGTGCAATTCTGACCAACCCAGATGCCATTTCTTTGACAAGATTAGTAATTGGTGTTGCAAGTTCAATGAAAAACACTGGGATTGTGTTGTGCTCTCTTTGAAACACAAAATGAACATGCCCTTTTCTGTACCCAAATAAGGTACCTATAACTGTAGGGGATGACCCTAAATTTGGGAAACTTGATGATGATTTGTTGATGTTTAAGGCTGTTAAAACTGACCTTATCCTTGAAACTGCAACTGCTTGTATTTTCCTCCTCCTTCTTGATGCTAAACTCTTGTTGTTGTTATTATCATCATTAGGTTTTTTTGGGTCATTTGGTTGAGCTTTGGTCTGTTTTCCCCTGTTTTCCTCTGTTTTTGGGGTGGTAAGTTCATCTAAAGTTTCTTCATTTTGGACTTTTCTTGAAGATGACCAAGGGAAGTTGGCTTTGGACATGTTGAGTGGAGGTGTTTTCCTCATTTGGGTAGGAAAGGAAGGATTTTTATTAGGGTAATTTAAGAGGGTTTTTGATGTCCTTAAAAATGGGGTGGAAGAAGAAGGTTTTGTGAGAGAGAATGAGAGGAATGTGTTTGTGTTAAAAGAGTGAGAAAGGAAGGAAAGGGAGATTCTGATATGTTCTCATAAAATACTTGTAGTAGTACTCTTTAATGAGGAATTTATGTTTTTGGTGGTGTTGGTGTAGGTGTTAATGATGGGAGAAACTATGTATCTGTTTTTTTTACTTATTTTTCTTATGTGAAAGACTGAATTTATTAGATCTTATTATATCTTATCTCAAATCTAAATATAATTGAACTTATTAGATCTTATTAGTCTTTATGAGATCTTATCTAAATCTTTTTTTTCCCTATAAGGACTAAAAATAAGGTGAATATAACATATTCTATTACTTTATATCCAATTGTATAAATCAATGACATTTTTTAGTGACTTTTGTAAAAACATCTCCAGAAAACATGCATGTTTTCTAAAAGAAAATATGAAACCTCGTACTTCATATATGAATGCAAATATCATTGACATTTATTAGTGACTTTTGCAAAAATATCGTCCCAAAACGTGCCTATTTTTCTAAAAGAAAATTAATTTCCTATCTATTTCTTCAGATTTGATAACAATATCATTGATATATACATATATAGACTATTTGTATAGTAGTATATGGGATATAAACTTCCACAACCTATTAATGGTGGGGTAGGAGGAGTTTCATTTACTACTCTTGAATACTAGAGGAGTCTCTTTGGCCTTTGAGGTCTTTTGTGGTGCAAAAAGCATAAAGCAAATTCCCTAGCTGCTGCTGGCTGTCCCCACTAAGCGTCTAAGCCCACCTTGAGAATATATGAGGATCAACAATTCAAGATCATAGTTGTACTACTAATGATAAGAGGAGCATATTACTTAGCTTTAGTAAGTTTCTTTATTATAAAATCTAAGATACCTAATCATCTTCTAGATTGATTACCTTAACTTACTGTGTAAAACAAAATGTATATTTATCCCTGTTTGTCATTTTATGCCTAAAAAAAAAAGTTGTGTGTTGATTGCGAACGGCTAATTGTGGATAATTCTGCATAATATGTTAGCAAAAACACAAATTAGTGAAGTGACTTGTCAAATCTACAATTTTAAGGTTAAATATGTTCTTTTTGTCATAATTTATTACCCCATATGTTATATATTAGTCTGAGCAAATTATAGCACATAGGAAGTATGAGATAAGTTGTTGAAGATTCATCAATTGTTATTCTTTTTATAAGTTAAATGTGATGGAGTATTTTTTTTATGAGAAGAATAAATGGCAGATTGTTTGTCAGCAAACAAGTGGGATAGAGGACATTGGCCATCTAAGTAATTTCACTTACATAGGTGATGGGCCTCATTCTATTTTTTTTTTGTTTAATTATACTCATTCCTATTCAAGGAGAAAAAAAGCAGGGTATAATTTATACTAATATATTATAAGACGTTCCTAAACAAAGAATAGTGGCACGTGGCTCTCTCTTTTAGGGTGTTAACTCCATGTAATCCACATACACTAATAAAATTAGTAATGCATTGTATAAGATTTAATTCCCGTGATGTCAAATTTATATATTAATGTCTCAAGTCTCAACCAGTAAACCAAGTCATATTTGGTGTTAATATTTGAAAGTTGTTGTAAAAAAAAAAAAAAAATTTGAAAGTAAAATATTAATAAATGAAAAATCTAAATACTCGAGGCTAAGCCCGAGCCTAGAAACTAGTTTTTAAACAAAAGAGTGTAGGTTTTGGGAATTTCTTGATTATATTAACTGTGACTCAAGTCCTTTAAATAGGACATTTACAAGATAGAAGTAGAGTAAACCTACGACTATACAAGATAGATTTTACAGAAGATAAAGTTATACAACCAAATGACAAAGTTATACAACCAAATGATAAAGTGTAGCTACGGATAACTATACATAGTTTGTTAGGTTGTTAGACTAAGTAGGAGATACAGGATTATCCTTTACACGTCCCCGCAAGTCGGACGGTCGAAGAGTAAGACCGAGCTTGGAGGCTAAGTAATAAAACCGGGCTTTAGACAACGGTTTAGTGAGGAGGTCTGCTAACTGATCATCACCCGAAATATGCGAGACACGTATGTTGCCCAAGCGAACTTGCTCACCAACAAAGTGAAAGGCAATGGCCAAATGTTTCATGCGAGAGTGGAAAACGGGGTTGGCCGAATAACTCGTGGCGCCCAGATTATCACAGTAGATGACGGGGCATGGAGTTGGAGAGAAGCCTAGCTCATGAAGAAGAGAGTGGAGCCAAAGGACCTCAGCAGTAGTATCGGCAACGGCGCGAAACTCAGCTTCGGTGGACGAGCGAGAGAGTGCACGTTGCTTGCGGGAACTCCAGGAGATTGGATGAGAGCCAAGATAAACAATATAACCGGAGGTGGAGACATAATCGTCGCGATCACCGGCCCAATCTGCGTCAGTATAGGCATGAAGAATGGGAGGAGACTTGCGCGGTAGGAGTAACCCATGATGAGCCGTGCCATTAAGATAGCGTAGGAGACGCTTAAGTGCGAGCCAGTGGCCGTCCGTGGGATGTTGCACATATTGAGAAAGCTTGTTGACGGAGTAGGCGACATCCGGGCGAGTGAATGACAGATATTGTAAGCTGCCAAGGATGGCCCGATAGTCAGTGGGATTGGGTAGCGAGGCACCCATGGCGGTAGTGAGTGGGGGATCAATGGCCATTGGTGTACTGACACTTTTGGCTTCAAGCATGTTGTATTTGGCCAGGAGATCAGTGATGTACTTGGTTTGGTTAATGAATAAACCAGTGGGAGTGGGGGCAACTTCTACACCAAGGAAGTAGGATAGGGTTCCTAAATCCTTGAGTGAAAAACGGTGAGAGAGAGAGGTTATGAAATCATTGAGGTGAAGGAGAGATGGTCCGGTGACGATTATATCGTCAACGTAGACAATGAGATAAAGGGTGACAGGGCCACGTTTGTAGATGAAGAGAGAGGCATCGGCAACGGATGCACAAAAACCGAAGGTGAGGAGATGTGTTTTAAGCTCATTGTACCATGCCCGTGGGGCTTGCTTTAGGCCGTAGATTGCTTTGGAAAGTTTGCACACGTGGGTGGGGTGAGTGGAGTCGAGAAACCCCGGAGGTTGAGCCATATAGACTTCTTCAGTGAGGGAGCCTTGGAGAAAGGCGTTATTGATATCGAGTTGCCGAAGTGACCATCCATGAGAGATGGCGAGGGATAGGAGGAGTCGAACAGTAGCGGGTTTGATGACGAGGCTGAAGGTGTCTGAGTAATCAAGCCCAGGGCGTTGGTGAAACCCCTTAGCCACAAGGCGTGCCTTGTGTTGTTTGATGGTGCCGTCGGGGTTGTATTTGACTCGATAAACCCACTTGTTGCCCACGACATTTTGAGAGGAGTGGTAGGGAACTAAGTCCCAGGTTTGATTGCGGATAAGTGCATCATACTCACGCTGCATGGCGTCACGCCATTGGGGGTCTTTGAGAGCGTGGGTGATGGTGCGGGGTTCAATGGGGGAGGGGGAGAAGGTGGCAGTGTTGGTATATTTGGGATTGGGCTTGGTTATATTATTTTGTAGGCGAGTGATCATGCGGTTTGGTGGGGGGTTTGGTGGGGGCAACAGGTGTGGGAGAGGGGTGTGGGAATGTACGGGTATGGGAGAGGAGGGGTTGGGTGCGGCGGGGGTAGGCGAGGGGGTGGGGAAGGTCCGGGTGGGGTGTGGGGTGCGGCGTGGGTAGGCGAGGTGGGTGGGGAGGGTTGTGGGGTAAGGAGGGGAGATGTAGGGGATTGGCGAGGGGTAGTGGGAGGGATGATGGGTGTTGGGTGAAGTATAGGTATTGAAAAGGAGCACCACGCATCAACAGTAGGCGGGGGGGATGACGAGGGTGTGGGGAAAAAGGTGGGGTAGGGGAAGGTGTTGTCAATGAATTTGACATGGCGGGATGTATAGAGTCGAAGGGTAGTGGGGTCAAGGCAGTGGTATGCACTTTGTGTGGGAGAGTAACCAATGAAAATGCATGGAGCGGAGCGGGGTTGTAGTTTGTGAGTGTTGTAGGGACGAAGCCAGGGGTAACATAAGCAACCAAAGTTGCGAAGTTTTGTGTAGTTTGGTGGGGTGTGAAATAATTTGTGGAAAGGAGAGAGATTGTTAAGAGTAGGAGTTGGAAGTCGGTTGATGAGATACACAGCAGTGGTAAAAGCCACAGACCAGTAGGAAAGAGGGAGGTGAGCATGAGAGAGGAGAGAGAGGCCGGTTTCAACGATTTGACGATGGCGTCTCTCCGCATAACCATTGTGCTCGGGAGTGTGAGGGGGAGATGTGAGGTGGATGATGCCTTGATCAAGAAGAGAAGGGGTGAGCTTTCTGTATTCGCCACCATTATCGGAGAAGAGGCGAAGAATGGGGCGTTGGAAGTGTTTTTCGACCAGGGCACGGAAACGTTGAAAAATAGGGGCAGTGTCGGATTTGTTTTTGAGGGGATAGAACCATACATATTTAGTGTAATGATCAACAAAAATAAGGTAGTATTTGTAGTGATCATAAGAGTAAACAGGAGAGGTCCATACATCGGAAAATAGCAAATCAAGAGGGGCTTGGGAAGTAAGAGTAGACGCATAGAATGGCAGTTTGTGACTCTTATTAATATTGCAAGAATTACAATCATAGTGCAAGAAATCAGAAATTTGCAAAGGGAAACTACGTTTTAGAGTCCTAAGAATAGAATGGGACGGATGTCCGAGTCGATGATGCCAGTCTTGAGTAGAAGTGGTGATGCTGGAATAGACAGTTGGTGAAGTGGAGTGCCATTCGTAGACGCCAGAATTAAGAGGACCCTGGAGTAGGGTTTGACTCGTGGAAAGCGCCTTGACAAAAAAAGAAGAAGGTAAGAACTCAATGGATGTAGCATTATCTTTGCAAAATTGCGAAATTGAGAGGATGTTACGAGAGATAGATGGAACATATAAAACATTGCGAAAGTGAAAAGTGGTAGATGAGGTAGAGAGAGAGAAAGAACCTATATGTGAGATAGGAAGAGAGGAGCCATCCCCAATGACTAAAGCATCGGTACCATCATAGGGTGCGTGAAGGGCGAGGTTAGATAAGTCATTGGTGACGTGGTGCGTAGCACCACTGTCCATGAGCCAAGCGGCCGAAGGTTGGGAGGAGGTAGCAGCAAAAGCTTGCGGGTTTGGAGAGGTGGTGTGGGCGCGGGGTGCGCGAGGGGGTTCGGGAAAGGCAATGGAAGGGTGGAGTTGTTTAAAGACTTGGCATTGGGAGATAACATGACCTTGGTTGCGACACCATTGACACTTGCCAAGGTAAGGTTTGGGAGTGCGTGTGGAGGAGGGACGAGAGAGGGATGACGAGCCATAGTGTGAGGGAGTGGAAGAACGAGGACGAGGATAAGGGGAGTTCACAGCAGCGGCAAGGACGGTGGCAGGGAGGGGAGAGTTGGAGGGTTTTGGAGTGAGGGCTAGGTCAAAGTTGATGAGTTTTTCCTGGAGTTCAGGGATGGGCATGGGGGTTTCACGGTGATTGACAGCTTCAATAAGTGGTCGGTAGAGATCATAGTCAAGACCTTTGAGGATGTGGTCAAGAATATCCTCATGATCCATAGGTTTGCCGAGGTAAGCAAGTTGATCAGTGCAAAGACGAATCGCGTTCATGTATTCGTCAACGGTTTGGGTGGTTTTGGTGATGGTGGAGAGATGGTGTTTGATTTGTTTGATGTGACCACGAGAGGGGTTGGCATAGGTTTGAGAGAGAGTGGACCATGCAGCAGCGGAGGTGGATGCTTGGGAGATAAGAGGGACGATAGTCGGGGTCAAGGTGCCGAGAAGAGCACCATAGATAAGTTTATCTTGCCTGACCCAGGTGAGGGCGGCAGGGTTGGGTTTGGCTACATCTGCGGTGGTGACAGTGGGGGGAGGGCATGGGTACGTGCCGTCGAGGTATTTGAAAAGATCATAGCCAATCATGATGGATTCTATTTGGGTTTTCCAAGAGAGGTAATTGAGGGAGGTAAGTTTGATAGAGTTGTGAAAGGAGACCACTACTAGGGGTTTGGTGGGCTCGTGGCTGTTGGGTATGGTGGCCGAGTCGTTGGTCATGGTGGAAAAAAAATCACAGGTAGTTTGGAAAGAAGAGAGCTCTTGATACCATGTAGGTTTTGGGAATTTCTTGATTATATTAACTGTGACTCAAGTCCTTTAAATAGGACATTTACAAGATAGAAGTAGAGTAAACCTACGACTATACAAGATAGATTTTACAGAAGATAAAGTTATACAACCAAATGACAAAGTTATACAACCAAATGATAAAGTGTAGCTACGGATAACTATACATAGTTTGTTAGGTTGTTAGACTAAGTAGGAGATACAGGATTATCCTTTACAAAGAGAGTGTCATTGTGATGAATCAAAAGCGATGGGAAAGAGGTATTAAATTAGTGAGACCATTTCTAAAACAAGAGTGTTCAAACTATTTTGAGAGGAATGTAGACTAATTTTGGATAGTGTACAATCTAATTTTGAAACAAATGCAGTGTTAATCGATGTTAGTTGTTTTCCTAAATCATACTCCTAAGATCTTCACCTCATTACCTTCGTATTCAATTTCTTTTTATCCATTTCAGACTATTATCTATTAAGCTTACCCATCACCTATGTAAGTGAAATTACTTAGATATAATAATCTAAACATCTAATACTATAATCTGGCCAATTGTAAGCTTATAATCACTCCTCTTACAATTGTAAGCTTACTAGTCAATATACTTGTTTACCTTATCTAACACCCTACTAAAATTTCTTGTCAATAAACTTAGTAACAATTTCTGAAAGAGGAGATTATAATCATCAACTCATTTACTCAAGACCTGTTACTGTACTATATCCTAAAAATTTTAATGATTTACATTACAAAAGAGATGAAATAAGGCAGTAAGCTCTCAAGCTACCACCACTTTATCGTCTTTTTCTATTTGTTTGTTATGGGTGCAACCACCACTTTATCTATGAAAATACTTATGAATCTATGATAAACAATTACTAAAGCTTTCTTTTACCATAAAAAGAGATAAATTATCAGTAAATTTTTAGAAAGCAAGCACCTCAAAAAAAAAAAAAAAAAAAGCAAGAGCAGAGGAAGGAATCTAAAGGGGGAGGGACAAAGGAGAGTGTAAGTTCATTTTCTAGTGGGGTAGAGAAGCAAAGCACTGGCTTGACTACATCACTTTTGACCTGAAAAATCACCCAAAAATAAAAAAGAAGAGCAGTAAAGTTAAGGTGGTGGAAGGATGATGACCAAAGCAAAGGTAAAGCACAACGTCACACTGTTTATACTTGAACAAACATGCTCATTTTTAAGTTTCTGTCATCTAGCAAAAAGAAAAATGAAGAAACTGTTTTGATTTCAAAAAGAAGAAAAAATGTGATTTAAATTGGGATTTGGTTATTGAGAGCTTACCTCATCCCTGCAAAAATTGTTTGGAGCTAATACAAAACATTCTGAAGAGGCAGAGAAATAAAGAGAGAAAAATGGGGTGTTGGTCAGGGAACATCCTCTCTGTTGGATTCAATCAAACATGCTAAAATTGACATATCATTTGCTCAATAGGACATCAATTATGTCATCCATACCTCTCTCTATAGATCTTGTGGTCCCACTTTTTTGGAATCCTAATTTGAGTCATCTCCCTCCTATTTTTCTCGTGGTTATCTTAGAGATCATATCCAAAGTTTCTAATAGTTATAATACACAAAAATATTCTACATTTTACATACCCTTTCAAAACCTTTATCCTATTTTCCCCACACAAAAAAAATTAAGATTGGCCTAATTGGTTGGAGGTTCTTCTTCCATCTCTGTGACAGAGGAGTGATAAAACACTAGCCACTAGTAGGGCTATTCAAAGATCAGGATCGGATCGGAATCTCAACCGGACGGACCGAAATTTGGACCGGATCGGACCGGACCCAAGATTCCGGTCCGGTCCTCGGTCCGAAGAAAATCCCGATTTTGGGTTTCCGGTCCGGTTCGGTCCAAACCCGGAAAATTCCGGCCCGGACCGGTGGATCGGAATTTCTGATTTTTTAGTAAATAAAAAAAGTTTATATGTTAAAAAGTTTAAAAGGCAATAAAAAGTTAGACATTTAAAAACCTACTATTTATTAACTTAAGTAATATTGTTATTAAAATTATTAAATTTGAATATCTAATTTATAAATATTTTTAAATCAAATAATTTTTTTTTAAAAAAATAAAGATTCCGATCCAACAGGTCCAAAATCGGACCGGACCGGAAAAATTCCGATCCAGTCCAAATTTTTTCTAGATTTCGGTCCACCGGTCCAGCCGGTTCTGGTCCGGTCCGGTCCTGGACCGGTGAACACCCCTAGCCACTAGTGGTTTCAAAACCACTAGCAAGGACCATTTTGCAAAATAAAAATTGGTGGAGGGTTTAACATAAAATTATTTATTTACTTTTTTTTCCTGATATTGCAGCTTGTACTTTTTAACAATAAGTATGATTTTAAATACATAAACATGGGTTGACTTATAAATAACAGTTGTCTCAAATACATCAACAATGGTTGGTTTATAAATAACAAGTGTCTAAAAGACACAAACAAGAGTCTTATAAATTGCACTTTTATTGAGGGAAAAAGTTGTCAATCACACTAAACAATGCAACTTTTACTTGTTTCAGATATTACAATTGTATTTTTTGACAGTAAGTATGATTTTACACACATAAATAGGTTGATTTATAAATACTCCCTCCGTCTTTTTTTAGTTGCTACATTTTGCCATTATCAGGTGTCTCAATTTACATGCTATATTTGCTAAATATTTCTACTTTTAGTATGTGGTACTCACATATTATTTACCTTTATACCCTTAATTTTATCTTCATTACACTAAAAGACAACTACTTTATGCTTTATTGATCTACTATTTAATGATCCCCACATGTTTCCTTGACAATTGTGCAAAAGTAAATATAGCAACTAAAAAAAGATGGAGGGAGTAACAGTTGTCTCAAACATATCAACAATGATTGGTTTATAAATAACACGTGTCTTAAACGCACCAACAAGGGTATTATAAATTGCACTTTTTTGGGGGAAAAGCTGGCGAATCACGCTAATCGATGCAACTTATACTTGTTTTAGACATTACAGTTTTACTTTTTTACAAAAAGTAAGAGTTAACACAGAAACATGAGTTGATTGATATATAACAATGGTCTAGAACACATACACATGGGTTGGTTTACATATATAACAAGTGATTTAAATACACAAACAATAGTTCTTATAAATAACCAATTACACTTTTTTGTGGGGAAAAGTTGGTGATACACGCTTATTGATGCAACTTTTATTTTATTTTTTCAGATTACAATTGTACTTTTGGACAAAAAGGTAAGCTCTAACACATAGAAACATGGATTGATTTATAGATAATAGGTGAACACATAAACAGGGGTAGGTTTATAAATAACAAGTGTTTTAAACGCACAAACAAGGGTTTATAAAGTCACTTTATTTTTTTTCCCTATCTTATATTATATTCTGCTGAGTAATATCAGATGGGACAACTTTTTTAATTCAATTAGTGTAGTTTTCCACCTTTTTATTTGAATCCTCCACCAAATTTTATTTTGCAAAATGGTCCCAACTAGTGTTTTATCACTCCTCCTTGTGACAAGGGTTCAATTCTTATCCCTAGAAAAGCGGGATCCCCAAATTCTCCCCCACTTGCTAAGAATCTTCATCTTACCTTAAAAAAATTCCCCAAAATTTCATATAATATTCCCTCCGATTTTTATTAGTTTACCCCTTTTTTGGGGCACATTTGTTGAGGTATTAATTTGAACCTTAATATATCTAATTATCAATAACCACAAATTACAAAAAGTTGATATTTGGATAATATACATTGAGATGAATCTAAAAAGATTTCACATGACTATGTTTCCTTAAGTATAAATCACAAGATATAGTCAAAGTCATGTATATGAATAGGGTCAAAAGTCAAAATGAATAAACTAATAAAAACTGGAGGGAGTATGTTAAGTAAGAGTTAGGAACTTGAAAGAGATAAGTACCTTATACATAAAGTAAGCCACTACAAAATTTTGAAACCACTATGTCTATGAGTGCTGATATACACATAGCGATTAGGGGCTATCAGTTGCCCATAACTGGGGTATATAGGTAATTTCGCGTGCTAGTTAACTAAAGGTGGGAAAAAAACACAAAGCCAGCATCATTTAATTCGAAATTGGAAAAAAAAACACAAAGCAACAGTGAAATTGGAGAATTCAATCGCGAAACTTGTAATTGGCAAGCGAAATTGGAGAGATCTTTGGGTGAAAATCAAAACAACATATTCAGGAAAGTGGGAAATTGATCTAGCCTCCTTCTCGAAGAGCGTCTCGTCATTTATAAATCAGAAAAAACTGTAGGCGTGTTTTTATTTTCGCCTATGCGGGATGAACGCGTACTATATTTGACTACCCCACTGTAAAGGTTTTATTGAAAATTGTTTTGAAGTCGCCAACAAGTCTTTAGACCTAATGTAGATTTCCTCGTCCTGACTCCATAGATGGTCAAAATGAACCAAAGATTGAGTTCGGGGGTGAGGGTACAATATAGTCAAGAACTATATTGCCCAAAGTTGGCCTCTACTAAATATCGATTCATAACAAATTTTATGCCAAAGTATAATCATATAACGTTTTAAACACCCTAAAAATATTTAGTCTAAATTGGTTCAGGAAACACATAAAAGACTATTTTTTACTGACATGTTATTAAGCAATCAATATTACAGGGAACCTAACAATTTGTCCAAATTAATCTGATTAATGTTAGAACAATTCTTTAGGTCTTGATTAGCAGAATAACACGTGGGGTGATAAAAGCAATAAGCAAGACAATCATATAATATACATAGAATGATTAGGCAAGCATATAACAATATATGAAAGTAAATAAAAAGAAGGAAAAAAGGGTTAGAATATACAGTAGAGCGATTTTATAATAAAGATCTACATCATGAAATAAATGGTTAGTAACTTCAAAGAATTATATATAATTGATTATTCAAGGATCCTCGGGATTATACCTATGCGGCTTAGATTGAAGAGCGCAACGATCTTTAGGCGGAGCAATCGTGGAACCAGGAACACAGTATGAATTGATTGAAGTACTGAAAGTATTTGAGATTCGTAATAGTGTTCTTAAGTATTCGTGAGGATTTTGTGTTCGTAAAATAATAATGAAAAGCCGTCCGTAATTCAAGAAATCACTGAGTATTTATAGACAAAAGGGGGGGGTGCGCCTCACACAAGTACTGCTCCAGGCGCAGGTCTACGTGGCAGACGCAGTGCCACGCATCAGGCGCACATTGGTGTGTCTGATGCATCAAGCCCAATCAGATTTAAGCACGTGTAACCGCGTTTTTTAAAGATAGAAATGAAAGGTTGCGTCTCACATAAGACTTGCGTCAAACGCAGGACTCTGTGTGAGTCACAAATCCACATGTCAGGCGCTCATTGGCGCGCCTGACGTGATATGGCTAATGTGCCGGACGCACGTGGCGCGCTGACCGCATCCACCGCGTCATGCGCATATTCAAGTATATTCCAGCATATTCGCTTTTGATTCTACGCGTCTTTCGAAGATACTTTATTATCCCTAAAATCCGGGAATTGAATTTTTCGGATAAAAAAATCTGATTTTTGATAAAAGCATTATGAAAATATTCATTAAAATAATAAAGTGTGCGTTTTATGTAACACAGGCCACACGGAAAGCAAAACGTGTGGCTGCGCGTGTCACAAATTCTCCCTCCCAAATTCTGGATTCACCAAACTATCCAATTATAGATTAATTTAGGGTTTTCTCCACTACTCTACTTCTGATACACTACACTCGCAAATATTCTCGATTTCTTCTGATCTTCAAATTCAATCTTCGCAATTTCAAGCTCGTTAATGGCGATTGATGATGATATTGAAAGCTGTAGTAGTAGACCTTTCGATTCGTCCCCGAAAACGCCGAGAAATCATCAACATCTAAAACTCGAAGTTTTCAACGACGTTCTTCGTAGATTGCAAGACTCCAATTCTTGTGACGCTAAACTTCCTGGATTTGATGATCAACTTTGGCTTCATTTTAATCGTCTTGAGCATTTGCAGGGGGAAAGTGGTAATCTCCTTCTTCGATGTTACCTTTTTCTCTCTCCTCTCTCCCTCACATTTTTCTTCTTCTTCTCTGTCTCTTATCTTCAATTTTTGTTCTCTGGATTTTTTCTATCTGGAATTTATTTTAAAGTGAAAGAGAGAGAAAATGGTGTTGTGGTGGTGATAGGGAGGGGGAGAACGTGGTGGTTCCATGGTTTGATCAAATAGAGGGGAGGGAGATTGAGAAATGGTTTGGTGTTTGTATAAAGTAACCCTTGTAATTACAAAAAGTAACCCTTGTAATTACAAAAAGTAACCCATATTTTTTGTAAAAAGTAACCCATACTTTTTGTAAAAAGTAACCCCTCAACATTAAAAAAGTAACCCTTAGTATTTAATAAAAAGTAACCCTTGTTATAAAAAAAAGTAACCCCGTAAGTGTAAAGAAAGAACCCTATAATAAAAGTAACCCTAGTTTTAATAAAAGTAACCCATGTTACAAAAAGTAACCCCTGCATAAGTGTAAATGTAAAAAGTAACCCCTAGTTTTAGTAAAAGTAACCCCTTATAATTACAAAAAGTAACCACATTATAAACATAAAAGTAACCTCTTATAATTAAAAAAAGTAACCCTTTATAATTACAAAAAGTAACTCCTAATTTAGTAAAAGTAACCTCATAATTACAAAAAGTAATCCCTTATAACTACAAAAAGTAACCCCTAGTTTCAATAAAAGTAACCCCTTATAATTGCAAAAAGTATCCCATACTTTCCGTAAAAAGTAACCCCTCAACATTACAAAAAAGTAACCTTTGTATTTGAAAAAGTAACCCCTAGTTTCAATAAAAGTGACCCCATAAGTGTAAAGTAACTCTATAATAAATGTAAAAAGTAACCCCTAATTTCAGTTAAAGTAACCTCTTATAATTGCAAAAGTAACCTCTTATAATTACAAAAAAGTAACTCCTATTTACCGTAGAAGTAACCTCTTATAATTACAAAACGTAACCCATACTTTCAGTAAACCCTTTCACAAAACTGAAGTAACCCTTTCACAAAACTGAAGTAACCCCTGCATACATGTAAAGTAACCTTGCAACACTAACTAAAAAGCTCGTTCAAGAAAACACTCAGAAATTACCGATGATTTGCGATGCTGACTGAATGACTCAGTTGCAGTTGAATACTTGAGAGCAAATAATTGAGGTCACAACAATTCAAATTTCTCGCTAACATTTCAGGAAACAATAATGAAAAAATCAACATCAAATTGATTGATTTATAAAACATCAAAAAATTCAATCAAATGTTGAATTCAATCAAACCAAAAGCTCAAATATCCAGAATATTGATAAGATTATTACCTCGTTGAAGCAAGAATTGAAGCATCTTGACTGTAAGAAGAGAGAGAGTAGAAAGGGGAAGATTGAAGAGAGACAACTTGATTAGAATAAAAATCGAAATTTTTTCATCAAATTTCCATGATTTTATGGAAGTACTAGTTTTTTTTTTTTGCTTGCTACTATTATAAAAACCAAATTTGGAAGAAGATCGTGCGGTGAAGAAGCGTCGAAAAGCAATCAAATGAGAGGAGAGAGAAGATGGGGAAAAATGAGGGAGAGAAAAGAGTGGGAGAGGGTGCGTGCTGAAATGGCTTGGCCACACCATTAGTTGAAGGTGTGGCCCGCCTTTTTTAAAAGTTTGCGAATAATAAATATTTAATTGGACTCTTAAAATGGATTTAAAACATTTTATGGGCTTAAAATACAATTAATCATCATGAACAATTAATTGGGATTTAGAATATCATTTCAAAACACAATTTTGAATTGGTTCTTTAGATTGCTCTTCCATTGGTCACGCCAACTAATACCGCGGTATGTTTCATCATTGGATCCTTAAATGGGGAGACACGATTATGAGTCTACAGAAGCCGCCACTTTGACTGAGGTTCGGGAAACCGAAAGTCAAAGTATACGGTGCCGGGACGGAGAACGATTCTAAACGCTCCAGGTTTAGAACCGATCTATATACGTCGGTCTCTACAAAACAAAGTTAGTATGCGGGGACAACAACTACAAGCAATCGATTACCGCAAGAGAAGATGTCGGCAAACGAGGTGCAAACGACTTACGTAAAGCACATAGTGATGCAAATAATGCAAACTTAGACTCTCTAAGAATGCATGAGACGCTATGTAAGGATTAAGGTTATGCAAAGCTTTGGGATGCCACGTCATGCATGGTCAGGGTTATGCAAGACTAGAATGTATGTACCGCAATGCAAGGTGAGGGTTTTGCAAGGCTGCAATGCAAAGTCAGGATTTTGCAATAATGATAGAATGATCAGAAATAGATAGAATGATTTTCGAAAATCGTTTTTAATAAATAATCGGGGTTTCGTAAATGAGATCCGTGAATTACAACTCTTTGGGAGTTTGATTTGACTTGGAGGCACCACCACCCATAGGAAGCCCCCACTTTGGGTGAGCCTGCCTTGAATTAGGCTTAAGCCTTAATTGAAATGTACTTGATCCGATATTGCAATGTAGTTGATCCGTCTTGAGCGTTCAAAGTTGCCCCTTTGGGGATTCTTCTTTGGGAAGGCGATATACAAAGTCAAATATCGCCAGAAACCATGGAATTACTGGAGAGTCCTTCAGGGAAAAGGAGAGCTTGGATTGAAAAATAAAAAGGTTTAAATTTATGACTCAAATAAATGTAGGTGGGAAAAGGCTTTGACGAGGCTAGGTTCAGACTCGAGTTTATGTCGGGATCAAGAAAGAGTATGCTCCTGAATTCTAGAACGTCAAATCATTAGACCTTGACTAATTTTATTTTATTGAAGCGGTCGGACCTCGAGATGAGGATTCCTACGTATCCTTGCAGAATCAGATCATTCGTAGTTCTGGATCTGATTTTTTTTTTTTTTTTTTATGTGTCTTAACTTTTGCCTAGGCCACCCTTTCGGGTTTTCAACCTAACGGGCTTGGACATACCTTGAAGAAGGAATTAGGGTTCACTAGTGGAAAAAACGCTATATGTCACAACACAACCGCTGCGGTCCCTAAGAGAACCAAAGCGGCAAATCCTCAAAATTTTGGGAGGAAATTGGGCAACATTAACTCTGCGGTTCTTAGAGAACCCGGAGCGGTTAACAAGAAACCGATCCGGTTTTTCGTTAACTCGTTGCGGTTCTCCCAACTGCAGCGGTTAATGTTGCCCAATTTCATTTTGTAACCCGCGTTTGGGCCATATATTGCCTCACTTGAGCCATATGATTTTGTTTGGGCCTGTCATTTTTTCTCCAATTCCACTCTTGATATCCTCACTTCTCTTCAAACCCTAACCATTCCGGCATCCCCTACATCTCTCTTCCCTCCTGATCTCCTCAAACCAACCACAATCACCACTGCTCTCTCTCTCCTTCTCTCCATCTTCACCGGCGATTCTCCCCACCCCTCTCTCTTTTCGCTATTGCGATGACCAAACGCCACCATCAGCAAAGACCCACAACTCTGCTTTGGAAAAAACATCGATTTCATCGGCGAAGACCAATAACTCTCTCCTCGCTCGATTCTCGATCCTCGAACCGAAATCCTCCCCATTTGTCCTCAGCGAAAACCCTAATTTTTCAACGGTGTCAAAATGCAGTAGATTTATCAACGGAGCTTCACTTTCTTCCTTGAAATCCTCCATTAAATCTGCTACTTCTGCTCCAAGGTCTACTGCAGCTCCTCTTCCTAGATCCACATCTTCATCTCTTCCTCGATTCAGTTTCTCAAGGTCTTTATTTCGTTTTTATAAATTTCATGTTTAATTTAATTTTTCTCTGTTTATTTTTCATTAATTTTTACTTTTTTTTGAGTGTGTTTGAAATGTGCGAAAAGATTGTCGAAGGAGTTAGGAGGAGCCCAGTCGTTAATGCCGTTACACAGCACAGTTTCATCGTCGAGGATGACGCCATGCTTGAGTACGACGTCGAGGAGTTGCATAGCTCTCTCTCAGGGTACACTCTGCCGTACCTCTCCCGACCTCTAATATTCACTTCTTGTTTTTAGGTTTGTGCATTTTGCATTTGCTTGATCATGTGATGAACTTGTTATTATGATATATAATCATGAATTGATTGTGTTGGTTTCTATATTGATCATCATAGAGATGTTATTTGTAGCAATAGATGAATTAAAATAGTGTTGACAATGTTTCAGATGTGTCCAGCTTACTTCACCTTATTTAATTTGTTATGGATTTGAGATGTGAGGATGATTTGTGGAGGCCGTATTCTTGCGAAGTGCATGGATCACATTAGTAGTAGGGGAAGCTGATTTTTTATTTTGTTTAAATTTTTATGGATGGTTATACACATAGACCTTAATTGGGTGATTATGTCAGCTTTGCAAGAATTGCAACCATCATTCATTGAATTCAATTGCGTTTTTTTTGTTGTTTTGGTGAATTCGAATTTTCGTATTTCTTCCAATCATGAGGTTTGAGTTTAGTAACGATGGTATATGCTTCATTGTGTGATGTGTCGTGCCAAGTGAATTTTTGCATTAAGTCGTTAAATTGGATGATAGTGTAATGATTAGTAATTAGAAAAATGGGAGAAGAAATTAAGAGAAGAAGCCAATGGGACATATCTGGAATGGAATTAAGAAGTTGGAATATGTTTAGTGAAGTGTGATTTATGGACTTCTTGTGATATTAACAATTTCATCAGACTTTATCAATCTTTTTTTGGTCAGTAACGGCTGTGAGACACACATACTCAATAAAGGCATCAAGTCGAATTAAGATGCTTCCTACAGTATTGTTCTTGGGATTATGGTCAGCCCAAGTGCCAAAACGTCTTTATTCATTACTTGGGAGCATCAATCATACTATGTTTGAATGCTTTGTTCAAGTTCTCTGTTTAGTTTTGACCTTTTGCGTATTGTTAGCTTTTGGAAATGATTTGAAGCTGAACTATGCTGAAAGATTTTTGTAATTTTGAGCAAAGACACCAGAAAAGAATTTAACTTATACCATAAAAAATAGCATGAGCAACAAAAAGAAGAAATGTCCAATACATAAGGAGATTACACAATTGAATCGATTTTATTCGAGGCAAAAGTGCCCCCCTTCTAGGACGAGTTCGCGACGGGGAATCCCGTCGTTATAAGTCTTTTGTGACGGGCTTACGACGGGATTTCCCGTATAATAAGTCATTTTCTAGTAGTGGGAGTGCTTTTTTTTCTATTTATTATCAACTGAATATGATTAGTTCACATAGACCGTGTATTTCTGCATGTTTAAAGCAGCTTTTTGATGTGCGTACATTTGATGCTAATTTACGCTGCATTATGGTTACATAGGCTGATTTGATTTGCGAGCCAGTGCTGTATTTTTACCTGATGCTTATAGCTTATGGTTTTTTCTTGCATATTTCGGGTTTCTTATTTCCATCTTTCAATTGATGTATAGGTTGATCGATACTTGATGAATTCATCCTTGCCGGAGAGCTTTAAGGTATTCTATCTTTTTAACCTAAAGCATGAAACAACATATTGCATTAAATGACAACTTTTTTGCATTAAATGATAACCTAAAGCTTGTGTAGGTAGTAGGAGTGGATTAGGCTTGATGCTGTCCACAAGAATAAAACTACAAACTTGATATATATATATATATATATATATATATATATATATATATATATATATATATATATATATATATATATATATATATGTTATTTAATATCTTGTGAAGACTGAAAACATAGCCTATGTACATCTCGTACTTGAGTTCTTTTTTTCTCGAACCTGCAGATTGATTGCTTATGCAACTTGCTACTCACTTTTTCCTGAAACTAATTTCAGTCCAACTAGCTAATTAGTCTCTATGTGAACTAGTTTTGTGAAAATGAAGCTTTTCTTATATTTCGAAAACCTAAACTGTTGTTTTTAATGCTGTTAATTCATAATGTTGTTTGATTGAGTAGTATTAATTAACTGGAATTTTTGTTTTGAATTACATAGAAATTGTTATCGATGAGCGGTAATTCATTTATATTTTGCTCTTGTGAGTTGGTTCTGCTAATTTTTCAGTTCTACCACTACTTCTTACTTGTGTTTGTTTAGTGTTGTTGTTGTCATTTGCTGTTGTTTTTAGTGATGTTGAGCAGTGGCATTGATGCCACAAGTTTTTTTCAGTTGCTCGTGTTCTCCGGAGATCATTTTGGAGACATTTGCATCAAGATGCCTGAGTTATAAGTTGATCGATAAGATGTTATACCACAAGTTTAATTTTGAGAAGTAGACTTTTGTTTCTTTCAATTTTTTCTTAAGAAAAAACATTATATATCTGGAATTTTATGTAATTCTAACACAGCCATAGTACTTAGTTTAGTTAGTTAGGCGCAACTAATAATACAAGTACATCGACAAACTGCACCTGATATCTTCAAGCTTATTTTGTCCCAGTTTTTAGTTTAACACTTTGACTTATATCTGTTCATTTTCTATTGTAGAGTAGATAAGTATTAGGCACTCAAACAAAAGAACAATATGAATGGCAAACAAGGTGATAGTAGGAACTCTAAATTTCCTATGAAGTCAAAGTTTTATAAGTTAGAAGTTTGTAGCAAAATATGTCAAATTCTATTGGTGTGCAGAGTCTGCACTTTAGTTTTTATTGTTAATCTTGCGTTGTAATTGGGCTCCTTAAAATACTGAGGGTTTTATGCTTTACAACTAAATTAATCATACATTTGGCATATATATTGGTCTCATACTATATTGCTACGACTTACGAGATGGCGGCTACATTTTCCTAAAAAAAAAAAAGAAACAAAGAGTACCGTAGGCGTAAATTGCAAATTTTGTTTTTTGGATTTTTTTTTAATATTAAATGCTCCCAACTGATGCGGTCATTAAACAGAACCACATCAGTTAATGTTGCTATGCATTGACGGCAATTTGAAAACTGATGCGGTTTTCATGGAAAACCGCAGTAGTTATTCTCATTAACTGCTGCAGTTTCCATGAAAACAACATTAGTTAAGCATAAACTGATGCGGCCCTAAACCGCATTAGTTAATATATGGGTACCACTGCGTGTCCAACCACTGCGGCCCGAAACCTCAGCGGTAAGCCTGTCTTTGACCGCAGCGGTTGAACTTTTTCCACTAGTGGTTGATGAAAGGTTGAAAGGTTAAAGGCTTTAGGTTTGATGAAGGTTTAATTGGATGGGCTAATGGGGGATCATGGATTTGAATTATATGAGCTAAGGTTTGATGGGTTGAAGGATTTGAATGAGTGGTAGAACTTGTGTGCAAGCCGCCAAGCCCCCTAGCTTGATCTTTTATTTTGCCTTTGGCTCTTTCTTTTCTTCACTTTTTCTTTTTTGTCTGTGCGTTTTCTCTTGCTTTTGCTTTTTTTCGCACTTTGATATTTTTCACTCTTT
The DNA here is from genome assembly GCA_947646795.1 of Beta lomatogona. Classification (NCBI taxonomy): domain Eukaryota; kingdom Viridiplantae; phylum Streptophyta; class Magnoliopsida; order Caryophyllales; family Amaranthaceae; genus Beta; species Beta lomatogona. The sequence goes on from CANSNZ010000946.1 coordinate 371,391, forward strand.
TTGTTTTTGCCTGGCATTGATCTTTTTTATTTTTTTATGTAGTAAGGCTTGCATACAAGTTTATGGTTTAAGGGTATGGGAAGATTTAGAGGATATTTGTGGAGCTTTGGTTAATGGATGGATTATTTGGCTAAGTATCATGGAGATGATGGTTTAATTTAAAGGATTTTTGTTTTTCCTTGGTTGTATGAAGATGGGTTATGAAAGGTAATGGAAGGGAGAGGGGAATAACTCCTGAGCCAAAGTATGTCCTCTTTTTTTTTTTTTCTCTTTCATTTTTTATTTATTTCAGATCTCTTATTATTATTGTTAGTCAAATTCATTATTTGATTTAAGTTTCATCATCGAATAAGAAGCATAAATAAAATGATGGAAGGTTAATGAAAATGAAAAGAAAATGCGATTATTTTATTAATTGAAAATGAATGAAACAAGGCTTATTATAAATAAAAACCCTAAATGACATAGACTCGACAGGAAGGGAAATGAAAGAGCTAGGGAAGGGACTCTCCGACTCAACCTAAAAAACTAGCGTCAAATGACTAATCCCCCCCCTTGTTGATACGATGCCCAATGGGTTTTTATTGTTGTCGACTTTTCTTTGCCGGTGGAATCGGAAGTCTGCCACTATCAGCCATGTCTTGTAGAGTATTCCTTAAGGCCCAACACGTAGACGTTGGGGGTCCATTCCCTTGGTGGTACTTACAATAAGCATTAAGGTTCCATTTACTGGATCTATTTTCAAGTGGTTCTGGAGTGGGACCAATAGGCTGTATTGCTCCTTTTGTGTGAAGCCTAGTGAAGGCTTCTTCTAGAGTCATGCCTAATGGAGTGAATGTTCTTTGAGGCTTTTGATAACCTCCTTTTTCAGCAGTTAGGGCATTGACATCATTACCTTTGGAGCTGGAAGGGTTATTGTTACTCTTCTTCAAAAGAGTTGTTGTTGTTGGAACCCTTGTTCTTGTTGGCTTGTACCTCTTCCCCAATCAACAAGCCTACCTTATAGAGCTTCGTGAAAGACTCTATAGGTTGAAATTTAATATGATCCCCATACTTGGGCTTCAAGTTACGGATCACCAGTCGGACTTGATCCTCCTGAGATGGCCTATTAGTCATCTGTGCAGGTTTTTCTCTCCATCTATTAAGGAAGGTGACGAAGTCTTCATTGGAGTTTTGTTTAGTTAACTCCAACTCACGCAGGCCAATAGGAAGCTGAGTATTGTATATATATTGTTTGTGGAACTATTCTCTGATGTAATCCCGGTCGTTCAACTTGGCTTTGTTCAGTGATCAGAACCACTTGGATGGATGTGCATCTAAGGTTAAAGGAAAGAGATAAGCAAATAGGTCCTTGCTCATGCCCTTGAGAGCCATAGAAATGGAAAAAGCTCTCAAGTGGTCATCTAGGTCTTCGACCCCCTTGAATTTTGGGAGGTCACCCAATGTTACCTTTTTAGGGAGTTTTTCCCTTAGTTCAGGGTCAATGATGTCATGGCCATGAGCCTGACCCTCGAGCGCAGGAATTGACTGGATCAATTGCTCGAGTTTTTCAAATCTCAATTCTGTGTTTGTCTTGATTGGTGGTGGAGTGTCGCCTTGCTCGTCTTCTTCAGTTATCTTCTCCCTCAGTGCCTTAATCTCTTTGTCTTGTTCCTTAGGACGAGAGTTCATCAACGTGAGTTGAGCCATAATGGCACTAAGCTGTTCATTAGTGTCCCCCATTTCAGATGATTCAGAAAAGTCGAAGGATTCGTCTAAGAAGGTTAGGATGCGCTTGACGAGTCTGGGATTAGGTCGACCTTGTTGCCTCTTTGTTGGACGTTCCCAAGTTATAATCTCACGAACTGTCCTGAACAGAAATCGAATGGACCTCGCAAATTTTAAGAAATAATGTTTTCGAAATGAGAAATGGAGATGAGAAATCGGAATAAGAGATGAAAATGGGAATAAGAGGTGAGAAACGAAGATGTAAGTGGGAAAGGAAATGGGAAATGATTAGAAATGGGAATAGAAATAGTTATGGGTTTTGGACTAGACCGTGATGGAGACATGGGTCTAACTATATGCAAATGCAAATGACTGGACTGGACTGGACTGTGCACGCAGATTGGACTGAATGGACTTTGCTAAGTACTAGAATTTGCACTTACAATAAGCAGACTAGACTCAAAGCAGGGTAGATAACTAAAGGTGTTTAGACTTAGGGGATGAACTTTTATAGTCCGTAGACTGACTAGGGTTTACATATAATGCAAGCTAGACCTAGGGAAATTTTATAGTCCTAAGACTGAACTCATATAATGTAAACTAGACGTAGGGAAGATTTACAGTCCTAAGACTGAACTTTAATAGTCCGTAAACCGACTTTATAGTCCTAAGAGCGAGCTTTTATAGTCCATAGACCGACTTTATAGTCCTAAGGCGAGCTTTTATAGTCCGTAGACCGACTAGGGTTTACATATAATGCAAACTAGACCTAGAGAAACTTTATAGTTCTAAGGCGAGCTTTTATAGTCCGTAGACTGACTTTATAGTCATAAGACTGAGCTTTTATAGTCCGTAGACTGACTACGGTTTACATATAATGCAAACTAGACCTAGGGAAACTTTATAGTCCTAAGACTGAGCTTTTATAGTCCGTAGACTGACTTTATAGTTCTAAGACTGAGCTTTATAGTCCGTAGACTGACTTTATAGTCCTAAGACTGACTTTTATAGTCTGTAGACTGACTTTATAGTCCTAAGACTGACTTTTATAGTCTGAAGACTGAATAGGGTTTGCATATAATGCAAACTAGACCTAGGGAATGAATTGAGCCTAAATGGACCTAAGGTTTGGATTGGACTAGACTTAGACTTAGATTGGAATTGATTAGGGATAGACTTGGACTAGACTTCACATAAAGATGCGAAGGGCCTAGATTTTGAAATGAACTAGACTTATATAGGCCTAAGATCGACTCAATGCTAGTGAATGTATGGACTAATTATGCACATGGGCCTAAATGAATGCAAAGTGGACTCTAATTCATATGGGCCTAGAATGAATGCAAGTGAATTGGATTGAATTTGGTTGATTGAATTGAATGAAGGTGTTTGGATTGGGCTTAGAATTTTAGAAATTCATTTTTGAAAGAAACCCCTTGTTTTATCTTTTGTTAGGAAAAGATGATGGACTAATTTTGAAAATATTTTTTTTTGAATGTCGTGGTCTGATGATGATTTGTAATTTTTTTCGAAAAAGGTAGAAAAGAAGAGGGTGTAGGATTGATCTTGCAAAATGTAAGTGTTTGAAATTGATGAATATGGTAGGGTAGGATTGATAGGGAAAAATTAATTGAACAGCAGGGAGAAAATGGGAAGAGGTAGACCTGCATGATAACTTTAACTCTACAATGACCATTTTTTCTAGATGCACTTTTTAGGACACACTCGGCCTTTCATGAAAATACTGACCCTTTTTTGCATATTATACAGATGCAAACTTGTTATCTTAGACTCGAACAAAGGTCAAAAAGACCAATAAGCGTGGGACGAATAGACTGCGTGCCACGCAAAAGGTGCGCGCGGCGCACAGCTTATGCGTCTGGCGCAGGAGCGTTGCGCCAGGTGCAACTTAATGCATTTGGCGCAATGCTCGGCGGCACGCGTATTGATAAATTGACGAAGGTTCGGGAGAAAACGACGATTTGTTTAGACGCGACTCGCAATATTTTCGGGCACAAAGCATATTAGCAGGCAAAAATTGCAATCACACATAAATGTCAGGTAACATGGATGCAAAAGTTTTCAACCTAAAGTCCAGTTCTACATTCAACTATTGGTCAGGTTTAGGTTAAGGATGAAAAGGGTCCATGACTAAGAGATTGATCCCACGCTTCGTACCCCTGCTTAAAGAGGTGGCCACGTGTAAGACGTACTCCAGTCTCAAGTCAGGTACAAGAGAACAATGCCATGGCTGGGTAGATTTGCTTATAACTAAGATCCAACACTATCGATCAGGAAGCTTTTTGGAAGGACAAAGCGCAAACCCCCCGGGGGTGACCTCACACATATAACATGTGCTAATGAGGCAAGGTTGATTGTCCTTATGGTGGCTGAACAATAGCCATGCATATGCAAAACTGTATATTATTCAAAGGCAAAAAAGGAGAATGAATCGTATTTTTCAAGTTTCACCCACTCATTTAAAAAAATTAACTTTTTTTAGAATCCTCCCAGTGGAGTCGCCAAATTGTAGGCGTGTTTTTATTTCGCCTACACGGGATGAGCGCGTATTATATTTGACTACCCCACTGTAAAGGTTTTATTGAAAATGGTTTTGAAGTCGCCAACAAGTCTTTAAAGGGAGACTCATAAACCTAATTGGATATGGGAAAACCGCAGGGACAAATTATCTAATGTAGATTTCCCCGTCGTGACTCCATAGATAGTCAAAATGAACCAAAGATTGAGTTCGGGGGTAAGGGTACAATATAGTCAGGAACCATATTGCCCAAAGTTGGCCTTTACTAAATATCAATTCATTATAGATTTTATGCCAAAGAATAATCATATAACGTTTTAAACACCCTAAAAATATATAGTCTAAATTGGTTCAGGAAACACATAAAAAGACTATTTTTTAGTGACATGTTATTAGGCAATCAATATTACAGGGAACCTAACAGGTTGTCTAAGTTAATCGGATTAATGTTAGAACAATTCTTTAGGTCTTGATTAGCAAAAATAACATGTGAGGTGATAAAAGCAATAAGCAGGACAATCATATAATATGCATAGAATGATCAGGCAAGCATATAACAATATATGAAAAGAAATAAAAAGAAGGAAAAAAGGTTTAGAATATACAGTAGAGCGATTTTATATTAAAGATCTACATCACGAAATAAATAGTTAGTAACTTCAAAGCAATAAATATAATTGATTAATCAAGTATCCACAGGATTATACCTATGCGGCTTAGATTAAAGAGCGCAATGATCTTTAGCCGGAGCAATCGTGGAACCAGGAACACAGTATGATCAGGAATAAAAATTGATTGAAGTGTTGAAAGTATTTGAGATTCGTAATAGTGTTCATAAGTATTCGTGAGTATTTCGTGTTCGTAAAATAATAATGAAAAGCCGTCCGTAATTCAAGAAATCACGGAGTATTTATAGACAAAAGGGGGCGTGCACCTCACGTAAGTCTTGCGCCGGGCGCGAGCCTACGTGGCAGACACAGTGCCACGCGTCAGGCGCACATTGGTGTGCCTGACGCAGCAAACCCAATCAGATTTAAGCTCGTGTAACCGCGTTTTTAAAAACATAGAAAAGAAAGGTTGCGTCTCACACAGGACTTGCATTAGACGCAAGAGTCTATGTGAGTCACAAGTCCACGTGTCAGGCGCTCATTGGCGCGCCTGAGGCAATATGGCCAATGTGTTGGACGCACGTGGCGCGCTGAGCGCAGCCACCGCGTCCGACGCATATTCCAGTATATTCCAGCATATTCACTTTTAATTCTACGCTTCTCGAATATACTTTTTTATCTCTAAAATCCGGGAATTGAATTTTACGGATTAAAAATCTAATTTTTGATAAAAGCATTATGAAAATATTCATTAAAATAATAAATATGTAATTGTGCTCTTAAAATGGATTTAAAACACTTTATGGGCTTATAAAACAATTAATCATCATGAACAATTAATTGGGCTTTAGAATATCATTTCAAAACACAATTTTGAATTGGTTATTTAGATTGCTCTTCCGTTGGGTTGTGCCAACTAATACCGCGGTATGTTTCATCATTGGATCCTTAAATGGGGAGACACGATTATGTGTCTACACAAACGTTTGTATGTTGAAGACGCAGCGAAGGTAGCTGAAGGGAAAGGAGATAGAAGTTGATTTATATCAGAAAACAAACGTCAAGGGTGGTGTAGACCTTTGTTGAAGATTCAGCGAAGTGAGGTAATTTTCATTGAGCAACATTCATCATCTTTACTTTTGCGTAAAATCTAGGGTTATGGAATTAGAATTGGAATGGTAAATATGCGAAAAAATGTGATTTGTTTAGAATTATAATTAAATATAAGTGGGTAATGTTAGTATATTTTTTTTGAATGAAATGGGGAGAAGTGATGGAACAGGGTCGAGTGAAAGCGAGGACTACGCATCTTAAGCTGAATGTTTGGAGGTAAATAACTTGAATTTAAATGTGCCTTAAAAATTGGGAGTTGTTGATGGTTGAGTTGAGGAGGTAAACAATTTGAAATTTGTGCAGGAAGGTGCAAGGAAATTGAAAAGGAAGAAGAAGGTGTCCCAAAAGAAGTGGAAGAGAGTTGGGAAGCAGAAGGAGGTAAAGGTGATTGATGTTTGTTCAATTGAATTTGAGTGTTGAAGTATTGAGAACTTCATTTTGATCAATGTACTTTAGTTGGATCAATGTAGTATAAACTATGTTGACATTGAATAGGAATGTTGTTAAAAAAACAAACTATTCTTACATTCTATGTTTAGGTGATTGAATGTAGTATAAACTATGTTTACATTCTATGCAGGGGGGAAACCAAGATAGAGTTGTAGAGAAAATAGTCTTGAGTCCAGAAATATTCAGAGTGAGTTTTTATATGTTGTATTATTAGATGTTGTTATATAATAGTAATGTATGGTGTGTATATATATAAAACTGTTGAAAAAATGTCATTGCAATCTATTGATAAAACTGAAGGAGGTCGAGTGAAGTATCAGGGTGAATTATTGAAAACACAACAAAGTAAGTGTAAAGGGGTGCAACCGAATGTAAATTGCAGAGTGGAGACTTTAGGTAAAATAATGGGGGGTTTGATGAGATGAAAAGGCAGTGGGTTAGAGAAAAGGGTTTTGAGGGATTACTTTATATTAAGCATAAGAGATTGCTTAGGAATTTTTGTTATTGGTTGATGACATTGATAGACACCTCTATGAATGTTATCATGTTGTCGGGTGGCATAGATTACCCTTTGGATAAGCGGCAGGTGCATTGGGTATTGGGAATACCTTACGGATTTAAGAGGGTGCCATTGGTAGCACGTAATGATAATGTGAAGAATGCAGTAGTTGAAATACAGCTGAAGTATGGTACCTCGGTTGGCATTCCAATGGTAAAGGTAATTGAAATGGTTGAGGGGCTTTGTTATTTGGAGGATGAAGTTCAATTCAAGACTGCCTTTTTTATGCTTGCTTTGTGTGACTTTCTTTATCCGACAACCTGTAGAAGACTAGAAAGCTAGTTGCATGTACTTTGGCAAAGGATGCGATGAACTATGATGGGCGTCACTAGTTTTGGAGAAGGTTGTAGTACATGCCCGTCATTTTGCAGAGAAGTTCTACAGGGATGGGTTTGTTAAGGGGTGTGGAAGTTGCACTTATTTTCTTGCGGTGAGTTATTGAATATATTTGGTTATATTTATAATTTTATTGGTTATTATGTGCATATGATCTTGGTTTTATTTTGATACATGTGATGAATTTGTATATATTTTGTACCTTAATCGATTGAACCATCCTCTTGTACGATGGGGATTATTCCCTAGGTTAAAAGTTTGGTCCATTAAAGATGTGAATGAAGCTAAAAAAGATGATAGAAAAACTAGGGAAGTGGAAGGATATGGGAAGGGTGATTATGGGAAGATCGGGGTTAGTTGTCTTACTAGCTATATTGAAAGTTTTTTTTGTTATTTGTTAATTGTTAGTACATGAGATTAATTGTTAATAATAAACATGTTTAAATGTTAGTGCATTGATTTGGCATATGGTGAGAATCATCCGTTAGTTGCCAGAGACACTATGGGACCTCAATGTATGTCTTATGAGGTAATATTAACAATTTAAATAGTTATCAATTAACTATTTAAATAGTTATCAATTAACCATTAAATCTAAACCTTGTTTATATTGGTGTTTAATAGATTGCTTTCCTTGTGTTGAGCAGAATTGGAGTGGATTTGAACCCATTGTGGCATAATCGGAATGCTTATATTGATAATATGGATTCGGACTCTGATGATGTAGTAACCCGGAGTCGACGAAGAGGGCCACGGGACAAACTAAACCCGTTTCAACGCAAAATGCAAAAGAAACGTGCTGAATGCATGGATAGTGAACAAGAAGGGACTGATGACTCAGGAGGAATGGGTGAACAAGAAGGTACTGATCACTCAGCAGGTGTGGGTGAAGAGAGGGCAGCAGGCTTTGGTGATGAGAGGGCAGCAGGTGTGGGTGAAGAGAGAGCAGCAGGTGTTGGTGAAGAGAGGGCAGGGGATGGAGGTGAAGGAAGTGAAGAGAGGGCAGCAGGTGAAGGGGAGGGGTGTGAAGAGAGGGCGAGGGAAGAGGGAAGTGAAGGTAGGGCAGCAGGTGAAGGGAGGGCAGTAGGTAAAGGGAGGGCAGCAGGTGAAGGGGATGGAAGTGAAGAGAGGGCAAAGGGAAGTGAAAAGAAGGCAGGGGAGGGATATGAGAGGACAAGGGATGGTAGTGCAGCCAGTTCGTCTGTAAGTAGGGTCATAAAAAGGCTGGGTGAAGGGGTATTAGGCTTAAGAGAATCAATGTTGAATGATGATATGACATCGAGGTATGAGTGGGGATGCTCTTTCAATACTCCTAATGAGAATGAGCTCAGCTTAGGAGATAACTTGGGTCCTCAGTGCTGTCCAAGTAACATGGAAACCATTTTAAGAAGCTTATCTCAAACAAAAGGTTCATCGAAAACGAAGAAGAGTAGGAGGAAGCGTGGTACACGAGGTAGTGCAATGGTACGTAATAAGGAATTTGAGGTTCAAATTGTACCTAGACAGTTTCCAAATTTCAAATCAAAGATAATGAAGTTTATTTTTTATCATAAAGCGGAGTTGAATGGGTAAGTTGACATGGCACAATGTTTGGGTTTATTTTTGAACTAATAAAACATAAACGTTAAGTTGACAATAGTAATGCACATGCGTTGTTTAATTTTTCCCGGTGAAGAACCGGTAATGCTGCAATGTGGGTCATTGGTTGCAACGTTAGAGGAATGCAAGACGGTTCTGGTTGGCACGGATTGCATTCACGAGAATGTAAATTGTTATGCTATTATGCTGCAATGTAATAGTTTGCAATAAATAAACTGTAACACCCCGTAATTTTCACCCTTTATTTTTGGTGTTTGTTTACATTAAAATGATATTTTTCGTAAAAATAAATAATTTATTATTTAGATTATTTTGGAACGTGTTGTGAAAATGTGTATATATATTTATATGTTGTGATATATTTATATATATATTTATTTTAAGTTGTTAGTTATTTATTTTAAAGGTGATATTGATTTCGTTATTTGTTTAGGCGTTTAGGATGCTGTTTTGTCGCGTAGCGTTTTTGTAACGTTGTTGGACCGACTTGGGTGATGAAATGTTGCATCGCATGTGGCGTGCTAATGTGTTTATTATATTTATAATTATAATATAATTTATTAGAGTTATTTTCATTATTAAGTATTTTCAAAGTTTAGGCGCGATTTAGGAATTTATCGATTTATCGCGTGACGGACTTTTGATGCATGGACCTTTGATGACTTGGGCTGAAATCTTCTTGGTGTACTTGGGCTTGGACAGCCGGCTATGGGGAGGGAGAAGGAAGAAGTTTCTCCTCTTTTATTTCATTTCTTTTAATTGGTGACTCTTGGTAGATTGTAACCCCCATAACCCGCCCTAATCATTCTCCTAAACCCTTCATTTTTCCTTGCCATAAAATTCTGATTTTTATTAAAAGAGGTTCAGCATCATTAACCCTCACTGTTTTCAAGAAAAGAAAGAGAGAAAAGGAAGAGGAAAAGAATAGAAAGTTTCAACCCGGTTTTTCCCTGTCACACCTTCACGAAATTAAACTTAGCCGGAGATCTAACCGTTGGATCGTCTTCAAATTTGGAAAGAACGTTTATAACATCTTGTTCTAAACTCTGACCGGAGAGATTTAGAATCTGACCTTTAGATCACCGAGAATCATGGTCGGAACAGAGCAGTGTGAAATGAGATTTTTCAACGTTCAAGAAGAAAATGCCTAGTGACTGGTTGCTTCAATTCTCGTTCGTTGTGCCTTGGGGTTAGAAGAGGAATTGGATTGTATGCGTAGCTATTAACTATCTCTTTAGACTCAGCTCTCCTCCCGACGTTCCAGGTAACTAGTAGTTATCTTAGAACCATAGTGATTAGAGTATTATTCGGTATTTGATTATTACGCTAGGAATTATTTAAAATACTTTTTGAATGAAATTATTGATGAAATTTGACATGAATATACTTGATGCATGCTGTGTGAGTACTGTAAAGAGAAAAATAATTTTCGTATGATTTTTGGTATTTATCTGATTTAATTGGTGTTTTGTGTGTTTTTGGCTAAATTGCATAATAATTATTAAACGGATGTTAAAATTGCTGAAATTATTTTTCTTAGATCATTTTGTATGCGTAGTATGTATTCCATGCCTTAGAATAATTTTTTCCTACTGTGTACTGGTTTATTTAATTGATATATCTGTTTTTGCAATTTCGTTTCTGTCAGTATATAAATCATGAAAATTAATTATGGAGGCCTAAAATTTCATTTATTTGTATAATATGTATTTCCGTGAGTTTATTCATGTTGTGTAAATTTTTGGTGATTTTTGGGCGTTTATTTATATTTTTAGTTATTATATTGGCTTTATTGAGTAATCTGTATATTAACTTTTAAAATTACTTTTGGAGTCCGAAAATTATAAATAAAATTTGTACCATGTCAGTAGAGCCATTAGGGTCATATGATAATTTTTATGTGATTTTACTGCTCGAACGTATTAGTTTAATAATTATTATTGGGTTTTTGTTGTGAAATTGAGGATACTCTTTTAAATTATTTGAGAGCTTGTTAATCAGAAATAATTTGTGATCTTTTATGTTCTTGGATGTTGGTGTTTAGTAGGTTGCTGTAAGTATTATTGGTATCATTATGTTTATGTTTGATTTATGTAAAAATGATTAATTGTGTACAATTCATTTATTTAATAAGCCTTGGAGTTAATTGGTGATGCATTTTTGATTGATGTTGTTAGTGCTGTAAAAACTATTTCACTATCATTGTTGATGCTTAGTGATGTTTAAAGTATTGCGGTTGGAGATATTTGTTGTAAATTTATAAGTTACTACTTTGAAGATTTTTGAAAAATTACTTTTGATGAATTATGGGTATAAGGCCGGGTGGCATCCCTTTTGATGAATATTTTTGAGATGAATGATACTTTGATGATATTTATGATTTTATTTTGAGATAAGAACATCCGGTGGGATAGATGTAGTCCCCGGTGAAGAACATGCCAACCACCTGGTTTGCGAACTAGGGGTAAGCCTGGGTTAATTGTTGTCGTTCGAGAGGTCAGGGAGTTCTGCGTGTTCTACCCTGCATCGGGAGTTTGGCCATTCTTAGACACAGGCAGTGGGGAACGTAAGCCCATAGACTGACCTGGAGATTGCGATCTGACAAACCTTAGGTAGTGAATTGCGATTCACTAACGTTCGGTTTCTGACTCAATAACTTGTTTTACCTGTATTTTTTTTTTTTTATAAAAGTACTCTTGAGATGGTTTATTTATTTTTATCCAACTCACTTGCTATTTATTATTCATTTGCGTTATTTGTGAGTTATATGAAATTGGATGCATATTGTTGTTGACTTGACTTTATGCTTTATTCCTTTCTTATTAATCTATGTCTGAATCATGCTTTGATTTCTTTTGTTCTGGGAGAACTGCTAGTTACTCCCCACTGGTTGTGGATATTTGTTGTATATTTTGCAGGTTTTGTTGATGGGGATTTTCTTTATTTTTGGGCTCGGGTTGAGATTCGAGAAATAATCTATTAGGGGTGTTAGTTCTAGACTTCTCTTTAGTTTGAGATAGTTTTCTCATTTCGATTTTAATCTAAGTAATTAATTTACTTATAGTACTTACTTATGTTTGTTTTTATCACTTAGTTATTTAAACACTATTCTTGTAGTAGTGTCATTCCCAGAATACGATGTTTCCGCCATCGTCCTATTGATACTATTATTATTTCTTTCTTTTCCGCTTTGAAATTCTGGGGTGTTACATAAACAAACATTAATACTAACTTCTTGAACTTGTGCAGTACGTAAGGGTAGCCGCTGCAATGTATACACGCATGTGGAGCAGGTTTTGGGCAATGCAAAAAGACCTTCAGCATAGGGCCACATTTTTTAAGGGGCCCAAATTTAAGGCTAAGCCCAATTGTAAAAAATATCTGATATTTTGTGAAACAATAAACGCTGCCTTCTCTGTCCTCTATTTACTGATATCCCTTTCCCACATAAAAACGCCAGCAATGTATACATGCATGTGGAGCAGGGCCGGATTTTGGGCAATGCAAAAAGACCTCTAGCACAGGGCCACATTTTTTAAGGGGCCCAAATTTAAGGTTAAACCCAATTGTAAAAAAAAATCTGATATTTTGTGAAACAATAAACGCTGCCTTCTCTCTCCTCTATTTACTGATATCCCTTTCCCAAAAAAAACCCCAAATAACGTTTCAATTCCATCCCCAAATCACGCTTCAAATCCTTCAAGTTTCCATTGATAAGTCTCTCTTAATTCGTGAAGCTGATTATGGCAAAGACAAAGTCCTTCAAAATCTTTGAATTGATTTCAGTTCAATGATTAATTCAATTTTTTTCCAAATGGCTAAAATTTTCCCCAATTATAAAACACAATCAAAATTCACCCTGTAATAGCCCGGCCTTTCGAGCTACTAACTAAGATTAGGGAACCTTTAAGTAATCAAGCTTAAATTGAGAGGATGACAAAACTTATCTTCTTACCCTGGACGAGGGCACCGTGAACTTACACGACCATAACCTAGAATATATATTTGAATAAAAATACACAACTCCAATATAATAACCCTTGATTTATACCTAACGTAATCACATCTCGAATTCTTCTAAAGTACTTTACAGTCATGAACCAAATAAGACCTCGCAACGATCCTTAAGGAATGCCCTTGCCATTGACTCAATCATGGACCATCTGATACCTACAAAAATCACTAAGAAGGAAATCCGCCCCCACCAGGACAGGTTCCGAGAACAAAATCAGCGAAAGCTGAGCACATACTGTCCAACCTAAAATTCTTTTTAGTGGATTTTCCAAAATTTCACAACATGTTACACATTTCAGATAAACATTAAAAATAGATCATATAAAAGAGATAACTCACAACAGTCATACAACAAAGCTTAAAACTATTAGGATTAAACGACTTTTACATACTTTAAGTAGAGTACTTCGATTTCATATTCGAGGTGACAAGCATAACACACGAAGGTCCTATATTCATGATTCAACCATTTGACACTAACCTACATATATGTTCACATGACTCTTAATCAATATAAGTAGTTTTTAAACAATTTATTCAATGAGCTAAAAATTCTTTCCCAAAGTGACCATAATAACGGGTCATGTTATGTATGTACTTGTATAACAAAATATTATTGTACACCATGTACCATGACTCACATGTCCAATAACATTCTTGATGCTCGTTCTTTAAGCATTTACAGAATTTCAATCAATATATTTTTCATTGGGGAAAGTGAACACGATTAGATAGGAGTCACCACAACCGACTGTCTCTAAACTGTGGGGGTCGTCACCCTCCTATTTACCATATGCTTGCAAGACTTTCAAGACATGCCCCTAGCAGCTACGAGACACCACGCTCGCCTGCAATCTTTAATTCAGTACCCGGCAGCTACGAGCACCACGCTCGCCTGCAATTGTTGTTCCTCACCGTTCCACGACTACTTTCCCTCATTGCTTTTAGTCCATTACACATTGCACATAGCAAGTTTATACAAATTCTCAACTATATTTATTCCATCATTATTTCGAGTTCTTTTGGTAGAGATAAGTCATTTAAGAACATTGTGTTAAAGAAGTATATATAGATCATACAGATACTATCCAACAAGGTTTACTTGATACACATAATTTGATAAAACTAACTTAACTATTAACAGAGATTGTGGCTTGCGTAGAATAGTTGTTATTTGAGTCGTACACTTTTACTAAACACTTGGGACTAATAATCACTTGTAATAACTTGTAAGAAAAAAAAATTAAGCTTCCAACGTGGAAAAATTAAACAATTTTGGGAAGTAGTTCTTCTCTTTTGGTTTTTTTTCTAACTTCCATGAACTTGTCCAAAGTGGATATAACATACTACAAAACAATTTAATTATTGACTATTAAGAGCTTTACTAACGTCCTAAACTTTATGTAAAATCCTCATATGTTTTACAATTAGAAAACATGATTAATACTTATAAAAGATTGCTCCAAAAATAAGCTGTTGGAGCTTTTAGGAGTCATACATATATGGTAAACATTTTATTTTTTTAGCTTCGATAAATCTGAAATTTATTTCTTTCAAAATCAGTATTAACCCTTCCTCTAAAAATCAAGAAATAAACATTAATTCTAAATACTAATCAAAATATTGTTCAGATATTCCAAGAAATTCTCCTTACTTCCAATTTCTTTTAGTCTTATACTTTACATTAGTAAATGAACCCGTTAACCTTTATAGTTTACCTCTTTCCAATATTCATAAGAATTGAAGATATTCCCCAACTCAAATAGTATCACGCCCACCAACTATAATTTCTCGTAACTCAAAAAATAGAGTTCCGATTTACTACTTGATATAACTTCGAACCATTGCTTAGATCTGGGTCCTTATATATCACTAACATGACATTCGCATCTCAAATCTTATTCCCCAATATTCGAGGTTCATTGATCCCTGATGTGTCTTCATTCAGTCCATTGTATCACATACACAAGATATTTAGTAATAATCCTAATAAACCATTAAATGACATTAACTCCAAAACTTACCTTAGATTCATTTAATCACCAGACTTAATGTTCTCACATAACAACTTATATTTGACTCCTCAGACACCCTCTTTATAACCATATCACCATTTATAATGAATAATTAATTTAGTCGACCGTAATGCATATACAACATAACTCTTGGCATTGATACCTGATTTCATAATATCATATAAGCACATTATCATTTGAGTTATACTTCCCAACATTTCATATCTCTCATCCCCACCATACTTATTTTGTTTTTTTTTTTTCACTTTAATACCAATGAATTCCTCATACCAGCTTTACTAACCCATTAACGAAATTTTACTCTCAACTCGCTTCCGAATCACAACTCTATTCACCAACCCAACTTTCTCACATCACAATTTGTATTCCTACATTAAAATTTCTTAGTCTTCCACACTAACAACTAATTCACAGCATAAGCATCCCATCATAGGTTCCAATTCCATAAAAACCTAATCCTCAAAACTTAAATAGTAGAACCTTAAGATGTGCTTCGAAGACAACAATATAAGTAACAAGTAAGAGAAAGAGACACTTTTAAAAATAGATCATCGAAATTAGAGAAACATTACTCCTAAGTATAATCAAATCCCATAGACGTATGACTACTAATAAACAATAGTTCAACCTGGGTATAACTTAAAATAAGACATTGTAACCTT
The DNA here is from genome assembly GCA_947646795.1 of Beta lomatogona. NCBI lineage: Eukaryota > Viridiplantae > Streptophyta > Magnoliopsida > Caryophyllales > Amaranthaceae > Beta > Beta lomatogona. Next base: position 387,014 of record CANSNZ010000946.1, read on the forward strand.
GTTCATAAATTGAATCAAATTTACTATTGTGCAAGCGACCTCCAATCCTAATACTATTTCACTTAAACAATTACGTCTCAGCTTTCAAATACTATGTATACTCGAGTTACATAATTCAAAAATTCAAGAGTAGTATTTAAACTTACTTCAACATGAGACCAATATTCAAGATAACAAAACTCTAAAACAACACATCTTAGATTACGAGTTAAGCAACTTAGTTATTCGAATCATAAACTTTAAGCAAGTTCTAAACTATAAATCTTATTAACATGTTACCTCAAATGCTTGTTAACATATCAATTCCAAACTTAAGTGCTTAATCAAATCATTCTTAAATTACACTAAAAAGCAAATCAAATCAATAATATCCACAAGCCAACTTTTCATAGAAATCAAGAACCAAAATCTAATTAGAAAGTGGAAGGACAATGTGTACCTTAATTCAATTATCAATACCAAACTCCAATAATAATAGTAATTGGCCTCCAATGAAATCTTGAACCCTAGAATTTCAACTATTGCTTGACCTCCATAACTATCACCAATTACCTCAAATGATCCTTCTCACTTTCAATAATACTTCAGAAATAATAATAAGAAGAAATTAGTAAATCATTCAATAAACTAAATAAGAAATCTTAATTTATTTCCCCATTTAAAAAAATGCTTTATTAATTTATACAAAACTTATTTGTAACAACTTAACTAAAAGTTATAACAAAATTTATTATCCCATAACTATTTGAAGTATTGTTTTTGAAAATAAGAGTAAAAACTAAGAAGACCAATTTTACCTTTGCATGCAATAGATCATAAGAAATTTGAGTCATCTCTTGCACATAACAGAGAGAGAAATAATTTAGAGAAGGAATGGAAGAGCTTGTTGTTTCTACACGAACGTCAGCGCAAGAAAAATGGCAGCAGCAGCAGAAAAATTCAAAGGGCCATAACTCCTACCACACAACTCCAAATTGAGTAATTTTTGAGTCTAAATTCAATAACTTTTCGAGATCTACAAATTTTGAAGAAGAAACATTTGCTAAATTCAGACCGAAAGTTGAAGGTAATTGAGCCAACAGAAGGTCGTGAACAGAGGAGAGAGAAAGAGTCAATGGATTTTGGGGGTTTTCTTCCAATTTTCAATTTGCTCAAGCTTTCAAGAATGTTTATGGAGGTTCTTATTTTATTTTTGGCTGCATGGCACTTGATCAACATTTTAGGGTCAATTCAAGAAACATAATGGAATTTGGGTTTATTTGGATTTTTGAACTTTCTTAAACAATGATAAGTAGAATTGTGAGGTTTTCATATCATTTCATGAAGTATGAATGAATTTGCAAGGAAAATTGATTGAAGAATGAAGTTTGGCTAGATTAACTTGAGGAAGCAAAGGTTGCTCTTATGGAGTATCCAAAGAATGAAGATGAAGTTTTGAGAGAGGAGAGAGAATGAGAGATATATGGAAAATAAGGAGTTGGGTTTCCTTTCTTAAATATAAATTGACTAGTTTTGACTTGTTCCAATAAAACTCAAAATAGCTACACGCTATAATTTGAGGAATGAGTTTAATAAAAGTTGTAATTGAAAAAAAAAAAACTATATAACTCATAACTTATTTGAAAAATAAAGTATTCTAAAAAAAACTTAAAAAAAAAATATATCTCATAAAATTTTTTATAATAGCAATATTATCGCATAATTAAGTAGATAAAATATATTTAGCTTTTAATTAAAAATGTTTAAGAATGCTAGCTATTACACACCCTTTCTTCATCATCCTTCCCCAATTTCTTTTTTCTGTTTCTCAAGAGAAAGAAAATCTCGAATTCTCGATTGTGGGCATATTTATCAATTATCATCAAGCTTTCGTTTGGATACTTGGTAAAACCAGGTAATTTTTTACTTTCTTGTTTTTTTAGTTTTATCTGATTATTATAATTTATAATTATAATTCCATTTTCCCCAATTATAATCACTTGAAGAATAATTTGTGGCATGGATTACATGAGATTTTCTATAATATAATTATGTTTTTCAATATTGAATTCGAAATGTTGAAGATTTTTTTTTTTCGAAATATTCAGTCTATAAGAATTATTGATTTCTCCAGGATTGAAATCAATGTTGTCGATATGAAAATCCTAGGTTTAACAGTTGAATTAATAGCTGCAACAATTACATGGGGAAAAATAGAATTCAAGTTTAATTGCTTTTTTTATATTTGTTGTTTTGACTTTGGGTTGCATGTTGTTAGCTGGTCATGATATAATTCTTGATGTTGATTGTTTCGATTCAGTGTTTTTTTTATATTTTATTTAATAATTAAAAGAATGCTGAGGCATGTAGTATATTAACCTCAGTAGTTAGTGATGATGTTGGTAAAATATAGATGCGATGTTTGATTAGGTAGAAACATTCTCGAGGAAAACAAATTTTAGTATTGATCTCTGGAAATTGCTTGTAGTGTGCTTAATTTCGAAGTCATTATTGATGAAAATGTTGAAGATTTTTTTTTTTTTTTTTTTTTTTTCGATTTTCAATATTGTGGGTCTGTTTTGAGATGTTCTAATAAATGCTGTTTTTTGAAGGTTGATACTTGAGATTGCAAATTGCAGTACTGGATTAACGGATTTAATGATGCTACTATCACTATGAAGTGCTAAATTACCAAGATATCAGGTTGTTTCAATCCATTTTCACTTAAATTTTACATGTTTTGCTCCCTGTTTTTTAATTGCATATTATGGCTCCTAGCATTAGAAAACATGAGTCTGGCTATAAGAAACGTAAGAAAAAAAAAAAAAAATTGAAGAGTTACAAAGGTCACAAAGAGGAGCATTAGATAAATTTGTAATTAAAACACCACAGGTTCCTATTGAAAATCCAAATGTTGGTGTTGATATTGAAAATGATAAAAATATGGACAATCAAGATTTTGTTGTTGAAAATGACGATGATGTGCACATTGATATTGAGAATGATACTTTAGATGATTCTGATAATGACAATGTTGCCCAAGAAACATGAGAAACTTTTCCTATGCTTGATATTTTTGATCCTAGGAATTGGGATGGACTTAACTCAAAAATGATTGATTTATTAATAGTGAAGGGTCCTAAAAGAGATAATTAATTCGTAAAAGGTCCTAAAGATAAGTCTTCTAATAGGCAATTTACTGTAAATTTATATACTAGAGCCTTATATAATGGAGAAAAGTGTGATAGAGAATGCCTAGTTTACTCAAAAGAGCTTGATAGAATATTCTGTAAAAGGTCCTAAAGATAAGTCTTCTAATAGGCGATTTACTGCAAATTTATATACTAGAGGCTAGAGCCTTATCTAATGGAGAAAAGTGTGATAGAGAATGGCTAGTTTACTCAAAAGAGCTTGATAGAATATTCTGTTTTTGTTGCAAAATCTTTAAGAAGGGGATTGGTGGAGGTCAATTGACAAATGAAGGTTTTAGTAACTGGGCACACGTTGGTGAAAGACTTCGAGAACATGTGACAGGTATGGAACATATTAAAAATATGGCTACTTGGTATGATTTGAGTCAAAGTCTGGTACCCGATTTTGACTGTCTTAATTAACGGTCTGAATCCCACGAAAGTCTCTCATTGGACTATGAGTTTTAGAAAACTTGGAAGTCGTCACCCTATTAATATCTTAATATGGACAGATTTTGTAACACCACGGATTTTCGCTCATAATTTCTTCGACTTATTTTCCCTTAATTATTATTTTCCGTTAAATTTAGAATATTTTACTTCTTAAAAATATTATATCTTATGTTATTTGTTTTCCAACTTTTTAAATGTTGTATTTGTCAAATTTATTGGATTAGAATTATATATATTCTACTATTTAAAAATGCGTGTTTGATCTAGTATTTTTATTTATTTGGTTTTAGCGCGTTTTGGACCGTTGCACGACTTTTTAACGTGAAGTTTTATGTTCCTAAAAACTGTCCACAATATCAGAGATTTGAAGCATTGGAGAGGCTTATTGACCACCTTCTAATCCTTTTTGTAACCCTTCACCTTAATTACCCCTTATTGCCCAATATGAAATCTCATCATTTGAGTTTATAACCCCTTTTAATCCTCACTTTGGGGGCTGTAAACCGTCCATATTTTCAGTTTGTAACCCTCGTTCACGCCATTTGAAGAGAGAGAAGAGTAAAGTTCATCCCGGATTTCCCTGTCACACCTTCATGAAAATGACGATATCTGGAGATCTAACCGTTGGATCGTCTTGAAATTTGGACAGCATGTTTAGGACATCTGGGTCTTCATTATGACCAGAGAGATTTTAAAACTGAGCTTTCAATTGCCGGGAATCATGATCGGAGCAGAGCAGTACATAATAAAAATGCAAGCAATTGGAGATTTTCAAAGGTAACAAATGGCGAACCTAGCACGACTAGTATCCATTTAGGAATTATTTAGTTTTTAATATCTAAGATGGGTGGTTCTTATGCTAAGTTTTAGGGGTGGGTAAAATTTCATGTTATGAATGTTATTATGGAATTGTATGAACCTATTCGAGTTGTTGTTGTTGTGTAAATTGCGGATCATTATTACCATAGGCTGTCTGGAGATTTCGATCTGACAAACTTTAGGAAGTGTGTTGCGATCCACTGGCGTTCCGCTCTTTCTCAAAACCTATTATATTATTTTGATTAATTATTTTGGAGGCTTATGCTATGGATCTTGTATGCTTATATTAAATCTATTAATCATGATTTACTTTATTTAACCATGTTAAACTGTTAGTTGTTGTTTGGCTGTTATTTGGTTCAGTTTGATACTTAATGTTGATTGAGATTTATTTATTAATGCTTGATAACTCCTACGTGGATCCTAATTGAGCTGGGAGAGCTGTTAGTTACTCCCCACTGATTGTGGATGTTTGTTGATATATTTTGCAGGTTAATATGTTGCAATATGGTTTTATGTCATGGGGTTTGAGACATACAGACGAGCTTAATTAGGAGGATTACTTATTTCGTTTCTTTGCTTTATTTGTGGATTTTGGGATCATGTTATTTCGTTATAGATACTTTTGGATTAATGTTCTTTGGGATTTATTTTGTTGTTTTAGATTTTATTTGAACTTTAGAGTGACACTGTCCGTCTTGACGATATTTCCGCTCTCGTCTGCTACTTAATAAATCTTTCTATTTTGTTTATTCATTGCCTATGAATGGACGGAGTGTTAGAGTTGGTATCAGAGCAAATGATCCAAAAACTCTCATTGAGTTGCTACATATTCCATGGGAAATGTGTAGTTGTTGCATATAGGATTATTAGTATCTTAGGTTTTAAGAAAAGTTCTTAGTGAGAGTTACTTGGGTAGGAAGAAAGCCTTGGGAGTTATTTTTGTTAACCGATGTGTTATATGTTTACCTTATGTGTTAGTTGGTAAGGTTTAGCAAGGACTAACGTTTTCGTTTTTGCAGAGTACCTCCAAGACGTTAATTTATTTGATGCCCAAAACAAAGTTGTATGTATGTAGTCATCGTATAGCGTATTTTCGTGTCGTTTCAAGTTTCGAGGACGAAACTTTCTTAAAGGGGAGTGTTTGTAACACCACGGATTTTCGCTCCTAATTTCTTCGACTTATTTTCCCTTAAATATTATTTTCCGTTAAATTTAGAATATTTTACTTCTTAAAAATATTATATCTTATGTTATTTGTTTTCCAACTTTCTAAATGTTGTATTTGTCAAATTTATTGGATTAGAAATTATATATATTCTACTATTTAAAAATGCGTGTTTGATCTAGTATTTTTATTTATTCGGTTTTAGCGCGTTTTGGACCTTTGCACGATTTTTTAACGTGAAGTTTTATGTTCCTAAAAACTGTCCACCAAAATCAGAGATTTGAAGCATTGGAGAGGCTTATTGACCACCTCCTAATCCTTTTTGTAACCCTTCACCTTAATTACCCCTTATTGCCCAATATGAAATCTCATCATTTGAGTTTATAACCCCTTTTAATCCTCACTTTGGGGCTGTAAACCGTCCATATTTTCAGTTTGTAACCCTCGTTCACGCCATTTGAAGAGAGAGAAGAGTAAAGTTCATCCCGGATTTCCCTGTCACAGCTTCACGAAAATGACGATATATGGAGATCTAACCGTTGGGTCATCTTGAAATTTGGACAGCATGTTTAGGACATCTGGGTCTTCATTGTGACCTGAGAGATTTTGAAACTGAGCTTACAATTGCCGGGAATCATGATCGGAGCAGAGCAGTACATAATAAAAATGCAAGCAATTGGAGGTCTTCAAAGGTAACTAATGGTGAACCTAGCACGACTAGTATCTGTTTAGGAATTATTTAGTTTTTAATATCTAAGATGGGTGGTTCTTATGCTACGTTTTAGGGGTGGGTAAAATTTCATGTTATAAATGTTATTATGGAATTATATGAACCTATGCGAGTTGTTGTTGTTGTGTAAATTGCGGATCATTATTACCTTGTTTTTATTACGTTTAAGTAGAAAGTCATGCTAATTCATGTCAGGGAAATAGTTTGTTGACCTTCGTATATATCACGGGCGTATGTTTGAGTATGTTTAAACATGATTTTTAGTGAAGATCATAGCAAGTGCATTAATGGAATTATGTTTCACGGTGTTGCGGTTTGCTTAAATTTATGATCGGTGTTGCTTCACAAAACATGGGTTGCAGCAGCTTTGGGTGCTTGGCGTGAGTTATTTTGTATGTTGTATGTGTTGTGTGTTCTGCGTGTTGGAGCTTGCTGTCCCTGCTGTATGTTGTTGCTTCATTTATTTAGTTTTGTTTCCCCTTATTAGTGAGTTGTACTTGACTATTTCATGGTTAATTCATGATAGTTCAATATGGTTTTTGATTAGTGTTATAGTATAATGCTACATGGCATGTGATGTTCAAGAAGAGAGTTCTGTTCACCATGTATTGCATTGTAGCATGTGTGGCAATTAGTAAGATAAGGTTCAAGAGTTTAGTTGTAAGTATTTCATTATAGTATGCATGGTATTGATTTGTGGGTTTGCTTTTTTTTTTTTTTTTGTTCTTTCGTTTTTGTTTCCTTCTTTTCTATTTTTGCTTGGTATGTATTAGATGGTTTATATGTGAGGTGTTGTTATTTGTTATGACTTTGCTTATCTTGTTATAAGAGTATATATATAAATGTTAAAGTTGTGGTTTTTTTTTAGTTTAAAAAGATGGTTATATGGGCAAGTCTGATAAGTTATTGTTGTGACTATATATATATATATATGTATATATATATATATATATACACATATATATATATTATATGAGTGTTTTAATTATTTTTATGATGGTTTGCTTTGTTTGTGTTAAATCGGAGTATAAAAATTTTGTTGTTTTATAAATCAATATCTAAGTTGTCGACGTTGCAGTTTTCGAGGGAGAATAATACTGTCTTTAGTACCGTTTCGCCAAGAGTTATGTACCAGGGTTATTATAACTAATGTTGTAATTAACCTTGTACCCAAACTCAGACAACGAGAGTATAATGGTTGGAGTATTTGACTATAATGTGTTTTTTTGGTGTATAAGTATGTTTTAATGTTGGTTTATTCTTTTTAGTTGGGTGAAATGATTTTATTAGTATTATAATTACTATTACTTAGAGAAGAATATATATCGTTGAAATGAGACTTCTGGATTGCGATCCTAATTTCTCCTGATTTTAGGTATCAGGCCTGAAGGGCATCCTTATTATTTATATTTGACGAATAAATGTTGAATAAATTATAGTATTTGTTTGTGGAAATATTTTATTGAGATTTAGATATTTGGTGGGATAGATGTAGTCCCCGGTGAAGAACATGTCAACCACCTAGGTTGCGATCTAGGGGTATTACCTGGGTTAATTGTTCTCGTCCGAGAGGTTGGGAAGTACTGAGCAGGGTACTATCCTGCATCGGAAGTTTGGCCATTCTTAGACATAGGCAGTAGGGAACGTAAACCCATAGGTTGTCTGGAGATTTCGATCTGACAAACTTTAGGAAGTGTGTTGCGATCCACTGGCGTTCGCTCTTTCTCAAAACCTATTATATTATTTTGATTAATTATTTTGGAGGCTTATGCTATGGATCTTGTATGCTTATATTAAATCTATTAATCATGATTTACTTTATTTGACCATGTTAAACTGTTAGTTGTTGTTTGGCTGTTATTTGGTTCAGTTTGATACTTAATGTTGATTGAGATTTATTTATTAATGCTTGATAACTCCTACGTGGATCCTAATTGAGCTGGGAGAGCTGTTAGTTACTCCCCACTGATTGTGGATGTTTGTTGATATATTTTGCAGGTTAATATGTTGCAGTATGGTTTTATGTCATGGGGTTTGAGACATACAGACGAGCTTAATTAGGAGGATTACTTATTTCGTTTCTTTGCTTTATTTGTGGATTTTGGGATCATGTTATCTCGTTATAGATACTTTTGGATTAATGTTCTTTGGGATTTATTTTGTTGTTTTAGATTTTATTTGAACTTTAGAGTGACACTGTCCGTCTTGACGATATTTCCGCTATCGTCTGCTACTTAATAAATCTTTCTATTTTGTTTATTCATTGCCTATGAATGGACAGAGTGTTAGAGTTGGTATCAGAGCAAATGATCCAAAAACTCTCATTGAGTTGCTACATATTCCATGGGAAATGTGTAGTTGTTGCATATAGGATTATTAGTATCGTAGGTTTTAAGAAAAGTTCTTAGTGAGAGTTACTTGGGTAGGAAGAAAGCCTTGGGAGTTATTTTTGTTAACCGATGTGCTATATGTTTACCTTATGTGTTAGTTGGTAAGGTTTAGCAAGGACTAACGTTTTCGTTTTTGCAGAGTACCTCCAAGACGTTAATTTATTTGATACCCGAAACAAAGTTGTATATATGTAGTCATCGTATAGCGTATTTTCGTGTCGTTTCAAGTTTCGAGGACGAAACTTTCTTAAGGGGGAGTGTTTGTAACACCACGGATTTTCGCTCCTAATTTCTTCGACTTATTTTCCCTTAAATATTATTTTCCGTTAAATTTAGAATATTTTACTTCTTAAAAATATTATATCTTATGTTATTTGTTTTCCAACTTTTTAAATGTTGTATTTGTCAAATTTATTGGATTAGAAATTATATATATTCTACTATTTAAAAATGCGTGTTTGATCTAGTATTTTTATTTATTCGGTTTTAGCGCGTTTTGGACCTTTGCACGATTTTTTAACGTGAAGTTTTATGTTCCTAAAAACTGTCCACCAAAATCAGAGATTTGAAGCATTGGAGAGGCTTATTGACCACCTTCTAATCCTTTTTGTAACCCTTCACCTTAATTACCCCTTATTTCCCAATATGAAATCTCATCATTTGAGTTTATAACCCCTTTTAATCCTCACTTTGGGGGCTGTAAACCGTCCATATTTTCAGTTTGTAACCCTCGTTCACGCCATTTGAAGAGAGAGAAGAGTAAAGTTCATCCCGGATTTCCCTGTCACACATTCACGAAAATGACGATATCTGGAGATCTAACCGTTGGGTCGTCTTGAACTTTAGAGTGACACTGTCCGTCTTGACGATATTTCCGCTATCGTCTGCTACTTAATAAATCTTTCTATTTTGTTTATTCATTGCCTATGAATGGACGGAGTATTACAGATTTATTCAATAAATCGTTTTAAAATCAATTTCAAGAAAAATCATTTATAACGATGATGACTTCATATGGATAAGGCTTTTTTGAAAATTGGTCTTTCATACCATGAGATAGGGTTCGGGGTTTAGGTTAAGAGGTGCGAACGTCTGTAACTCGTCTCTTCTCCCGTTCTAAAGAACGGGCTCTTACTAAATGCGTTATTTTCCATTTTAAAGTAATCATGGCTATTAAAAAGAAAGAACATCACATAATTTGCACAGATACACATTAACCATTATTATTTAGGACCAACATATCATTTGTACATGCTAGGTTTGAGCACTGAAGTTGCATTACGTACCAATCATTGCGGGATTGGAATCCACTCATGGATCAAAACCGTCGTAGTTCGAGCATATGTCTCACCCTAAATGGCCAATTCCATTGGGGAAGAAAAGGTGATAGATTATGAATAACTCACCTTTAGAATTAAACAAATCTATTGGAAAATGAGATAATCACTCCAATGAGTGATTAAAATGGGATAAGATAATCACTTTAATTAGTGACTAAATATGAAGGAGGATCAAGATAGTCACCTTAATTAGTGATTAAAAATGGAGGTTAAGATAACCACACTAATTAGTGATTATTCAAGGCTTAAGATAATCACTCTAATTAGTGATTAAATGAGGAAAATAATCGTCCAAATTAACGATCATTAAGGTTTAAGATAATCCCTCTAATTAGTGATTAAATGAGGAAAATAATCGTCCTAATTAACGATTATTAGGGTTTGAGATAATCACTCTAATTAATGATTAAATGAAAAGAATAATCGTCCTAATTAACGATTCTTAGGGTTTAGGATAATCGCTCTAATTAGTGATTAAATAATGGTTGGAGATAATCACCCTAATTAGTGATTAAAATGAGTTTGAGTCAACCGCTCTAATTAGCGATTAATCGAGAATTGAAATAACCACCTTAATAGTGATCACGTTTATGATTTTCGAGAGGTATTAGAAGGTTTGCTTCCTAATTGAAGTCTTTTGAGAAATAATCTTAATTGAAGATTATTAAGTCATTTGGAGAGAAATGATCAATTTGAGATCGAATTTGGAGATTTGTGTTTGGCTAATTGGAATTTGGCCATTTAAAATGAGACACATGAAACGGCCTAAAATCAATTCGGAGATCATAATTATCAATCTAATTATATCAAATTATATAATTAATCCATTTGTGAATCATCATACAATTTAACTTAGTTAGATTTGCAATTTTTCCTCTTAATTGAGATTGGGTCATTTGATTCATATACTATGATATATTGGCCCAATATGCAATATTTGTAACATTGGTTGCTCATTTTCTTAAAAAGAGTTGTGGAATTATTTATGAAAATTATGCATAAACATCTCCATATTTTTATTAATTGAGTGATGCAATAACTATTTACAAAGAATCATTATTAAAACAAAATGCACAAAACCTATGATCTATACAAATCTTCAATCTTGATCTTCACCATGATGCTCCTTGATCTTCATTTCCTTGAATGGGCTTTGGAATTCATGTTTATTTATAAATTTGTGAAAATTTAGAGATTAATTAACCTCTTTGATTTTGATTTTTTATGATAATTTTTATTTACATGATAAAATGAGTTATTTTAATAGAGACTTGAAATTTCACGATTTTTTTTTATTAACTTTTTGTGTGGAAAGAAAACAATTTTTTAATGAAACTTGAGTTAATCACTTTATTTCATTTTTTAGATTGCCTTTTGTTCTTGTACTGAATTTAAAAAATCATAACTTTATGTACAAAATGTTAAACTGAGCATATGATACATCTATAGATATATCAATGAGTTATTTATGTTGTATCAAAATTTCACAAGTTTTTAGCGACAACTCAAATTATGGTGAATTTTATGTCAAAACTGGTCAAAATAGAACCTTTATTCAATTGTTCTTTGAAACCTAACTTATAGAGCTTATTTTGAAGTGAAATTTGGTATGAACATTATAGACACTTTGAAAAACTAGACTCGAAATTTTTACTTGAATTGGACATTTTTGAAGGCCATTCTTTGTTTATTTTCTTAACTGAAGAGGAAATCATTATTCTAGAATTTAGTGATTTACATTAACGTTTTTGTAAAAATGATATAAAATTGTATAAATTTCACATGAACATGATTCTTATACTTTTGAAAAGCCACTGATGTTTTCTTTAAACTTGATGTCTTTAGTTTGTCTAAATGAATTTATTTTTTAATTTTATTGACAGAACAATCCTAGGTGGTACTGGACAAAATCAGTTTTGCACAACAAAATTGTATGATTTTTAATTATTTATACAAAATTTATTTTTTACAAATTCCAAAGCCAAGTTGCTAGAAACATCTTGCACTTCATAAGAAAAATATTAAATACCACGAATTAATTAATTAATGCAGATGAAAAAAAAGAAATAATATACAAAATTAAACTAACCATAATTACAACATCACATTTTTTATATGGAGATGTTTATACACAACTTTTCTTGAGTGTTTTTATGAAAACATTTTTTTTGTGATGAACAAGTTAATTAAAGAAAATCATATAATCACATTGTTTCCTAAAAGTCACCCCATTAGATGTGACTATTCTAGGTGGGGTGATTTAAGGTTGGGAACCTATTAGGACTTCCTCATACCCAAATCACTCCAAAATTTAAAAAATGATAAGAAGAAACAAGAAGAAAGGTTAGTAGATGATTGAGAAGATAATTATAATAAAACTTACAACTTTACCTTGCAAGCTCAATGATGCACTTCCTTTTTGCAAATTTTTTTACCTTTTTTGTGATTTTCTTAATTTCTAGGTGACTTTCTAAATCCTCCTAATTACTAACTTAAACTCTTTTTTTTTTTGTGTTTTTTCCTTCTTTTGATGAACTTCTTTGCTTACTAATTACCTTACTAATTTCTACTGCTTTTTCTTAAGTGAGATTTTTAGAGGAGAAGATGAGAGAATTAGTGAAATTAAGTTGAATTTTTTTCAACTTCCCTACTTACTAATTATGATTTTTGCTTAGATGGAAAGATTAAGGAGGAGAAGAGTAGTGGAGAAGATGAGAGTGAAGTTGAATTGTGTTTTTTTCAACTTGGTTTTGAAGTGAAAAAAGGAGGGTATTTATAGAGAAATGAGGGAGGTTTTGAAGTGAACTAGGGTTTCAAAGAGGGAGAAAATCAGATTTTTCACCCAAAAAATCTGATTTTCTTCATCCTTAATCACCTTAATGACATCACTCTAATGACCTCACCCTAATGACATCATCAAATCTCTTTGGAAACACAAATATTCTTATTTTGGATTTTCTCATTAATGAGGCAAAATCAGATTTTTAGAAAATATTCTTCCCTAAACATCCTAATACGTAAAAAAATGCATCGAAAAACATGCAAAACAAAACTGATCAGGACGTTGTGCCTAACACAGGAAGCTGCGCCTAACACAAAACGTTTAGCGCATGATTGTGTGCTTGGCGCACACTTGATTCTTCCGGAAAAAAATATGGATTTCCCCTACTTACACATGGGATTTGATTCTTATTCTCACATCTTTTCTTGATTCTTATGCTCTAACTAATGGATAAAGGATGTGATTAGTGGATAAAGAATATATTCTTATTCTTTATCCAACGAACAATGACTTGACCATCAACAAAAACTGATTATTACTGATTTTAGGATACGACTAAAATCCCGACGCCTAATCGCAACTCGTTTGCTGTTTTTTTCCGAAAGACTAATTTAAAACAATTAACGAAAACTCATCAAATTAATAAAGACGAGCACGATTATACTACAAATCACTTTATTAAAACAGTGGTTGTAGTTATCGACTACGACTCACGAAAAATATATTTCTAAACCGAAACCGCATAAACGGAAAACCGTACGACGGAATAAAACTCGCACTCCGGGGCGAAACATACATTTTGACGGGGCGCTTGCTCCACGATGTGTGACGGTTTACGAAAATTTTTATTTATCTGAAAGAAGGGTTCAAAATTTGGTGTCTACACAAAAGTTTACAAAAAATCAAACCATTGACAAAGTTGCTCAAGGACTAATTGAAAAAGAAAAAGATCACTGGAAAAAAGTTTTATTAAGAATTATTGCTCTTGTCAAGTTTCTTTCCAAACATAATCTAGCCTTTCGGGGTACTCATGAGAAATTGAATCAAAATGGCAATGGAAATTTTTTAGGCTTAGTCGAGATGTTGGCCGAGTTTGACCTTATTGTCCAAGAACATGTTAGGCGTATTGAAAATGAAGAAATTTACTTTCATTATCTTGGTCCTAGCATCCAAAATGAGTTAATATTTTTGCTTGCTTCCTCGATTAAATCTGAAATATTAAAAAAGATAAAAAAAAGCAAAGTATTTTTCTGTGATACTTGATTATACTCCTGATGTTAGCCACAAGGAGCAAATGTCATTAATAATAAGATATGTTGATGTCTGTTTACATCGTGTAAGCATTGAGGAGTCTTTTTTAGGATTTTTGAATGTGAATTATTCAACTGGACAAGGGCTTTTCAATACTTTGCAAAATGAGTTGCGACTTCTTGATCTTGATATTTCTAATGTACGTGGACAAGGTTATGATAATGGGTCAAATATGAATGGCAAACATCAAGATGTACAAAAAAGACTTTTGGATGAAAATCCTAGAGCTTTTTATACCTCTTGTGGTTGTCATAGTATTAATTTAGTTTTATGTGATATGGCGAATACTTGTAGTAAAGCCAAAGATTTTTTTGGAGTTATACAATGTATATATACAATTTTTGCAAAATCTACTGAGAGACGGGATATTTTGAAAGCTAATATACAAGGCTTAACTCTTAAGTCATTGTCTTCCACTCGTTGGGAGAGTCGTGTTGACAGTGTTCAAGCCATAAGATTTCAAATGGTAGAAATATGAGAGGCTTTACTTCAAGTTGGAGAAACCGATGGTGATTCTTCAATAAGAAGCGAGGCTAAATCTTTAGCAACAAATGAACTTGGTGATTTTGAGTTTTTGGTGGCAATAGTAATTTGGTTTGAAATATTGTTTCATGTTAATTTTGTTAGCAAGTACTTGCAATCAAAAGACATGCTAATTGATGTTGCCATGGAAAAAATTAGGGAACTGATTTCCTTTTTTGAGAGATACAAAGAAAGTGGTTTTAATGATGCTTTGGGTTCTGCTAAGGAAATTGCCATTAAAATGGATATAGACCCAATATTTCCTAAGAGGCGTGAAATTCGTAGAAAAAAGCAATTTGATGAAAATTCAAATGCATCATCAGAGGTTTCACTATCTTCAGAAGAATCATTTAGAGTTAAGTATTTTCTTTGCATTGTTGATCAAGCCATTGTTTCTCTTAAGAGGAGGTTTGAGCAATATCAAGAATATGAAAAAAATCTTTGGTTTCTTGTTTAATTCTGACATGTTAGAATCTTTAGATGATATGAGCTTGAAGTCTTATAGTAGTCATCTTGAAAATGCTCTTAAACATAATGGACATTCAGATATTGATGGAAATGAGTTATATGTGGAGTTAAAAATAATAAGAGAACTACCACCACTGGAAAAAACAGGACCTATTGAAATTTTGAAAGATTTAAAAATGTTTGATTGTTTTCCTAATGCGGTCATTGCATATAGAATTTTATTGACCATTCCTATTACCGTTGCATCCGGAGAGATAAGTTTTTCCAAGTTGAAGTTGTTGAATTCCTACTTGCGCTCTACAATGTCACAAGAACGACTTAATGGATTAGCGATGATATCTATCGAAAATGATCTTTTGGAGAAAGTAGGATATGAAGAGTTGATTGATGAGTTTGCATCAAAAAAATGCTAGACGAACATCTCTTTTTAAATAAAATATCTCTAGTTGGTAATTTTTCACATATCCTTGTCTTCATGGAACTAGGATCATCTTTATAATAAAAGCGAAGTTGTTTGAATTGTGCTGCTTCTTATTGTAAAAACAATCAAATATTTTATAGTATATATTATGTGTTTAAAGGTTATTCTTATACTTATAATAGGGGATTCATTTTGTTATAAGAACGGGGCCACAATAATCTAAAAAACGGCCCTGATGTGGAGGAGGAAATTTGGAAGTTCAAGTACATGGTTGATGATCGATCCTACATTTACGGTTCGATGCTTTTAAATTAGTTAGTTCAGAAATATGAGAAATATGTAAAATGAATGAACTAATATAATTTATATGATGTTATGTAGACACGGGTTAGATGTCGAGATTTGAGTGAATGTCTTGAAATTGGACATTCTGTCGCAAAAGGATTTAAAGGAGTTCATGCTAATCGTTTTATTTAGGGTAAGTAGTAGTTTTCCATCTTTCAATTTAAGTTCACTGGTGTCAGTAGCTTGAGAGTTGTCCATTTCGGTTCATGATCAACGCCTGATATTGGAATTCGTACCTTGCTATTTTAGAAGAGATAAGCTTAAGACAGTATATTGTTGGTTGTATATGTTCACTTATAAATTATGCTTTACAATTTGAGATAAGCAGGATCTTAGAATGCAAACCTCCTAATCTATTTTGTGTAGATCACAGTTGATATCCAGTGGACCATAAACTTCCCTATAATCGATCTCCCAACAGTTTGTAGTGTAATGTTAATCTTGGCTCTTATATCTTGGGAGATTCCAATAAATTGTATGTTGTTGAAACTTCTATCACTGTGTCTAGCTGATGCTCCTAGTGGGGATTATTATTCGTAGGTTTGTTTGGGTTTGGTTTGAGCACTAGAACTCTAAGCAATGGTCTTCTATGTGAAACTGGAATTTCTTTGTCATGCTTGGTTTTCAAGCAACATAGATTCCTTTGCTGTTAGTTCCTAAAATTTCATAAACTAGATTTTCTTGATTAACGGTTTGCGCGAAAGCTGACTATTTGGTTATGTGGCCTGAGGTGACATGCTGTCCATTTGCTAATTTTTGAAAAGATGTAATTGCATTAATTTGACATAACAATGAGTTGGTGAATGTAATAAAAAGATGTATAGGGACATGTCAGTCAGTGGACTGCAGAAACTTGCCATATGTGATTATAAAGCAGCAATAAGAAAATCAATTGTTTGCTAGTCAAAGATGATAATCTGGCTTTTATCTTGGGGAGATCTATAGACTTTTAAAGGAGCTAGCTTGGCCCCACCCGTTCCAACCCCCAAAGCAACAAAACCATCAGAACACATTCGTAAAGATGAAAACATTATAGCTGGAATGGTGTTGGTTATAGAACATACCCAAGCAAGTGAAGCCTCCAACAATGTCCCAACAGTCCAAAAGGCTGAGTAAACAGACATCCAGGTACCTCTTTTAGAAGCAGGAATAAATTCCAAAAGCCAGGATGACAGCACATGCCCTCCTCCCAAACCAAGACCAACAAAGAAAGGAAAGATAATCAAAGCTGTATAATTTGGAGCAAAAGCGGTACAAATTCAAGCTGTTGAAGTAAAAAATGCAGCTATGAAGAACTCATTCCTAGAAAGTAAGATAAAATGCAAGCAAAGAAAGAAGTTGATGATTAAAAAAAATTAAAAAAATTAACGTACGATATGAACTTCTTCTGTATCGGACTAGTATATAACAAACAAAAGCTAAACAATATAAGCAAATCATAAGTGTGGGAGCAACAACACAATCAAGTAAAAGCAGGAACATATATCAATGAATATATGCAATAGATTTCATAAATCCTATGCCTTAATATAGATACACAAGCATGTATGCTATTTTAATCTTATAATATATGCATATGTATAGAGCGACACAGAACTATATTCTTTGACTTGACTTGACTAATGCTAAAGTCTAAAGGGCTAATTGTCTGTGACAACAATAAATGATCTTGGTTACATATGGGGAATAATATTGGATCAAAAATTTTGGGGAATAATATTGGGTTACATATGGGGAATAATATTGGCTCAATCAGGGTTGATCAAATTTCTACTGTAGGTGTTTGTTTTAGTCTTAGAAGGCGGACAGTGGTGGTGTGCTGTGTTTTCAGTGAACAGTGGCGAGGTGTGGGTGATAGACTCAAACAACAGTACAGCCGTAGAGGACCACGCTGACGCCATTGACGATTTGGTAAACATAACTATTACGAATGAATAGAATGTTGTTGCAAATAGTTGTTGTTGTATAATGTGGAAATGATATGACAATGAAATAATTTTGAAATGAACGAAATAGGCAATGGGGATGGATATTTTTTTTTTCTTGCTTTGCCGGGAAGTGGATACCGGGGGAAATTAGTAAATGGCCAAGGAAGGCAGTGAAGATGGAGCTCCAAACAGAAGGGTATAGTCATATAAGTACATTTTTAATTATTTTGAACTATAGGCTTACTTCATATATGTATGTTGAGTTCATATAATGTGTGCAGTGATGAAAGTGGCATCCACATGCTCCTTGCAATAAAAGGGTGTGCAGTGCGCTACAAATTTGAGTATTTATTGGTGAGTGTACGACGAATATTTAAGTTTTTAAGAAGTTAAAATGTATGTATGGACTTTGCAAGCTTAATTGTGGAAGCTAAATTTTCCAGCCTTCTAATATGATGGAGGAAAGGAGGTGGCTTCTTACGGAAGACTTGCTTTCCGAATCAAACCAATTAAGGGAGAAGGTAAAGAAGATGATGGGTTAGTCATGTAAAAATCAATAGAAGCAATGAAGTTTGTGGGGGTTATGAAGGCTAAATGTAGTGTAAACATAGATAGGAAGCCTAATTGTAGCCTAATTGTACTTTGGAGAATATAACAGTTGTGGTGTAAACATGCATAAGTAGCTTTAATTTTTTGTTAACATGTTATGGCAAGCTACCTATAATTTTTTGTAAACATGTTAGCTAGCTAACTAAAATTTTTTGTAAATATGATATGACAAGCTACCTATAATGTTTTGTAAACATGTTAGCTACCTAAAAATTTTTGTAAACACGTTACGGCAAGCTTGTATATGTTGTAATATTACGGTTTGGCTAATCTATTATATTTTGTTGTCTCGTAAATTTAAACAGAATAACACAAGTATTGGGCAAGCTATAATTTTAATTGGCATACACAAATTTTAAGTAAGTCAAAGACAAGTACATTATTTTAAGCAAGGCCAACAACACATACAAGACAAATTTTAGAAGTTCAGTATTAACAACTAAGGCTCACTAGAACTAAATAAGTACTACTACACATCTAAATGATAGGCCACAATGTAAAATACTAGTAAATGCGAACAGTTTGTTTGTTGCAAAATAATCCTAACGGGCCTATAGCGAATTCGGCCCTCCTAAGTGGTAGAGTAGAAGATAATACAACACGTGCCTCTCTACGTGTTCTTCCGTCCGTATCCTCTTTTGTGAGGAAGATACGGGTGTTTATTAGTCCGGTCCAATACATACCAAGACTTGGTTGCACCATCCTTCCACTTATTCGCACTTGATGAACATGACTCCTCGTTCCGCATATGGAGCTTCCAACTACGTCGGTAACCTTATTTGTGATGATGATAGCTGAGTTCTATCAGTTAGCTAATTCAGTAAGAGTAGTATTCACTTTTCGGAGAAAAATACTCATCGATGTTATATCATTACTACTAAAATAAGAGCGGCATAGGGCCGTTATTGAATCGAGTACCACTAAGCGTATAGGTCGAGTAGTGTGTAACTAATTATCCATGAGGGTTTTAAGATTCTCTAGGACGATAAACATTTCCTCGGGGGAATATACTTTTTTCACTATGATGTTGTCCAAGGGGTTCTCACCTGAATCATAAATTCTGCGGCATTCAGTTGCTAATGTGTTGGCTCTAGTTGATGGAAAAGGGCCAATTGTGTTTAAGTAGATAGATCCATAGTAGAGTCCACCAAGTGTTGGCGGCAATTGTGCACACATAACAGCTTGTAGGCATAATTGGGTTTTACCTGTTGCGTTCTCGCCACAAACCTCGGCAATAGAGCTTGTAGCAATGCCACCGTATAGTATTTAGCCGATAGAAGGACAATTTAGTGAAATTTTACGCGTTGACAAAATGATGCCATAACAGCCCGAAAAATTTAGAGAATTTTCCAACCTGCATACGCAACCATAACACGCAAGCCCAGCTGTCCCTGTCCCCCTGCAGACCTACGGTTTTCTAGCCCACACACTGTTACACGCAAGAGCCCAACTTTTCAGGTCCTTGGGCTCAGCATTTTGCTTTTGCAGACACATCATATCATAGGTATTTATATCATAGGTCCTATGTCCTATGCTTTTGTTATTTTTTTAAATGTAATTATTTGAAATGTAGTATAATTATTCAGCAGAATATAATTATTTTAAATGTAATATCCGTTCAAGGTTAATTAAAAAAAATACATACTTATAATTGCTGAACAAAATGATACGGTACACTATTTTGTTAAAAAAAGGGAAAAGGCATGAAATATGAATTCCTGAAGGTTACAATAGGCTAAATAGAATTATGGTAAGCAGAAAATTAGGCCAGAATATAACATAATAGTAAATGGAAAATTAGGCCTTCACAGTTCCACAATTCCACAGTTTAGTGTCCACTTCCAATCACACTCCCTGAAAAAATGCATTATTCATAGAACATAAATTCATGTAAAAAAACAAATTAGGAAATAAGAGGAGAAAAACAAAATTACAACTTACAAAAACATAAAAAGTAAATAACAATAATAAACACCTTAATTAACATAAACAATAACTTAGGTAAGCATCTGGAAAATTATTTAAAAAATAGTAAAAAAAGTCGTAAAAAGATACTAATCATAATAAAAGTAATATAGAAATAATATTATTAAGAATTTTTAAAAAAGTAAATTACAGTAAAATATACAGCTAAAAAAACAAATGTACATTTAATAGTAGTATAAAACGTTGAAAAACATAATAATGTAGGAAGATAAGTGAACATGGCATACCTTCAAAATGATCTTCATTCCTATAGTTACCATTAACGTTGTTGGTAAGGTGGTCAAAGCCAGCTTTGTCGGGTCCCACTTAACAATTGTTCCCCCGATTTCACTAACTCCAGGTGCGGCGTGCCACATCATATTGCCCCCCCTCCACAATACCATAAAGAATGAAATTGATTGGGGGTTGCCCGGGTTTCAAGTAATACAATGTAACGAGGCCTATGGATGCGAATGATTTCCAAAAGATTTTGTATAAATCTCGGCCTTGTTATTCCCCTCGTACTCCAAACTATAATAGGACTATGTAATGCAATAATAGGGAAGTGGTTGTTTATCCTAGGGTTTATCTTCACGAAATTGAAAGGCCGGTGGAACCCGAGTTTCCTCATAACCCATTCCGTAATAAGGACATTGATCTGGTTCATTTCCCCCATGACATGTAGGATTTCTATGGCATCTTCAAACGTGGCTATAACCATATAACATAGCTCTGCAGGGAGAAGTAAAATTCTCCCTCTATTGTACATGATGGGTAAGGGTCTATCACACTTTCAAAACGCCACCATCTCCCACCTTATCAACACCCGAGCGGGTGCTGGAACCTGCCCTAAATCACTTAAAGAAGGTACGTAAGCGTACTTAACGTAACCATCTGGACCAAGCATGTAGAGTGGCAACATGTGTGTAGACCATGAACAAAAAGGAGTCCTCATTAAGTGCCTCACTTGATGAGCACTTAAGTACACCCGGTTTTCTTCATCCGCATCTCTTAGTTCGTGGTAAAAGTAAAGATGTTGGTTGACATTAATATGAGGTGCCTCCCTAGTGAATGGTGGTGTTTGCCTTATCAACGTATCTGGTGCCGGTTCATAGTGGTAATTTTGTGGTGGGGGAAGGATGGGAAACTGATTGGCCATGGTTGTGGTGGTTTGTAATTGGCGTGGGAAGTAATGGATGTTGTGGTTTGGACGTGTAGTTTGAGGGTGTAGTGTTTTGTGTTAGGATGGTAATTTGAGGTGTAATAGGCTAATATATAACATATGGCAATATTCAAGTTGGGCCCCACCTTAGAGGTATGTGAAGTTGTGAACACAAAGTGGCATTATATAATCATATGGGAGAAGCATTGAAGGAACTTCTTTGAGTGGAATCGCACTGGAAAGCAAACTAGTATGCAAGGCTCAGGTTCTTCTTTGAGTGTTGGTGGTGGCCGGAAAAAAAATTCTATCAGATGTTATCATCGCCGGCAAGCAAATATGCGGACCGTGAATGGCGGGTCTAACGCCGGAAAGAAATTATTTGGTTGTGCAGCATGGCCGGTTGAGTATTTTTATAATTTTTGTTAGGGAAATTTCCTGAGGTACCATTGAGGTTTGGCTAATTATGAAAATACCCTTATTGAACTTTGAAGTTCAAAGTTTAAGTTTTAAGGGTACCTTAGAAATTAATGCACTTGAATTCTGTGTATGATAAGGGTATTTTGAGCCCAAACACAAAGTTCAGGGGTATCTGAGGAATTCCCCACATGTGAGGGGTAATTTGAGAATTACATCAAACCTCAGGGTACCTGAGGAAATTTCCCTTTTTGTTATTATTTTTACAGTATTGTTGTTATTTTTTTTATTATCTTGCTTGCATTTTATCTTTAAATGTAGTGTTTTGTTGTCTAATTTAAGTACTTTGATTTGTTTTTCTAGTTGGATGATTGTGGGTTTTTTATTGGAAAAATTGACAACAGAGGTCTCAACTTTGGGTGATAATTTTTAAAAGGTCTAAACTATTGATTAACCTGTGTAGGTCCCAACTTTAGGGGGACTTAACTTTTAGCGGGCCCCGGTGACTTAAAACTGACGATTTTTTTAAAAATCTCACCTAGTTCCTACATCCCTCCCTCAATTAACCCATCTGGTGTGACCCAAGTTTTACAAGTGATGACCTATTAAGCCAGTTTCAAGTCACTAGGCCCGCTAAAAGTTGGGACCAACACAGGTTAATCAATACTTCAGACCTTTTAAAAATTATCATCCAAAGTTAAGACCTTTGTTGTCAATTTTTCCTTTTTTATTTGGGATGATGATTTGCAATCTCCTTTAATGGATGAATATATGAAAAACAAAGATGCAATTATAGAGCAACTTACCGAGGTCAATCGGAAATTGCAAGCTAAGGTTCATAACTTAAAGGAAAAAAAGGTGTTTTGGAGAAGAAAACAAAGAACATCAATTGAAGACCCAAATACGAAAACCCTCTTTCAAATAATATAACTTACGCTGCAGAATGAATCAGAATATGATAAATATTACTTGTGCTGCAAAATATAACTTCAAATGTAAATTGTACTATGGAAATGTGTGATGTATGCTTGTAGGAAAATATTAACTACTATATAAACTACTATATAACTTAACTACTATATATAAATATATTGTAATGTGTGCTTCGAGTATTCTATTCATACTAACGTAAACACACCTTGCTAAAAAGTAGTATGCAATGTATACTTATCAAATCTACAACTTGCTAAACATTAGTATGCAATGCAATGATACTAAAAAGTACTATTAGATTATTAATTAGATGGGATCAACTATTCTATTCTATTACCCAAGCCACTACATATATATAAAGTGCACTACAAACATAAAGTGCAATAAAATATATAAATTGCATATAGAAAAAAAAAAAGCTTTATAAATCTGCCATCAGTTAAGTTCATACTAAAAAAATTTAACAACACCTTTAATTTTAATACTACACCTTCTTAAATAAACAACAATTCTTACCTCCTAGCCAAGTAGCCAACCATTGTCACTTAGATCAAACTTTGCAATTACATTGTTCCAATTCTCCTCAAATTCTGACGGATCTAAGCTGTCATATATTGCGTAAAGAAGATCATCCTTAATATCTTGATATTTCTCATACACGCCTAGCTTTGAGCAAAACTTTTCAGTAATGTGCCACAAACACCATTGATGTCGAGCTTCGGCCATACGCATTGCCGCATCTTGGTCAGTAAGAATGCCCATAGGACTTTTACCACTCATGCAAGTTAGCCATGTTGAGAAAACCCACTCATAAGTCTCCGTATTTTCGTGAGAAATTATTGCACAACCAAGTAAAATACTCTGCCCATGATGATTAACGCCTACAAAGTTAGCAAATGGTAACTCATACTCGTTAGTCAAATAAGTCGCTTCATAACAAACCACATCTCCAAATTCTTCATACGCTACTCTACTCCGAGCATTAACCCATAGAATATCTTTTAAAGTCATATCATCATACAATCTATGCATATTGAAAAAATTCTAATTGTCAGAACTCATTTTGTTAAATATACTTCAGCATAGCATTAACATCACCTTCTTTAAGTTTTAACCGTTTCACCTTACTCCCTTCATTGCGCAAATCCCATTCAGTAACTACCCAATCCTCTACCACGTTCCTCTCCCTAGCAAGACATCCATGAATTTGTGGTATCTTCAACCCTAAGTTATAATCATTATAAAATTTCTTTCTAACATGATTATACAACTCCTCTTTCCTATACATACTAATATATCGGGACTTTGAAGGCGTAGACTCGTGGTTTTTATGTTCATTTATAACTTTCTTAACTTCCCACTCTCCTTCTTCATTACAACTAGTATACATCATAGCACTACAATCACATTTCTTTGACTTCTTCGTACCACAATCATCATCAATGACATAATCCGTCACCAACGTACACCCATTTACCCATTTCCTCCTATCCGGTCTACCATAACATTCACAAGTCCATGTTGCATTACGCCTCTTCCTTTCTTCACCCGCTTTTCTTCTATAAGCTCCAGATGCACGCACAGCCCCAAAGCCTTCTTGCTTCCAATATTTTTTTTAATAACTGTCCACCACTTCCAAGTTAGGGAATACCATGCCAACAAACGGTGCAGGAACAACGACTACTTCCCTTATTTTACACCCACTGACCTTCATATTCAGAGTTACTGCAACAATCTCGTTGCCTTGCACATCATCTATGCCTTCCACAAGAGCATCACCGACATACATGTCTCCATTTATTTCAATCAAATCAACATCCTACATGATAATACAACCCAAATTCAAAATTGTATAATAGCAAAAAAATCTTCCTGTTTTTTTTTTCCAATCTACCACTTATAATTCACAAACTCATAATCAATTTGTACTAATTATTCAATATTATCAAACCTACTGCCATGATAATTAATTACTTTGCATATTAAAATAAAATTAGGACAAACAAACCACACATTTTCTTCAATTATCAAACTTACAGCAACCCTTCACTTCTAGTACACCAAACCATGATAAACAGACAACACATTCAAAACTATCTTCAATTAAAATATAATTACGACAAACAAACCACACATTTTCTTCAACTATCGCCTACTTACATCATCAACCTTTCACTTCTAAAACACCAAATAAAGAAAAACAAACAACACATTATTACTATCTACAATTAAAACAAATTGTAATTTTTCTTCTTTAAATTATCACATACATAATTTACCCTAAGTTCAGCATACATTATTATGCGAAACGCAAAATTACATACATACATAATTTACCCTAAGTTCGGCATCATGATAAACAAACTAACACATATATATTTTTATACAACATACCTCATCAATAGACTGCAAATTTCCACCACCATTTGCTCCAACTGCTTCATCATTCATTTTCTTCCTCGTTGTCCCACGGATATTTTCACCCTCAAACCTCCCTCTGTTCAGCTCTCTTTGTCTTGTATGATAAAGTATAAAGCTGTCTTCTCTCTTGTATTCTCTCTCCTCTCTTCTCAATAGGTAGTTTCTATTTTTTTCAATTCGTAAATTACTTTTTTACCCTTATTTTTTAGCGGTAATAGTTAACGACTTTACCCAGGTTATGGGAAATTGTCTGCCCATACCGGTTATGCAAGGATACTTTCTCCTATGTCTATAGTCTATAGATGTTACCATGTTACATTGTTATAAATACATAACTAACTAGTGGTATGAGAGAAATTTAACAGTTTTCGGAATGTTTTGTATCAGATATTTGGTGAATGTTGAATAGTGAATTTTGTATTTAAAAAAATGTTAATGAAAATGAGAGCATACATCATTAGATTTTTGGCATGTGTACATCATGCATGCAATGTAAGATTTCTTAGCTTATCGTATTTGATGGTGGTAGTGATGGTGGTGATGGTTGTTGAAGATGTGGGAGAGAGTTAGGTGGTGTTGTGGAGTGAAGGTGATTTAGGAATTTAAAAAAAAAAAACATTGGCGATTTCAAATAAATATGATGTTTAATAACACTCTAAAATTATTTTTTAAGTGTTTCAGAATAATAGAAGAAGTGTAACTTTTCTATTAGAAGATGGATAAATTTATAATTTTTTTTAAGTAAGATGAATGGGGCTTACTTGAGAAGGGATAAGAGGAATACCTCAAATGAGTTCCATGAAGTTTGATCCGCAGACTTGAGAGATACGAGATGAGAAGTGATGTCACTACAAAATTATAAATGATAAGATATATATAATTGGCTCTATGCTATTCAATACTTCATTTTTTTATTTTTGATTTGGTAAGATGAATTAACATTTGGGCTGCCCTCGCACAGGGCCCAATCCAGAGGCCAGGCACTTGAAAGGAGGGCTAGTTGTAAGGGGAATTCTCCTCCAATTGAATATGTGTCCCCTAAAAGAACTAGTATATGTGATAGCGACATACTACTTCACTCACTTTAAATTCATTTCCTTTAAAAATGGACTATATGGCATGAGTTGCAATAACTTAATTGGTTAATAATATGGCCAATGACCTTTAGATTCATTAACCTCTTCCTTAGCTCTTCCACAATATAATCGTAAAATTTAGGAGTAACATTAGTTTCCAATTTGCATAAGCAACAAGTGATGACGTCGTGATCACCGTCGATCCTATAATTTTGAGATTGAGTCTCATCTCTTATAAGAGGATTATTAAATTTTTCCCATATTTGCAAGGGACTTCAAGTTATCCACTTTTTTTTAGAAAAAAATTGCACACAAATGTCTTTTTTATTTTTTGTACGACAAGAATGGAGCCCTTTTATTCATAAAAACGCATATGACATCTACAATGAAAATGAATCCTAAAACAACATAGATCTAAAAGAATCTACAAATTTATAATTAAGAAAATTAATTTTATGCATATTTAAGTGTGGCTCCGTACTCATGTGGTTTCAATTGATATCTACTAGCCTTATATGCACGTGCGAGGTCAAATCTAATTTATATTTATTGCATAATTATATCTAGCATTCCGTTTAATTTATAAGAAAAATTGTTTATAAAGTTTCGGCAAAGAAAATACATCTTCATAGAGGAACAATGCAATAACAAAGAAAGTAACTGGACATATTTAATAGTTTTCTTCACTTGTTTTATTTGCCTCCATTGTGCTTTCCTAACCAAATACAATTTATTAGGTTTAAATAGTTACCACTTTTTCTCACCCTATATTCTCAATATGCATGCAAATTCATATAAATAGTTAAATAATTACATAATTATGTCTAGTAACTATTTGTAAGGTAAAAGTAAATAAATTAGTCTAGTAAAATCAACAACAAAGAACATGATAGCTTGATAATCTTCCTAAAAGATTAAACCATTTATAATATTAATACTTTTGCTTACGTATAATCCTTTATGATAATTTATGTATTTCTAAAGTGCATTAATTATTTCATTTAATACGTTATTGTCATATCACTACTATTTAAAACAATATACCTATCTAATTCCATCTATATAATCTTTTAGTATTAATAAGTGTCGACTCAAAATTGTGTCTCCTTATTGTACCCAATGATGAAACATACCACCGTCCTAATTGGTCTGGTTTAAAGGTAGAGCAATCAAACAACTAAGCCCATAAACATTTTGAAAACATAAAGTCTATCTATTACATCCAAGCCCAATTTTAAAGGCCCAATTAATTATGGAAAAATTGATTAAAACAGTCTTAACTATTGGACATCTTCTTTAATCAATCCCAACTTTTGATTATTTTTAGTTGGGCCCAACTTTTAAGTCAATTTGACAACAAATGATCCCCTTGACCTGGAGCCCTGCTGTAGCAGGTAAACCAAATGTCACGTGAAACTCACGTGACTTTTAATGAAATATTTGCTTTTTCCTTTTTCTTTTCCGTTTAGACTATTCTTATTTTTTTTCTTTTCCGTTTTTTTCTGGCTTCCTCTACTCCTTTCTCTCTTCCACTTCTCTCCATTCTTCTTCTGCTTCTTCTACTTCATCATAGCAGTTAGCAGCATCAACATCAGTAAATTACTCCTGCATTCTTCTTCTTCTACTACATATAACAGCAGCTTTGTCTCCTTTCACTGACAACAACAGCTTCGTTCCCAATTTCTCTCTCCTGTGCTCGCCGTTGTTCTGTCTCTCCAGCTTGGCAGTGCTGCTACATCGTTGATCTCGCGACACTACTGTTGTGTGGTACTAACACCACCACCGCGTACCATTGCCGCTAATCTTCCCAATTTTCGTGGTGGAGATGGGTTTTCGTGTAGGGGTGGGGATGGATTATAAGTAGGGGTGTTCATTAGCGGGTACACGAATTTTCGGGTACACTGACATGCGGGTACCCGCACTTACGGGTAGTGAGAAAACGGCCCATGATCCGACCCGGAAAACCAGGTACTCGATTTTTCCGGGCCGAGTCACGGGTACCCGAATGAGAAAGCATATGTTCAACAACCCATTCACTGCCATATCTTCCAGAAGATGAAGCAAACACTCAAAGCTTTTGCAAAAGACTCATATAATACTTCATGCAAAAAAAAGACAATTAACACTACTAACTTGAAGCGAATCTGAAGAGAACGTGAAATCTTTTGACATTCTTATATATTAAAAACGTGAAATAATAGATGAAAACCCACAATTTATTAAACATACAAGAATAATCCTAAACTAATTAAAGAAACAAAAGAATGCAATTTGCAATCTTATATAGCAAATTAATCTAATTCAAGCATGTAGAATAAAAAAATGGTGAAGATGAAGTGTGGAAGGGGTGAGCTACGCTGGATGCTAGTGCAGTGACTAGGTGGAAAAGGTTGCCGACGTTCTACGGTGGGCTTTGGGTGGTGTTGACTGGTAAGTGGAGGAGAGAGAAGAATAAAGATTTGCAGAAGATGAGAAGAAGAAGATAAATGAATCTAGAGAGAGGAGAGTTTGGGGAAGATGAGAGGAGAGAGAGTGGAAATAAATGAAATTAGCACTGCCACTGACCTTCTTTGTGTTCTAAAACAACATCGAAGTGCTATTGGGTATACAATTAATGATCTCAAGGGTCTAAGTACCACCTTGTGTATGCATCGAATTCATTTGGATGACGGTCAAGCCTCCTCTATTGAGCCTCAAAGAAGGCTAAATCCTAACATGAAAGAGGTGGTAAAAAAGGAAGTTTTGAAAATCCTTGAGGCGGGGATAATCTACCCTATCTCGGATAGTAGGTGGGTTAGCCCCATTTAAGTTGTCCCAAAAAATGGAAGAATGATCGTCATCAAAAATGACAAAGGTGAGCTTATCTCCACAAGATCGGTCACCGGGTGGAACATGTGCATTGATTATCGCAAGTTGAATAAGGCCCCCCGGAAAGACCATTTTCCCCTCCCTTTTATTGACCAAATGCTTGAAAGATTGGCGGGTCATATCCATTTTTGCTATTTGGATAATTATTCGGGGTCCTTTCAAAACCCCATTCACCTCGATGACCAAGAGAAGACAACATTCACATGTCCATTTGGCACCTTCGCTTATCGAAGGATGCCATTTGGATTGTGCAATGCTCCTTCCACCTTCCAAAGGTGTATGACAGCTATTTTTTCGGACATGCTTGAATCAACCATAGAAGTTTTCATGGATGACTTCTCCGTGGTAGGTTTATCTTTTGACATTTGTCTCTCCAGCCTTCAAAGGGTTTTGGAGAGATGTCAAAAGATGAATCTCGTTCTTAACTGGGAAAAATGTCATTTTATGGTTGAAGATGGCATAGTCCTTGGTCATAAGATCTCTCAAAAAGGGATTGAGGTGGATAGGGCTAAGATTGAGGTTATTGAGAAATTGCTTCCCCCAACTTCAGTGAAGGGAGTGAGATCTTTTTTTGGGCATGCGGGATTTTATCGCCGTTTTATCAAAGATTTCTCAAAAATCTCAAAGCCCCTATCCAATTTGCTTCAAAAAGACATTAAATTCAAATTTGACAAAGATTGCATGCATGCTTTTGAAACTCTAAAAATTGCCTTAATTTCCGCTCCCATAGTGCAAGCTCCGTATTGGAGCTTGCCTTTTGAACTAATGTGTGATGCTAGTGATAGCGCAGTGGGAGCTGTTTTAGGACAAAGAAAAGAAGGGAAGCTACATGTGATATACTATGCAAGCAAGACGCTTGATTCCGCTCAAAGGATATGCCACCACGGAGAAGGAACTCCTAGCAATCGTTTTTGCTTTTAACAAGTTCCGGTCATATCTTGTGTGCTCCAATGTGGTGGTCTACACGGATCATGCGGCTATCAAGTACCTCATGACGAAGAAGGATGCCAAGCCTCGGTTAATTAGGTGGATCCTTCTCCTACGAGAGTTTGATATTGAGATCAAAGACAAGAAGGGCATCGAAAATTCGGTTGCCGACCACCTTTCTCGCCTTCCCATGGATGATTCACAAGACTTGGACCCTCCTATCAACGATTCTCTCCAAGATGATTTCCTATATGCGGTGAAGACTATGTATGCTCCTTGGTTCGCGGATTTTGCTAATTTTCTTGCTAGTGGAGTCATACCGGATGATCTTAACTACCAACAAAAGCGGAGATTCATGCATGAGGCCAAGCACTATGTATGGGAGGACCCATACTTGTTCAAGAGGGGGTTGGATGGTATTTACCGGAGGTGTCTCCCGGATGATGAGATTGAAGATGTAATAGGGATGTGCCATTCATCCCCATGTGGTGGTCATATGGGAGCTGACATGACCGTGGCAAAGATTTTTGCAATGTGGATATTTTGGCCAAGCATGTTCGAGGATGTTTGGAGCTTTGTCAAGGCTTGTGATCGGTGCCAAAGAGTTGGAAATATCTCAAAGAGGCATGAACTACCCCTTACAAGCATATTGGAGTTGCAAGTTTTTGATGTTTGGGGGATTGATTTCATGGGTCCTTTCCCCTCCTCCCTTGGTAACCGCTACATCTTAGTGGTGGTTGATTATGTTTCTAAATGGGTTGAAGCAATCGCCTCCCCTACAAATGATGCCAAGGTATTGATCAAGCTATTTAAGATGGTGATCTTTCCCCGTTTCGGAGTTCCAAGAGCCATCATTAGTGATAGGGGATCACACTTCGCCAAGAAATCATTCAAGACCCTTCTTGCTAAATATGGGGTGCATCACAAAATTGGTCTATCTTACCACCCTCAATCTAATGGTCAAGCAGAGATATCTAATAGAGAGGTCAAGCTCATTTTAGAGAAGACGGTTGGTCTTCCAA
This sequence comes from Beta lomatogona, assembly GCA_947646795.1. Lineage (NCBI taxonomy): Eukaryota > Viridiplantae > Streptophyta > Magnoliopsida > Caryophyllales > Amaranthaceae > Beta > Beta lomatogona. The sequence goes on from CANSNZ010000946.1 coordinate 418,258, forward strand.
GTTGGACGATGCATTGTGGGCCTACCGCACGGCCTACAAAACCCCTATTGGCATGACACTATACAAGCTTGTTTATGGAAAATCGTGTCATTTGCCCGTGGAATTGGAGCACAAGGCTTATTGGGCCATCAAGGCTTTGAATTTTGACCTTCAAGCTTCGGGTGAAAAAAGGATGCTTGATGTCCATGAGCTTGAGGAGCTTAGGAGGGATGCCTATGAGAGCTCCCGGGTGTACAAAGAGAGAACAAAGGCTTGGCATGATCAACGAATCATGAAAAGGGAATTCAAAGTTGGTGACAAAGTCCTTCTGTTCAATTTGAGGTTGAGGTTATTTCTGGGCAAGCTCAAATCAAGGTGGAGTGGCCTATTCACCGTGCATAAAGTATTCCCACATGGTGCGGTTGAGATTTGCAATGATGCAAAAGGATGTTTCAAGGTGAACAGGCAAGACTCAAGCTATACTATGATGGTGCGCCCATTCAAGAAGCGTACTCTATTGCACTTGAGGACTACTCCCCTCCCAATGATTGAAGATTTATGGTAGTCTAGCTAATGACATAAAACAAGCGCTTAGCGGGAGGCAACCCGTTTTTCTCACTTATTTCTATTTCTTTTTCTTCTTTTTGGTTTTGATTTACTTGGAATGATGGATTATCACATATTATTATGGCATCTGTGTAATCCCCCATAATTTTAAAGGATTTTATAAATATATTTTAGTATTTGTATATTTATATTTTAGTTTAAATGTTTTTATTATTTAAAGAAGGTTGACTATTTTAAAAGTCAAATGAAATTATTTCAAGGATTTAAGAAAGTTGAAAATATTTTAATTAGGCATGCTTTGAAAAAGGTTTGAAATATGAATTTGATTTAGAAAAGAAGTCTAATGGACTTGAGGAACCCAAATTTTAAGTAGATTAGGAAAGAGGAGTTATATTGATGCTAGGAGTCCTCATTTATCATTCCTAGTTGTCATCGAATTCTATTTAAACTCAATCTCCTTTTCCTAAGCCCAAAAGGAAACCTACCTATAAATACCTTAAGCCCAATTATTTTACCCTACACAAGAATTATCTTCTCTCTCCTCTCACTCAAATCACACGCCACTTTCTGTCTCTTTCACGGCTTTCACGATTTTTCCCTTTCAAGTTCTTTCCTTCTTTCTTCTTCTTCAAGTAACGTTTCTTCCTCAACAAGAAACGTCACAAAGCTTTCCAAAATCACAAGTTCGTGTACTGTTGCTGCTGCCGTGAGCCACCTGTTTCGGCGTGTTCTTGATTCTTCTTTGTGTTGGTTAAATTCTTTTCCTTTTTCCTCAAGTTTTCCATTAAAGACTATGTTTTTATGCTTTATTTTAATGTTAATCATATTATCAATGTTAATTTACTGTTTTAATGAGTAATCTTGATTTATATATATATTATATTATAAGAATAAAAATTCAGATTTGTTTATTATTGTTAGATTGAAGTTTTAATAATTAAAGCATGGATATTTAGGGTGATAATTATTAGAAAACCATAGTAGCATATTATATGCTATGAGATTGATTTAATTTATGATTTTAAGCATGTTTAAGTGGGTTCAAAGAAGGTTTTTTGATTTTATAAGTTGCTGGAATTTCAGAAAGTATTTTATCTAGGGAGTTTTAAGAATTTTAATTGCTAGTATGGTAGTACTATGCTAGGAATTAAAAGTAATTGAAGTTTTGATAGTAAAATCAACTTTTGAATATGTTTAAAGGGGATTATTTAAAGTTGCTGTTTTTTTATTTAAGAGTATTGATTTTAGTTATATTTGATTTCTAGGCGGAGAGTATTCCGTAGGAGACTTTTAAAGGTTTAAAAGTGGCCAGTCGACTAGTTTACACAAGGTACGTACATACCTGTGTGTTAATTGAAATAGTATCATGATTTTATGAAGGAGAATTATGTAGTATCATGTATAGGAACTATGTTGAGTTCATGTATGATATTTATTATGTTGGATTTTGCATGTTTTATGCCGTGGTGTAAACATGTTGATTATGAGATTATATTATGAGATTTATATCATGTTTGTATGGAATATTGATGCAAGCATGTTGGTTGGGAACTTCAATTTATTAATTCACATAGGGGAATTAGTATATTTATTAGTATTGGATCATGTTTGATCATTGTTCCCTTTTTGTATTTCACTACTTTATGAGGACTGTGGGCCTTATTTGGTAAATTGACAAGTTATGCCTTTGAAAGGTAAGATTGATTGTTGGCTAGGTTCAACAAAGTAAGAAAGGTTGGAATTAAAGAAAGTAACCTTGGATTGTAAGTTGTGTGATCACTTATTAGATCCTAAGATAAAAGAAGTTCAGTTGTGAATGTTTGAATTATATTATGTGTTGCTTGTATGTGTGTCATAACAAGTAATAAATTGTAAATCACGTAAAGTGTAACTTGGATAGTAATAAGCTTTAGACTGGTGCACGTCTGAAGTTGGACAATCAGGAGTTGGGGTACATGGTGAGCGTGCCATGGCTTTTTCTGGGAATTGGATTGATCACCGTTCCACTTTCTATTCAAAGGTTCCTCGATATCGCAGGTCATTATGGAATACGGAGTCGCGCCCGTATTTCGTCTTCCTAGGTGAAGGCTGGTTTTTAGTTAGACAACTCGGTCCAATAACTATTCCATTTAATATAATAAAAGATGATTAAAGTTTAGTTCAGTAGAAGTTATCTGCAGAATGTCATATTGTTGTATTATTATTTATCTTTGTTTATTATTTCTTAGTATCATGATTAGGATTGTTTATGTATTGTTATGTAGTACTCAGCTTTGCTGATTACGTGCTTTGTTTGTATGTGTTGATCATGGCTTTGCCTTATTGATCCTGTGATGACCCAATTTTGGTGAGCGGATTCTCTAGAGCATTGACATTTACAGGTTCACAGATGTAACATCATTGGGGAATCTGGGAATGGAGAGCTTGTGTAAATTCATATCATGTTTTCTGCATCAGTAGGAACTTATTATTATAAGTTGGTTTGATAGACTTTTATAGAGTAGTTTATTTATGAAGTACTTATTTAATTATGTATTTATAAAGTTTAGTTTGATATTTTCTGGTGCAAAATTCTGAATAAGCCGATACGTTATCACACGGGCGATAATACTTGGGTAATTCTCTAAGTTTTATATTATAAAGGTATTTCTGAAAAGAGAGAATTATCGGGGTGTTACAAAGAGGCATCAGAGCTTTAGGTTATTTTCAAAACTTTTAGGCGCCTAATTAACTTACTAGTTATTTGAATAAACTCTTAGAATTGCTCATACTTATTCATTTTATAGGAATATGTTTTTTTTAATATACAGATTTTTTTTTAAGAGGACCGGATTTTTTTTTAGAGGAGTTCGAATTTTTTTTATGGTTCCAAATTTTTTTTGTTATTTTGTCCGAAATATTTAATTTTTTTTTTATCGACCGAAAAGAAAAAAAAAAGAATTTATTTTTGGCTCGAGATTTTTAAGATGTCCGAAAATTTTTTTAGTCGTAAATTTTTCGACACTTAATTATTATTATCTTATAAAAGTGTTAGCATTATTTTTCATGCATTTCAAGTTTTACTTGTTGCATTGTGAGAATGGGTAGTATAGGAAGGGCATATAGGATAGAAATATTATATGCCTGCATTGAATAGTTAGTACAGCATGCTAATATTTTTCTTCCCTGCTAACTATTCATGATTATTTTTCTTCCCTGCTAACTGTTTATATCTTTCTTCCCTGTTGATTGTTATATTTTGTGCCTATGATGTTAATGGCATCTTTCTTATTGTTATTGTTGGGAATTACGTACAGGGAGAGTACTAAAAATGTTATTGAATATATTTATTTGTTGTAGATCATTAATCATGTCTGCCAGATTAGGAAGCTATTATAACCCCATTGTTCTGAGTGACGATGAAAGTGATGTGGACATTGCACCTGTTGATGGCAATAACTATACCAGTCTAGATTGGACTATGCGTACTCTAATAAGGAGGGAAGTAACCAGTGATGATGAGCTCATTGTGGAGTTCGACCATGCTAGAGGCCAAACTAGAAAAGATATCTATCGTGCATGGTTCAGGTTTGAAACTGATTCGGAGTCAGAGGATGAAGAGCCTCAACCTTCAAGGAGATCTAAACGACAAAGGAGATATGTCGAATATTATGATGAGGACGTAGATGAGTCTGAAGATGAGATTTTCGTACCTAGGCTATACATAGAAATTGAGGACAAAAGTGATAATGTGGTACCTTAGGTTGCTATTTATAGTTTGTTGCGTTTAGAAGAATTATTATATTATAATCAGGTTGGTTAGTCGACCAACAGTGATAGAATAGTTTTATACTACCATATTTTATTTTTATTTCTTTTGTTAGGAAGGAATAATATTATAGCAACATTTATTTCATTTAAATACCCGTTATGGAAGAATAAAAGTTATTACGTAATTATATGAGTGAGTAAAAATTTATTCTGGGCACGTAATGGGAATATTTTTATTTTCATTATGCAATTATATCCTTGCTTGCTTGTTTCTATTTGCATGTTGATGTGAATATATTTTACATGGATGATTATGTGATTATTAGAGAACATTTCATGTTGAACTTGGAACTAGCTGAGAAATTGTCTATTGATGCGATCATTAATGATCAAATCAAATGTTGCCTTCTTAGATGGAAATGTGAGTTATGCTGAAACCTAAAGTAGAGTTATATTACTTACAGGTCCCGAAGTAGAATGGCTAACAACAACGATCTAGCTGCTGCTATTCGCCTCTTGGCGGAGAAATTGACTCAGGAGAGAGCTGAGCGTCCTGAGAGTGCTGGGGATATGTTTGAAAGGCTAGCTAAGGTTAAGCCACCATACTATAAGGGACAAGCTGACCCTACCTTCCTAGAAAACTGGATTAGGGAGTTTGAGAAACTTTTTGAGGTTGTAAACTGCTCTGAAAATTTGAGAGTGGGTCAGGCTGTGTTGTACCTTAAGGATGAGGCTGATTTATGGTGGAGGGAGAATGGAGCTAGACTGAGTGCTATAGAAGGATTCAATTGGGATGCTTTTGTGACTGCCTTGAGAGGGAAGTTTTACCCTGCGTTTATGAGGAAGCAGTAGGCCCATGAATTCATTAATCTTAGGATGGGTAGTATGACCATTTCTGAGTACTACAGTAAATTCATAGCACTGTTGAGGTTTGCACCCGAGGTTGTAGCTACTGCGGAGTTGAAGGCTCAAAGATTTGAGCAAGGGTTGACTGATAAGATACAACTGGGGTTAGGAGGTGAGACCTTTACATCCCTAGATATTGTGTATGGGAGAGCCGCCCACATTTATGGACTCCAGTCGAGGCGGGATAAAAAGAATAATGTGGTAGGTGAGAAGAGGAAGGACTTTAATGCTGGGGGAAATCAGGGGAATTTCAAGAAGAGTAGGAATGGTAATGGGAGTTTCCAAGGAAACAATAACTAGGATAACCGCAATAGGGGTCGAGCTGAAAGAGTGTATCACTGCAAGAAGTGTAGCAACAACCACCCTGGTAGAGACTGTAAGGGGGACCCAGTGATTTGTAACTACTGCCAGAAGAAGGGCCATAGGGAGTATGAGTGCTTTGCTAAGCAAAAGAAAGAGCAAAATGGCAATGGGGGTAGTAACCAAGTGAGGTCTGGAGTTAACCAGTCAGGAAATCAGAGTTCGAAGCCTGCAGGGGCACAGAACAATCAAGGAAGCTATAGCAAGCCTGCTAGTGAGAACAACCAGAACAAGGCTCCGGGAAAACTGTTCGTGATGAGTCGCAATGAAGCTGAACGATCTGCCGACGTAGTGTTTGGTACTTTTTCTATTATCACCGTGCTAGTTAAAGCATTATTTGATTCGGGGGCGACTTATTCTTTTGTCTCGTCGTCTGTTATTATAAGTCTGGGGTTAGTAGATTTTGAAGTGATTGATTTGCCTGTTAGTATACCTACTGGTGAGACCATAAGGTGTACCAAGATGTTTAGAAACTTGCCTCTAAAGATAGGAGACTGTGTTTCTCCTTCTGACTTGATAGAGTTTAGTCTAGGAGACCTAGATGTAATTCTGGAGATGGATTGGCTATGTTTATACAAGGCCAAAATAGATTGTGAAATTCAAAAAGTAGTTTTAAGGAATCCTTTGGGTAAGCTGACTTCGTATCGACGTTTTGGGAAATCCAAGAACTTTGGGGTCATCTCCGCAATGCAAGTGAAGAAGTTGATGAAGAAGGGGTGTGAGTTATATTTCTGTAGTGTGCAAGATGTGAGTAAAGAGGCTGGGGTAGGTGTTGAAGATGTTCCGATTGTGAATGAGTTTATGGATGTGTTTTCGAGTGAGATTTCGGGTATGCCGCCGGTTAGAGCTGTTGAGTTCACCATAGACTTAGTTCCTGGAACTGCTCCTATATCTAAGGCACCTTATAGAATGGCACCTCCGGAAATGAGTGAGTTGAAGACGCAGTTGCAAGAGTTGTTCGATAAGGGTTATATTAGACCTAGTGCATCACCTTGGGGAGCTCCTGTGTTGTTTGTTAAGAAGAAAGATGGGAGTATGAGGTTGTGTATCGATTATAGAGAATTGAATAACGTAACCATCAAGAATAAGTACCCTTTGCCTAGAATCGGCGACCTATTTGATCAATTAAATGGAGCGAGCGTGTTCTCGAAAATCGATTTGCGTTCGGGGTATCACCAGTTGAGAGTAGCTGATAAGGATATACCTAAGACTGCATTTAGGACTCGTTACGGTCATTATGAGTTCACTGTAATGCCTTTTGGGTTAACCAATGCACCTGCCATATTTATGGACTTAATGAATAGGATTTTCCATGAGTTCTTAGATAAGTTTGTGGTCGTATTCATTGATGATATTCTGATCTACTCGAGGAAGGAAAAAAAGCATGATGAACATTTGAGGATCATATTGGAGACGCTTAGGAAGAACCAATTGTATGTCAAGTTCTCTAAGTGTGAGTTTCGTTTGGAGAGGGTAGCATTTTTGGGTCACTATGTGTCTAAGGAAGGAGTCTCTGTAGATCCTGCTAAGATTCAAGCTGTGAGTGAGTGGCCAACTCCAAAGAGTGTGTCAGATATCAGAAGTTTCTTAGGTCTAGCTGGGTATTATAGAAGATTTGTGAGAGATTTCTCGAAGATAGCAAGACCTATGACCGACTTGATGAAAAAGGAGTCAAAATTTGAGTGGAGTGAAAAGTGTGAAGAAGCCTTTCAGATTCTAAAAGATCGTTTAACCTCTGCACCTGTCTTGACCCTACCTGATGGGAATGAGGGATTTGAGGTATATAGTGATGTTTCGAAGAATGGTTTGGGATGTGTGTTACAACAGAATGGGAAGGTGATTGCGTATGCGTCGCGTCAGTTGAAACCTTATGAGGCTAATTACCCTACCCATGATCTAGCGTTAGCTGCCATTGTGTTCGCTTTGAAGATTTGGAGACACTACTTGTATGGGGTAACTTGTAAGATATTCACAGACCATAAGAGCTTGAAGTACATCTTTACCCAGAAAGACCTTAATATGAGGCAGAGGAGATGGCTAGAGTTGATAAAGGACTATGACTTAGACATCCAATATCATGAGGGGAAGGCAAATGTAGTCGCTGATGCGTTGAGTAGAAAGTCGAGTCATAGCATGAGCGCCTTGATAGTTCCTGAGGAGTTGTGTCGAGATATGCAAAGGCATAGCCTAGAAATTCTAAATCCTGGGGAGATCGAGGCAAGGTTGAGTGCTTTGTCATTGGGGTTGTCCATTCTAGACGAAATCAGAGAAGGTCAAGTTGGGGATGAGCACCTAGATAAGATCAAGGAGAAAATTAAGCAAGGTAAAGAAGGTGATTTTCAGATCCATGATGATGGTAGTCTGAGGTTTAAAGGAAGGTGGTGTGTACCACAAAAATGTGACGAGCTTAAGAGACGTCTTATGGATGAGGGTCATAATACGCCGTACTCTGTGCACCCTGGGGTGACAAGTTGTATAAAGACCTTAAGGTGGTCTATTGGTGGCCAAACATGAAGCGAGAGGTAGCTGAGTATGTGTCTAAGTGCCTAACCTGTCAAAAGGTGAAGATAGATCATAAGAGACCCATGGGGAAAGTTCAATCCTTAGAGGTTCCCTGGATGGAAGTGGGATTCCATATCGATGGATTTTGTAATCGCTTTGCCTAGAACAAGGAGTGGCAATGATACTATTTGGGTTATTGTGGACCGTCTGACAAAGTCGGCCGTTTTCATACCGATCAAGGAGACATGGAAGAAGAAGCAACTTGCGAAGACATATGTTAAGCATGTGGTGAGACTACATGGAGTTCCAAAGGATATCATTTCTGACCGTGACTCTAGATTCCTTTCGAAATTTTGGAAGAAGGTCCAATTAAATCTTGGGACAACATTGAAGATGAGTACATCCTTTCACCCTGCGACTGATGGTCAGACTGAGAGGACTAACCAGACGATAGAGGATATGTTGAGAGCATGTGCTATTGATTTTCAAGGTAGTTGGGAGGACCAATTAGACCTGATCGAGTTTTCTTATAACAATAGTTACCATGCGAGCATTAAGATGGCACCTTTTGAGGCATTATATGGACGGAAATGTAGAAGCCCCATTTGTTGGAATGACTTTAGTGAAAACATAGTCTTGGGGACAGAGTTTATTGAGGAAACCGTTAAGAATGTCAGACTGATTCAGACTAGAATTCAAGCTGCGCAAGATAGACAGAAGAGTTATGCTGACTTGAAAAGACGCGAAGATGAGTTTGCTATAGGTGATAAAGTGTTTTTGAAAGTATCACCCACGAAGGGAGTCATGAGATTTGGGAAAAAGGGCAAGTTAAGTGCTAAGTATGTAGGCCCATATGAGATTTTGGAGCGAATTGGGAAAGTTGCCTACAGATTGGCATTGCCAATGGAGTTTGAAAAGATGCATGATGTGTTCCATATTTCTCAACTTAAGCGTTATATTCCCGATGAACGTCATGTCCTAGAGCCTGAACGAATTCAGATCGATAGTAGCCTCACATATGAGGAAAGGCCTGTCAGGATTCTCGACAAAAAAGTGCGTAGCACACGCAATAAGGATGTCCATATCGTGAAAGTACTTTGGTCTAACCACGAATCGGAAGAGGCAACGTGGGAAGCCGAAGATGAGATGAAAAAGAAGTATCCAGACTTGTTCCTTGAGGTGAGTTATGAGGGCGTAACTCGTTTTCTTTAAGGGGGATAGAATGCGATAAATTTCGCCTTTTTGTCTATTTTTATGAGATTTTTATGCATATGTATGCCCATTTTGGGCAATTTGCACATGATGTTGCTAAAGAAGTAGACTCTCCGATAAGAAAGCGTGTTCATAAGTAACACAAGTGTTTTAAGTTAGCAAAAATGTGAGTTTTCGTGTCAAGTTTCGGGACGAAACTTCTTTTAAGGGGGGTAGACTGTAATCCCCCATAATTTTAAAGGATTTTATAAATATATTTTAGTATTTGTATATTTATATTTTAGTTTAAATGATTTTATTATTTAAAGAAGGTTGACTATTTTAAAAGTCAAATAAAATTATTTCAAGGATTTAAGAAAGTTGAAAATATTTTAATTAGGCATGCTTTGAAAAAGGTTTGAAATATGAATTTGATTTAGAAAAGAAGTCTAATGGACTTGAGGAACCCAAATTCTATGTAGATTAGGAAAGAGGAGTTATATTGATGCTAGGAGTCCTCATTTATCAATCCTAGTTGTCATCGAATTCTATTTAAACTCAATCTCCTTTTCCTAAGCCCAAAAGGAAACCCTACCTATAAATACCTTAAGCCCAATTATTTTACCCTACACAAGAATTATCTTCTCTCTCCTCTCACTCAAATCACACGCCACTTTCTCTCTCTTTCACGGCTTTCACGATTTTTCCCTTTCAAGTTCTTTCCTTCTTTCTTCTTCTTCAAGTAACGTTTCTTCCTCAACAAGAAACGTCACAAAGCTTTCCAAAATCACAAGTTCGTGTATTCGTTGTCTGCCGTGAGCCACCTGTTTCGGCGTGTTCTTGATTCTTCTTTGTGTTGGTTAAATTCTTTTCCTTTTTCCTCAAGTTTTCCATTAAAGACTATGTTTTTATGCTTTATTTTAATGTTAATCATGATTATCAATGTTAATTTACTGTTTTAATGAGTAATCTTGATTTATATATATATGTATTGTATTATAAGAATAAAAATTCAGATTTGTTTATTATTGTTAGATTGAAGTTTTAATAATTAAAGCATGGATTTTTAGGGTGTTAATTATTAGAAAACCATAGTAGCATATTATGTAACACCCCAGAATTTCAAAGACCGAAAAGAAAGAAATAATAATATATTTAATAGGACGATGGCGGAAACATCGTCTTCTGGGAATGTCACTACTACAAGAATAGTGTTTAAAAAACTAAGTGATAAAAACAAACATAAGTAAATACTATAAGTAAATTAATTACTTAGATAAAAATGAGAAAACTATCTCAAACTAAAGAGAAGTCTAGAACTAAAACCCCTAATAGATTATTTCTCGCATCTCAACCCGAGCCCAAAATCAAAGAAAATCCCCATCAACAAAACCTGCAAAATATACAACAAATATCCACAATCGGTGGGGAGTAACTAGCAGTTCTCCCCGGAACAAAAGCAATCAAAGTACGATTCAGACATAGATTAATAAGAAAGGAAATAATTAAGTCAAGTTAACTACAATATGCATTCACTTCCATATAACTCACAAATAACGCAAATGAATAATAAATAGCAAATGAGTTGGATAAAAATAAATAAATCATCTCAAGAGTACTTTTAGAAAAATAAAAGTATAGGTAAAACAAGTGTCTGAGACAGAAACCGAACGCTAGTGATTCGCAAATCACTTCCTAAGGTTTGTCAGATCGCAATCTCCAGGTCAGTCTATGGGCTTACGTTCCCCACCGCCTGTGTCTAAGAATGGCCAAACTCCCGATGCGGGGGTAGAACACGCAGAACTCCCCGACCTCTCGGACGACAACAATTAACCCAGGCTTACCCCTAGTTCGCAAACCAGGTGGTTGGCATGTTCTTCACCGGGGACTACATCTATCCCACCGGATGTTCTTATCTCAAAATAAAATCATAAATATCATCAAAGTATTATTCATCTCAAAAATATTCGTCAAAAGGGATGCCACCCGGCCTTATACCCATAATTCATCAAAAGTAATTCTTCAAAAAAAATCCTCAAAATAAATCACTTACAAATTTTCAACAAATATCTCTCACAATAACACTTGAACATTCCAAAACATCAACAATGACAATATACTGGTTTTTACAGCAACCACACTCAATCACAAATGCATCACCAATTAACTCTAAATCATATTCATTAAAAGAGTAATAACAATTAAATCATTTTATTTCACAAATCAAACCTAAACATGTGGTTACCCAAATGATGCATACTGTATACTACTGAAAATCAGCAACCCAGAATATATTAAATTATAAATTATATCTGATTTACAAGCCCTCAAACAATTTAATAGTGTGTCCTCAATTTCATCACAAAAACACCATAATAATTATGAAACCTACAAATTCGAGCAGTAAAATCACACAAAAATTATCATATAACCCTAATAGCTCTACTGACATGGTACAAGTTTTATTTATAATTTTCGGACTCAAAAAGTATTTTTAAACAGTTAATATACAGATTCCTCAAATAAGCCATTATAATAATTAAAAATATAAAAAGACGCCCAAAAATTACCAAAAATTCACATAACATGTAAAAACTCACGTAAATACATATTATTCAAATAAATTAATTTTTCTGCCTCTATAAATAATTTTCATGAATTATATACTGACTGAACAGAAATTACAAAAACAGATATATCAATTAATTAAAATAGTAAACAGTAGATAAAAATTATTCTAAGGCATGGAATACATTATACGCATGTAACATGATCAAATAAAAATGATTTCATCAATTTTAACAGTCGTTCAATAATTATTACGAAATTTAGTCAAAAACGCACAAAATACTAATTAAATCAAATAAATATTAAAAATCATGAGAAAATTATTTTTCTCTACACAGTATTCACATAGCATGTGTCACGTATGTTCATGTCCAATTTCATCAAAAATATCATTCAAAAAGTATTTTAGATAATTCCTAACGTAGTAATCTAATGCCGAATAATACCCTAATCACTATGGTTCTAAGATAACAACTAGTTACCTGGATCGTCGGGAGGAGAGCTGAGTCTAAAGAGACAATCACGATTTAAGCATGCAATCCAAATCCTCTTCTAACCCCAAGGCATAACGAACGAGAATTGTAGCAACAAGACTCTAGGCATTTCTTCTTGAACGTTGAAAACTCTTGTTTCGTACTGCTCTGATACGACCATGATTCCCGATGATCAAAAGCTCAGATTCTAAATCTCTCCGGTCAAAATGTAGAACAAGACGTTATAAACGTTGTGTCCAAATTTGAAGACAATATAACGGTTAGATCTCCGGCTACGGTTATTTTCGTGAAGGTGCGACAGGAAAAACCGGGTTGAACTTTCTATTCTTTTGCTCTTCCTTTTCTCTCTTTCTTTTCTTGAAACGGTGGGGGTTAAATGAGAATGATGCTGCTGAACTTCTTTGAATAAAAATAAGAATTTTATGGATGTTTAATGGTTGAAATAAGGGGTTTTAATGAATGAGAATAATTAGGGGGGTTACAAAGCAACAAAGAGTCATGAGAAAAACAAAAGAGAAAAGAAAAGGAGAAGGCTCCCCTTAATCCTTCACTTGGCCGGCTGCCCCAAGTCCAACACCCACACAAAACTTTCGGCCCAATTCAACAATGATCCATGCTCCGAAATCCCGATACGCGATAAAACGGTTAATTCCTAAATCGCGCCTAAACTTTGAACATACTTAATAATAAAAATAATTCTAATAAATTATATTATAAATATAAATATAATGCACACACTAACACACCATATAATAAAATAATAATTCGGCTCCCAAATTATAAAGAATAAAAATCATTGATCTAGAGAAAATAATAAATAATTTATTTTTTTTACGAAAAGAATATCATTTTAAAATAAACTAACTCCAAAAATAAAGAGTGAAAATTACGGGGTGTTACATATTATATACTATGAGATTGATTTAATTTATGATTTTAAGCATGTTTAAGTGGGTTTAAAGAAGGTTTTTTGATTTTATAAGTTGCTGGAATTTCAGAAAGTATTTTATCTAGGGAGTTTTAAGAATTTTAATTGCTAGTATGGTAGTACTATGCTAGGAATTAAAAGTAATTGAAGTTTTGATAGTAAAATCAACTTTTGAATATGTTTAAAGGGGATTATTTAAAGTTGCTGTTTTTTTATTTAAGAGTATTGATTTTAGTTATATTTGATTTCTAGGCGGAGAGTATTCCGTATGAGACTTTTAAAGGTTTAAAAGTGGCCAGTCGACTAGTTTACACAAGGTACGTACATACCTGTGTGTTAATTGAAATAGTATCATGATTTTATGATGGAGAATTATGTAGTATCATGTATAGGAACTATGTTGAGTTCATGTATGATATTTATTATGTTGGATTTTGCATGTTTTATGCCGTGGTGTAAACATGTTGATTATGAGATTATATTATGAGATTTATATCATGTTTGTATGGAATATTGATGCAAGCATGTTGGTTGGGAACTTCAATTTATTAATTCACATAGGGGAATTAGTATATTTATTAGTATTGGATCATGTTTGATCATTGTTCCCTTTTTGTATTTCACTACTTTATGAGGACTGTGGGCCTTATTTGGTAAATTGACAAGTTATGCCTTTGAAAGGTAAGATTGATTGTTGGCTAGGTTCAACAAAGTAAGAAAGGTTGGAATTAAAGAAAGTAACCTTGGATTGTAAGTTGTGTGATCACTTATTAGATCCTAAGATAAAAGAAGTTCAGTTGTGAATGTTTGAATTATATTATGTGTTGCTTGTATGTGTGTCATAACAAGTAATAAATTGTAAATCACGTAAAGTGTAACTTGGATAGTAATAAGCTTTAGACTGGTGCACGTCTGAAGTTGGACAATCAGGAGTTGGGGTACATGGTGAGCGTGCCATGGCTTTTTCAGGGAATTGGATTGATCACCGTTCCACTTTTTATTCAAAGGTTCCTCGATATCGCAGGTCATTATGGAATACGGAGTCGCGCCCGTATTTCGTCGTCCTAGGTGAAGGCTGGTTTTTAGTTAGACAACTCGGTCCAATAACTATTCCATTTAATATAATAAAAGATGATTAAAGTTTAGTTCAGTAGAAGTTATCTGCAGAATGTCATATTGTTGTATTATTATTTATCTCTGTTTATTATTTCTTAGTATCATGATTAGGATTGTTTATGTATTGTTATGTAGTACTCAGCTTTGCTGATTACGTGCTTTGTTTGTATGTGTTGATCATGGCTTTGCCTTATTGATCCTGTGATGACCCAATTTTGGTGAGCGGATTCTCTAGAGCATTGACATTTACAGGTTCGCAGATGTAACATCATTGGGGAATCTGGGAATGGAGAGCTTGTGTAAATTCATATCATGTTTTCTGCATCAGTAGGAACTTATTATTATAAGTTGGTTTGATAGACTTTTATAGAGTGGTTTATTTATGAAGTACTTATTTAATTATATATTTATAAAGTTTAGTTTGATGTTTTCCGCTGCAAAATTCTGAATAAGCCGATACGTTATCACACGGGCGATAATACTTGGGTAATTCTCTAAGTTTTATATTATAAAGGTATTTCTGAAAAGAGAGAATTATCGGGGTGTTACAATTTGAAATGCTTGTTGTGGTGATTATGTGATTTGGGTATGTTTAGGATTGCTTGGGAGGAATGTTGGAGCAAAGAGAGAAGAAAAAGAGAAAAAAAGGGGGCAAACCAGCTGACCAGAGGGCCCGGGTCCACTGACCCGCCCTGGTCGATGTAGGCTAAGAAGCAAAGTGCTCCCTGACAGCGTAACCCGCCCGGTTCAACACGACCCGAGGGCTCGGGTGTATTGACCCGCCCAGGTCGGGTGAATTGTGGGAAAGCAGCACCATGACCCTTGAGTTGGTCTCTCCCCACCCCCCTTCCCCGATTGTTCTTCGTTTAACACCGAGGACGGTGTTTGGTTTCGCTTGGGGGGTATTTTCATTGTTTGGGTAGTTTTTACTTTACGGGGTAGGCGTTAGGAGATCCTTGTTGCTATTTTGATTGAATTGATGTTTGTGATTGTGGTTAAGCTTGGTGAATGGGCCAATGCTTGTTAATATGTGGTGTGCCATAATTCCATTTTTCTTATTTGTTTATTTTCTTAGTTTTTAAGAAAAGAAAAAAAAATATTTTAAAAATAAAACCCAAAAACAATTTTCTTTCTTATTTTCTTCTTCTTTCCTTGTTTTAGCTTATTTCTTTTCCTTTTCTTTCCCTTTTTTTTCAATCTTTGTTTTTAGTTCAAAAAAATGAAAAAAGAAAAAAAATCTGAAAAACAAAAAGAAGTTTTAGCTTTGAAAGGCCCTAAGTCTTTTGGATAGCTAGGTGTTCTCTAATGAGCGAGTAAAAAGTCTAATTAGATGTCCTTTTGCAATCTTGATTAATTGCTTTCTCTACCCACAACCTATGAGTACACATGGAAATTAGTTGTTTTGAAAGTTGCTCTCTATTCTTGCTTGTGAACCATTTCATTGATAGTTGACTTGGGAATTGCTTTTGAATTTGATTGAATAAATTGTTGATGAAAAACTAGAGTTGTGGGTTTGAAAACTCTTTGGAAACCCTCGCAAGATCCCACTCGCCCTCTAGAGCGATCTAGGGGTTTAAAGAGCTTGTTGCATGTGCTAAATGCAATCGTGATTCCTACGAAAATGAGTTAGTGTAAATTCTTTATCCTTCCTTCCTTTTTCACCTTTTCTTCCCTCTTTCTTCTTCATTTTGTTTTCAAATAAGTTTTCATTCTCCTACTTGTGTTTTAATCTATTTTGCTTGAGGACAAGCAAAGATCTAGCTTGGGGGAGTTTGATATTTGGTTTATATGCTTGATTTACGATTAGTTT
Source organism: Beta lomatogona (assembly GCA_947646795.1). Taxonomy (NCBI): domain Eukaryota; kingdom Viridiplantae; phylum Streptophyta; class Magnoliopsida; order Caryophyllales; family Amaranthaceae; genus Beta; species Beta lomatogona. The sequence continues at coordinate 434,429 of CANSNZ010000946.1, forward strand.
TTAATAGTTTTTATGATAATTTTTAGGTTATTTTAGGTTAAATTTCTTCATAGCTGCAGTTGGGGTCTAGTGAAGATGATAGAGCCCGTGAAATTGAGCTGCAAGGGAAGTTGGAGGAAGTCCTGGATAGACAAGAGGCTTTGCGGTCGAGGGTGAGCGAGATAAGGGATGGAGATCGTAACACCAAGTATTTCCACCACAAGGCTTCACAACGTAAAAGTCGGAATAAAATTAATGGCTTGTTTGACCCTTCGGGTGTTTGGAGAGAGGATGACGAGGAGATTAAGATGATAATTTCCGATTATTATCAAAGTTTGTTCAGTTCGAGCACCCCTTCTAGGGGTAACATCGATGTTGTCCTGGAGTCCGTAGCTTCTGTGGTTACGGCTAATATGAACGTTGAGCTTACAAAGATGTGTTCCAAGGATGAGGTTTGGGATGCTTTGAGTCAAATGCAGCCTTTCAAGGCCCCGGGTTCTGATGGGATGCATGCCATTTTCTACCAGCGCTTCTGGAGCATTCTAGGTGACGACGTCACCTCTGTGATCGCAGGTATTATTCATGGTACCCGCCCCCCCAATGAGCTCAACAAAACTAACATTGTTCTTATTCCGAAAGTGAAATCCCCTTCTCTGGTGTCCGAGTTCCGTCCAATAACCCTCTGTAATGTTATATATAAAATTGCTTCAAAGGTGCTTACAAATAGATTGAAACAATTTTTACCTGATATCATTTCCGAGAACTAGAGTGCTTTTGTGAAGGGAAGGTATATAACTGATAATGCTTTGATTGCCGTGGAGTTATTTGATTCGATGAAAAATAGGTACAGAGGTAAGAAAGGTTTTGTGTCTATGAAGCTGGACATGAGCAAGGCTTATAATAGAGTTGAATGGCTTTTCCTTCGCCAGTTAATGCTAAAAATGGGCTTTGCTGACTCTTGGGTGAATGTTATCATGGATTGCTTTATCCTCTGTTCACTACTCTTTTGTGGTAAATGGTAATATTTGTGGTTCTGTTACACCATCCAGGGGGCTCAGACAGGGGGATCCCATATCCCCTTACTTGTTCATCATGGTTGCAGATGCTCTTTCTGCTCTTCTCTGTAAGGCATCTAATGACAGGGTTATTCATGGTATGAAGGCTAGTAGAGGTGGTCCCGAGATCTCTCATCTCTTTTTTGCTGATGACAGTTCACTCTTTGCTCGAGCTAACCGACAGGAATGCGCAGCTATAGTTGATATTCTCAACAAATATGAGGCAGCATCAGGTCAGAAGATAAATATCGACAAGTCGGAAGTCTCTTTCAGCAAAGGTGTTAGTTCTGTGCAGAAAAAAGAATTGACGGATTTTATGGCTATGAATCAAGTGGAGAAACATCAGAAATATTTGGGGATCCTAACACTTGCAGGAAGATCGAAGAAAGTTATTTTTGCAGAGATTCAGGGTCGAATATGGAAAAAGCTCCAAGGGTGGGAAGAGAAACTTCTCTCTCGGGCTGGAAAAGAAACACTTTTGAAAGTCGTTGTCCAAGCTATACCCACATATCTTATGGGGGTGTACCGATTCTCTGTTACTGTCATCCAGGCCATCCATTCGGCTATGGCAAAGTTCTGGTGGGGCTCTAAAGGAGATCATAAGGCAATGCATTGGGTGAGCTGGAGCTCGCTTTGCACTCCTAGATGTATGGGAGACCTTGGATTCAGGAGCCTTGGGGTCTTCAACGAAGCGCTACTGGCTAGGAATGCGTGGCGCCTCATGCATGCAGGTAACTCACTGTTGGGCCGTGTTTTCTCGGCCAAATACTACTCCAGCACCTCCTTCTTGGAGTCTTTTCTAGGTCCGGTGGGGAGTTTCTCTTGGAAGAGTATTTTGGGAGCGAAAGCTCTTGTTCGAGAAGGTGTGGTTTGGAAGGTGGGCAATGGTACGAAAATTAATGTGTGGAGCGATCCTTGGGTGTTGAACGGCGAGAGTAGATTCATTACAGGCGCGAGGGTTGAAGGTATTAACTACGTTTGTGACTTAATTAACTTTGAGTCAATGGAGTGGGATGCTGATCTTGTTACGGAGTCTTTCAATGAGCTTGATTCCCGCGCTATCTTGGCTATTCCTCTGAGTGAAAGTTTGCCTGAGGATTCGGTGGCTTGGGCTTTTACAAAGGACGGGTCATACTCGGTGAAAATAGCCTATATGGTTGGTCTTTCGGGAAACCTGGACCTTTTCCATAGAGCATGGGTTTGTATATGGGGACTGAATGTCTCCCCAAAGATCCACCATTTCCTTTGGAGACTTTGCTCTAGGCTCTCTCCCTGTTCGTACGTTGCTAAAGTACAGACACATAGCTGAGGATGACATCTGCCCCCTTTGTAATTCTACTCCTGAGAGTGCACACCATGCTTTATTTTTCTGTCCCAATGTTGTTGATGCGTGGGAGATGGCTGGACTGACCCACTCTATTTCCTCGCTTGATGTGGGAAGCTTTATTGAGGCTTGGGAGAATTGGGAGCTTATTGATGACAAGGCCCTGGTTAGCATTAGTTACCTGGCATATCAGATTTGGTTCAAACGCAATAAAGCGGTGTTCGAGAATGTGCTGAAAACAAACGAAGGGCTGGTGGAGTATGCAAGCAAAGCAACAACGGAGTTTGGTAAGTATAGTGCACGGGTTTTCGGGGGCTCCAGGTCAGCGGGCCATTCGAGTTCGAAAGTCTGCCCCCCCTCTTGCTGGGTGTACTAAGTTCAATGTGGACGCTGCGATTGGTAATGATGGTTGGATTGGGCTGGGGGTTGTAGCTCGTAACAGCGAGGGCGAAGTCCTCCTAGCTGCCATGCGTAGAACCCTTGCATGGTGGCCTCCCGCAATGGCTGAAGGGAAGGCGTTGTGCCTTGCGTTAAGGTTAGCTCGTGCTTACAACTACCATGATGTGATCATCGAGTCTGGTTGTCAAGTGTTGGTGAATCGTCTCTCTAAGGGTACCATTTTTTATGCGGATATCGATGTAATCCTAGCTGATGCTCTTATGCTTAGTAAGAATTTTAATTTTATTAGGTGGTCTCATGTGCTCAGGGATGGTAACTCAGTAGCCCATCACCTAGCTAGAGTTATTTCTTTTGGTGCCGAACAACGTTGGGAATTCCATGCCCCGATGGAAGTTGCCCCGTATGTTTTAATGGACTCTTTGTCCATGAATTAAAATAAGTACCACCTTTTCCCCTCAAAAAAAAAAAAGGTTAAGTTTCTTCATTTTCTGTCTTTTTGTGCATCTTCCCTCCTATGCGCTATTTCTTTGGGTGTTTGTTTTTATTTCAGGATTTGGAGCGCACTTGGAGGATTTATGCACAAGCCCAAGGCTAAGCATTGAAGGATTGGAGGAGGGCTCGAAAGACAAGAAGAAAGAGAGGAGGGCGCTGACCCGAGGGCCCGGGTCCTCTGACCCGCCCGGGTCAGCCCAACCAGCAATAGCAGCAGTTCACAATCAGTAGACACACCCAGGTCTGCTGACCCGAGGGCTTGGGTTCACAGACCCGCTCGGGTCGTTTGTTTTGAGCACCATCCTACATTCTTGATCAGTTGACCAACCCGGGTCAGGTGACCCGAGGGCTCGGGTCATCTCACCCGCACGGGACGGGTTATTTTTTCGGAACGTTTTTGTGACTTTGTTTGTTTTAATACGGGGGCTGTCCTCTTGTTTTAACTTAAGCAATTTTTAATTAGAGATTAGAGAGAAATTAGATCTTGTTTTAGCATTCAAGTTTAGAGCTAGGAGAGAGAAAAGTGGAAGTTTGAAGCTTTTGTATCTCCATTCTTCATTTATGAAAGCTTAAAGTTGGTAATCTTTGTTTATTTTCTTCTTTTCTTCTATTATCCTTGCTTATTTCATGCTTTGTTTGTTTAGATCTTGCTTTATTAGTTGATTATTTGCATTTTTCTCTTTTCCTCCATGGTTATGGTGATGAAATTATTTCAAGCTTTGTTTTGTTTTATTTCCATAATGTGTGAGTAGTTTCTTACTAAGGGAATGGATGTAACTTTCATTTACTCTTTGAATCTTAGATCAAGTTAGGGGGTTAACTTTTGGGGTTGAACTTGTTGATCAAACTTGTTTTACTTGGTTTGTTGGGTGCTTGATCATCACTTAACTTACATATATATTTGGAATTTCTAGTGAAGGATTGAGAAATGAAGCTAGGAAAAAACTAAGTTTGGTTGCTAGACTAGGATCTCCATGAAAATAGGCATTTTCTAGTTTAGGGAAGCTGGATTAATAATGTTGTGCTTGATTTGGCTAGATTGGTTGCTCATGCCATGAGAATAGGTCACGAGTGACTAATCAAGCTCCTCTAATTAGCTCGAGAGAGTAATTAGAGTTCATATGTTCGTGATTTTCTCCTTGTGATCCCCCATTTGTTTACCCTGGGCTTTGATGATTGGATTCTTGGATTGAGTGTTGGTGAATCCCCCTAATCCCCTAGTTTCTTTACCTTTGTCTTATCTCCTTTAATTGTTCGTTGATTTACTTTGCAAATTTCCTAGTTTAATTAGAATTTAGAATCATTGCTAAACTTTAAAAAAAAAAACCCAAAAATTGATTTAGCTCATTGTGGTTAGCTAATTAACTCTTGATTTAAGCCTACTTACTTGTGGATTCGACCCTATACTTATCCTATATTGGATAAATTAGGTTATATTTGGCGAGTATACAACAACCCGTCAACCCACATATGACATATCTGCCAAACATCCAATTTTTTGAAAACAAATTAGCGGGTAGTCGGTACCCGCTTAGCCTAGTAATCGACCCATGACCCGAATATCGGCATATTTACCGGGTCAGGTACCCGACCCGAATAATCAAAATTTTCCATGAGATTACCGGGCTCTTGTGAAGCGGGTCATCGGCCGGGTCAAGCGGGTCGGGTATTTTTGAACACCCCTAATTATCAGGTGGGGTGGGGATGGATTTTTGGGTGGGGGTGAAGATGATGATGCAGAATTGAAGGTTGCGAAGGAAGAGAAATAACGAGGAGCATTCGGCAAGTGGGTTTTCGGGGGATGGAGATGGATTTTTAGGTTTGGTGGTGGATTTTCGTGACTTGATGGTTGTGTTTGTGGTGGGGATGGTTGTTTGGGGCTGAGGACAGGTGGGGGTGGGTTTTAGTATGGGTGGGTGTTTGGGGTTGGGGATAGGTTGGGGGTGGCAAATCAAAAAATTAAAAGGAAACAAAATAAAAGTTGTGCAAGTAACGTGTAAGGGCTTTAACCAGATAGTCTAAGTTATCAGGTCACCAGGACCGTTTTTAGCAAAGTCATGCAATACTAAAAATAATCAAAAGTTGAGACTGATTAAAGAAGATGTCTAATAGTTGGGACTTTTTTTATCAATATTTCCATTAATTATTCCCTGATAATTAATTGTATTTTTAATATTTTAATAATTATTATTGTTGATAATTATAATCTAATAGATATTTCAAAGATCAGATTTTTATTCCTAAAGAAAGCTGATTCCAGATTTCAAAATATAAATTTCATCAAAGATAAAAAAAAGAATCTTAAAATATCAGAAATCGCATTGATCTACGTTGCGTCAAGCGCACGCTGGTGCATTAACGCAACGTCAATGCCGCTTACAAAAACCAGATTCACGAAGCAGGTGCGCTAGATGCACGAGCCATGTGCTAGGCGCAAGTCCCGTGCGTGGAGCGCACCCGCTATGCGCCTAGCGCACTGTTTCTTCTTATCTCCACGTTGTTTTTGGCTTTGGTTTTCCTATAAGTAGTTGATACTTTGACGCACGCTTTCATATACTTCGAGATACTTTTCCCTACTACTCCAACACTTATTATATATATACATCCACTTAACAACTCACATTCAAACACATACATTAAAACTACAATAAAATTCCATTAAAGCTTAAAGATTGCTCCTCCTATGGATCATCACATAAGACCCAAGTGGCAAATGTATGCTTTTCTTAGGGTCACTTCCAATTTAATTACTTTGGTACTAACAAGATATTTGTCATAATGTAGATCTTAAAAGAATTAAGGCTATTCTGTCCATTCTTCTCTAATCTTCTCTTTTATTTTTATTTCATTAATATTTATTTGTATCCATATGCATGCTGTATGCTTTAATACTTTCATCACTGCACATGTTTATTATTGTTAATCAAAGACCAAAATAAATGTTCCAGCGCTAAATTCAGATGATTTGGACAATTGAATTAGTTTTCCTGTAATTTGATTACATAATGACATGTCACCAAACATTAGTATTTTGGGTGTTTAATGAACCAACATAGATTAATTATATATTCCATTAACATATTACTTGGTTATTTAATTGCATAACACTTGACATGAATCATTATTAAATAAAGGTCGTCAATTGACGAATTTGATTCCTGATCATATTAAAACCCTCACCCGCGAACTCAATCTTTGGTTGATTGACCATTCATGAAGTCATGATGGGGAAATCTACATTGGATAAGTCCCTAAGTTGTCCCTAAGATTTCTCAATATCCAATTAGGTTTATGAGTCTTCCTTCAAAGACTTGTTGGCGAATTCAAAATATTTTTCAATAAAATCCTTCAATGAGGTAGTCAAATACGCTAATCCCGCGTATGCAATAAAAATATGCCTAAAGTTAGCTTTCTAAAATGTTGAAAAGTATGAATGTGAAAAAAATCAAAGATTTTTTCTGTTGGAAAATTAGTTGAATAGGTTAAAGTTAGGTCCTCACTGTTACAGACTAAAGCATTTAAAAATTGACTAATATAATATGAACTTTTACTCATATATGCAATATAATACGAACTGAACAATTTGTTATGAATATTATAATCTAACTCTTAGTTATGCACACTATATCATGGTTCACCGACAATTTTTTTTTTCTTCTAATAATACACTGTCGGAAAAAGTCTTTTAATAAGGCTATTTTTAAATATCCTTATGTCTATGTTTTCATTTCATATTATTTAGTTTTAAATTGTTTCCAGCATAATATACATGAAATGATAGAATATTATGCCTTCCGGCTATCAGTTCATAAGCTCCCTGTCATTCTACATAACAAACTTTAAATATCATATTGATCATAACAAATACTTTTTTCGTTCTTTACAATTACAACATGTTGATTTATACGAGTTCCAACATATAACTTTGACGTTCGATGTCTTTAATTATCTATTAGTTTAAGTTATAGAAAGTTGATAATTTGTAAATATACATTAAGACAAACTCAAAAACACCTTACATACTTAAATTTGTTGTACTTTTATGTTAGTAAAAAAATCCGGGTTAAGTTGATACATAGATAATACAAAGTAAAAAAAAAGTAAAAAAAAAGTTACAATTTTTTAAATAATATAAAAATTACTCCCTCCGTCCCAATTTATAGTGCTTGTTTCTCACTTTGCATGAGAATTAAAGAAAATATCATTTGCTTTAAATATCTGTAATACTTACATGGGAAAGATTAGTATTTGCATTGGATAGTACAAATATTAAATATGGTTACAACTTTTCATGTAAAAATGAGGACAATATTAAATGTGGGTTATGAGGCTACAATTTTCCATGTAAATGTAAGGACAAAATAAGAATAAAAATTGTTTAATGAGGGAATTTAAGGAATAAAGTACCATCTATACAAATATATTAAAAGACGTTCCTACCAAAGGAACCGTGCCACATAACACTCTCTAATGTATGTGCCACGTGACACCCTTCTCAAGCTTCTAATACACATGTTTCTCATTTTAAAATATTAACAATGTGTAGCTACTAGGAATTTAACACATGACCTTTCACTCAATGTGAGAGTTTAACCACTAATCCACTACAATTTCAATTTTTAATGTTTTAAAGTAAAACATAATAAAATCTTATTATTATATGTAACTATAAAAATATAGACAAGTTTTTTCATCTCTAACACTTTTATTAAGTAAACATTCTCTTACCCCAATTCCATTGAAATTGTTATTTTTATCCCCAATTCCTTAGAAGTTTTTTTTAATAAACAACTTATCATACCATAACTTCCATTTTCAAGTTTCGCACTCGACAGATTATTACGAGAACCTAATAAAATCAATTATGTAATATATGAATAATAAAATATTTGATAATTATAACTGACCCCAGGCATCCCCCCGAGCCTAAATACTTGTTTCTAAAATATAAACATGAGAAACAAGAAGAACATTTTGGGACACCCAAAATGGAATACAAACACTATAAATTGGGATGGAGGGAGTAGTCCAATTCATATTATATTGCAAAGTTAAAACTGTTTTTAGCTGATCATGAAAAATATCTTTATTATTTTGGAAAATTTGTCAAAAGCTATCTTATAAAAATTTTAGCAAAAAACTACCTTATAGAAAAAGTTGTGAGATGAAAGCAAAAATGTTGTAAGAAACTACCTTTGACTGGATTTCGATTGATCTTTTTCCAGCGTTTACCTTTTCTTTTCCCTCTGTTTTTTACTCAATATTTACCGAAATGTTATAACCTTCAAGATTCAGAGAAAGTTGTTCAATTCGTATTATTTTGCATATATAAGTGAAAATTTTGGAAAAAAGAGAGGAAGTAGTTCAATTCGTATTATTCTACACACTAGCTTTATACCCGTGCAACAATGCACGGGAAGTTTTATGTAGATTTGGTTTGTAGAGCTGGTAAACGGGTCTTGTTGTGTCAAATACGTGTCGGGTCCATCAGTGAATGGATTGAACATCCACAACACTAACCCGACCCGTTTATTAATTGGGTCGATAACACTCAACCCTAACCCGACACATTTATTAAACGGGTTACCCGACCCATTTATCAAACGCGCATATATACGTAAACTAAACAAATGTACATCATATATTTCTCAACTACTGTCTTATATATTTTTATTTTTCCTAAATAAATCAAATCGAACAACCGAAAAATAAATCTTATATATTTTTGAAAAATATTTATATTATTTGAAGCCCAACTAATAATATTCATGGTAGAATAGTAGTTAAACGGGTTGTCGTATCGGATTCGAGTTAAAATGTTCAACTCTAACCCACCCCGTTTAATAAACGGGTCGTGTCGGGTCAACCCGCTTAATTAAAAAATTTAAACCCCTTTTGCTAGTACTATTCTATCAAAACAAATGCTTTTTTAACCAAAATGATTGATTTAGTACTTTAATATAATTATACATGTATTACAATAATTACCAATAAATGTGATAGTTAGGGCTGAGAAAGATTTTGCACAATATACTGTAAATTTTAATAATGTAATGTAGTCCTTGTTCTTTTCAACTTGTTTTTTTTCTTATCTGAACTTAACTCAACTAATATGAAATTATTTGGTCTTGTAATACCTTATCTGAATTTATGTGACTGAGAAAGATTTTGCACAATATACTATAAACTTGAATAATGTAATTAAACATGAATGTTAAGTTGAGTGGTAAAATGCCTATTAATATCCTCAATTTTTCATAGTTGTTTACTTGTTTCATAAAAAAATAAGCTGTAATTTGATTAATTATAGATTGCTAAACTTTTGTTTTGCATGTCGTCGGCATAGTGCAATTTCAGCAAATCATCAATGTATATTGTGGTAAAGTGCTAAGTTGAATCCTTTTTTATTTTACAAAATGCATGATTGCTTGATTTGTTCCTAAATTATAGGGGAAATATATGACTGATTTTAAATTATTGATTTAATTCGACATTATGACTGATTTAAATAGATCTTAAATTGATTGTTTGACAAATAATACTATGATTGATTTCAATCAACAACACATGTTCCTAGAATTTAACCGCCGATTTAAGATGATCTAAGAGAAGGTATTTTAAGCCATTGATTTAATAGGATTATTTGCTTGAATTTAGGAACGTTATAGTACTATTTCCTAATATAAATGATTGTAACTGATTTAATGATTTCTTGCCTAGATCGAAATTTCATGGCACACGCATGGGAATGATGTGCAAGCGACACATATGATTGAGTTATGCAACAATCTACACGTGGCAATTGGATTTTACATTTTCAATGGAGAACGCCATTTGGCGAATTGATTGTGAGAGTGACACGTAGGCAAATTGTACTTAGCTTTATATAGATATATAGATATATAGATATAAGTGAAAGTTGAAATTAATTTTAGCCAAAATTCCATAATATCTTTATTAATTTAAGTAGATAGTTTTGCGTGCATTTTGACTTTGTTCCTCTTTAATCACGTATTAAGTCGTGTAGAACTAGACCTGGCGGTGGTTTGGGAATGGCCCGTTTTTGGCACGAGCCCGCAACTGGCCCGTCCAATGCCGCCTTAAGACCCTTAATACGAGTGACCCGGAGGAGTGCCGCGGTTCATTTTTTATAAAAGTTGTCCTGGCACGGCACGTACTTAACAGGACGGGCCAATGCCCATTCCGTCCCGGCCCGTGCACAGATTGTCAGTAGAACTGTAGAAGCTCTCCGCTCGGAGGGTTTATGGAATTATGGTGTGGTCGCATAAGGGTTTTTAACAATTGCTTACTTTCACCTTTCAAGTCAATTCCAACTCTCAACTTAGTTTCAACAAGCCTCAGTAGTCAGTGCTGCTAAAAACATTTGTAGCCAACAAAATGGAGGAGCGATTGAAGTGGGTTGTGTTTATAGGCGCTGGTGCTTTTATAGGCTCTCTCTCTACTCTCACTCTTCTCAAGCTTCTTAACAGGTTTTCTTTCACTCTTCTACAATTTTCCTACCTTTTTCTTATTCTAATTCATGTCAATCTTACTGAAGTGATTATAACTGCTTCTTGCAAATCCATTAAAAAATAAAAAAAATACTTGTTCTTGTGAATTATATTGTCGCTGGAGTAATATGTAGTGGTCAATGTTATTAACCATTTTTAACCAATATGTACTAATATGTATGATTGATAATTGATTACATGATTATGACAATTGAACATATATAGTCCCACTTTTGGTTGTCAAATTTGAGCATTTCTATGAAATCTTTGGTTTTCGTCTTCGGAAATCACCTAGTGATATGTAGTGACAACTTTTCGAATGCGCAAATGATGTTTAAGCATCGTACTGAGTGTGATTCAAGCAGTAATTTTGAGTTCTGACTTTAGTAGGAATGCGGAATACCCATAACATTCTTAGGGGTCTTGTCAACTTTTTGCACCTGAATTCTGTTGGTTGTTCAATTGTTCACCTTGAAAACAGTCTTGTCTGTGGTTGAATATTGTTTTTCGTAGTTCTCTCAAGAATTAGGAATGTTGAGATTCATTTTTAAACTGTAGGATACCGAGAAACGCATTGCTATTACTTTGATAAAATGCTTTTGTGGTTTTATTTATGAAAGGAAATTTATGAATTAGTTGAGAAGTCACACCAGAGTTTAGAGGACCAGTTAGTTGTAAATATAGCTAATTATGCTAAACTGCGTGCCGGTCATGCAGAAAATCAGTCAAAAGAACACCCATTAAGAGTTTGGGAAGCAATAATTGAAATGTAGGCTAATTAGAAGAATTGATACCAAAGCAGCCTTTGTCTTGGAAAGTCTTATCATACCAAACCATGTACAAATCCTGATAACTAACCATAAGAAGCAGCCATTGAAGGATCTTTGCGCCTTGTCTTTCTCAAAAATACCAGTGTAATGTAATTTGTATCGTAGCTGCACACCAGCTCACCATCTGCTATTACCCTCAAAGGTTTTACCCAGAAACAATAGCTATTATTTGCACTACTAATAATAACTTACAATATTTCCTATCCCATCTCTACTTGAAATACACAATAGGAAAGATAGATTTACTAGCTTTGTTTCTGCAGTTTTTATATGCTATTGACTTTATATGCAAACTGTTGCTGAAGCAAAATGTTTTAAGGTGCATAAAGTCTTGTGTCCCTAACTTTTATGAGAATGCATAATGCTAGTCATGTAAGTTCCTCTCTGTAACTGAAATAAAACAGGGGAAATTAATCTGAGACTGCATGGACACTGGCCAAGAAGTTCCAAGCTGCTCTATCATATGTCTATTCAAGATCAAAGTAGAACACAACATCCATATTTACGCGCTATCTTGTGTTTTCTCCTTCCTTTCAGTTGAGGCTAAGTCATAAATATATCCACCCTTATAACACTCTTATCTTCCAAGGAGGAAAACCGAAGAGCCTCTCTGAAATCACTATAATGACTTAATGAGAATGTTATAAGCTCCTATAAACACATTGATAAGAGAGACTCCAAGATTAGAGTACGTTGTTGATAAGTGCCCAAAAATTGGCGCTAAACAGATATCAAACATCAGCTCTAACAAAAGCTTTACTATATGGTTACTAATTCCTATATGTGTCGGCTTTATGAAAATTCCAATCATCCTCAGTGAATAACAGCCCTGGAAATTACCACTTATATTCACAGATCTCTACTCCACTGATTTAATTAACAACCTTCATAATTTTGTTCAAAGACACCAGACCTTTTATTTATTATTAAAATTTTGTTAACAGATAAGAAACTTTTCATTATTACATTGTGAAACTGATTACTAATTTTTCAGTGGTCTTCCAAAGTGACAATTTATATTGCATTGGTATATTGAAGAAATCAAAGACGGACTGATAATTTGGTTAAGTGAATAGCTAATAAGGAATGAACAGAGTATATTGTATATAGAATTCGGTACTTGTTGGATAAATGTCCACATGTAGTATGTTGGTCAAATTTTGTTAACAGATAAGAAACTTTTCATTATTACATTGTGAAGCTGATTACTACTTTTTCAGTGGTCTTCCAAAGTGGCAATTTATATTGCATTGGTATATTGAAGAAATCAAAGATGGACTGATAATTTGGTTGAGTGAATAGCTAATAAGGAATGAATAGAGTATATTGTATATAGAATTCGGTACTTGTTGGATAAATGTCCACATGTAGTATGTTGGTCAAACTCCGAAGTTGTTGAACTTCTTATGTCTGATTCAAATGTATTTGACTTTGCTTCCCCCTTTTTTTTTCTTCTTTTTAGTTGTACTCTCTCTTTTGCAGTTGGTGACTTTCCGAGAATGAAATGGATGAAATTTAAGGTTATTCAGTGGTAAACTTAATTTTTTGCAGAAGTGTACAAGTTAAAGGCTGCACTCCACAGACAGAAAGATTTGATGGTAAGTGTGTTATATTTTCCAGCTAGGTCAAGGTTTAGCGTAGCCCCACTTGTAAGTTGCAACACCTGTGCTTTGCATCTTTCACCGTGCCGCTCCCAGATGTATTGTGTATGGCTACGTATTTTGTATCTAAAGAAAGTTCTATGGATAGATGATCAGTTGTATGGCTACGTAACACATACCTTGGGAGAAAGGGTTTTATTTATATTCGTAGTTTATTGAAATTGTGGAGTTTATTGAATAACAAAAATACTTCGTAGTCTATTGGAATCATTAAATCTTTGTAGCGTAAATGAGGGAAATAGTTGGCATCTTACATACTTGAAATTACTTGGAAGTGTTTGGAAAAGGATTCACAAGAAAAGGCCTATATGGCATTTATGAAGAAGTATATTTGGAAAAAGAATACAAATATGCTGCCCGCCTAACTAAGTCCGTGAAATTGCAGTATATCATGAAGTATGTTCCGCCAAAGCCTATAGCATAGCCCTAGCCCCATTCCGCACACCACCATTGCCAGTGATATCTCTACTACACCACCATTACCACCTTTGTCATACCATGCCTGTCTCTATTGCATTCCTTTAATTTCTCCATCTATAATTCACTCTCGCATCTCACAACTTAGCATGTCGCCTGCTGATTGCCAACGTGAAGTAGTGAGCTTTTTTTTAAGCAAAAAAAAAAACTTTGCATTGTGTTTTCTTGGAGAGGGTATTTGGCTTCCATAAGGAGTTACTTTACTTGCTTATAATTTTTCATTCAGATCTCTACTTTGAAAGTCCTATATTCTACATATAATATAGTTTTCTCCTTCACATCCAAAATATAAGTTATTTTGGCTAATTCTTTTAAATCCAAACTACAAGTCATTTAACAATACCAAATACGAAATTCCGATGCAAAATTCAATGCCGAAATATAATATCAATATAGCATCGGTAGGTTATGTTATATTATGAAAATGTGTTGCTTTATAATACCAATGCAATCTTAATATTTTAACTATTATCCTAATATGTGAATAAAATTGTCGAAATGACCTACAATCTGGAATTGAGGGAGTAAAAAATACTGTTGTGTTAGTGATAATTTGGTCATTCGGGCTTGCTATCCTTTGATGGTAGTTACCATTCTAAACGTGATCTGTAATATCCTATCTTGACCTATGATCTTCATTCTTCCGAAGCATAACACGTTGTCCCAGTAACTAGTGTTTATAGTCATGCTATTAGGTCCAGCTGTTTGCTTATTATGTAATGGGTCTGGGTAACTGAAGGTTTATTGCTCTAAACAGACAAACAATTGATCCTAGAGACAGACGTGCATAGGCAGGAAAGTCAAGGAGCTCCAGATCTTTCACAAGATGAGATAGTCTCGGAGCAACTGACTAGGTACTTTGACTTCTCCAAAACAATGGTTGCTAAGTTTAATTTCTTGCTCTAATCTTCAACTGCATGGAACTGCTCTAGTTTCTCTTTCTGTGTTCAGACTTCTTTTGGTGATTCAGTGTCTTATGACTTAGTGATCTGTTATGAGCTATAATACAAAACTTCTTCATAGTCATTTATGTATTTATCTATCGTAGGTGACATTATCCCTTTCTTTGATTGATGGATTAACATGGGCGTTATGGCTGGAGATGATATTTTCTTTGGATAAATTTCATGACAACACTAGCCCTGAGATTTGAATGAAAGCCTTTAATTGACCACATAGGGGTCCCCCCTCTTATTTTGCAACGAGAATTTTCCCTCATTTACAGGCATTTATGGCGGCTTGGAAATTCAGAAGACGAGTATTGGGCAAATTGAATTCCATCTGAATAGTTTTGTTTTAATTGTGTGTGAGTGTTAAGTGTGTATAAGAGAGAGCGAAAGACTTCTTGAAAATCTTGCTGTTGTATATTCAGTAGACATTGTATGCAATGGCTGAGACCCTGAACTTGCTTCATGTCTTCCTATTAACAATGTTTTCAATCACTTTCTGCGTGGATACTTAGTCCTTACTGAGGCAAACTTTCATAATTCTTTGGCGGATAATAAGCTTATCAACTTAATTCTCTCACTTTTATGCGATGGGAGCCTATGGTTTGTGTGCACATTAATTCATCTGCACTCTTTTTTCCACATCATTCAGGAACATTCAGTTCTTTGGTCTAGATAGCCAGCAGAAAGTAACTGGATCTTTCGTAGTGGTGATTGGTCTTGGAGGAGTTGGGAGTCATGCTGCAGCTTTGCTTTTGAGATCTGGAGTCGGGAGGCTACTGCTCGTGGATTTCGACCAGGTTTAACATTAAATGCAGCTTTATCTACCTTCTAGTTTTCCGTATTCAGTGTAATTAGAGTGTAAACCTCCAATCTAGGATCAATTTCACCATCACTTGCTTCTTTACTGTTAGAAGCTTAAGTCATGAAGTTGTAACATAAATATCATAGTGTAGGGACAAAATCTTATTATTGCTAACTCAGATAGATATAGGTCTAATTTCATAGTCACGATAATCCTGATCAAGATACGAATAGTATATGTCCATCTACTTGCAGCTTCACTTTTTCCGGCTCGGCGCTGTTCCTCAAACATTTTCTGGCAAGCCTTTTGTCATTTCTCTTATGTGTGTGTCTGTTAGCATAATATGTCAGAATGAAATGGGCAGTACCTGATATTTTGGTCCCTAGATATGCTGCAAGGTGAACTCCGTGGTGAACCGTCCAATACCCCAATGCACAAATTATTGCAAAGAGCATATGGAAGAGAGAGAGGGGGGGAGGGAGGGAGGGAGGGAGGGAGAGAGAGAGAGGGGAGAGGGAGCGAGGAGGAGAGGGAGAGGGGGGTGGGGAGGCATAAAGGGAGGGGGAGGGAGATAGAGAGTATGGAGGGAAGAGAGGAAGTTGGGGAGTGTTGGCGTTTTGAAATATGGCCCTATGTTTGGTACGGCTCAAGGCAGACTAAGGCGACAAGGTCCTAGAAGGGCACACAGAGCGGGTGTGAGGCACAATATTTAGAATTATAATTCTGTGTAAAATCAACATGAAGTTAATGCAGCTACTACACCTTTTACTCGCCTCATCGAAAATGCCTTGCAGGTCTTTCTAAGCGCTTAGGCAGTGACGCCTTGGGCACCACACACGTCTATTGAAACACTGATATGCCCTTAAAAGGGTATATATAGACTCTCGTAGTGAGTCAAGTAGACGAGTTTGGCTGTTTGGGCTTATATACCCTTTGGTAGATCAGGCCCTTGACTAGTTTGCGGATGGTAATACACCAAACACATGTGTATCCATAGTAAAAAATTGTCTTTTTGAAGATATTTATCCTTACTTTGAAGCTGTTTGTACCTTGGTATTCTTTGTTTATATCTTACGGCTTTCTATGGATCTGTCTTCACTCTCCTTTGTGTCTGTTTGTCTGTATGTGGCTTTGACGCTGTGTACAAAAGAAAATCTAATAAACTTAAAAGAAAAGTTGAAAAAAGGGGTTGTCATAATTTTATCATCAATATCACGAATCAATAGGATATATGTTCTTTTAGTTTTGCAGACTCGTTTGGTCTTAAATGTTTGGCCTTTGGCTTTTAGTATTCATTGTCAAAATTTCTTTTGTGGATAGTTTAATTTTCATCTGTTCTTTCAGATTTTGCTTTTTCTACTATTGGCCAATTTTTAATAGATTTTAGTTACAGGAATCTTGTTATGTGGTGGTACATACTGTGTTTGTTATGTGCTGGATTTGTCGTCTTTTTCAGCCCTAGGCTGGAGCTGGACGGAAATATTCTCAGTGGCAGTGCCACTATTTCCAGCTTGTTTCCTTTTAATATGATATTACGTGGATATAGATATTTTTTTGATATAAAGATTTGTTTCATCAATATTTAAGTGTGAAATATAAAGAGTTCCTTTCTTGGGTTAACTAAATCTTTCAGTCGCATGAGATTATATCATTCAAGATTTGTTATCATCATATATATAATTATTATATCAATCTTTTAAGGGGACAGAAAGAAAAATATAAGCTTTTACTATCTGGGAAAAAAGATATCATTTTTTGGAAAAACGCACTAGAAGATAGAAAAGTCAAGTGGAAAAGCTCCCTTGTCATGAAACTTTAAGCTCTTTTATGCTATTGTATAGTTGGACACTTGGAAGTGTATTGTTGCACTCACTATGGCGGAAATCCCTTGTCGTTTCTTGTTTCTATGCATAGATTATTCTTTGTCATCATATGTGCATAGGAATTTCTTTTTCTAGCTGCTCCTTTACATGTGTAAGGCCTCCTTGCTAGTTCCATTAATATGCTCTCTATAATTTATTCCAAAAAAATCAAAAATGAAGAAAATGCTGCTATTTAGAAACATGTTGTTTCTTTTGGGGTCAAGAAGTCTAAAATACAGATATTGGAATGCATTTTTGCATATATGGCATAAATGTCTTTTTCTACTAAAATTATTGCATGGTTTTGCAAGGTTTCACTTTCATCACTTAACAGACATGCTGTTGCAACGCGGGAAGATGTTGGTATGTCGAAAGCTCTATGCCTTAAAAAGCACTTCTTGAGAATTTTTCCTGAGTGCCAGGTTGATGCACAAGTGCTATTGTACGACTCATCGACAGAAGAAATGATTTTGTCTGGCAACCCAGATTTTGTTTTGGATTGCATTGACAATATTGATACGAAGGTAATTTTTCAGTTGCCACATTACCAACAAAAATGAGTAGAACACTGCCGTTTCATGTTAGACAGCTATATTGTCATATATTGCTCTGTACAAGTAGACTAGTAAGACAATGTAAGACAGAAGAAAGAGTATATAAATGAAGAGGACGAGCTGCCCTCAATCAGCAGCAATTATGATAAACTCCAAATCTTCAGAATCTGCAAAACCGAGAAGCAATTAAATGTCTATACACACTATCTCTCAAGCAATCAAGATATGCCCTTGAGGAAGCTATAAAAATTAATTTATCACAAAGCAGGTTGCATTAGTAATGTGTTTCCCAAAATGATACATCGTTCCAGTTGCCATACAATTTACAGGCCACATATTTTTCTCCTTGGTTGCTCTGATCCCCGCTAAGCACATCTGGATATAGAGCCTCCTAAAGATAAAAGGGTCATATAACAACAAAAAGAGACATGCAAGCAAATTTTACTCATAGCATGGCAGATCATATAAACCTCCAGGAGGTAGCTGATCTTGGCTTTAATTTCTGGAGCATGTTATCTTGATTGATCTTCCCAAAGCTAGTGGCCGTCCAAAAGCTATTATTATAACGGTGTTTGGTAGGGAGTAGTATTTGATGGTAATGGTAATTAATTGTATGTAATTTTGCAAGGAGAGTCCCATGCCAATTCCATGGTAATGCTCGTTTACCCTATATATCTCATATTTTTCATAGAATTCCATCATCATGCATAGCCACTTAAAGGTGGTATAAACTATCAAGTATAATGGAAATTTTGAAGGAAAACACATGTTTGGGGATGGAGTTCCATTACCATGTACATTGGCACAAGACTTTGTTTACAAAAAAAACGTATACATTCATTACACTACCACCATCTTTTTTGTTGCTTACCAAACAGGGTGTAAGAGGAACCTTAGCCTTCCATATGAAACTGCCAACAAGGAAGCCCGGGTGGGTATCTTGATGCGAGGTTAAGCATACATAGTCTAACTTAATTCACATTTTGTAATTTTCTTTTACGGTTAAGTTTAAGAACTTGGTTAGATTATAATTGTACTATTTGTTATTTTAGCTGGTTGATTCACGTTACAGTGAGCCTGACATTTTTGGCAATTTCAGGGGTGAACGTATGATATGGAAATTTGGACCCTATGTATTGTTTAATATATGTTTTTTTCATTGTAATATATGACAATGCAGGGGAATCCTTGTGGTACTGACTGATTTTTTCTTCTGCTTATGTTTTACTTGTTTTTAGCTGTCAGCAAGTTGTTATTCATGAATGAATTTAATATGAGCTTTTATCCAATACAATTGTTTTACAGCGTCAAATATCAGAATCCAAGTTTCGTGTTTTATGTGGTTGCATTTTGCTCTCGTTTTATTGTTTAACATATCAATGTTGTAGGTAGCATTGCTTGCTGCATGTGTGCGTAGGGGATTGAAAGTTCTATCTGCAACAGGAGCAGGAGCTAGAGCTGATCCAACTCGAATCCGTGTGGCTGATTTGAGAGAATCAATAAATGACCCCCTTTCCCGAGCAGTAATGCTTTATCTTCATCTTTTCTTTCTGTACTTTATTGTTTAAATGAAATACTGTGCCTATATGTTTATGTACGGTGAATTAGTAGAGTAAATTGGAGAAAATTACATATCTCCCTGGTTCATTTTTGGCGTAGATTGCATAGTTGGTCCAATGTAACATTAGTGCCATCTTTTTAGATAAAAACAATATAAGTTTATACAGCAGTACAGTAACCGGAGTTTTCCGTAGCTGTGTTTTGTTTTTTATTTTCTTGCTTGGAATTCTCTTGTTAATACATTTCAATGGGAAATCTAAATGATACTCTGGCCAGATCTCTGGCATATACGGTGCTATGGCTGTCTCCATAACTGTACATGCTCTCTATAATTTGCATCTAAATTGCATTCCATCAATTTTTATCCATCAGGTCCGGCACCGGTTGAAGAGAGACCATGGCATAGAAGGTGGAATCCCTGTGGTTTTCTCCTTGGAAAAACCCAAAGTGAAGCTGCTTCCATTTAAGGGTCTGAGTGGAGAAGAGGAAAATCCTTCTGATTATCAAGTGAGAATTATTAGCTCCAGTTCTTTAGCTATGATGTACATTCTGACCTGCAAATTGTTTTGAAGTGCACCTGCACATTGTTTCGATCTCCAAGTCATGAATCAAGCCTTAGTTAGTTCAGCAACAAGGATCACTTCCATCCAATTGCATATGAATTCCAACCTAGAAATTATTGATTATGGTTTTCCCTCGTAACATTTGAGAGATAGGCAAAAGAAAGAGAAAGGGAAAGGGAGTGTAAAAGCACCTGTTTGTGAGGGTGTGACAATAAACATGGAGAACTTAAGTTGGAAGAATTATCATGAGCATGGGATAGCACATAGGTTTTCCATATGCTATGGTTTGAAGGGGAAAAACAGAAAGGAAAACAACCATCAACAGTGTGCCCGAATTTAAACGTGCTCATGGTCATCTATGCTTTGATTATTTCCAAGGGTTGCTTTAACTTTCTATGGGATTTAATGTGGTAATTGAGAGTTGGTCGGATCATTGCCTAGTCATGAAGATATTATCTAAATTTTAAAATAAGGTTTCAGTAGAACTTGCTATTTTTAAATGATTCTACACTTGGGCTATCCATCAATAAGGTGCAGGTGATTTACTTATATTGACAATAGGACCCACTTTGTAGGAAATCCTAGGGGAACACTAATTTTTCGAAGGTAATCTTGGGCCTGGCTAATATCTAGTTTATTGTAGTTTATTTTTGATACATATTGGTAGTTAATGTTATTATTGCTAATGTTCAGACCTTCAACTCTTTCCATCAGGTTGTACCAGGGTTTAGGGTCCGGATTATACCTGTTCTAGGATCTGTGCCTGCAATTTTTGGGCAGATTATGGCTTCATATGTTGTCACCAAGCTAGCAGGACTGCAAGTTGAAACTGAGCCAATAGTTAATTTTGATATGGATCACTATCAAGTTCTCCATCAACGACTGATTGAGCATGAAGAATTAGTTTATGGCACTGCTAGCGAAGTACAGGTATGATGATTTTCTTAAGAAACTCTCGTTGTTAATGTCCTCTGCCTCCTCTCTTCCACTCCTGAAATGAGAATAGAAACAAGGACTATTGTTCAGTAAAGATTTTAGTTTCAGTAAAAAAAGAGGTGGCATAGTGCAGAGATACTCGCAAGTTTTACTGTTTTAGTGTATTGGTGTCCCAAAATTTTAGGAATTTGCCAAAAAAGTAGCTAGGTGATTAGTCGAAGTTGAGTTTTGTTACGAAAGGATGCATGTTGAAGTATTTTTTTTCATGTGCTAAGCTGGTGGAATTTCCTAATTTATATTTCCTCCGTCCCCTTTTGTTTGCCCCATTTTCCTTTTATGGGATGTCCCTATAAGATAGCCCCATACTAAAAATGACCATGGGGGACCACTAATTTACTCTCACATTTACTCTATTTGGTCCCACCATATTTTATCCTTCAGCAACTTCACCCAACCAAGAATTATAAAATTAATTAAAACTCAATGGGGCAAACAAATTGAAACGAAGGGAGTAGTAGGATTGGTAAAGTTATGTGTGCCTTGCAGTAGAGGTGATTTTGTTGAAACTTCAGTTGTCTTTGTCTTGGCCACAATTTACAGGAGAATTTTGAAGGGAGATTGTGAGTTAAGGTTATGTTGCTAATAGTTTTCCAATCTTTTCTGTTCATGAAGTTTGGTTGTGAGGATTACGACTATGGTTTTTTTTTTTTTTTTTTAATCTACTATATAAACTTATCGGGACTTATTTTAACTTTCAAGATTTATTGCTATCCTGAATTGAGCTTGGTTATCCCTTGTCTGAACTAATGGTAACTAATCATAACTCAGAATAGTTTAATGAGATTGAAGAGAACATGTGAGTTTTAAAGTTTTAAGTGTATATTATGGTAACTAATAATTTTTGTCGAGGCTAGGAGATTGTCTTTCAATTATGGTATTATGGCAAGGTTCTTAAAAGATTGTGTCATCAAGGACCTTAAGTTTCTAAAAGTCTTGGTTTGAGAACCTGAAATTATAGAGTTTTGGTTTTGAGACCCTGGGATTGAAGATCTATTATTTTTCTTCAAGTAGGATGTATTGTGGCATATGCAACAACGTACAAATACACTATTAGCAAATAAAATGATTATTTGGAAGTTTTTGTAACTCTAATTTTGCGAGTAATTTAACACTTTTTATTGTTCTGATAATTTTCCAACAAATGTCTTTTACATGTTTCCAAGTTACTAACCGCCCTCTGTCTAATTTTTTAAAATATAAATCATGACTTCTGAGCTATACAAATGACCCTTAATCAATCACAATTCACTTTGGAATTGACCAATTGAGATAGTAATCATTACCATTTCGCCTTTGAATGACAAAATGGTGATTACTTTATGGTCCAAGTAGGTTACGTTTTGTTGAAGGTGCTTATTATCATGAAAAAATTGTCATAAGTAATTTACACAAAGATTCTTCTGTAAAGTAGTGACTTAGGGAAAGGTGCTGTATAACTAGTAGCTGGTAATAAGATATCCTGTATGTTTTACGAATTTAGCCTTAAATTTTTATCTTCTTGGGTTGAGTTTTAGTAATGTGGTTCTGACCCAAAGGAGGGGAAGTGTAGATACCTCAACTTGGTGGGTTGGGCTTGGTTTCTCAGCCTTGGGGATATGAAGTAGGAAGCACACAAGTGCTCCCTTACCCGTCACTCATCTTAGCCATTAGTGTCTGTTCTCTCTAATAATATTCTTTATTGACTGTCTTGTTTCTTCTTATTAAGGTAGATGTTGAAGAAGTGAGATATGTTGTAAAAGAGCTGTGGCGTGGACGAAGTGCTAAAGAAGATTCTGTTAGAGATGTGGGACGTGCAATGTGGCGGTCGGTTAACGAGTTGATGCTCGTAAGGTACTTGTCTCGCTTATGTCATCTAGTTGATGCTCTAGCAATCTAAAGACGTTACATAATAATTTGTACCTGTTACAGTTTTTTTGTCTCCTGTTGAGTTGTTTCTTACCTATTCATTATGCGCTATGCCATTATATGCTTCATATACTGGCAGGTTATGAAAGCGATTGATGAAATACTATATATGTTCTTCAAGAAGACAGAAAATACTTCTTTTTTTTTTTCATTTCTTTACTCAGTTTTTAATAGAGAGAAGGCTAAAAGAGTAGATAACAGCTGGAATAGATTGTTAAAGTAAAAGAAAAGTTTGTTGCAGAAAATAAGAAATCTCAAAGAGGGAAGGTCTTGTTCGACAAAACTTGACAGTTGGTTGTGCTGTAGTGTTGGCATGCCAATGGCTAGTGGTTGAATGTTATTTAGCTATTAATGTTATATTTAGTCTATTTCAGTCAAAATTTTGGTTAAATTAGTTGTTGGGACTTGGGAGTTTGGGACAGCTATTATATGTAAAATAACATGAATGAACATGAACAACCTGTCAAATTATAGGACTGGACCATAAGACGAAGTGTTTATTTTGGGGTATGAATTATCTCATGCTATTTGCTACCTCTAACCACTTACCACCCAAGAGCTCGTTATAGTAGCTTCCCACAAACACTACCCTAAACTGCTAACATCTAGCCAAAATTCTACCTAGGCAAGCGCTTATAAAGATTTAGTTGCTACCCTCTATTATAAAAGCTTTTTTTCAATACGCCCTGAGTAGACAGTAAGCTAGCACTCAAATCTATGGGTGATAAAAGCCTTGCAGAATGCAGACTACTGAAGCTTGGCTCGAAATTTTCATGAGGCAAATGGAGCTAAGTCGAGTAATGAGACTTGTAAACAGGCTCATTTTATTTTTGACTATGTTAATATTACGTATTATTAATTCTAACCTATAACTAATATTAATGTTTTTGCATAATGCTTGTTTGGATATGAATATTTAAGCAAATTATAGCAATAGGAATGTTATAACCTAAAAGAGTTTTCGCTTGGGTGCAAATTTTAAACTCACGTCGAGTTTAGAGCTAAGTTGAAGAAAATTTTGAGCTTGAAAAATTTTAAACGCACCTCAAGCCAAGTAACCCCCAAGCTTGAGGCCTGAGTTGGGCTTAGTTCATTATCAACCCTAAAAATCTCTAAACATCTGACAGTGAAATTCACTCCAACCTAACAATGAACTAGTCGTCCTATATATTCGTAAAGGTTGCCTTTATCAAAATAGTCCTGTAAATAAATAATAGAGGATTCTTCTTATTTATGCTGCATAAATTTACCCCCAAGATACGTCTTAACATACACACTGGATGTACTCTAGAACATCTTTCTTATCGAAATATGCATCCCAGACTTTTTGATTTATGTTTGTATTCCCTTTGTTTCATAAATCATAATATATGGCACCCGCTTCTTCTGAGGTCGAACTCTCACTGTTTATTTCTCTCAATATACATTGATAAACATTATAATAACTATTAGATAGATTATTTAAGAATGCTTTCCCAAATTTTTTTTAAACAATTATTAGCAATATACTTTCAAGCAAAATAACAGTCAAAATTTCACCTCAAAACGTGAGTCCTTATATCATGATACAGAGCGAGTGATTGATGAATCAATGTTTTCGTTAAGCTTCCTATGCACCTAATATTTTATTCTATGAATACTTGGATAGGAACATCTTTGTCAGGACTTGATCAAAATTTAATTGTACTACTTCTACGGAAAATGTCTATGTAACTTCTAAAATGATATGTGAGGCTACATGGGGACTTCCATGGATGGCAGGATGATGCATGAGTTTTTACGTTAATATATGGTAGCTCATTGGCTAAAATAAATGTTTGTACTAAAATGGGAAAGATGAATCTTCAGAAACATGGATCATTGCAAGTGATATGTTAAACATGAATACAAGAGATGTTCTTCGACTGTTTCGTTGTTATTAGTGCTGATCTTCATCAACTATGCATGACACGCCCTTGTCATTGTCAATATAGGTGGAATCGCACAGAGCCTGCATCTGTTTCTAACTTGATTCTTTTGAAGTTTGATGAGGTATGCTCTAGACAAGCATCATTTTTTCTAGTTATTTTACAGCATGGTTTAGCAAAAAAGTCCAACTTACTCCTCAGGAAATTATATTATGGGCCTATGGCACACAATTATATATATATTTTTTAAGATGAGATTGTTCATCTGAATATATGCTATGACTGCAGCACACTTCAGTGTACTTTCTCTTTGTTGTTGTAGAGAGTTTTGCTCTGTGCCAATCTCCTTGAATGCCCCTGAACAATGTTCTTCCCAGTTTTGTAAATCATCGGGCAAATTCAACATCTCAGATAAAGGGAAAGCTAGCCTTGGATGGTTATTCCAAATCCCAACATAAGCTAGATCTCATGTTAGAAGCAAATGGAGCAATACCATTTCTTATCTGTTATATTATGGAACACCAAGAATTTAAACTGCACTGTGAGGTTGCTGCATATTCGTGGTATAGGTTGTTCAAACTAGAAACTCTTATTAGAAATGAACTCGATATGTTTTAATTCAATGAAAACTTACTGTTAGGCCTGTTCTTTTAGACTGGATTAATGGAAGTTTAATTCAGTTCAGACAAATTCACTTTAAGTTCACTTCAGTAGTTTCCTCTCACAATTCAGTCTAGTCCAGTCCAAAAGAACAGGGCCTTATTGTTCCTGCTGAAGCTGACTCTGGAATTCTCATCCCTGTTTCATCATCATAGTCATCCAATTTCCAAATTAACCTTCCATCTCCCCCGTTCCCCCCTCCCCCTCCCTCTCAAAAGTTAAACCTTGTTCCCTGATTTACAAACTTGTTATTACAGTTTGTCTATTTTGCAGGTGGATGAACATGAATCAATGACACTTGATGATATTAAAGAAAAGGAACCAGAGTTTTTCCAACGAGTGTCTAATGTTCTTAAGCGAGCTATTTTGGACTTCAGCTTGTAACCACAAGTTGTCTTCCACTCTGTTTTGCAATATGAAGAGTCCAGCTTCACTAAGCAATAAATGTGCGATATAGAGGCAGCTCGACAAATTTTTGGGCGCCTACTTATGCAAAGAAAAAAAACAAATTCGGGACATTCATCTGTCGGCTATTCGCAGGCTCATACCTAGTCCTAAAGTCTTTTTACGGAAATGGGCAAAGTTATGGAAATCTAGAGGTAGTTAATGCTAAAGGGCTGTTCACCTCTCAACTGAAAGGCGTAAGAGACCACTATCTATGCAGAAACTGTCCCTTCAATGTGATGGCTTTTCGTTATAACTTATAAGGTGCTTGCTAGCCGGAATGTTAAAGAGAGAACGACCGGAAGCTGTATACAACATTGAGATCTTATTATTTTGGCTATTCCCCTTCTCTTCTCTTGTAAGATGTTTTCAGATGATTAGATGTTTATCATGATTTTATTTGTTAAGTGCTCGTAAAAGCTTAGAAAGCTAAGATAGATCATCCTGTGAAAACTTCTCGGAAAAACACTCAAGCTTCGGCTGCTGTTCCTGTTACATTCCATCATTTTCTTGGGTCCTTTGGCTATTGCATGACGTACGCTTCTATACTCTATAAAAAAAGCTTTTAAGTGGTATATAATATTTGAGAACAGACGTTTTATGGGATTATATTTGAATGATATCATTTTCAAAGATCTTGAAACACATTTGTTCTTAATAGTTTGGAACTTTTACTTATCCCACATCCTCCTCATTCTACTCATAAAGATAAAGATGATATTGGGTCAGACTGACTAGCTAGTCTATCCGCTTCACCAAAAAAATAACCTAGCTCGACTGATCTGTTATATTCGTGTTGGGCTATATGCGGGCCAAAACTGTGTATGTTTTTTGTTGGACATCATTACCTCATCACATATCAATTATGTGGGTCGCCCCACAAGATTCTTTTGTCCATACTCTTCTAAAAAATATTTTAACCGTTTACGAAATTATAAAATAGCGATTTTTGAAAATATTGGAAACAACGTAATATTAAATCATTACATAAGTAGCATGAGCAATCACTCTTAAAGATCACATTTTCAAAGTCCATTTTAGCAACCACATACATACTTCACCTACTCATCGAATAAATTGCCTACAAGAAATAGATAATTAGAATAGAGATAACATTGGCGGAGCTGAACTCCACTTATTACTAATGTTTATATCTAGTGGATAAGTTACAAGAAAGTAGCCACGTCTAATCGTTAGGTGCAACTTTCCTTGCATTTGGTACCAGAAACAAAAGTTAGAAAAAAAAAATCAATTGGTATACAAACCTCTTCCAAGTTCCAAATAGACAATTGGTACTAATATTACTTAGGTACAAATCGATCTTTTTATGAACTTTTTGTTTTGGCAACAAATGCAAGAGCATTATGTTCCTAAATGGAGTGTTAGACGCAAAATCTATATCTAACGGTTAGGCGCTTATCCAACCTTGTAGATCACTCGTTGGGTAGACAAAGTTTTTTCCACTCGAAATATTCGACTTGGATTTGAATAGAAGCGCACAAAAAAAGGGTTTTTCTACATAGTGACCCCTGTGTTTTACGAAATTCTACGTTGTACTCGACCTTTTTTAACTTTCCACATTATATCCCTAAACTTTCTAAATGTCACACAAAATACTCTTACTAGTTAAATTTGCTACCCTAAACCTCAACCAGCCTCCAATTTCTTAGGATCATACCCCAACCCCAGTCAACTAACAAGGCTAAAAAAATCCTACCTTATACCCACATGGTAAGAAAGTCCCAAAATCTACTACTTGGTATTTGTGTAACGTTTAGAAAGTTTAGGGTTACAATGTGGAAAGTTCAAAAAGGTTGGATACAACGTAGAATTTCGAAAATACATGGGCATTACAGCTCTGAATGGTTGGGTCTAAAACATTTTCTGTGTAAAATGATTTTCATGGAAAAAAAATTTACAAATGGAAAACACAATTCTAAAATTAGTTTTTCCGTTGTTTGGTTTCATATAAGAAAAATGATGAAACGAAAGGAAAATAAAAGGGAAAGTAAAGAGGTAGTGAGAATGTGCAAGAGAGATAAGGAAAAGGAAGGAAAACAGTTTTCCCTTTAGTTTGAAGGGAAAATGGTTTTCCATCATTGGGAGAGCAATTTTACACCTTGGGAAAATGATTTTACACTCCTTTGTAAGCCAAACAATGTAAAATTGAAAATAGATGAAAACAGTTATTCAGAAAATGTTTTACACCCTACTAGACAGATTTAGGGGTGATAATGAGCTTGACCTGTTCATGAACAGTTCGAACTCGGCTCGATCAAAGTTCGGTCAAAGCTCGGCTTGTTTTGGCTCGACTCGAGACTTTAACGAGTCGAGCTGAGTCATGACAAGCTCGGCTCGAAAAGCTCGTGAACAGGCTCGATTACTTTTTCATATATGGAATATAAATATATTTATTCTATATATTACACAATAATAAGTTAATAGTTTCATTGTCAAAAAATAAACTTAAAAAACAAAGATATTCAAAAAATATATATAAAGTAAAACGAGTAAACTAAATACTATAATCGGTCAAACTTGTTCGTGAACAGTTCGATAAGACTCGGTCAACGTTTGGTCAAAGCTCAGCTCGGTCACAACTCGGCTTATTAAGTTTCGAGCTTGATTCGAGTTCGAATAAACTTAAACGAACACGAGCCGAACTAACAAGAGTTCGGGCTCAGCTCGACCGATAAGCACCTACGAAGAAAAAGCCAAAAACCCCATCCACCGTTCTCGCCACCACAAAAAAACCAACTCCCACACCCCAGACTACTTGCATCAACGTTAACCGAGTAATCTAGAGAAATACGCCATTAACTACAAAATTCTCCCCTTAGAAGAAGCCAAGGGAGGGGTTTAGCTGTTTTTTCCCGCTACCAATTCTAACTCACTGAAGAGTTAGAGAGAGAGAGAGAGTTTGTGTGTAAGCGGAGGAGAGAGATGGATTCTGATGAAGAAGACTTCGTATTCGTCGGAACACCGATTGAGAGAGAAGAAGATATCATCAGTCGCAAGAAAAAGGCGGTCGCTGAATCTTCTTCTCAACTCCGTACCCTTCCTTCTTGGAAACAAGAGGTTTTTCTTTTTCTCTTTCCTCCTTTTTTCTGCGTCGGTTTATTAAATTATTGTAGTGTGTTCATTTGATCAATTATCTGTTTAGTTTGTCGAATTGATTGATGTATGGAAGTAGCTTGTGTAAATTTAATTGACATGTAATTTGCTGTGGTTTTCGGTGCAACATTGCCAATTTCGGCTTTAATCTCTCGAATTCGGTAAGAGTGGTATCAGGTTGTACTTGTTAGTTGTTAGCATGTGCAAGTGCAATGGTTCAATGGTTTTTCTGTTATTTATCTTCTGAGAGGTTGCTTGGAAGTTTCGGATTGTGAAATATTTACAGCTTGTTTGGATAGGCATTCAGGAAGGAAGGGGAAATGAGGCGTGGCGAGAGAAGGAGAAATTATATTTTTTTTGTTTGGATGGCAAAGAATAGAAACATTGCTTGAAGGTTTTTGTGCTTTGTCTGTACCAGGGAGCGGCTTGGTGCCGAATTTGATTGAAGTTATAATTGAACACTTCAGAGTTCTACATCCTTCATCAATGGAGGAAGAATATCCACTGATACAGAGCCTTAGAAACCTCCTAAGATCATATAAGATTTGCTGAGCACTCCATTTTCATTAGCACCTATGACTCTGCAATATCACCCCTCAAGTTCATCGCCACTGGAATGCCCCTGCAATCACAGCTTTCTTAGCAGCAGCAAGGGCATCACTGAAACCCTAACTTTAGATCTGCAAATAACTCAATTGCATGATAGGATTTCAATTGCGAATTCAATTATGTGAGTGGTGTGATAATCAAAGTGAGAAGAGAGATAAATGATGGAGAAACACATGTATACCAATTTATCCTCAGAAGAGATAGAGGAGCAAATATTGCTAATAATGACTGTTGATAGTAGTACATAAAATGACAAAATTACACCTTTATGTAATAGTATATGGATAACTTGTAATAATATGTGAAAAACGTGAGGCCTCCTTTATCTTATTTTAATGCACTAAAAGACAAAGGAAAAGCCTACTATTATCAATGTTGATTACTAACCTATGCAAGCTTGAGATAGAGGGAGGGAGGGAGGGAGGACATAGAATGTCGGTTGATTGTTGACTGTGTGATTAGGTGACAAGGAGAGTTTTAGTAAGGGAAAGAAAACCTTCGTCTGTGCTATTAAGTTTTGTATTTCCATTTTCACTCAAAATCTTCTTGATGCATGTAGTTTGTGTTATTTGCGTAAGTGGCTTTTCCAGTTTCCACTGTTATATCAAGTCATGCGATAGATGCTTTTATGGAAGGTGTTTTCTTCGATATCCATGGAAACCAGAAGCTTTAGTGCGTTGATGGTACTCTCTTTAGAATTTCGTCCTTTAGAAGAATGCATCTTGCTCTTTGTGTAGGCATTGTCACATTTTTCATGTAATACAGGTGAAGCACTTGTGCAATGCACTTCTAGAAAATGAATTCAGCTTAGAGTAAAATTGGTTTCTCCAAGTTAAACTATAGATTCAGGGTAGATGATGTGCAATTTTATTGCTCCTTACCTATGTTAATTAGCTTCTTCACTCTAATTATTTTACCCATGCTTTGACATGGCTTAGGCTATGTCTTTTTTTCACGTGAAAGAAAGTATCGTGGTCTGAACTTGTAAGGCTTTTGCCCTGATTTCTTCTGGTAGTCTGGTATAATCTGAAATGGCCTAATTTTTCTAGTTTGATCTGAACTTCTCTAAAATAGTTTACAGCATCAACTTTTTTTTGTATTTAGGAGATTTGATACTATAAAATTTGATCTTCTTTTTTCTCCTTCCGTCCCAGAAAGAACTGAACACTTGTTCGGACATGAATTTAAGGTGATTAATTGTAGTGTGGTTATCAAATGTTATTTTATTAAGAAGTAGATGCGATAGGAGTTGGTGGGATTATTTTTTTATTGAAGATGAGAGAAAATTGGGTATTTTTTTATTGATAGAAATAGAGTGTAGGGCAAAAAGGGAAAAAAAAAAAGAAAAAATACATTAATAGTGGGACCATGAAAAATTGGAAGTGTTCAAACTAATTTGGGACAAATAAGAAAAAAAAAAGCTTTCAAACTATTATGAGACGGAGGGAGTAATAGTGTAACTTTGGTAATGACAAGCATACAATTGAGGATGTGCCAACATTGGATGGAAAGAAGTTGCCCATTAGTGAGTGTTTACAATATCTTTGGTCGATCTCATCGAGGAATGGGGACATTGATCAAAGAAGAAAATTAAGAAAAAAAGTTGATTTGATAATATGGACATTCAACAGAAATTGTAAAATAGATTGTCAAATTTTCGAGTGACTTGACATATTCCCAATGCTAAGTCTAATGTAACTCTCCAATATATTCATGATGATGATGATACCTGTCCTATCACCAATCTTTTCTATGTATAGAGCTAACTTACTTCTTTTTCTCCAAGCTAACCCAATTATATAATATGGACATTCAACAGAAATTGTAAAATAGATTGTCCAGTATTCGAGTGACTTGACATATTCCCAATGCTAAGTCTAATATAACTTGCCAATATATTCATGATGATGATGATACCTTTCCTATCACCAATTTTTTCTATGTATAGAGCTAACTTGCTTCTTTCTCTCCAAGCTAACCCAATTATATTGTAGTCCCCGTATTGCCCCTGAACCCAATGCATAACATAGGATTGATTTATGGTGGCCTAAATAGAGAGGGGCAAGTGGCAATTGGAATTTTGTCCCACCTTAAAGTATCTTTAAGGTTAAGGAAAATTCTCTAAAATAAATGTTAGACCACCGTTATTTTATGGCTTTTAGGAAAGATATAGGAAGCACTTGTTGCCTTGTTGGGATGGATGGGCGGGAACACGTTAAGAGATAGAATTTGGAATAGGAATATTTTAATGAGGGTAAGAGAGAACCAATTAGGGTGGTTTAGGCATGTGAGACGTCACTTATTGATGCATCGGTTAGGGTATTGGAAGGTTAGAATACAATTTATATTATACAAAGTTGGGAGAGGCTGAAGATGACTTGGATGAAGGGTGTCAGAAATGGTATGAAGAAATCAGGTTTATAGGAGCATGTAGCACTTGATAGAAGAGAATGGAGGCAGAGAATCCATGTAAACGATCAGCCGATCCCATTTTAATGGGACTAAGGCTCTGACATTGTTGTTGTTGTTGTTTGATCTGATATGGTTTTCTTGTAGTCTTGTAATACCTCTGTTTTTTCAAATTCTTACACTTTCCTTTTTAGACCGTTTCTATTTAATCATTACTCTCACTTTATCTATATATGGTAACATGTCACATCATATTTACTCACTTTTCTACCTTATTTGGCCCACCACCCCTTTTATTAACCCACCGCAAACCATTTCACCTACCCCACTTTTCTCTCTCGTCCAATACTTTAATGTTCTTTTTACATTTCCCAAAACAAAATCAGCTTTTGGTGCACTTTTGTCATGCTTTTTTGTGCCTTGCCTTGGTTATCCCCCAAAGTGAAGTGTAACAATTAAAAACAAACGGAGGTAGTATGTTATGGTCTTATGTTAATATGTGATTCTGATTCAGAAAAAACAAGCAATAAGGATCTGAATTGGAATAAGGTTAATAGATTATAGCCTTAAACCCATACCCTTTTCTTGTTGAAAAATGGACAACCTATCCAAGCTTTCCGTTTTCCTTTAGTTCCGTTTTTGCCCCCTTGTCTATAAAGTTTTCCATAGGTTTAGGTATGATAGTTATTAGTTAACAACTGTTTGTACTTCCTTTTACTATGTTCCTTAGAAGTGATGATGTTACTCTTAGGTTAGAGATGAAGAAGGGAGGAGAAGATTTCATGGAGCATTCACAGGAGGGTTTTCTGCAGGTTTTTACAATACAGTGGGCTCACAGGAAGGTATGCATTGATAATTTGATCTATATCTTGTCATACAATTTTGCTGCAGAGTGATTTAGTCCTTTTTATTTGAGCTGCTGTGCAGGTTGGACTCCGCAGACATTCTCATCTTCTAGGAAGAGCAGAACTGAATTGAAAAAGCAGAGCGTTTTGGATTTCCTGGACGAAGATGAAAAAGAAGTATGTAATATGCTTTTTATTCTTCCTACTTTGAAAGTCACTTTTGCGCTTGCTTGCTGGATATCCCTTTTATTGATCTTTGGTCATGGATGTGTAATGATTAGAATAGATTATGCATATCTATTACTCTGCACACAAAATATAGCATTTGAATTTTGAACATCGAAGTTATTACTCCCTCTATTTCTCTGAATGTTCTCCCATAGAGAATGTGTGAAGAAACCAAGGAAAACTCACTTTTTGCAATCACTCTCCTACTTTTTGGAACTTCTCTCTTACTTTTGGAACTTCACTCTTACTTTTTGGTACTTCTCTCTTACTCTTTTTTGTCCGGAAAAGGTAATTTTCCCTTTAGGAAGAACTTTCTAAAACAATCTAATTGAGAAACCAGGAAGAACATTTAGAACGGAGGGTGTAAAACAGAAAAGTAGGAGGGAACGTGAAGACTGAGGTCTTTGGTTGAGGGAGTGGGGAAATATCTTGCTCTTGAGTGGAGTTTCGTCCTCTTGTTTGATTTCAAGATTTCGGTTCAGGTGTCTTTGAATGCTATACCTAGGGGGAAAGATTATATGCAAGTACTTGTATATTGTTGTGATAAAAGATAAACAACTTAGAGGACAATTGAATCTTTTATCGGGATAACAAATTCATAAAATATGAAAAATTAATGATATTGTGAAGATGGAGGATCAGAATTCCTCCAAAATAACATACGGAAAGTTATACAAAAGAGATTTGGATTTGCTAAATGGCAGTTACCAGTTAGAGACAAACAAGGAACACTTTGCAATCTTGTGGTCTGAGATCTGCTAGAATAAGAATTCTTGTCCTATAAAGAAACTGCTCATCCCATGACATAAAATTTTGTGAAAAAGCTCAGTGTTAGAGGACTCTTTATTCCTCTTACCTACAGAGTCTAAACTCATATAAGAAACCTGAAGGGGATCCATCGTTGTGGCTGAATAACTTAATGGGAAGCTTATGACTTTAAAAAGCCTTATAAAGTAAACAAGATGAAATGTTATTCCATTTTCTGGGCTTACCAAGTTACTATGCGATCTTGCTGAGGTTTCCATCTTCAAATGTTTTTGTCCCCTTTATATTGAGAGTTGATAAGCATTTCTTAACTTACCAGGAAATGGGAGGTCACCTTTTGGGAACATCATCACAGTTCGATACCTTTGGATTTACAGCTGCTGAGCTTGCTCGTAAACAAGCTGATAAGGAGCAAAAGCAGAGGTGAATTGTCCTTGGCTTTGTTTCAAATGTTTCATAGTTATGGGGTGTTTTTGAAGATTCTATATTTGCTCTTGTTATTTTATCTACTTGACAGACCTATGGTAATTTGTTGTTGGCTGATTTAACGTACTTAATAATGGAGGGGACGTTCTTAAACAAATTAGGACTTAGCATGATTCTGATGAAATAAAATCATAATGAACTATTATATTATTTGAAGTTAAATCTAGATAAGGATCACTTTGTTAATAGTTAGAGGTTTTAGATCTATTAGTCTCATTGGCGACTTCACAAGACTTGATGATGTTCTTGCCATACCATGCTTCTAGGTGTAGTGTGCTT
Organism: Beta lomatogona; assembly: GCA_947646795.1. Lineage (NCBI taxonomy): Eukaryota > Viridiplantae > Streptophyta > Magnoliopsida > Caryophyllales > Amaranthaceae > Beta > Beta lomatogona. The sequence goes on from CANSNZ010000946.1 coordinate 469,095, forward strand.
TTATGGCGGATTGACATGTGGATGTGGCGTTGTTGTTCAGAAGCATATTTCGAGAAAGCATATGGTAGAGTGTTTGTGGGTGGTGTGGATCCTTCTGGGGTCTTAATGTGTAACTCCTATTAGAATATTGCTGCTAACACCTAACCTGGCCTTTCCCCCTTTTTTACCTTCTCTTGTAGAAACAAGCTGAGAAAATCAATTAATATGATAAAAAGGATGGAATTGCTAGTTAAGGGACGACTAAAGAGACAATGAGTATCATTAAAAGCAGAGTGCAAAAGATGAGCTACTAGTTAAGAAACAAGCTTCTTAATGTGTCATGTACCTTGCTAATGGAGAAACCAGGAGCCTAAGCTTTTTGTCTTACTCTCTTGCCCCCCTTTTTGGAGTACATATTTCTTTGATGATCAAATTTTTAACTTGAGTCGGCTTCTTTGTCGACATGACCCGACCTTGGTGCAGACATGGAGTACAAGTTGGACCTAGGTTATATTCTCTTTAAACCTTCTTCAAGAACTTTTTACTCATTCTTGTTACAATAAGATGACTAGAAGAGATTAGATCAGCATGATTTAGACCACTCATACCCACTTATTTATTACAACAATTATCACATCCAGACACCTGGTGATGGTGGGCCTGTTGGCAATGAAAGGATGGTGGGACATAGGGAGAGGTGGACCACGGCAGTTTAGGTCGGAGTTGTATTTTCTTTGTTCTCCTTTATTGGTTTACTTGTATCTTGAAGAAAGACAGTTGGAAATCTATGGAATACTGGAATATGGGAAGGGGGATACGGTGTATCATTGAAACATGGATCGGGTTGTTTCTAAACTTGAAAAAGGAAAAAGGGAATCACGAAAATCGCTAACTAGATACCAAATAAAAAACAAATTCTATTTTATCTGAATTCTTTGGCCAAACGGCCCCTTGTTATTGTAATACTCCCTCCGTCCTATATTGTTTCCCTCATTCCCCTTTTATTACTTTTTAGAGAATTGTATTAAGTGGGTAGGTAATTTTGTTTTTTAGATTTTGGAGTAGGAAAAAGTGGAAAAGGATTGTGCGAGTGTGCGACCATATTACTTTAAATGGAAATAGATTAATCGTTTAGGGACAAACCAAAATGGAAAATGGGGCAATATGTTAACAACAGAGGGAGTATAAGTTAGATTCAAAATAGATTATAATTTATTTATTATCCCCACTACTACTTCTGTAATTACTCTCTCCATTTATTTTATAAGGCAAGCACGATATTCGAGGGTGAAGTTTGACCATCAATGATTCTCAATTCATATTAGTATAAATTATAAGAGAAAAAAATATTATGAAGGTATTTTTTTAGACAAATGTAATGGTATAGTTTCATAAAATTTTCTTGTCGCATTATAAGGGATATTTGTGGCAAAGCAATTTTTTGAGAAGCATGTGTGCCTTACATGTAAAAACAGAGGGAGAAATTATATGATGAGATTATGAGAATAGTTTATACAATATATATATAAAAGCATCAAGCCATTGTTGCAAACAATGCACAATTAGCAATTAAAATAATGCAGTAGTAGACTAGTAGTGGTAGTTTTCTTGTATGTAAGAAATAAATTGTTAAAAAGGTTATGTAATTACAAATGGCTTTGTGTTTCAGGCCATCAGCTATTCCGGGTCCTATTCCTGATGAATTAATTGCTCCTGCTACAGAATCTATTGGTTTGTTTGCTGATGCTGGTTTATTAATTATTTATATTTTCAAAGCAATTCTTGTGTTATCACCTTGAGCTTACCTGCTTTGAATTCTAAGGTGTAAAGTTGCTGTTGAAGATGGGGTGGCGACATGGTCGATCAATAAAGGATTCATTTACTGGTTCGCTCCAGGGTATGTTTTGTGTCTGGATGGCTTTTTAAAGTATTGTGTATTCATTGTTGTTCTGAAGTCGTCTACATTGTGCGTACAATGGTTAAAAACAAAAATTTCCATATTGCATATGCTGAAGTATCAACAGAGAATCTGAAGAACGTCAGTAAAACAATAAATATAATCTGTATTTGGTCATCTTTCTACCTTTACCTGAATTATGTTCACCATTGAAAGATGTAGGGTGCTTTTCGTAGTGAATCAAAGTAGGCGTCAGGTGACAAAGTTTAGTGGGTTAAAGAAGGAGATATTGTTGTATCTGTAGCTTAAAGTGAATGGCAGTCTTATGGAAAGGATGGTCACTGCCTCACTGGTAAGTTCTTGAGAGACCATGAAGCTTTTTATGCTTGAAGTTACAAATTTCTATAGGGAAAACGGTTTGTAAGTTTAGAGTGAAGTCTTGTTTCTTTAGACAAAATTTACTTGGAGTGCTTTGTTGAAGAAGAGGACATTAGGGAGGCAGTTTCTGGCATGGAAGATGTGAAATGGTCATTTCTGTGTCGTTTTTAAGGCATGTTGAGATTCTAATATATTATAAAGGATATCGTTTTATGGGTTTTCAATGAGTCTTTTGAGACTGGGATCATGGAAAAGAGTGCACTTTACTTTTATTACTTAGTTTCCCAGAAAGGATTGATCTAATAATGCTATGGAGTATTGTCCAATGAGTTTGGTCACCAATGTATAAGGTTTTGAACAATGTGTTGACCTGCCTTCTTCGAATTGTGCTTCCTGGTATGATTTGCCTAGAGCAAAGTGCTTTTGTAGAGGGTTTTTAATCTTGGATGCTGCCTTGATTGCTAATGATGCAGCGGAAGATGTGAGTAGAAGATACGGGAAACAGGGGAAGCTTTAATTCTTATATTGGATTTTGAGGCAGCATATGATAGGGTGAGCAGGGGATTTCTAGATAGAGTTTAAGAATGTAAGGGTTTTGGGAATAATTGGATGCAGTGGATTTTTTGGCATGTTGGGGAGTCTTTCTTGTTCTGTTTTTCAGTAATTGCTTAGGGAAGCCTAGTTTTGACAGTTGTGTGTCTACGTAGTGTATTTTGGGGTAGATCTTGAATATAAAATTAGAAGTGACAAAAAATTGGACCTCCAAGTGAATTTGAGGAAGCTCAAATCATTTTCATTTAGGAACTCAGTAGGAACATGAAGATTACGATTTTGCTCACTTATCCTAAGGGGATGACTCCAAAGATAATGTTAACTTTTATGACAAACAATTCAATAGATACTAAGAGATTGAGTTTTATAGAATATCTATAATAAGATTATGCCTATATGGTAAAAGTTTAGTTATATAATTTTACAAGCATAAAATTATAAGTATCAATGTAGAATAACTTGAAGTAACCCCTTATTAATATGCGCCTTTCATCATGCTTTTATTTTGGATATTATGATTTGGATTTCACAAATTATCTTGGAATCTTACACTATGTTTGGATAGCAATGGGGGAGGAGAAGGAAGGGGAGAGAAGAGTGAGCTTGCATTTTCCTTCCAAATCTTTCCTACATTAAAAGGATTTGGCTTATTAAGAGAGGAGGGGAAATGGATCCTTCCAATTCCCTTCCCTTCTCTTTTCCCATGCTGTATCCAAACAAGAGAAAATGTATCTCTCCCTTTCCCTTCTCTTCCTTTCCCTCCAAATCCCCCTATCCAATCTTATTGTTAATCTTAAGAGGAATCCACATGACTGGGAGCTAGATGATGTCGCTACTTTTGGGATCCTCAATTGTGTCAGCTTTTCTGTTACTTCCGATTGTCACTTCCTTCCGAAAATTTCTTGTGTAAATCTTTGCATAGAACTTTCTGACTTAATTTAGAAGGCAACGGTTGCTATGAAGGTTAAGCTTGTGGAGTGGAGAAGTTGTTTTGGAAAATTTATTCTCTTGAATTTTTAGGTGTGGTGGCCACCCCCCAATGTTATGTATAGTGTCTAATAAGGAATTAAGGATGCTAATTTCCTTTCTATTCTTTCACTGTGAGGCATGTGGTTGCTGCTCTTTTATGGCGTAGACCTTTTGGTTTAAGAGAGGCTTTTTGGCCTGTTTTTCTTTTGCGAGCCATGTAAAGGTGAGTTGGGCTGGTTTTGGGAGGAGAAAACTTTGAAGATAGTGTGGAGGTGGCTGCTCTTTTGTGGCGCACTTTCTTGTAAGTTTTGAGGATACTTGTCTTATTTTATTTGCTCTTAGCTGTGTTATTTCTTCTCAAGAAACATTTTACCTTATCAATAAAAAAAAGTATTTCGTCTAAGTGACTAAGAAGTAAGAACTAAGGGGTTGTTTTGCTAGGGGTTACTAAGTGCCTGCTCATCTGAAATATGGAAAAAAGAAAAACTGGTTTCGAGTTTTCTATATTAAACGTGATTAGTATAAGTATATGACTTATTTCTGTTGATTATACAACCTATATCATATGACTTTTAATAACTGAAAACAGAAAACTAGAAACTGACAATGATACTAAATGGGCCCTAAGTTTTTAAGTCTCCTTTCTTTCACTTCTTTTTCTTGGACTGCTCTGCGTGTATGTGAAGGAAGTAGGGGGGGTGTTTTCTTACGACATGTTTATTTATCATCTTATTCATAGAGGTCCGCCGAGAAGGTAGAAAGGCATTTCTTGCTCTTTCTTCTGCTGATAAAAGTGCTGATGTTGGTGGCTCTGAGCCCTATAAGAATGACCCGGATGACCTCAAGGAGGAGCCTGCTACTAATGATGTTCAGTCTACTCAGGGCACACCAGTAAGTTCATTTGAAGTATATTTTTAAATTGTCATCTCACATCTCTGCCAAAGGTGTTAAGTTTGTCTTCTCTATGTGGCAATTTGCGAATTAATTTTATAGAATTAATTTTTATTTATTTAAATGTCAACGGTTAGCTTGGCATAGTCTTTTTATGCTTTCTCCATGCCTAAAGAATGAGAGAAAATAAATCGTCAAACAAAAGTTCACTCCTTTTGTGGTGAAGGCCATGTTGATGTTTTGACTTGTATTTAGGCCTTGTTATCATGTAATGATTTCCGATGAGAACGGCAAATGAAACTAATAATGATTGGCTACTTTTAGGATAGGGAGATAGGTCATTAGCCTGAGCTGTGAATGAGCTAAAGGTCATCTACTCCCCTTATCCCAGCCAAATAACAAAAGTGGCAACTTGCTCGAGATTTTGTAAAACTTATATTTCTATTAATGGGAGTGCTATAAGTCATTGAGTGGGTATCACCTTTTTTTGACTCACATTTAAGGGTGCATTCTTGTCACATGAAAGATCCTAAGTTATGAAAACTTATCTTTATTGAGCTGCAGTAATCTGACCTTATTAGACCTAGTTGGATGTGATTGAAACTTATTAGATGTCATCTAAGAAGAGCTGATTGGAACTTACCAGACCACATTGAATCCGGTCGGAACTTCTTGGGTCTGCTTGGAACTTATGCTCCGAATTTGAACTTACTAGCCCTTATTTATCAATTATTAGCTACAATCATTGAGGAATAATTATGAATGAATTACTAGATACCATTTCCTAAATTAATTAGCTAACTGGCTTCCATACTAACTGTAAATTATTATTAATATATATTAAATAATATTTACTAACTATTAATTTCTAATTATAAATTTTAGCCCTTATTGTAACTTATTAGACCTAATTGGAAGTAATAGAAACTTATGCGAACTTATTAGACTTAGAACTTAATTTTTTAAGCTGAAGAGAATGCATCTTAAATACTTTTAGGTTCTTGTAGATTTGTGACCTTGTAATTATTATTATTACTCAAAAGTTCAAGTCTGACGGTAGGAAGTGGTTGATTTGTTCGATCTTGGTCCATCTGAGTTTCTTAAAATCATGATCAATGAAGTTTCTTCTCTTCTGTTTCCTTGCTGAAGAAGTTGGAGAACCTGATGAATCCAACAGTTAAAGCGTTGCAGAATAGATCATACTGTTGTTATAACTTAGAATCAGGCAAGGGAACTGAATCTTAAAGTACAGCTGTTTCTTTAAAAAAAATTAATTGTGGCAGACAATCTGAAAAAGCTTATAAGATGGGTTCTTACTGCTAAGGTCCTAGGCAATCATATATCTGAACATTGTGCTTAGTGTATTATGAAATATTGACTTTTTGGAGCAACGTAATGATTGATGCTATATATATATATATATATATATATATATATATATGAGTTAATGCAAAGATGATGAGCATCAATTTATGTTAAGAGTTAAATATAACTGGCTTGATATTTCTGTAGAAGTGCCTACATCTTACATGTTTTGTTCGTTTCAGGTATATGTTCGTCAGCCAAAGCAGGACTTGTATGGCTTAGGTTACGATCCATACAAGCATGCTCCAGAATTTAGGGGTATGCGATATCTCTGCTTTTATTCATGCCATTATATCTGCTTTTCCACTTGGTGTATGTAATACAGTAATCTGAAGTGTGTATGTATTTTCAGAATTGAAAAGGTCACGCTTATCAGACAATAAAGAGATGGGCTTTAGAAAACCTTTTTCATCAAGACAAGAACTTGTCACTGCCAAGTGTAATATTTCTCTTCATTGGCCGTCCGAGTTTATTAGGCATCGAGAAAATGAAGTTGCTAACTTTCAGTTCTTACTTACAGCAGGAAGGCTTGCTCCTGGTTTTGGCATTGGAGCCTTGGAGGAACTTGATGTTGAGGACGAGGACGTCTATTCAGCTGGTTAGTGTTTCTTTTAGATATGATCAATATTATTAAATTGGTGCGTAAATTTGTTATTTTTCCCAGTTCTCAAACATTTATCTTTTGTGAGACTGCGTTGATTCTGCGGAATACTCCAGCTATAGGGAATAGTATATTGACAGTCTAAATGGATGGAGGCAACCGGCGGAAACTGTTGAATCATTTGCACCCTTTTATATTTAGATATTTTTTGTGCTTGAAGTATTGCGGTAGAGGGATATCCTTTTACTGTATTCTGGTGTTCTGTTGGCATATATTTTCGTAGAGTGCTGTTCTTGCAATCAAGTGTAATATTTGACGACACTTGACGCAAGGATATCAGGAGGATAGTTTATTTTTTCTGGCTCATGTTATTAGGAGTGAATTGCTTCCTTTGAGAATGGCTGAGAACAGTTTAACTTTTCTGGATTACTTAATGATTTTCTAGGGGACAGTCGGTTTCCTAGGCATTGTATTTGTGGAATGTGTGATAAAATGTCATGGAGTAGTAGATTTCAATAACACAGGGTCATATGTGATAAATAATTTTAAGTTAGGTTACCATTGAGAATTTCCCTAATATATAATACAATGTACTCAAAAGAATTTTGTTAGCTTCAGATGCTCCCTTCATCCAATGGAGCTTCCTTCAAAAGTATTTTCATGGTGTATGTCGTTTGCGGATGATACTGTATTGGAAGATGAGCTAGAGATGGGGGGTTTATACTAAATGGAGCAATGTGAGCAAACATTAGAATCTCGAGGGTGTAGGCTAAGCCAACACAGAACAAGATACATGGATTGCAATTTTAGTAGTGAGAGGGATTCAAATATTCAATCGACGATGTAGTTACATCGCATGTAAATGAGTTGCCTAGTCAGTTCATGTTTCAAGTACCTTGAATCAATTTTTATGGACAAATGGAGACGGGACTCATAGGATACAATCAGGATGGCTTAAATGGAAAGGGCCAACGAAAATTTTGTGCGATGGTAGTGTATCTCTAATGTTAAAAGGAAAATTTTATAGAACAACTCATGTTAGGAAGACGAGGGTAGGAGAATTGAGCATATTGAGATAGATGTGTGAGAATACATTAAAAGATGATATTTGAAATGGAATTATGGAAATATTTGAAATAGGGTTGAAATTACAGGTATTAAGGATAATATAAGAGAAAACCAGTTACGGTGGTTCGGCCAAGTGAAATGCCAACTAAATGACCACTAATAAGAACAGTGGAAAGTTGGGATACAGGAGATTTTAGAAGACAGCATTGGGTGGCCAAAGATGACTTGGATAGAGAAAGCTAGTAATGGTATGAAGAAAAAATTAGGTTTGTGGGAGCTTATAGTGCTTTACTAAAGAGAGTGCAAACAGAGGATCTATGTAGAGGACCATTGGAGAATTTTTTTTAACTCATGCAGCCTATCCTATCGGATTAAGACTCTTGCATCTTTGAGTTGGCTTAGAATATGATTAATGTGAATATGTGATTTCGGATTGTGCAAAGATATTGTTCATATGAGTACTTAATATGGTTGACGAAGCTTGATATACATGTTCCCATTTTTTCCTTTTTCCTCCCACCACATCACTGGCAATCTTTTAGATTTTTTAATTTAAAAGGATAACCTGATTGTTCTATTCAATTCTTGAAGTTCTTTTGTCTTTCCTCTTATTCAGTTTTTATTATTTCTAAAGCAATTCTCTTTTCTTGCTCTCATTTAAGAGTCTTTAACAACCAAAAAGGTAGCAGTTCTTCTTTGTGCTAATTGTTCTCTGGCAGCTGCAACAGTTAAGTTTCGGCACAAGGACTTTGTCAAATTTTAGAATTTTCGTTACTGCTTTTCTGGTAAATGCTATTCGGTGTGATACTATGTTTATATGCATGCTGGTCCGATTGGGACACTGATTTCCCGTGATCGTGTCACCAGCTACAACAATGTGGTTCAGAGTTTGTATCTGATTTTATATCATAGTTTGCATCTTTGCTTGAGATTGCTCCTAGACCTTTTAGTTTCCATCCTGATATCTCTCTGTCTTTTGTACAGGAAATGATTATATTGACACTTATCTTCCAAATGATGACGACGAGCTCTTGAGACTGCAAAAAGATGATGGGCAAAAGACAGCTGAAGTGGACGGTGGTGCTTTTCCTAGGTTCAGAGGTGCATCTAATACTGAGTATCAGCTGGAAAGGTACTAATAAGAGGTCGCAACTTGCATATCTCATGCACTGTTTTCTACTTTCTGTCATATTGATCTTACACACCATCTTTGTTTATTTTTGTTATGCTTGCTTCTACTCTAATTTGACTGTTATTTATATCATCATTTTTGGTCTTTGAGCCTAATTATATATTGTATATCCCTAATTATGGATTTAAATTATCCAAATTATGGAAACAAACAATACTCTCAAATTAATCAATCAATCAATATATATATATAAAGGAGGAACTTTTCGGGAGCATAGAGAGCTCCTCAAGATTTCGAGCTCATAGAGCGCGCCACGTAGGATTGTCATGTCATCAATTTATATTTTTATTTTTAAAAAAATAGAGTTCTACATGATTTAAATACATATAAGGAGATTTGGATAAGCGAAAATTAGAGTTTGTATTTAAATCAACAACTTAAATTATTATATTGTGAAAATTGTGTATAACTTTTGCTACAAAATTCGGAATATTATAATTTTTGTACCATTGGAGAGCATTCAGAATATGCTTCGAAATAAGATACATTTACAATATAGTTCTACAACTTATGAAATATAGAGCGCCATGTAGGATTGTCATGTCATCAATTTTTTTTCTAAAAATAGAGTTCTACATAGATTTAAATACATATAAGGAGTTTTGGATAAGCAGAATTTAGAGTTTCGTTTTGAATGAACAATCTAAATTATTATATTATGTAAATTGTGTATAACTTTTGCTACCTAATCCAGAATATTACAATTTTTGTACCATTAGATAGTGCTCGAAATATGCTTCGAAATAATATCCATTTACAATATAGTTCTATAATTTATGAAATAGAGAGTGTCACTTAGGATTGCCATGTCATTAGTTTTTACTTTTAAATATTTGAAAAAAAATAGAATTCTACATATATTTAAAAAAAGTTTTGGATAGGGGGAAATTAGAGTTGCGTTTGAACAAACAACCTAAATTATTATATTATGTAAATTGAATTTAACTTTTGCTACCTAATTCAAAATATTATAATTTTTTTATCAGTGGAGAGTGCTTGAAATATGCTTCAAAATAGGATCTATTTACAATATAGTTTTATACTCATGAAAATATATTAAATTAAATGAATTGTAAGACATTATTTAGTCTTTTTTTAGATAAATATAATAATAGCTATAAGTATTAAGTATAGTCACTAAAGTGTATTACATGTGAGTATAACATTTGATTATAGGTCCAATTTACAGGATTAAACATATTATCTTTTAAAACCTCAACCTTACTCAACTAAACCAAAACAATATAGTATTGCAACAAAATTTATTAAGGAAACTTTGTTGTTACAACAAAAACTAAAATCTATAGCGATAAAGTTACATATATATTAGAGTTTTGGATTATGTAAAAATTAGGGTTTGATTTAAATAAAACAACCTTAGATTATTATAAAGAGCTCCACCTAAGCATGCCATATCATTCTTATTAACTTTTAATTTTTTTTAAGAAAATAGTGTTCAACAATTATTTTTTTTGAAAGAAAATGGTATTCAACATAGATATAAGTACATATAAGGTGTTCTGGATGAGTGAATATTACAGTCTAATTTTAAATAAACAACCTAAATTATTATACTATGTAAATTAAATATAACTTTTGCTACATAATTCGCAATAGTATAATTTTTTTTACCGTCGGAGAGTGCTCGAAATATGCTTCGAATACAATATAGTTTTACAACTTATGAAAATATATTTATTTAGATGAACAATAACGTATTATTTATTCTTTATTTTAAATAATTATAAAAATAACTATAAAAATAGCATATAATATGTGACAATAGTAATTATGTCTTTTAAAATCATACTTTTAAAAATCAAGTCATATGAAGATAAAAAAATTCATATCTATAGTTTTGAAACGATAGCATTCCATGAAAGCATTACATGAAGATCAAATGAAAGTTTGTCATCGACATTGTAGAGGTATTACGCAATTGGCTAATTATTTTATTCTTATAATATTTATTGTATACATAATTATTTATTTATTTTCCATATATCTATATCTATATCTATATCTCAGATCTTATTCTTTTCTTCATTAACTTAATTCTACTAAAACTATTTGGAAATCAAGGTTCACATTTCTAGACTATTTGAGGTCACGGATCATAAAAAAGGGGAAAATTTGATAAGACTTGATATGGTCATGATTAATGAAGATATATTTTTTTCTCTTAAATTGTATTTTCGATTATTAATAGAGGTTAGTTTTATATTTAATTAATTTTCTTCATGATACTATCATTATAGTCTTCATTTTGGTTTTCCCATCTTCCATTCTATATGCGTTAGTGTTTATGTGCTATATTAAAAGTTGAAATTGTGGCTGGCACTCATGTTTTTCTCTATTCTTTCTGTCCTGCATCTATTAAGTTATTACCCTCTACTTTCTTAAAGTATCATTCGGGTATTATTCATGTTAAACTGTATTAGCAGTCATACCTGTTATTAAGATACCATTTAATAATAGCTTAATTATAGTATTAAATTGAATATTAAAAATTGTAAAATTTATATATCACAATAACAAATCTAGAAATTATAGTATAATGACAAATACTTTCTCCGTTTTTTTCTACTTCAAATATTGGTTTGGGCATGGTTTTTAAGGAAATAAAAAATGGTTCGTTTAGCATAGAGGTACCTCTTTAGTTAACTAGAGTAGGGGGATAAATAAATCCTTAATAAATTAAACACAACTTTATAAAGCAATTTGGGTAATTAATGATGGTTTTATTAACATAAAGTAAAGGTAATATTATCAACTGTAGTTACTTTTTTTTACCAAAAGTGGAATGGTTCCAAAAGATGAAACTACCTAAAGCGGTAATTGTTGTAATAGAAAAAGAAAGGAGGAAGTATGTAAATACAATGGTGTTGAAAAATCTTATTTCACAGCAACACAAAATCAACAATAATATTAACAAAAAGATTTGAATAATATAAAATAAACAGTTACCCGTGCAACGCATGGGCTTCAAACCTAGTATCTAAAATATAAGATAATTGAGCAAAAGTAAGAACATATAGTTAGGAGCTGGGGAGAGATTGGTGAGATAGTCTAAAGATTGGGAGAAAAATAAGATGGGTGGGGAAAGTATAAGGGTATAAATAATAAAAGCGAGGTGGAGGAAGGAGAGAAGAAGAAAAAGGACTCAAATGAAATGTGGAAAACTTGATATTTAGAATCGATTGCAATGGGGATTGGTTAAAGAGAATCGATTGCAATGGGGATTGGTTAAAGAAGGATTGCTTAATCGAAGTTAGTCTTCATCTCCCTCTTTTCTCTTCTAGGGTGTTTGCTTGAGGAAATTGGTTCTCTTGTTATCTTTTTGTGCGTGAGAATACTCTTTTCTTATGTTTAAATAACAATTGGGGTAATAGTATAGATTATTTAGATACCACTAAATGGTAGTTGCAGAGAGAAATTGTAACGCCCTGATCCTCACACTTAATTAATAAATATCTTAGTAAATCAAGATTATAAATTTGACTCCAAAATCTGGCAGAGTTTCCTCTGTAATTTGAACAAGCCAAAAAGGGAAATAATTAAACTTGTTGACAAACTTAATAGAATAACATATTCTTGTCCAAAACTCACATCATCGACGTTTTTTGCGAAAGCAACATCACGAGAGAATCGGGGGCATTACGCGGCACTTACCTGAAAGCTAAATGCAACGCTAAAACCATTCAACCATTCTAATCTACTCATTCTTACAATCAAACTTTGACTAACAAAACTTATACATAAATCAAATCAAGATAAAACTTCACTTTTGAAATGGGGGTGAATATCAGTTTAACGGCATATTAATTTGCAAATAAAAAATATACACATTGGATTAATTACAACCTAAACAAATGCTAAAGTTGGTTTTTTAACATCAAAGATTAATTTTTAAATGACCACTTAAATTAAACAATTAGATTACAAGAGGTTGTCCATATTATCTGATTTAATTGTGAGAACATTTATTTAGGTCTTGATTAGCAATTATATACAAAGTGAAAAATATTGCAATCGATATAAAAATAGTATACACGAAGAAATAAAAATAAGAAAAGAAATATATATAGAAAGTCAGTATAATGCTCCTTCCGAACGACGTTTAATATCTACATCATGAAAAAGAGTTAGTAACTCCAATAAAATCATAAAAAGGAATTGAAAAATATTAAAGGACCCTCATAAATTATACGGTTTTTTCACCATATACCCCTGACAAATTTTTTTTTGCACCATATACCCTTTCAACTTTTGAAATGCACCATATACCCTCGACGTTTCAAAAAATACACCGACATGCCCTTATGACTAACGGCGTTAGAGTTCCGTTAGTCATTAGGCCCTAATCATACCCTAACCCTAATTAAGTACCCTAAACCTAACCCCTATAACCCTAACCCTAACCACCAACCCCACCCCCCCCACCCCCCCCCTTCCCCCGCAGCCCCCCAGCCGCCACCACCCCCCGAAGCCCTCCTCCTCCCTCCCCCGCAGCCCCCTCCTCCCCTCCCCCCACCGCCCGCAACACCCCGAAACGTCGCACCACCCTCGAACCCACCATCACCCCGAAAATCGAACCCACAAATCGCAGCCCCATCCCCTTCCCCCGCAACCGTCGCTCATCCCCCTCCCCTCCCCTCCCCTCCCCCCGCAGATCGCGTACCCCTAAAACCCCTTGAAACCTTGCTTGGTTCGATTTTTCGAACGAATTTTTCGAATTTTAGGCGTTTTTCGAAATTTTTTTTTATTTCATGGGAAGGGGGGAGGCGGGTTCTGGGGCGGTAGTGGGGAAGGGGGGAGGCGAGGTGCGCGGCGTCATGGGAAGGGGGGGGGGAGGAGGGCTGCAGGTGGTGGGGTTACGAGGGAGGGTCCGCGGGGGTTGGGGAGGGGGAGGAGAGGCTCGCAGTGGTGGGGTTACGAGGGAGGGGTCGCGGGGGGTTGGGGAAGGGGGAGGAGGATTGCAGGTGGTGGGGTTACGAGGGAGGGGTCCGCGGGGGTTGGGGAAGAGGGGGCCGCCGGTTGCAGGTGGTGGGGTTACGAGGGAGGGTCCGCGGGGGTTGGGGAAGAGGGGGCCGCCGGTTGCGGGTGGTGGGGTTACGAGGGAGGGGTCCGCGGGGGTTGGGGAAGAGGGGGGGCGCTGGGGGTGTTGGGGGGGATGGGGCCGGGTGGGGTGGGGGGAAGGGTGGTGGGTGAGTGGTGTGGTGGGGTGGGGTGAGGTGGGGTTGGGGGGAGGGGTGGTGGGGTGGGTGGCTAGGGTTAGGGTTAGGGTTAGGGTTAGGATATTAAATTAGGACTTAGGGTTAGAGTTAGGTTTAGTTTATGTTAGTTAATTAGGGTTAGAGGGGTGATTAGGGCCTAATGACTAACAGAACTCTAACGCCGTTAGTCATAAGGGCATGTCGGTGTATTTTTTGAAACGTCGAGGGTATATGGTGCATTTCAAAAGTTGAAAGGGTATATGGTGCAAAAAAAAATTTGTCAGGGGTATATGGTGAAAAAACCGTAAATTATATCTCCTTCTGGGTCATATGCATAAACGGATCTCAGATTGAATTATTGGACGAGCCTTGAAAATATATGTATACTTGAACGAATTTTGTATTGAAGTTTGGTCAGTTGGCGTGATGTTGCAGTTTACTTTTAGTATTTGGTGATTGAAGAAATCATTCGGTGATGATGATGATGATGATGATGATGATGATGAATAAGTGGGAATGTGTTTTTTCTGGTTTCTTTGGATTAGTATACGTGGCGTGGGATCAGAATGATGAGCGGTATTAGCTGTAGCTGTATTTAGGAGGATAGATGATGATGGTCAATTGATCATAATAATGTTAGGAGGATGTTAAGAGAATTCGATCAATAAAAGAATAGGCGAGAGAGAGTAGTATGAGGTGAGAGAATTACAATTGGAGGTTTTAGAAAAATATGTAAAGCTCGTTGTTGTGCTCCCCACAATCAAGAAAACCAATTTTACTTATAGCCAATGATTAAAATGGAAACGACAATCAACCAACTTTCATCTTTTGAAAATACCAATTATCTCTAATTACGAGATAATAAAAATATTTTGGAAATCAGATATTTAAAAATACTTTAGATGATTAATGAAACTAACTAATATAATTAATTAACTGTATCAATTAAAATGGGCTAGAAAAGGGGTTTTCATAAACGGTTTTAGTAAAACTATTTTTAAAAAGGTTTTCGAATGTGGGCTTAGAAAAAGGTTAGAATATGGATTGGATTTGAAATATTTTATTTTAGGCTCGTTCTTTATTCTTTATTCCATCAGGACCAATTAGACGGAGGTATTAGTCATCATCGGTAAAATAGGGAGACAGGTTTATGTGTCTACACCAACACTCTACCTTAAACAACAATTATTGAATAAATATAAATTAAGTCGTAAATAAGTCTTAACTACCTACACAAAGCAAATTAAATATTTGATTGAGGTGCCACGTAATCTTACATCAAGTTTCTATGATCACAATATCAACTCTTTACAACTTTCGATACAAACAACAATTCATCATATTCATTCGATTGAGTATTTCACCTTTGATAATCAAATATAAAACGGAAAACTTTAGTTACAATGAACTCCAAAGATCATTTCATTAAACAATAGTAATGAAATAATCTAAAAAGAAAGTCAGGATGGATCCAAGAATCCCGTCGATCCACTAAATAACAAACGATAGACTCGGGACTCCGGTTTACCAATAATTTTAATGGCTAATAACCTGTAGTCTGCACACTCCTCCACTCAAGCTTTTCGTGTGACTCGAGAGCCCTGGTCGGTCACGCTAGAGCAAGGACCGTTTAGTAGTATCTTGCCACATATGACAATAAGTAATCAAATCTTGCTAAATACGCGAATATCAATCAATCCAATATCTTACCATTTCTAGCGAAGATAAATCAACAAAACACTAATATCTCCAAGAGTTACTCCCTCCGTCCCAAAAAGATATGAACACTTGTTGAGACACGTAGTTTAAGGTGATAAGTTGTGTGATTATCAAATGTTATTTTATTAAAAAAGTACATGTGATAGGAGTTGGTGGGGTATTTTCTATTGAAGGAGAGAGAAAGTTGGGTAACTTTTTATTGATAAAGGTAAAGTGTTGGCCAAAGGAGTGTAAAAGAAATAATATAGTAATAGTGGCACCATGCCAAAAATTGGAGTGTTCAAACTAATTTCGGACAAACATAAAAGGAAAGTGTTCACATTATCTTGGGACGGAGGGAGTATCTTTTAACTTATAAGAAACTAACATCAAAGTTACAATCGTTTTTTCACAATGATCAAATAATCAATACTCTCAAAGATTTCACACTCACACGAACTAATTAGTCCATTCAATATCACTGTATTTTATACCATAATTTCAATCCAAATTGATATTCCCTTCAGTTGAGTGAAAAGAACCAATAATCTAAGCAGTAAAGCTTCATGTTTACTTCAACAAATCACATGACCAATATAATTTATAAACTCTATCATCATTAAGCATGATACATCTCAAATGCCTGTGACGAAAACCATATTTTCGAACCATGCTGCATAATGCCTTGAAGCAGAAACTTCAATTTTTTCTGTACACTCATTTCCTACTCTTGCCACTGTGAACAGTTGAAATGTTGAATATTAGGGAAAATCAATTGTCGTCATATTTGTGAAAAACTAGTTTGACCTCATCCATGAAACTCTTCCTGTACCTGTGTCCAGATTTGATCCTCCAATTGTTCCTAAGGATTTTGTGCCACAACACAAGTTTCCTGCTCCTCTTGAAACCAACAACCTGATGAGTGATCCCCCTCCTCCTGAGTTTCCACCTCCTGAGGATAATGACCTTAAAGTCATGATTGAAGGAGTTGCTGTTCTGGTGGCTCGTTGTGGTAAATTAATTGAGGATATCTCTAGGGAGAAGAATCAGTCCAATCCATTGTTTAATTTCCTTAATGGTGGAAGTGGCCATGAATATTATGCGAGGAAGCTGTGGGAGGCAAAACAGAAGTGTAGTGATCAAATTAGAATGCGCCCAGATGAGAAGTTAAATGCTACTGTGCAGAAAATGACTGCTGAGAGCCGTGGGAAAATCTTAGGTGAAAAGCCCCTGGAGAGAGCGATGAACGATTCATGTTCTGATGCTGCTGCTGCTGCTGCTTCTGTTCCTGTTCAATCCAATCTGTCAGATACATTCACCAAGCCTGAAGTTTTCGTAAGTATTGTCTTATAAGTCATTGTTTTATACTTCTGCATGATAATACCGTTTTTTATACTAATACTAGCTCTAGTGTATTGAAAATGTTTGTTGGTATCTTGGTTGGTTTTGTTGGAGAACTGTTTTATTGATTGGCTAGATCTAACCATCCATACATGGGGATATTGTCATGATGTTCTTTGTAAGCATGTCTAGCATCAAAGGAACAGGGCTACTAAAATCTTTATGATTTTTCTTTTTCTTTTACTTATTTGTGATGTCTATCAGAGGGAACTCCTCGAAACTGCGAAGCCTTTTAAAGATGATCCAGCAAAGCAAGAAAGATTTGAGCAGTTCTTGAAGGACAAATATCAGGGAGGACTTCGTGCGACTGATACAAGTAAAGCAACTTTTATGACGGAAGGTGCTCGAGCTCGTGAGAGATTAGATTTTGAGGCTGCTGCCGAGGCAATAGAGAAAACCAAATCGGTCAACCAAAACAAGCTCTCTGTTCAACAATTATTGGACTTCACTATGGCTACAGGAATGCAATTTACTTCTGGTGGAGTTGAGGTCAGTATCTGGAACTTTGAAGCTTATTATTGAAAACAATGGTTTAGTATATTTATATGTCCACTTAACAGCATGGGAAGGATAGCTCTACTGAAGAGACGTTATCAAAGAAGATGTATCCAAAGCGTGAAGAATTCCAATGGCGGCCTGCACCTTTATTATGCAAGCGTTTTGACATTGTTGATCCTTATATGGGGAAGGTGAGATTCTTCATTTCCTTTATTCACTTTTACATCTATGATATGTTAGCTTCAGTAACTGCAAAATCAGTTGCTATAGAGCAATGGTTAAGATTAGGTTTCCTTGAGAAGGCTGCAGGAATTCCTTGGTCTCTCACTGGATATCATAATGTTTGTCGTGTCTTATGCTATGTGAGTTCATTTTTCTGGTTGTCAAATGTCCTCGATTCTTTGTAGCTGGTAGATTGCAAAGCACTATTTTGAACCCCCGTGTCAACCTCATAATGTTTGTCGTGTCTTATGCTATGTGAGTTCATTTTTCTGGTTGTCAAATGTCCTCGATTCTTTGTAGCTGGTAGATTGCAAAGCACTATTTTGAACCCCCGTGTCAACCTCATATCATGGGGTTTGTTGTCACTAGTCGTTCTTGCGTGGTAATTGCATAGTTCTTTTTGGTTTGTAGGAAGAATTCTTTGGTTTCTGTTTCTGTTGAGATTTGCCTTTTTTTCTTGTTTTTGCTGTGTATGTCCATGCTATAATTTCACCTAAAGGATCCTTTTTGTTGTGGGCGAAAAGGAGGGGGGAGGGAAGTTGTTGGCTGTAGTTGGCAATTTTCTCTTGGTGTAGTTTTTGTTTTGTGTCCAAATTACTTATTTTGTCATTTGTTGTCATCTGTATCTGCTTATAATTGTTTGAGTTACGAATATATAACTTTTCTTTTTGGTACTGTTTGTTCTTTGATTGTAGATATTTCATTTCCGTGTATTTTTCAATGTAGTATTTCTCTGACTTATGTAATTTTTTTTTTTGTCAGCCACCTCCTGCTCCAAGGATGAGAGGAAAGCTGGATTCTCTCATTTTTACCCCAGATACGGCAAAAATTACGAGGACAGAGGATGTGCCTATGTTTAATGACCAGTCTATGCTTTCAAAAAGTAATGAAGAGCTGTCCATAGACATGAGGGGCAAGGAAGCTGAAGTTACTGTGGAGATTGAAAATGTTGAACGGCCCGTGGACCTTTACAAGGTTTTTTTTGTTTCTTTTCTCTCTGATTGGCAGCTCATTGCTAGTTTTATCAGCTGAAGTGTTCTTCTATCTTAGTAACAAATTCATTTTGTTGTTTTTAAGCATTTTTACTCGTATTTAGCACTCTGATAGTCGCGCTAATCATGTCAAAGATTCTTTTATTCCTCAACGTCTTCCGTGGTGATGAAAACGGAAAGGTTATTTGTACTAGTAAATACATTCTGGGCATTGGGACTCATGTTTGGCATACTTTAATCGCTCCATCACCTGGAACATTTGCAACATTTACTGCATGACAAGTCATGAATTCGAATCCCTCTCTTGTGACCTCTCTGAAATGTGTAACTGTAACTCAATCTTTTGTCCTAAAGAAGCAATTGTGCATTTGTGCTTCTTATGGACTAGGCAAGATACTGTCTTTGGAATTTTTCCACATAATTCTTGTGTGAACTAGACAGTCATGCACTTGACAGTCATGGATATGGAATTGAGTGTAGAAGCAGGGTTTGCAAAAACTAATAAGGTTATTCATATCTGTAATTTCAAAATCTGCTGATCCATTTTTTTCCCTTTGTAGTATTACGTGAATTTATATTATCATTCCGTCTCACAAAACCTAGGAATTCATTTGAATATTTGCAAGGTCTGCATGGGTATAGGAAGAAACTATTAAGGTACTGGCGTAGCTCAATTGGTATATACCCCATAGTATGCCTGGGACTAAGTCTCACAAGTTGCATTTGAGGTTTTGCTCCCTCCCCTTTGCCCCCTTTTCCCTTCTTTAACCGTCTTTGGCCTTTTTTCCTGAACTTTGAACGTGAGATAAGCAACCCAGCAGGAGCTCGACTTAAATTTTCTCAAGTCTGCTTGGTGAGTTTGTGAGGGCAATCTTTGGTGAGTTTGTGAGGGCAATTTTTGGTGAGTTTGTCCTACTTGACACAAATTACTGATATTGTTATAGGATTAATGATTTTCTCTGTTTCTCATACTTGGCTACTGGTATCAGGCGCATGTAGGTGTCGAGGTGTTGAGAGTTTAGACACAGCCACTTTCGAACTACAGTGTGTTTTTGGTCCATAATGAAGTGTCAAGTGCCATGTAATAGTTAGAGCATCGGTTATCTGGCACAGGTTTTATACATGAAATGAAGAGTAGTATCTTAGCGTTTCTGTATAGCACACAGGATCATGCTGTTCTCTTGAAGAACATTGCACATCCATTGTCTTGTATCTCGTTTCACTTGCTCTTATACAAAATCAGACAGACTGAGAATGCAATAAATGACAGATCTCTTTTTCTGTCTGGAGTTTTGGCTGAGAATTATCATCTTCAGAGTTGGGAGATGGCAAGTAGGCCTAAGGTGGAGGGACTTCGAGTCATGGGCATAAGGTGGCAAAGGTTTTATGCTGGTGGGAGTTGTTGCAATCGTTTGTCTTGGACCTTGATGCTTAACTGTCCTCATTTATCAGGAAGTAAGTTGTTGCAATCATTTGTCTTGGACTTTGATGCTTAACTGTCCTCATTTATCAGGAAGTATTTCCTTCAGTGGAATGGTTGAGTATCCAGGCTGGTACTATGGTACTGCTGATTGCCTTTGGATGCTCATTTGTGAGGTATCATTTCTCATTATCAGAATATAAATATTGAGATGGGCAAAGGATGCTCCTGAAGGAGAATTGGAAGTATCTTTCATTGCAAGGAATTTATTCAATCTCCAAAATGTGGGTGTGGAACTTGAATCATCATAGCGTAGTATTTCTATTCTATTATAAACCCTTACAAGCGCCACACAAGCGCCACTCGACATTTCTCCTTTTCCTTGACCTTCGTATGGAAGTCTGAACTCTGAAGTGTCTTCATAGGTCTGATTGTCAAAACATTTGGTTGGTAAATTATTTCGAGATAGATCAATGATAATCATATGCTTAAGATAAGACCTGGCATGTGCATGTTGTGTCTTCATAGGTCTCAAGTTGTGTGCATGTTGTGTTTTGGTTCTAAACTTTGTAGAGAATTTTGCATTTATTTGTTTAATTTGTTTTGTTTGTTAAGGTTTGCATTTGTGCCTACTCCACTGCTCTGCTTAGATTTTTGTATTTTGTTTGTCTCCTTAGTGATGGGTGAATTTTGACATCTCAACTCTCACGTCCAAGAAATTGTGGGGGTTGCCCAGAGTAAAGAATTGCTATATTGTTGTGTGAGCTTTACTCTATGATTTCATGCTGGCTTGATCTAAACAAAGGCTTGTCTTTAAGTTTCACCTTTCCGTCTGTTTAATGCACAGGCTATTTTCTCTGATGATTCTGCTGATGAAGCAGACGTATCTACTATTAATCAAACAGAAGATCCACAAAAGAAGACCGAAGCTGCCAGTGCTGCTCTAAGTCGAATAGTAGCGGGTGATTTCTTGGAGTCTCTGGGTAAAGAGCTTGGCTTAGAGGTTCCTCCAGATCTTCCCCCTGCATTTACTAAAGCTGGCACCTCTGCGCCTCATGAAGTTACTCAAGATTCTAGAGGTACTGATATCACGTCAAAGGATTTGCTATCATCTGCTTCTTTGGATGGTGCTGCAGCCCCAGGAGCTCTGGACAGAAAAATCTCGAATCAGGTGGTTGATAAAAAGGACAGACCCCAACAACAATCGCCTGTAAGTGGAAAGGATATCATGACTCCTAGTTCTCAGAGTGTCAACAATAAGATAAAATTTGAGAAGCCGCGGAACAGGAAGGAGAAACATGAGTACAGGAGTTCATCCTCAGAAGATGAAAGGAGTAGAAAACGGTCTAAGAAGCATCACCGTAGACACAACAGTTCAGATGATGATTCTTCTGATGATTCTAGAGGTCGGTATTCTTCGAGGTCAAGAGATGACAAAAAAAGGTCTTCTCGGAAGAAGCATCGGAGAAGGCATTCGAAGCATAGGTAAGAATGGGATGATTACTTGATGGATGATGTACACCTCAAGAAAAAGAAACCGAGGGCTTCTGAAATCCATGTGTAGATGATTTAGGCCAAGTGTATCAGGAGGATCAATGCTACATCTACCCGGTGGGTATGTAACTCACTAGAGATAGACCATCAAAATATGATGAAAGTTGATGACTAGGATTCTAGTATAACTTAGGGTCTATCTCGAGTGGGATAGATAAAGTTTTTCCCTAAAAAAGAGTGTCGTTCAAGCATTTGAGACTGGCGGGCTATGCTACCAACCATTGTGCTCTGCTCTGTGCAGCATGAAGAAATGATTGTTTTTCTTATGTCTTTCAGTGATTGCCTGGGACTGAGAAATATACTTGTATATTCCTTTTTGTAACGTTGATCTTAACTCCCCCCTCTATAACACCCCCACCTCCCTTTTTCCAAGAAAAAGAAAGAAAAGAAAAAGAAGAGAGAAAGAAGCACAAAAATGGAAAAGGAGTTGAAATTCAAAGAAAAAAAAAAAAGTTTAAGCGCGTTGGAAGGGTAGGAATGGCTTTTTCTTTCTATATCTTGCTTATTTAAAGCGTATCAGTAAATATGAGTAATTCCGGTAGTGCTGAACTGCTGATATCTTAGATATTGTTAATGTTGACTTCGTGTTTGCATGCCTGTAAGTTGTGACGACTAAGTAATTTGAGTTACCATCTTTTGAACCGCACCAAAGGATAACAAATCTAAAAGTCAAGCTGAATTTTCTGTTTTATCGAATATGAAATATTAGGACCAAGAAATATTTTGGTGGTAAATGTAAACTATAATTATCGTCAGAGAATTATTTGTTCTTGATATGATTCTTTAATTTTCTAATGGGAGTTGCATATGTCAGAAAATAACAATTGCAAATAAAAATCTTGAATAAATGGAGAAAATCCTACTTTTCTTTTCATGTTCAAACTTCAAAATAGTTCTAACCTCATACTAAGCCTAAGTAAAAATACTTCTTAATAATATACCATATAAATATGGTTAGACAACCAAAAGCGAATCTAGGTTTATCATGTCAGCTACTAAAACCTTTGAGCTGTATGTGGTGCTAGGAGATAAATTGCATTGTCTCCTTTGACATTTCACGTGCATGCACTAGTGATTAATATTGAACGGCGTATGGGGACTGGGGACATATAACATCTAGGGCGGGCCTTGATTCACACAATTGTAGGTAAGTCTCCTTCTCTATTACTCCCTCCGGTTTTTTTAATTGCTACATTTTGTCTGTGGACACTATTCACATGAAAACTTTAACTGTCTTTGAGTTTATATACATAAGAAAAAACATAGTCATGTTGGATTTTGTTTGATTTGTCTCAATTTGTACATTCCAATTATATAATTTTTATAATTTTTTTATACTTCCTCCGTATCATAATATTTGCAACACTTTTCAAATTGCGGACTTCGAGACAATTTTTCTGAGTATACAATTAGATGGGAAGGGGGTATGTAATTAGACTAACTAATAATATTTCAAATACATAATATCAACACCTAGGATCCACCATCACCACCCTACCACCGCCAGCCGCCACCACCCCGCCACCACCACCACCAAAACCACCCCGCTAACACCACTGCCAACCCAAGTTGTTAAAATCGAGATTCTAGTTTGAATCGGAAACGACCTTTCGAATCGAATCGTAAAATCGAATCGTAGAATCGTAAGATTCTACAAACACGTATAATCAAAGATATTGCACTCAATATTCATTGAATATGCCAAAATTATAAGTTAAAAGACCTAAAAATTAGAAAAAATAGTTGATTACCCACTATATTGGCAATGACTAACAATTTATATCTAATATTTTCTTTGTTAGCATGATTTAAATTTGCGAGGTTTTCGCTAGTCAACATAAATTTATAGAATTGTCTAGAATCGTGAATCGAATCGTCTACCATATTTTGAATCGTAAAATCGTAAGATTTTAAGATTTGAATCGCGATCTTAATAACTTTGTGCCAACACCATCCCGCCACAACCATCCTGCCACCACCATCAGATGCACCACCACAACCACCCCGCCACCACCATCTTCCATTTCACGAAAATTCACAAAAATCCACCAACATCTTTATCTTCTATGTGAGCAAATTCAAAAAAAAAAAAAAATCTAAATTAACCAAATTATAGAAAGATTTAACCAAATTACAGATCTAACCAAAACATATCAAAGACGAAGGAAGAAGAACGAGATCGAAGGAGAGAGAAAGAAGGAGAACAAAGGAGAGAGAAAGGAGGAGAAGGGTCGCGTTCGTCTTCTTCTTCGTCAGTTCGTTCGTCTTTTTCGTCAGTTCGTTCGTCTTCTTCATCAGGTTTTCTTCTTCGTCAGTTCGTTCGTTCGTCAATTCTTCGCAACGGTACGGTGGTCGACTTCGCAGCGGTGGTGGCTCGCCTTCGCAGCGGTAGGGAGGAGAGAGAGTGGCGTGAGGGGTCGAGGGTATGAGGGAAGAGAAAGAGGGCGTGAGGGAGGAGAGAGAGTGGAGGTGGTGGGGAATGGGTTGGGTTTTCGTGGTGGGGGTGGGGGGGTGGGGGTGGTGGGGTGAAGGAATGGTTGTGAGGTGGTGGGGAATGGGTTGGGTTTAATGAATTATGGTGGGATTCATTAAATTGGGGTAGTGTGTTTAGGGATTTAATTAGGGGCCACAAATCAGTTTTTATTTTTTAAGTAAGGGTAGTGTTGTCTTTTTACCCCCCTAAACTTACTAAATAAGGAAAGAAAAAAAAAGTGTTGCAAATATTTTGGAACATCCCAAAATAGAAAGTGCTGCAAATATTGTGATACGGAGGAAGTATATGTAACTCAAGAAATTGTATCTCGTGAACTGTGAAAAAGCAAATGTAGCAATTAAAAGAAGACAAAGGGAGTACTTGTTTAGATTATGGTTCATCTTCTCTAAACCACTTTCTCCCCCTACCCCTTCCCAATTCGTATCGATTATAAATGTGTTTTTTACATATATTGTTACGTGTTGGGAGCGAAGAAAAAAAAATAGCGGGGCATTTTTCGTGAGATAGGGAATCTATGGGAGTATTTTTATTTTATGGAGTTTGAGAAAAAATATGACACTGCTGAATAACTTTTGTTCATAACCGATATAGTGATAGACTTACTTCCTCAACAACCCCCTAACAGAAAAGGGAAAAGAGGGGTTCTTTTTGTTTGACTAACCATATAATATTGTTTTTGGGCTTTCTTCCTAGTTGGTTGGGGGGGTTTCCTATCCTATTGGATTCTAATGGAGAAGTCCTTGTCTCCCAGAAGATGCCAGAATAATGCTCCTAAATGTTCTGCACACAAGAAAACAGAGGAAGAAAAGGGAAGAAAGAACAAATGACTGTATGGGTGTCTGAAAACTTAAAAAGAAAAGTGTTGCAAGTTCTGAAATTATTGGTGTGTCTTAAATTGCTTTATCTAGACTTCCGTACTTGAAACCATTATTTTATAATAAGTGGTTCTGCTCCTCAGTTGATAGCAATTACATTCAACAGCATGTGAAACTTGTGCACTATATTTCAGTTCTCAACTACAAGTCAAATTGAGGTAAGAAACTACAGAGCTTACTTTGTGTTGTGTTTGTCTTACTTCTATAGCTTCTTTCTGGTACATAATGAAGATCTGAGCATTGTACATTTGTACTCTCTTCTTCTCTTGGGCTGTTATCTTAGTTCTTTGCTGCAAACTCAAAGAACTTAACATAGGAAGACTTCTATACCAGTTGATTTTCTGTTTCTTTCATTCTTCTTTGAGTTTGATCGTATTATGTTAAATTTCTGGTATATTGCAAATTGAAGCTAACCTTCTGAAAAGCTAAAGGAGCTCTTTTTTTCCAGCTTTCTTGTGGTGGGCAAATTGTTGTTGGGTTACTTGGATATACCATTTAATGGTAGAAGAAGTTAATCTTTGTTTGCCAGCTATGATTGAATGTTCATCTTTGACTCATTTTTGTGTTATTGGGAGAACTCAAGTTGGAAGTCAAACTTTTGAGACAATTGGGTGTAACAGTTTTTCTGAAAGCTGGATTATTTAGTTTGCTCTTGTGGGATATTAGAGGCAGATAAAAGGAATCAATTTACTGGCCGTTATAAATGGCGCCAGTTAAGAAAAAGCAGCGGCATCTTGGAAAAATTGATCCTTTGTCATTGGAGAAATTGTTGTCTAGGAGTCCAAATGACAGGTCCTTGATTGGAAGGCCTGGATTCTCAAGGATAGTCTATTGCAATGATCCTCAAAGTCCTGAAGCTGAACAACTTAGATATTGTGACAATTATGTTACAACTACGAAATATACTTTTGCTTCGTTTCTACCCAAGTCATTGTTTGAGCAGTTCAGGCGGATTGCTAATCTTTATTTTCTCTTGTGTGCGTTTTTGTCTTTCACTCCGATTTCTCCAAATCCACCTATCAGTAGTGTTCTCCCTCTTGTGGTGGTGGTGACTGTAACAATGGTGAAGGAATTGGTTGAAGATTGGAAGCGCAGGAAGCAGGTAACAAAAGTTTTGTATTATGGTCGTGTGCAACTGGACTAGTCTAGTGATTTTATTGTTCTATAATCTTTGTGAAAGGGGGGGGGAGGAGAGAATGAGTGATCTGACTGCTTACATTGCATAAGTTACATATTCGAACATTTATAGAATATATCTAAAGAGGTTACAGCAGAATATACAAATTAGATGTACTCCATCTGATAAACTTCTATTTTAAGCATATAAAGTTGTCTGAAAGTCTAATTTTATTTCTTCCCCTGTTATGATCACATTACATGTATTCCCTTGACAATTTGTAGATATATTGGCTTTATGAAAAATAATCTCTAAAGTGAATGATGTAGGATATCGAGGTGAATAATCGAAAGACTAAGGTGCACTGCGGAAATGGCAATTTTGAGGACACAAAATGGATGGACTTAAGAGTTGGAGATATAGTGAAGGTGGAAAAGGATGAGTTTTTCCCTGCTGATCTTATCCTACTTTCCTCGAGCTATGATGAAGCTATATGCTATATTGAGACCACCAACCTTGATGGGGAGACTAATCTGAAACTAAAGCAAGCATTGGAAGTAACTATAGGCTTAAATGAGGACGCAATGTTTCAGAATTTCAGATCCGTAATTAGATGTGAAGACCCAAATGCTAATTTATATTCTTTCATTGGGAATTTGGATGTTGGAGGACAACAACACCCTCTTTCTTCTCAACAGCTGCTATTAAGGGAATCCAAACTGAGGAATACAGATTACATATTCGGAGTTTCAATCTTCACAGGTCATGATACTAAAGTCATCCAAAATTCAGTGGGTCCCCCTTCAAAAAGAAGTAAAATTGAAAGGAGAACAGATGTTATTGTATTCTTGTTATTTTTCTTGTTATTTCTGCTGTCAATAATTGGATCAATTTATTTTGGGATGGTCACAAGTGAGGATCTCCTTGATGATGGCACAACGATGAAGAGATGGTACTTAAGACCTGATGATACCACCATTTACAATGATCCGAAAAAAGCTTCACTTGCTGCAGTACTGCATTTTTTGAGAGCTGTTATGCTGTACGGCTACCTCATTCCTATCTCGTTGTATGTGTCGATAGAGCTAGTTAAAGTTATGCAGACGGAGTTCATTAACAAAGATACATATATGTATTATAAAGAAGGTGACAAGCCGGCACAAGCCCGTACCTCAAATCTGAACGAAGAACTTGGTCAAGTTGACGTGATACTTTCTGACAAAACTGGAACTTTAACGTGCAACTTGATGGAGTTTGTCAAGTGTTCTATTGCTGGAAATGCATATGGTCAGGTGATCACAACAGTGGAACAGGCGATGGCTAAGAGAAAAAGGTTACCTTTAACTTGTGAGGTGTTAAAAGGAGACAAAGAGGATGACAATACTGTACAACAGCCGACTATTAGAGGCTACAATTTTGTGGATTATAGAATCACAAATGGGAACTGGGTAACTGAAGAAAGGTCAGATGTTATACAGGAGTTCTTTCGAGTTATGGCTGTCTGCCATACTGTTATACCTGTAATAGATGAAGAAAGCGGAAGTATTTCATATGAAGCGGAATCTCCAGATGAGGCAGCATTTGTTATTGCAGCAAGAGAACTTGGGTTTGAGTTTTATGAGAGGACTCAAGCAAGCATCTCCTTAAGAGAGTTAGATCCTTTGTCGGGTGCAAAGGTTGAAAGGTGACTTCTCTACTCAAGTCAATATTGATTTTCGTTCCTTTAGCTCTTTATTTATGCTATCCTGAGATCCTCTGTAAAAAGAAAGTTGAATCACGAACAGTGTAAGCCTTAACCTTCTACTATCCCTTTATAGCTATTAAGAGTTAGGACATACCTACAGAGGTATCTGTATAAGTTATTATCTTGCTTTTGCTTACTATGAGGAAATAATTGAGCTTTGCTCTTTTTCTCAGGAATTTTGAACTACTGAATATCATAGAGTTCAGCAGCTCAAGAAAGAGGATGTCTGTGATTGTGAAAAACGAAGAAGGAACACTTCTACTACTTTGTAAAGGTGCTGACAGGTTTGTTGGAAAAACATCTAGGAGCTGTAGTATCACGAGTCATGACAAAATGTCGTGTTAGATCAGTTTTTAGCATTCTATCCCCTCTTCCTTCCCTTTTTCCTGTCCATATTTTCAGAAAATGCAACATGGTTTCATCTTTCTAAGGGTCCATTTTATCCACCTTAAATTAATTTCAGGAAATATATACTCAACTAGTTTCCAATAAAATATGTTCTTATAACTTCCAATAAGTTTAGACAAGTTCTGTTCAGCTCACCGAAAAAAAGAAAAGAAGTGTAGTTCATCAGAATTTAGGTGAAGAGAACGCACCTTAATTGTCTTTATAAGCATTAGAGGGTAGGAGCAGTAGGAGGAAAGAGAGAACAAAGGATTGGGAATAAACGGAGATGAATCTTTCATTTCTCAAAATATTAAGGATGTTGTATCTTCTGCTCCCCTCCTTTATCTTTATCCTCCAATCTCCAGATAGAGAAAGGATAGCATGTTCTTTTCTTTCCTATCATTTCCATCCTGTTTATTGTCAAATCCCTCCGACCTTGTTCTCCTCAATCAAATTGCTGATATAAATGTACATGTCCATAATACTCAGCTTTTACGTAAATCTTTTTTCTTAGACTTCAAGGTTAATATCCTTTCTGCATAAATAAGGTTAGTGATACAAGTTCCTGTTGGAACAGTGTCATGTTTGAAAGGCTTGCATATAATGGAAGGGAGTTTGAAAGGCAGACTAGGGAGCATGTCATGGGGTACGCTGAAGCTGGTTTAAGAACTCTAATACTTGCATATCGTGAAGTCAATGAGGAAGAGTACTTGGCATTCAACAAGGCATTCACAGTGGCCAAAAGCTCTGTTAGTGCAGAACGTGACAAATTGGTTGAAGAAGTAGCAGAAGACTTTGAGAGGAATCTGATTCTTCTTGGAGCCACAGCAGTAGAAGATAAGCTCCAAAAAGGGGTTAGTGGTATTATGAGAATGATGTCTCTTGTTTCTAACATGTCATGAAAACCATTGTGCAAGAGAGGTTGTTTAGTTAAATTGTCAATGATATTATCTTTATATATCTAGAGCTGAAGTCCTCTTATGCTTTCGTACTAAATAGGTTCCTGAATGCGTTGAAAAACTTGCACAAGCTGGAATTAAGTTATGGGTATTAACCGGGGATAAAATGGAAACAGCCATCAACGTTGGGTATGCTGTGTGTCTGAAGATATTGATGTCCATGTAGAATTGTATGCTTTACTTTGTTCTGACTTGCTGTTTATTATACAGTTATGCCTGCAGTTTGCTCAGAGAAGGGATGAGGAAGATAGTAATTAACTCTGAGTCTAACGGAGCAAAAGCACTGGAAAAGGTGTCAGATAAGTCTGCCATACACAAGGTAAGTTACAAAGGCTTCTTTCAGGTGGTGGTGCGTCATACAGTTGTCGCCTGTACGTGCAGTTTTTACTTGTCTGATTTTAAAGGGAGATCTGCACTTAGTGACACCTATTAGATGTGATACCTTTAATTTTGGTGTTTCCATCTTCATGTGAAACCCTGTTGCTAAAGTTTACATTGATTAGGTCCTCAAAACGAGGGTTCTCCAAGACATAAGTGAAGGGAAGGAATTACTTTCCCTATCCCATGGAAGCTCAGAGGCCCTTACTCTTATTATTGATGGAAAATCACTCAGTTATGCTTTGGAAGATGATGTCAAACACACATTTCTAGAACTTGCTCTGGGCTGTGCATCAGTCATCTGCTGCCGTTCATCACCTAAACAGAAAGCACTAGTAAGCTGTAGAAGTATTATTTCACCTTCATCATCTCCATTATCAATTTATAATCTTGTATCCTATCGCAATGTGAGGCTCACATTAAGTTACAAGAAAGAATAAGGAAGGATAACAAATGGAAGGCCCTACGATGCATATGAATAATAGAAAACCAGCCCTGATTTCTCCTTATGTTTACACCTGATTGGACCTGATTAGCCCAGTTTTAAACTGAAACTTATTTTTTTAAGGTGAAGAGAATGTACCCTTATTGTCTTGCTGCAGGTCACAAGACTAGTCAAAACAAGAAGAGGAACAACGACATTGGCAATTGGTGATGGAGGAAATGACGTTGGCATGCTCCAAGAAGCAGATATTGGGATCGGTATTAGTGGCTTCGAGGGAATGCAGGTTCATATAGCTATGCAAGCCACAGTAAAATACTTTGATTTCTCATCTCTATAGCCTCTGAGATTTGGTTTGTTTCAAGAATAGGCGGTCATGGCAAGTGATATCGCAATAGCTCAATTTCGCTTTTTAGAGCGTTTGCTGCTGGTTCATGGGCATTGGTCTTACAGGAGGATCTCATCAATGGTATTATCTATCCTGTTTAATTCCTTTCTACCGATTATTTTCCGCTAGCCAACACATCAAATTACTTAGTTGATTGTACCTTTGAGCAGTTATTAGTAAACGACTAAATCAATCTTGAGCACTTGATAGAACAATAGGACTGCTCTATATTTCATCTTTTGGCTTTTCTTTCAGATATGTTATTTCTTCTACAAGAACATATTGTTTGGCTTCACACTCTTCTACTATGAGGCATACACATCGTTCTCTGGCGAACCTGCATATAACCAGTGGTTTTTAACCCTCTACAATATCATCTTCACATCTCTCCCTGTCATTGCTCTAGGAGTTCTTGAACAGGATATTTCTGCAGAGTCATGTCTCAAGGTAATTAGACTAAATTCTGCTTGACCTGTTATTATCAGCCATTGTGATATGACTATCTTACCCTCGTAAAAATGATCTGCTTCGTTTTCAGTTCCCTCAATTGTACCAAGAAGGTGTACAGAACATCCTATTTAGCTGGCAAAGAATACTCGGCTGGCTACTCAATGGAATATTTAGTGCAACAACCATATTCTATCTCTGTATCTTCGCATTGGATAATCAGGCCTTCCGCAAAAATGGTAAAGTGGTTGGATTTGAGATTCTTGGAGCCACCATTTACACTTGCGTGATATGGGTAGTGAATGCTCAATTGGCCCTTTCCATCAATTATTTCACTTTCATCCAACACTTCTTCATCTGGGGCGGCATTTTATTCTGGTACGTGTTTCTCTTGGCATATGGGGCTATTGATCCTATAATATCTACTACAGCCTACAAAGTATTTTCCGAAGCTTGTGCACCATCTCCTTCTTTTTGGGCCGTTACACTTCTTGCTTCGGTGTTTGCGCTTCTTCCTTACTTCATATATACTGCTTTGAGTATGGAGTTTTTCCCATTGTATCATCAAATGCTAATGGCTAAACTAAGAGCCGAATATAATGCTACATCGTAAGTTACTGACACAAAATAGTAGGATGCACAGTACATTACGGGCCGTGTGGTAAGTGGTAATAAATGACAATAATGATAATGAATTCTAGTGTAATTTTGTAAGAAAATCTCATGTGAATATCTATGGTAATGGGAACTATATCCCTATACATGTGGTTCTTTTTCATAAAATTTCATAATCACCTTCCTTATCGATAGCGGATGGTTATGATTTTTTTTTTTGAATATAGATGTTTTGGGGGGTAGACAAGCATTACCTTAGATATTGATCAGACACTTTTTGTTAAAAATCTACACTAAAATTCATTACATTACTATCATTTATTTATCACGTACCAAGTAAGCATTTATAACGATGAGTATCATTTATCATCAGTGATAAGGCAGAGCTCCAGCAGTGAAAGATAGATTCAGTCATTCTTTGAAGAATAAGCTACAGCTGGGTTTGTTATAGATTTATAATCTGATTTATGACCATTGACCTAAATTCCATTGCATTAAATGGAAATAATGGCCGAAGCTCGATATGTTGAAGGAGTCAGAACTCAGAACACTCAGAAGCTGATTGTCTGCGTACAGTTCAGTGTATATATTCCACTGCAGTTTGTATTTGGATGCTAACATATTCAGCCAATCTTTTTTAATCTGATCAACATTTATGTTTTTATGCCATTATGTAACTGGTACTTGATTTTTTTCATAGTTTGTTGATGTAGCTTCTATACAAGTCAATCTTACTTTGCTTAAAAAATGAGATCTTACAAAGACACATTAGAATGACATTGCAGTTCTAATTAGAACTGCAAATATTTAGTTTCTCCTTTAGCTTTTTTTCATCCTGTAGTTGTCTAAACTGGCAATATAATATTTCGATCCAACAGTATCAGATTGTTGCATAACCATATGCAATACTAAATGTTTGAAAGGGAAAAGGAGGAACAAATTTAGATTTTCTTGGATTGCCTACGTAGTGAACATTATACAATGATAATTATGGAACATCCAACATAAACAACCTGAATGTATATTGTCGATATTGGATTGACTGACAATTTTCTAAGTTCTATCAGAATATTAGAGTGTGTGTTTAAGCTTTAACACAAGAATCCTTAGAAATTTCATTGTACTGAAAATATTCAGACTGAACATGTTCAATACCCAAAAACTTCATAACTTCACAGGATGAAGGGCAATCCATAGATGGTGCACATGTCCGTATGGTGAGGAAGGTGCACACATGTATATAGCTAACAAGCCAAATGTACATGAATAACAAGTCAAATGAACACATGTACATGGCCAACAAGCCAAATGAACATATGTTCATTTCTGTTAGTATATGTTCATTGGTATTAGTTTTTATATTCATAACCTAGTGCTTGATGTTCATCGTGCGCACCTTTTTCACCATACGGGCGTGTGCACCTACTAATTTGCAGATGAAGGGCATTGACAAATTAATGTCGCGCAAACGTGACCAAGTCCAAGTACCATTGAATTAGGGCTTAGAATTTGAATCACTCAACAAAAGTTTCAAAAAAAAAAAGTTATTCTTGCAAACCAATCTACTCCCTTTGCCAGAAATAGTTGTCACATTGTCCTAATCTTTCATAATCAAGGATATGACAAGATTTTACATAGAGAACATTTTTTTTTGGGACAAGTTTACATAGAGACCTTTTATAATATTTACGCTCGTATGACTAAAATTTAAGTAGTGGCATAGTAGGAAATTTAATCATTAACATTACCTGTTCAGAAAATGTCACTATCTTTTTCCAGAACTTATCTACTCAAGCTTGCATACCTAATAACTACCTGATGAATATATCATGTGCATTTACTTCTCCTGTCCTCTTCATCCTTTATTTTATTAGGTGAAACATCCTGAACATGGTATTACGTGCGTTGAACCTGTCTTTGGATATACATTTCATTTTTGTCCAAGAATTAATAATTATTTTGGTTCTCTGGACTATAGATCTCCAGAAGAACTAGACAAACTTATTGTAATGTACATAGAATATGTCAAAACAAGTATTTCACAAGAAAAAAGTCAAATTCTCCTGGTTTCTAAGTTTTCAGATCTCTCATATCTAAGAATATATAAAATGTAAAAATAAAAACTTTGAAATCCTGTTGACATTCTTTTTTACAATGTATGCAAGGATCACAAAAAAAAAACATACCATTATTAAGGAAAAGAATCAAACCAATTAATGTTACAGAAATCTGCTTGCTATGAGACAGGAAGTCCAAGAAAATCAGCAGCAGATTTAGCCATAATGGAAGCAAACTCATGAAAATTAATAACTCCATCTCCATTAGTATCAGCTTCATTGATCATCTCTGTCAACTCTCTGTATGTCAAAGGCTGACCCATCTTAGCCATGGCTCCAGCTAGCTCAGCTGCCGTGATAACACCATTACCATCACGATCGAATTTTCGAAACACTTCCAATAGTTCCCCTTGATTTACTAATATCTCTTCCTTCATATCAGGCAAGATGGCGCTTACTAGCTCATCAAATTCAATGGTTCCGTTGCCATTTGAGTCCATAGAGGCTAACATAATCTCGAGCTGGTCACCTGACGGCTTAAGGCCTAGGGAGCGCAGTAATGCAGCCAACTCTAACACCGTTATGCTGCCGTCTGAGTCCATGTCGAACCGTGTAAATATGTCTTGTAGTTGCTTCATTTGATCAACCATCATGTTTTTTTTTTTTGTGGGGGGGGGGGTTAATGTTTTTATGTATTTTTTCTAATGCTGATCGTACAACCACCACCTAGTATATATCCTCGTTGGTTGATCGTGCGCTTTATGATAGCGCGATGATGGGGTTGTGGCGGTGAGGAGGGGGTGGAAGAGGAGGAGAGCAAAGGCCTGCCTCAAAGAAGGGGGGAGGAGGACATAAGGAAGGAACAAGGATAAATTTTGAAATGGTAAAGAGTGGTTGTTATTTCTGTTATATATGGACTATGGTAGATATGTAGGGTGTCTGTTTGACTAAGTGCAAGTAATGTAATGGAGTAATGATATTTACTTGGATAAAGTAAAGCATAAAAGCGCGTCGGTGGTTATTTTGGGTTGTTTTTTTTTTTTTTTAAAGACATAAGTTCACTTTTGGGGGGTTGAAGTGATTGTATTTGTATAGTGGCAATCTTGCAATCTTAGCACAATTGGTGCCTAACTGAGCAAGTTCCTTGAAACTTGATAGAACGGTTAGCTCATGATTTGTTATAGGAAAAATTGACAACAGAGGTCTCAACTTTGGGTGATAATTTTTAAAAGGTTTGAACTATTGATTAACCTGTATAGGTCCCAACTTTAGGGGGTCTTAATTTTTAGCGGGCCTCGGTGACTTAAAACTGACAATTTTTTTAAAAATCTCACCTAGTTTCTACATCCCTCCCTCAATTAACCCTTCTGGTGTGACCCAAGTTTTACAAATGATGACCTATTAAGCCAGTTTCAAGTCACTAAGGCCCGCTAAAAGTTAAGACCCCCTAAAGTTGGGACCTACACAGGTTAATCAATAGTTTAGACCTTTTAAAAATTATCACCCAAAGTTGAGACCTCTGTTGTCAATTTTTCCTTTGTTATATAATATATTGTGATATGTTTGGATTTAATTTTTTAAAAGAGATACAACAAGGATGCAGGGAGAGTAGCAGGTAGGGTACACTGTCCCAATTGAACTTATTTGATATATGATCTACATATGAAGGAAGAAGGATGATTCTATGATAGATCATATTTAGCTATGATAGTCAAAATTATATACAGGTCAAGAATAATTTCGTTCATGTTGTGAGAAATATATAATAGAGAGAAGAAACTGATAGAAATGTATCTACAGAATGTATTATACTTGAATGCACAAAATCACTTCTTACAATGACGGTATTTATAGGCAAAATATTTACTGTTTACATTTGCATAAGTTCAACAAATGCAACAAGGGGAAGAAATTTTTCTAACATGCATCAAATGCATGTCATGGTGAAAGTCCATGCCGGTGGACTTCACTGTTATCTCAACACTCCCCTTGAATGTCCACTAATAACTCATAATAGAAGTTGTCTCATTAATAACCTTGTTAGGAAAAACCCTATGGGAAAAATCTATAACTAGGGAAAAAGAGAACAACTACTATGTATTTTTATATGTTTAAAATTAACTGCCTCATTAAAAACCTTGTCAGGAAAACCCAGTGGGATAAAAACCTGATCGAAGGAAAAAAGAGTGCAGCGCATATAATACTCCCCCTTAATCTAGCATATATCACGAATATGACGCATTTCAATTTTTCGGACTAATTCTTCAAATTCTTCGTCGGTAGGGATTTGGTAAATAAATCTGCAAGATTCTCACATGATTGGATCTGTTGTATGTTTAACTTTTCTTCCTTTTGGAGGTCATGTGTGAAAAGAGCTTTGGTGATAAATGTTTAGTTTTGTCTCCTTTTATATACCCTTCGCTTACTTGGGTGATACATGCAGTATTGTCTTCGTAGATGATAGTTGAATTCGTTGTTATTGCTTCCATTCCACATTCTTCTTGGATATTCTTGATCGTTGACCTTAGCCATACACATTCCCTTTCAGCTTCATAAAGAGCAATTAGTTCTGCATGATTTGATGATGTGGCAGTCAAAGTCTGCTCCGTGAATTTCCAAGATATTGCGGTACCTCCATAAGTGAACTGATATCCGGATTAAAACTTAGCCTTTTGTGGATCTGATAGGTATCCAACATCTGCATATCCAATGAGTGACGCATTTTGGTTTCGATTGATAGAATAATCCAGATCTTGATAACACAATAAGTGTCTAACTCCACTCCAATGTTTCTTTGTTGGTGCATTGATGTATCTAGCTAACAAGTTTACTAAAAAAGCTATGTCAAGTCGAGTATTGTTAGCCAAGTACATTAAGGCACCAATCGCACTTAAATATGGTACTTTAGGACCAAGAAATTCTTCATTTTCTTCTCGTGGTATGAATGGATCATCTTTCACATTCAGGGAACGCAATATCATTGGAGAACTTATTGGGTGAGCTTTGTCCATGAAAAAACGTTTCAGAATTTTTTTTGTATAGTTTGATTGATGGACAAAAATCTCATTTCTCAAATGTTCCATTTGCAAGCCAAGGCAAAATTTTGTCCTCCCGAGATCTTCATCTCAAATTCTTTCATCAAGTACTTTGCAGTCACTTCGAGTTCTCTAGGAGTTCCAATAATATTCAAATCATCGACATAGACAGCAATGATGGTGAATCCTGATTTAGACAGCTTGATGAATACACAAAGACTAATTTGATTATTTTTTAATCCTTCTTTCAATAGATATTCACTGAGATGATTATACCACATTTTTTCAGATTGTTCTAACCCATAGAGTAACTTTTTCAATTTTATTGAAAGCATCTCTTTAGGCATGTGATTTTATGGTAGCTTTAGTCCATCAGAGACTTTCATATAAATGTCTATGTCAAGTGACCCATATAAGTATGCAGTCACTACATCCATTAACCTCATTTGCAATCCTTTCGAAACTGATAAACTTTTTATAAATCTTAGTGTAGTTGCATCAACTACTAGAGAATATGTCTCATCATAATCAATCCCTAGCATTTGCGAGAAACCTTGGGCTACTAGCCTTGCCTTATATCTAGTAACCTCATTTTTCTCATTTCGTTTTCTCACAAATACTCATTTGTACCCAACTCATTTTACACCTTTTGGTATATGGGATATTTGTCTGAATACCTCACGTTTTTCAAGTGATTTCAATTCTGCTTGAATTGCTTCTTTCCATTTTGGCCAATTTTTTTTTCGGAGACATTCATCTACTGTATTTGGTTCTATATCATTTTCATCGTATGTCATTTCAACCGCTATGGAGTAGACAAAGATTTTCATTTAAGACAACATCTTTTAGATTCCATTGTTTCTTTGTAGAAACATAATTAATTGAAGTTTCGTTTTTGTCTATGCTTTCGTGTTCCTTTTCTTCTAGAACATGCTTATTTTTATTTTTGTTTTCATCATGCTCCGTTGGAGGATCTATATCAATTTCATTTCTCGTTTCGCCTTGCTTTTTCATTTTTCTCGGCTTTGAGTCTTTAGAACCGGGTGGTCTACCATGTTTTTTGGCGTGCTATTGACTCATTTTCAATGGCCTTATTGTCACTAAGAATTTCAATTTGTGTCGGGGTATTCTCAGCAGGTACATGTGACTTTGTCACTTTCTTAATATTCGTGGATGCATCTGCAATTGGTTTGCAATACTTTGCAAATGAACAATTTTCTTGACTTCTTGTTCACATGAATTTGTTCTCGGGTCCAAAATTGACATTTTTTGGCATTCCATGTAATTTCTGTTTTTATGTTTTATGGGTCCACTTTCTCTCCCCCTAAGAATGGGAATACTATCTCATTAAAATGACAGTCGGCACATCGAGCCGTAAACAAATCATCAGTCGTTGGCTCTGAATATTTGATAATTGATGGAGAATCAAATCCAACATATATTCTCATCCTTCTTTGTGGACCCATTTTGGTACGTTGGAGTGGAGCAATAGATACATGTACAGCGCACCCAAAAATTCTCAAATGTGAGACATTCGGTTCTCGACATGATACTAGTTGTAACGGTGAGAATTTGTGATAGGTTTTCAGCCTTAATCTTATCAATGCAGCTGCATGTAATATAGCATGACCCAAACAGAAGAGGGCAATTTTGATCTCATTATTAATGGTTCTACAATTGATTGTAGTCTCTTGACTAATGATTCAGCAAGACCATTTTGTGTATATACATGAGGCGCAAGATGCTCTACAACAATCCCAATAGACATGCAATTATCAATAAAAGTTTGGGATGTACATTCTCCAGCATTGTCTAATCTTATTCTCTTTATTTTGTAGTCTGGGAATTGAGTTCTTAATCGAATTATTTGAGCCAGAAGTTTTGCAAAAGCAACATTTCTACTTGACAAAAGGCTCACATGTGACCATCGAGTAGAGGCATCAATTAATACCGCATGAAGTAGCAGAATGGTCCGCATGCAGAGTGAATAGGCTCACAAATATCTCCTTATATTCTTTCTAAAAACATTGGAGATTCAGTGGCAATCTTATTTATATATGGTCTGGTTATCAATTTGCCAAGCGAGCATGTAAAGTATGATAATTCATTTGATCGAGGAATTTTGACATTCTTTATTGAGTGTCCAATTGAATTTCAATGATTCTATGCATCATTCCTGTGCCAGGATGGCCTAATTGGTGACATGAAGTAAATGATTTTCAGTTTTCTAACTTCTGGTTAGATATCATATTAATTTCAATTGGACGTATAACTATGCGATATTGTCGCGAGGAAATTGTTGGCAATTTTTCATAGATGTATTTCTTGCCACATTTTTCTGTCGTTGATCAATTTTGTCCCATTTGGAAATATAATGCAGGCCTTCCTAGAGCTTTCAATTAGCTTGGTGTCCCAGAGATTGTGATGACATTTGCTTGGAATATTGTAAGTTTTGAAAAATATTCTTCATTTTTCAATATGGAGTGTGTTATCCCACTGTCGAGAGGACATTGTTCTTTGGTTCCAACTTCTGGTAAATTCATATCTTCATAAATAATAAATATGATGATCAGTATAAGGAAATGCAGATTTTATTAATAATGAAATAGGGAATACACTAAAGTAAACATTAAGGCAATTTAAACAAACTAATTAAGTGTATTCATGCATTGCTATTTTCTCCAAGGACAAAGTTGTTTTCATTTTCAGCATCATCCATGAAAAAATCAGAAACATCAAGGATGGGCATAGATGTATTAGCTTCATTAACAAAGTTAGCTTCATCATTTTTTTTCTTTGTTCTTTATTGAAGCTTGATATAGGTCTACCAAGTGTTTGCAGTACGACATGTGCGACCCAAATGCCCAATCATGCCACATATGTGGAATGTGTCTTTTCCTTTGTAGCATGTTTGCCTTTGGTTAATTTCCCGATGATTTTCCCCCAATGTTTATTAGAATTTTTTAAATAATTATTTCTTGGGGAAAACGACCTCTACCATGTCCACGCCCACGATAATTACCACGTCATCCCCCCCGACCGTTGTAATTACCGCATCCACCTTTATTTATAACATTCGCTTATGGTGGATCATAACCTTCTATTGCATTTATTTCATGGGTGGCTGAAGACCCCGTAGGTCTAAGATTATGATTTTTCAACAAAAGATCATTATTTTGTTCAGCCACAAGTAGCACTGAGATTAGCTCATAGTATTTTTTGAATCATCTAAACCTTTATTTTTGTGCCAATATTAAATCATTGGCGTGGAAAGTGGGGAGCGTTTTATCTAGCATCTGCTCTTCCGTAATGGGATGATCATAATATCTCAATAATGACACAATTCTAAATGATGTTGAATTATGCTGTTTTAAAATCCTAGAACCTCATATTGGTCCAAGCAAAATGTGCCTTTGGGAGGAGCACTTTTTTGTGATGCTCATATCTTTCATTTAGGCTATCCCATAGTTCTTTGGGATCCTCCACAAGTAGATATTCAGTTTTTAAACTGTCATGTAAGTGGTGCCTAGAAGGACTAAGGCTCTTGCTTTTTCTTGTTCAATCGTTATTTTAACTATTGTGGTTGATGTAGTTGCATCCCCTTGTTGGGTTGTGACACCTTTAATTGTATGTTCCAATCTCTGGGAGTTTAAATTCATTTGGGCGTCCACCGTCCATTCTAAAAACTTTTGCCTAGATAGATCTAGTATGTTAAATTGTCTTTCCACAAAATCTCCCATTTTTTACTACAAACATGTAAATATTTAAAATTAGTATGATAGTAAATCATATATTATCTCCCCTTGATATATATCATTATAATTAAATAATTCAAACAAAAAAAATACTAAAATAGCGTACAACATTAATAAAGCCAAATAAATATGAAAAAAATGCCAAAAATGGAAAAAAAAAAACGAGTGAGAAAAAAAAATATTCTTAAAATGCAATTGAAGACAAAAAAAATGATATTCATATGCATTTTTCGTCATTCTTCCGGGGAGATAAAAAAAAAATTTGTTTCCTACTTGTGTAGGCTATAAGGAATAAGTATAACCTTATTAACCTAAAATCCTTCTCAAAAGAAGAAGATGAGGATGGAGGACGGTTATCGTCGGCGTGGAACATGGTCGCCGAAAGATTGAGGAAGACAAAAAATTGTGAGTTTAGATAAAAGTTGGAAGAAGATAAGGGATGTGTGGTGAAACTGGGGATGGGTAATCCGCTTTTATAAAGGGTTGTCCCTAACTGCGCAGTTCATCTACAGTTAACACTATAAGAAAAAGTCGATTTTGAACAGACAAATCAGTCACTAAAACAACTTAGCGACGCCAGAGACCAAAATCAGGGTGGTCACCAAAACACTAGTCGCAATTTTGTTTTTGGCGACTGAAATTTGGTTGGTGACCATTTTGCAACTGAATTGTGACTACTTAGCAACCGTTCTGTTTAGAGACCGAACTTGTATTTTGGCGACTGAAATTCAGTCGCTAAATTTAGCGATTGAAAATCAGTCGCTAAATTTAGCGACTAAATGTTACTTTTTGCAACTACTTTTCCTGTCTTTATTTCTAGCAACCGATTTTCTTTTTTTAGCAACCAACTAGGTAGTCGCTAAAATTAGCGACTGAAGTTTAATTATTGCAACTACTTTTCAGTCTCAATAATTTAGCAACCGAATTACCTTCTCAGCAACCAACTGGGTGGTCGCTAGAATTAGCGACTCAAGTTTAATTATTGCAACTACTTTTCAGTCTCAATTTTTTAGCAACCGATTTACCTTCTCAGCAACCAACTAGGTAGTCACTAAAATCAGCGAGTGAACTTATTGTTTTTGAAATTATTGCTTTTGGGACTATGTTTAATAATACATTCCATTAATACAAATATATTAATATAGATTCCTTTCTCAAACAACCTGCTCATATAACAGTCATT
This sequence comes from Beta lomatogona, assembly GCA_947646795.1. Taxonomy (NCBI): domain Eukaryota; kingdom Viridiplantae; phylum Streptophyta; class Magnoliopsida; order Caryophyllales; family Amaranthaceae; genus Beta; species Beta lomatogona. Next base: position 510,864 of record CANSNZ010000946.1, read on the forward strand.
CACTAAATGTGCAACCAATTTTCAATTATAAGTTCTCCAATAACCAAAGTAATCACTAGCTACTACTTCCAACCATTTCCAATTTACAAACCCAACTCTATATCCGACTATTTCCGATATACAAAAACCAAAGCCATTTCCGACTATTTTCCGATATAATAAATCATCGCTACAACCTTCCGACTACTTCCAATATACAAAATCCATGGCTACCTATTCCCAATAAAAATAGAACCACTATTTTCAATTAAGTAGCCATAGGAGGGATATAAAAAAAACCCAATTAATGTTAAGAATGGGTATTCAAAAATAACCCATAGAATCTCACATGCAAGTTTAGGAGTTGCATAAAGTCTTTGAAGCCTTGGAGTGATTGGAAAGTAGGTCAAGACTTTAACTGGAACGCACTTGCCCCTAGAAGTCATCTTATAATGTTCTCCTCCACATTTCATGCACTTTTCAAGATGTGCATTATCCTTCCAAAATAACATGCACCCATTAGGACATGCGTGTATCTTTTCATGTGGAAGTTCAATCCCATGGACAACCTTCGTGTCTCATAGAATGTCTTTCTCATTACATTCTCAGTAGGGATTGCTTCACTAATGAGAGAAGTAAGCCCATCAACACACCTGTGAGGTAATAAAATTGTACTCGCATTTCAAATTTGTTATCCTTGAAGCCATCTCTAGGACTGATAATTGACTACCTTCGTACAATGGCTCTTGTGAGGCCTTTAACATGTCAAAGAACTTCTTAGACTCGGGATTTGGCTCTTCTTCGACATCATCAAGCCTTTCAACAAACTCAATGCCTTCCCTTGGACCCAATGCATCAATAACCATGTCCATGTATGGATTAATGGTAGAATTAGATGACTCTATACTAGCAAAATGCTCTCCATGACATACCCATTCAAAATAGTCTTTCACAAATCTTTTTTTATACAGATGTTGTTTCACACTATCAATATCTATATACTTTCTATTTCTGCACTTAGAACATGGACATCTAATATTTTGAGAATCAATGAAATCAGTGTGCTCTTTAGCAAACTCAACAAATTATCTTACTCCATCCAAAAATTAAACTCCTTCCTTATTAGTCGGCCTTTACATCTCTCATACATCCAATCGATCCATAAAACTTACTTCTAAATGTTGCCATCAAAAAATGAATGGAAATTAGGAACAGAAATTTCATCTAATATATGCATATATAGACATACTTTTGTACTTATAAGTATTCTTTGTATTTATTAACATACATATATAACTTACAAAACAAGTCACACACGAAAAAGCCTCTATCTTGTTTATATGTGAAGTATACTTTCTTAAGTATCTTATACTACTATGAAGTTTCTCGTGTACCAACAAAGACATTCATATTATTTGTTAATATTTTAATTCAAATCAAACTCAATATAATTAATGATAAAGCAGTGAGAGAAACAATCTATGAAAACAAACACTTATCCTGAATTACAATAAATGGTAGTTCAATTTCATACTAGATATATAAAATACAATTTTCACTCTTCTATATCAATTGTTTAACAAATTAGGAGAAATAAGCAAAGAAATTTTAAAAGGCAGAACAAAAAATGCACAATTTAACTCAAAGAAATTGAAATTATTCAATATAGAAGAAGAATTGTAACCAACCTGGATCGAAATTCCCCTCTTACAAACTTCGTTTTCGTTGTCAATTTCTTCAACCAATTCGAACTTATCCAGCAGAGTTGAGAGGTGAGCAAGAGTTAAGTCACGACTTCCAAAATCCAAAAGCCTAAGTCACTTCCGTCAATCTGATTTGAAGACCAAAGAAAAATGAAAACGAAGTCATGATAACCCAAAACCCTAAAGAAAAACTAAAGAACAGCAATTGAAAGCGGAACGCGGCTTGCAATTGAAGTTCACATGAATTCGGAGAACTATAGAACTGCATTTTGAGATTAAAATTTAAATTCCTAAAATCAATTGAAACCCTAAAATCAATTAAAAAACCCTAAAATCAATTGAAAACCCTAAAATCAATCAAAAGACAAGTGGAACCTTGAGGCTCTATCGAATACTCACGAGTGCTCCCGTCGTTGCCGTCAATTGCTCCAGTCGTCGTCGTCGTCGAGTGCTCCAGTCGTCGTCGTCGGCAGTGCTCGATTGAGACACTAGTACAGAATCGATGATTTGCGTCGGATGCGAGGCACCCATTTGCGTCGGACATGAGTCCGACGGCACAGGCCTCGACGCAGATTAAGGAGTGATGATCTGCGCTGTATGAGGACTCGACGCAGATATTAAGCCATTTGCGTCGCATGTTCACCTATGTGCGACGCAATTCAAGCAATTTTTATATAAAAAAAGGAAATCTGCGTCGCATCTTTAAGTATGTGCGACGCAAATGAGGAAATTTTTATTTAAAAATAAATTAATTTGCGTCACATGATTAACTATGTGCTACGCAAATGAGGCAATTTTTATTTAAAAAAAAACGAATCAAACATCAACACTCCAATTTCCTTTGCAGATCATACAACTCCACAATAATTATATTAGTTCCATTATTGCTTCAATTACAACTTGTATACATATTTGATTAAATTAAAACTAAAATTAAACAATCAAACCCACTTCACGTCATCAGCTTCGACATTTGATGAACTTCAGCATTATTTCAGGGTCCTCTGCATCAACTTGTTCCTCAACTGCAGCATCAGGGTTGAATCAACCCATCCTTCATCGTCTCCACGTCTTCTTCCTCATCATACTTAAATTGAATCAACCCAGATTTTGGCCCTTTTTTCTGATCAGATCCAACAAACAACACAAAATAAATAAAAAGATACAAAAATTGCCAAAAACCCAAATCAATCAGAAAAAACAAAGCAAACCCACATCATAAAAACTCAAATGAAAGCCAGCCAAAAAAAAACACTCACCAGATCAAAACCTCAAACAAAATTTAATTTCCAGCGGCAATAATTGAGATGAATTCAGTATTTGAAGGAAGAAAGATCAACAAAACCTCAAATAAAAAACAAAACTTAAAAGATCAAGAAAATTGAAGCTATACCTAAGAAAATTTCACCGAAAGAACCACTACCAAGTAAGAATAAAAATGTTAGGGAATTTTCCCCAATTACAAAACTCAAACATGCAAGACACCACCACAAAAGTAAGAAATTACTCTACATAATCTCAAATTATTAATTCCATCCAATATTCAGCTCCATTAAACGAAAATCTCATAAAACAAGATGAAAAATGCAAATCCACGTTTCATCCAATAAAATAGAAGCAACACACAGTTGATGGAAAAATACATGCATTATGCTTACTGACCTTAGTAACAGGAGGAGGGGGCAACGGAAGTGGAGGAGGAACCCTAGCTTGATGAGCAGAAATTTTGGTGAAAAGAAATGATTTATGGGAAATTAAGTAGTTTTGTTTACGAAATGAAACATCAAAAGTTTGAGAAGAGGAAAGAGAGAAGGAGAGAGAGGGAGAGGGAGAGAGAGACGAGTGACGGCTGTGGAAGAATAAGTTTGTAGGGTTTATAATGTAAATAAAAAGGAAGAAGCGCGCTACAATTGGGCTCATATGCGTCGCACTCCAAGTAAGGTCCGACGCACATTGTTGGATCCAAATTGGGCTTTAATCATCTGCGTCGTATCTAGGCGTCGCATCTAGGTGCGCGTCCGACGCACATTGTTGAATCTAAATCCTTGGGCTTTAATCATCCGCGTCGCACCTTTGTGCACGTCCGACGCAAATCTTTATTTTACTCATTTTCTTTGGTTATTTGCGTCGGATTTAAACTATGATCCGACGCAAATCGTCCGTTCCTGAACATTTGCGTCAGTTGTTATTTCGTTCGACGCAAATAGAGAGAGGCAAATTATCATTTTTCTACTAGTGATAGTGTTAGTCGACGTCTACTATTGGGGGTGAGAGTGATCATCGTCCGTGGACTTTTCGAGTGAGAGTTACGTCGTCGTCGACTGTTGGAGTGAGAGTGTTCGATTGAATGAGGGTGAGAGTGTTCGATTGAGAGTGATGAGTGTGTCGAGCACTCGAGTGTGAGTTGATGAGTGTGGCAAGGGTTTTTTTCAATTTTTTTGATGGAAAGGTTTTAGGCAAGTTTTAATTCAAAAAAAGTCTTAATGTTTAAAGTTATTTGGGTTAGACTTTGCAACTACTGATGTAGTTTCTAAAACACAAATAATTGGTCGCTAATTTATTATTCATATTATTTTTTACTGTACATATTCTAGCAACTGCTTTGTAGTCGCAAAAATATGTTACAGTCGCTAAATGGCGACTACTTAGCAACTACACATTAGTCAGTCGCAAATTAGCCACTACTAGTCTCCATCAGTTGCTAAAGTTAATTTTAGCAACTACCTTCTCTGTCGGTCGCTAAAATCGGTCGCTAAACTGACTTTTTCTTGTAGTGTAAAAATATACAACGTAATAAAAATTAAGATCTCTTAATTGATAATTATATATTATTAAAGCTACTTAAATGGTCTACTATTATGCATGTTATTAAAATGGTGATATAATATATGTAATAAATGCGATAAAAAAAATCGGAGATAAGGGATAGTAATATATGATAGTGCTCTGAATGCTTGTTTCCTGCATACATATAACACGTACTATTGCATATATAAGAGATAATATTTTCTTATCATTTCACTAGGCCGTCCATATAAGCGGTAAGTTCAAAAGTTTAATCTGTCCATATAGGCGGTTCAAGAGCAGGGGAAAAAAATAACGTAAAATAAAATATCCTTGCCTTCCATGAAGGTAGCATTATTATCAAATTATTTATCTTCTGGATTAATGGTATGGTGATGTTTGCTACTAGTTCCTTCCTGTTCATCCCTATTTCTTTTATTACTTGGTGGAGGTTGATTTTTAGTTGGTTGTATATGAGGGTTATTATTGGTGTTGGGAACGGGGGTTTGTGGGTTTTCTCTGGTATGGGCATTTGTACCGTCATTGAGGTTACTGGGTCGGGGCTGACTTACAGTTTCCCTCGCTGGGTTGGTAGTGAATGGCACATTATTTCGTTCTATCCAAAAATAAATACCCGAGACAAAGGCATTGTGTAAAACAATGTTGATCCTATTACTTTGTTGATCCATGTTCGGATACTAAAGGGTTGGGCTTTGAAGGAAAAAAAAAGAACTTGAGACAGCTTGGATGCAAAGATTTTAAAGATGCCTTTAATTATTTTTTCGGTAGCAAACTCGTGCTGATAACGTGTTGTGAGAAATATATAATAAAGAGAAGGCACTTATAGAGATATATCAGTAGAATGTATTATACTTGAATGCGCAAAATCACTTCTTTCAATGACGGTATTTATAGGCAAAAATTTATTATTTACATTTCTATAAGTTCAACAAATGCAGCGAGGGGGAAAATTTTTCCTAACATGCATAAAATGCATGTCAATGTGAAAGTCCATGTCGGTGGACTTCACTAGTTTTTAACATTTGGCTTTCTAAACTTTTTTTACAAAGAAAAGGTTAAAAAGAATGCATGTATTAGGAAAAACATTTATTTTTAAAGGATATTAAGATGTTACTTGGACTTTATTGAAAATGTCATCAATTCGAATTGTGGCCACTCAAAAAACTATCCACCAAAGTTGAAACTATTACTGGCTGATTGATATCTGGAACCTTTAAAAAATGAGTGGCCATATTTGGGACTGCTAGTATCAGTTTTCTTCAACTATCTAAAACTTGTTCTTTGTTTGTCGTTTGTGGTTCACTTTGGCACGATATTCGTATATAGAAAGTTGGTTAAGAAAGTTATTATGTTGATTCGTACAGTTTGTGTGTAATTAATAACGATTTCGGTAACCTGTTTAATAAATGGGTCAATTAAACTTATCAAAAAAAATGGGCTAGTTAATGTTGACAGTTATTGACCCGTTTATTACACGGATTGGGTTAACATCGAGGAATATAATTCATTTACCTGTGTATACAACACAACCTAAACTTTGCCAAAAGTTGCAGTTTGGTTACTTTAATTGCAAAATATGCAATTTTGGAGTGGTGGGTGGGGGTGGTGGATTTGGTTTTGAGGGGGAAGAGAGAGAAAAACATAATAATTTTTTTTTTTTGAGAAAGATAAATTAAAAAAATTGTGCAAGAAGTACTTTTAAATATTATTTTAGTAAGTTAACCGCAAAAGTAACGGAAGTCACATTTGAATACCTAAAGGTCCTATACTGCAACTTTGGCAACTAGAGTACCCAAACTGTAACTTTTGGCAAAACTTAGTACCCAACTTTGCACTTAACTCGAATTTGCAATCTCTAATTTCCATCAACAATTTTGATTATCCTCAATAATGTAAACATGAGTAAGTAGTTAGATTAAGCAATAAATAACACTCAGACGCTTTTCACCACCACTGTAGTATGTAAATACATAGTTGACCACACATATAATTACAAACAAGCCCCTATCTTCAGATCCAATCTAATCTTCAAGGGTTCATTAAATTCACATATACAAGGCTACACCATAATGAAATCAACTTAGAAACTTGCACTAGCACTTGCACTTGCACTTGCACTTGCACAGTGCTACACTCAGCAATGCATGTCAGCAAGATCAGACAGTAACTCATTGTACCTCTTTTTTTGTCCCAAGAGTAGTATCGTCGACCTAAGTTCAGCATATAAAATACCAATTTGGAAAAAAAAAACAACATACACATCACTAGTTCAAATTACACAAGTAACGCAATCATTAATTTCAGATTGATGTAACTACCTAAACTAAAAGTATCTAAATTCATCCATATATCACATTCCTAATTGGCATCATGGCCTCTCTCATCAGCAAGAGGAGGAGGAGCAACAGCAGCTACTTTCCCTCCTCTTACTCCTCCAACTTCAGCACCCCTAGCAAAAGGACAACGACACCGTCGTTTAAGCCACCCGTAACAGGATCCCCTGTAGTTGATACTCTCTAGAGGAGTCTCTTCCTTCCCAATCCAAAATCGACCCAAAAGACATGAAATTACAGCAAGAACAGCCAATACTGAAATAACCGCGAAAAATGGACCTATTGATCCTTTGTTGTTGTTATTGTTATTGTTGTTATGCCACGCATTATTGCTTGGTACAGATTGTGGGTATGGCATTTCCTCTTGCACTTGTTGAGGTTGTTCTTGGTTTGGTAACAATGCTGTTGTTGTTGCCATTTTTTGTGTTTTTGGTTATGTAATAAGATCAGCTCATTGTTATTGCATTCAAGGATTTATTACCTATTTATAAGACAATCATATCAAAAGGTCAATTTTATTGTAATAAAAAGTGGCAAAAACAGACTTTATAGAAGTGCAATTTGTGAACTTTATCTTTATCAGAGGAGTGGAACTCCACATGGTGCTGGTACATCCAAAAGAAGTGTACAAGGAGTTCACATTTATGTTTCCCTTAAAAAGATAAGAAAATGAAGAGAATTTTGTTTTCCTTTTATTTTGTGTGTAGGAAAATTAAGAGAATACTTTCTTTTTTTTGAGTGAGGTGGAAATCAACCCTCCCATGTGGTCACTCTCATCAATTAGCAGAAAAGTTGATTCAGATTAAGTTGTTAATGTTAGATAATATGGTGGTTAGTAGTTTTAAAAAGATTTGTAACAGTTAATTAAAAAATTAAAAAAGTCCTTACCTTTTTTTAAGGGAAAAAAACCCTTACTTTTTCATCTCTTCTTATCCAAAGAATCTTATGTCTACCATTTTTCACTATTTCTTGTATAAAATTTTCATGTTACTGATATTAGGTACTAATTTAATGGTTAACTATTTAGAATTTTATTATTATAAGACATTTTATGGGACGTGTAAAGGAAGTCGGGCACCTGGGCTGTAATTGGCTTTACTTAGCCATGACGGTTTCATTGATTATATCCTTGTATATTTTAGTTTTTTTTCTAACTTTGGACACTAGTGAAGAACTATTAGATCAACATGGATCATCACATTATAAAGTTTATATACTCCCTAGCCAATATATAAAATTGATACTTCCACCTATTATCCTCCTCAAATGAAAGGTCTCGATCACATAGCGAAAATCTCACGATAATACTTCCTGCATTTTCTTTTGGTTGTATCATGTTGACTTTTAACAATAGTCACTTGTGGCGGATTCAGGAATTGGACCATGTGGGTTCGGAGTAGTTTGAATATAAATTCCAATTCATATTTTACTATTTTGAATTACAATTTTTTAAGGAAATGGGAAATTAAACTTTCAACAATTAGACTTAGCGGAGCTTTCATTCTTGATTACATCATTACAAAAAAGAAATATCTAATTAACTACTTGTAGTAATAAAAGACTATCAATTTTCTAACAAACTACATAGTTATACAAACTATGAGTATCAAGTATTAAGACATTTTTCATTAAATCAACTTATCAATTAAGTGTTAAAATATAAAACTAAAATACTTATGAAACTTTAACAACTAGCTAGCACAAGCATGAAATCTAAAATGATTAACTAGCAATGAATCAACACTAATAAGTTCTTTTATATTAGTTTGAGTGACAATAAACGCTATCAAGAATTTTATTTAGAAAGTGATGTACACTATTCTTCCATTTCAAAAATTAATATTTGCACATTTAGTTTATAAATGCACATATTATAGTTTCAGAATATATGAACATTACTCATTTTAACACTCTTCTCATTGCATATGATCACATAAATATCGGATAAGTGAATCAAGTAATCAACTTAGTGAATTTTTAGTAACTAATCTTATTTAGAGAATTGGGGAAAATAAAACAAGATTCACTACCTTTTACTATATTTTTACATGGTGGGAGGGATAAATAAAAGAGAGAGCTGAAAAAGGAAAATAAAGAAAAAAGGAAAGACTAAGGAAATAAAACACACTATCGTTGAATTCGAACCCGCGACCAACTGAGGAACATTAAATACTCCATTACATACACTCCACCGCTGAGCTACAATGCGTTTCAATGAAGTAAAACGCTTTATATGCTAATTATTCCCCCCATTTTTTTACCAGTTTTCTCTGTTTTTTACCCGGATCCGCGTGGGTTCAGTTGAACCCACTGAACCCACACTGGATCCGCCACTGTAATAGTCACATATATGACTTTTGACTCTCTTAAACTCCCTTCGTTCTTATTTGATGTTCCTACTTGGAATATTCTATTTGAAAAGAGAAAAACTTTGACCATGAGTTTTGATCAATATATCATGTGGTATTTATTTATTTGTCTCGACATATAGATTCACACTAGTATATTTTAATAATTTTTTTAATGCGAATCTCAGGATGTTGTTGCTTAAATGTATGCATTGAAACTGTGCAAAGACAGTAACAACATTAGGGAACAGAGGGAGTATTATTTGCATAAGGAAATATGTTTATGTGAAATCTTTGTTAGATTTGTTTCAATATGTATTTTCATTCTATCAACTTTTTGCAATTTTTACTTAAACATAACTAAAGATATTGATCCCCTCGAAAAAATAAAGATATTGATATTTAAACTTGTGAATTGGCAAGAGTATCAAGTCCTTTAGATACAACTACATATATACAGATGAAGTATCTCGCCAATATACGATAAAATATATACGCAATCATGTGAGATCTTTTTAGATTCGTTTCAATGTATAATGCCAAATTACCAATTTCTTACATATTTTAAGGAATATATAACTAATGATATTAATGGTCAAAATTGTATCAAAAAATATGGAAAAATCAACCAAGAATAACAAAAACAAACGAAGGGGTATTTAATAAACTTTAATATAAGGTTCGGATGTTTTTCTTACTTGATCTAGTGGTAAAGGTTGGCCTCATAACTTTAAGGTCATGAGATCAAATCCCATTAGGGGATCTTTGGAGGGTGAGGTTTCCTTTACCATCCCCCCCTCCCAAAGAGTCTTACCTGCAAACTTGGTAGGTTATACCTGCGACAGGTGGCAGTTCAATTTGGTCTTTCGTCTTACCTACCTAAACTCATAGTTCATGTTGTGGATTGTACCCGCTTAAGGTTGTGTTGTTGGCTGCACCCAAGCCATAATTGGTGTTATTGAGGCTACTTTTGCCTTTGTAGGAAAAATATATGTAGATTGAAATACATATTTTGATTATGAAGTTTATTCGTGAAAAGGTGATATGTATCACATAATTTTTGCTTAATTTAAGATGATCACGTATCCCTTTATATTTTAAGTTGTACCCTTTAACCTCTAGATATACCCCTTTTATTTAAATATTACTTGTTAGGCTCAAAATGCACCATTTTTCCACTATTAAATGATTAAACATGTTTTTAGTTTTATCTTAAGTTCTATCTCGAGCGGGTCCTAGCTTAAGTATTCTTTCAATTTGGTCTTTCACAATGTGATTTATATGTAGTAAAAAACTTATATGGACTAATTGGTTCATATTAAATCTAGTATGGACCTAGTACTAGTACATGTGATCACTATGTTGAAAAATAATAGATATAAAAAAGGAGTAGGTATAGTTTATAATTGGTGACTATGTGACAAAAAAATGTTCTAATGTTATGAAGTGTAACTTTGATTGTAATAAACTAATGTAAAAAGGTGATTGTTTGAAGAAAAAAATTTTGTCACTAGCTAGATAATGGAATACTAGTGTTACTTTGAATTGGAAAAGGTGACTATAGGGAAAAAAAAAAAACGGTTTTTTCACCAAGTACCCCCGAGTTTTCGAAAAATTCACGTGGTACCCTCCATATTTTCAAAATTCACCAGGTACCCCTAAGTTTCATAATAATTCACATGGTACCCTCAAATACCCTTAATGACTAACGGCGTTAACCGCCGTTAGTCATTAACCCTAATGTTCTGTTTTAAATCCTAGTTACCCTCTAATGATAACCCTAATCCTAACCCTAAACCTAACTCTAACCACCCCTTCCCTAGCCTCCCACCACCCTGCCCCCCTTCCCCCTACCCCCACAGCCCCCTCCTCCCCCCCCACCCTCCCCCCCCCCCTGCAGCCCCCTTCGTAAGCCTAGAACGCCACCCCTCTCCCAACCCCGTCGCGAGCCAAGAACTCTACCCTTCCCCCCCCACCCCGTGAAAATAGACACCTCTAATCGCGAAATTTTAACAAGGTCCGGTGGGAGTTGTTGCGAAAATTCGAGCAAGCCCCGAAATTCGAAATTCGAATAAGCCTCGATCACGAAATTTGAACAAGCCCCGAAATCCGGATCTCCGGTGAATTTTCGAACAAGGTCTCGGTGGAAGTTGTCGCGAAAATCGAAGGCGTGGGGGCGCGGGAGAGGAGGGTGCAAGGCTGCGGGGGTGGGGGTGGGAGGGTAGATGGGGGCTGCGGTTGGGGTGGATGGGGCTGCGGTGTGGGGTGGGGGGCCTTGGGGCGGAAGGAGGGCGGGGGTGGTGGGAGGATGGGTTAGGGTTGGGGTTAGGGTTAGGGTTTAGGGTTTGGGTTAGAGGTAGGGGTTAGGATTAGGGTTAGCATTAGAGGGTTAATTGGGGACAAAAAAAATTAGGGTTAATGACTAACGGCGGTTAACGCCGTTAGTCATTAAGGGTATTTGAGGGTACCACGTGAATTATATGAAACTTAGGGGTACCCGGTGATTTTTGAAAACATGGAGGGTAACAAGTGAATTTTTTGAAAACTCGGGGGTATCTAGTGAAAAAACCGAAAAGGGGGGGGGATTGGTCACTATATGAGTGACTTTAGTCCACAATAATATTAGAGTGGACCAGGTTCACATAAGACTAGCTCTTATATGTGACCCTCTCTTATAATGCATCCCTTTCTTATAATGTAAACCTTATAAAAATGTCACTAACTTTTGAAATAATTACATTTTTCAATATATTAATACTATTGTTCAAAAAATTTGTGTCATTTTAAAATATGTCGATATCCTTTTCAAAATGTTTGTGTCATAGTTATAACTTGCCAATGTCATGTTGAACATATAGCGCAGATTTGGATGACCACGTACAACTCATTTTTTTTTACTCCGCCAAGTGATCTACAGTTAGTGGTTTCGGTTCCCTGACCTCAGCAGGTTGGCCAGGAGGACGTATAATTGGCTAATTGCCCAATGAAAATAGAAAGAAAACATCAACTACCAACACCATAATACCCAACACTAGTAAACAAAATGAAACAAATCAAATCATCTTTCACGATAAAAATAAGCTCTAAAAAAATGAGTTTTAGAGAGAGAAAGATTGTCCTCCCAAAAAGTCTAAAAGAAAACCCTAGAAACTCGTCCAAAGCCAGCGAAAAAACCTCCATTCTTCTCATACAATCCAGCCGAATTAACTCAATTACAGTTCGATTAGTCAGTGTAGTTACCCTTTTCTTCAATTTCCTTCACCTTGGTATCATTACTAGGTGGATTAGCTACTATATATTATAGCTTCTGCTCCTCTAATTTGAGTAGATGTAATAATGAAGGGTCAGTATTATTAAAGTCTCGTTTTTTATCCATAATTTTGAAGAAAGTGTGTAAGAGTGGTATTAAGTTACTGGAATTGTGTGCGATTAGTTAGATTTTTGCTGGCTAAATTGATTATGATGCTATGGTTTCTAGGGTTTAAGTTCAAATTTAGGGGGGTTTTTTGCAGAGCATTTATTTCGCTGCTCTGGGGTACTTTTTTTGAAGGAATTTTCTCCTTATCTATTGTCTGGTCATTGATTGCGTTTCGAAGGTTTGGGTGGGTGAAGTTGCAGAGCCATTTTTGTGAAGATTTTCTTGTCCTTTTGGACATTATGAGACGAATTGCATTTAATGTGATTGTAAGTATCAGTTCTCTCTTAGTTTCAGCTGTGATTCAGTCTGATTTACCTCAAAACCCTAATTCTATATAAGCAGGGTTCAGATTTGGTTTTCTTTGCACTCTCATTTTAGTTCTTTGTTATACAAATTTCCTGTGTCCTTTTTCTCTTTCTTTGTGCTCTACCTTACTTGTTGTTCTATCATGGCGAGTGATAAGTCTTTTAAAATGCTCTACTCTTTGAAATTTCTGCTAAGTGTTGTGAGCGTTCTACGTCTGTTGGTGTAGAAATCCCCCCCTGTTAGTATTCGTTCTGAAAATGTTGTGTTAGTAAGGGAGGGATTAGAGGATGACCCTCCATTCCCTACTGAATTTCCTAAGTTCCAAGTTTTAGATGATATTCCCCAAGTTAAGAAAGACATTGAAGAGCTTTCTAAGTCTTATCTTGTGGGAAAATTATTAGGGGCTCCTGTTGAGTTTCGTACTCTTATTTCTAGAACTAAGGCTGATTGGAAATTTGTTAAAGGGGATATTGAGTATTTGGAAATGGGTAATAATTGGATAATGGTTTGCTTTGCTAACCCTAATGATTGTTTTATGGTGTGGAGTGAGAGACCTTGGCATGTACAAGGTGAGTTGTTTGTTGTGCAGCCTTGGAAGCCTGAATTTGATCCATTATGTGAGGAGCTCAAGTGGGTGGATCTTTGGGCTCGTATCCCTAGATTCCCGAACTCTTGAATTTTGAGTCTGTGGCCAATTTGTTTGCGGCTAATGACATTGGTTCTTTGATTAAACTTGATTAGAAATCTTTGTTGAGAAATAAGATACGTTTTGCTCGTGCTTGTATTCGTGTGGATATTACTGCTCCCCTTCCTTAATATGCTGAAATTGTGAAAGCTGGTGGAAAGGTTTGTGGTTATGTGATTTGGTATGAGGACTTCTCCTCAGGATGTTCATTCTGTGGTGATGAAGTGCATGTGATTGATGTGTGTCCTTTGTTATGTTCTCCCCAAAAGGAATTTCATGTTAAGCTGCTGAAAAATCCAAAGAAAAAGGTGTTGTTTGAAACTTTGATGAAAGCAAAATGGCTAGAAAATGACAGTATCATGGCTGAGGAAGCCAATGTGGTACTTGTCAAGCCACGAGTTTTTGCTAGAAAGCCTGGTGTGTCTGGTGTGTGATTTGCAAAAGTTTGATTCTAAAGTTGATGTTGAGCCAAGTAAGGCTGCTGCTCATGGTATTTCAATTGTTGATTCTGTTCTTCCTGTTAAAAAACGTGTTGTTGCTCATGTTGTCCTTGGTAAGGGAAAGTCTATTTTGATTGCTTCAGATCCAAAGGTAAGTCTGGGTTTATCAGAGGTGTTGGGAAAAGAACCTGTTGTTCTGTGTGATGCTCCCCCTGCCAATGAGCAAGCTATTGTGGAGGTCCAGGTGAGGTATCCTAGTGAGCTCTTTGCTGAAAATCAGTTTTTGCCTCTTATGCATGAAAATCTTGATGATGCTGTCTCTCCAATCATTATTCCTTCTGATGATGAAACTGATACCTACTTGATTGATGAGGCTGAGGGTATTATTGATGGAATGGGTGCTCTACCTGATGCTTCTTTTCAATCTCTGTCTTCTAACAGTTCTTTTGTTAAGAAAATTAGGGCTATGGGGGTAGCTCCACATGACTAGATGGCTATCTCCTCTCACTCTAGCTCTGCTAAAATGAGGAAGAGTAGCTTTGACGATGAGGGACATTCTTCTAACCTGAAGAGAACAAGGCCTTAAGCCTTAGTATTTTGCCATGACCATCTTTAACTTTTTGCTTAAATGTCGGTTGGCTTTTGGAATGTAAGGACTAGTCAAAGAAAAAATCTTTATTCTGAAATTAAGAGTTTTTGTGGCACAAATCATCGTGATATTATGGTGATTTGTGAAACAAAATCATCTATTGCCCCTTCTAATATAATGCTTCGGTGAGAAAAAGTGGATTTATGCATTTTGATTTTGTTCCAACTATTGGGAGGACGGATAGTCTATGGATTATGTGGAAAAGTAGTAGAAATCCTTTTAATGTCGATGTAATTTTCAAGAGCTCTAGATTTTTAGTTTGTAATATATCTCTTCTAGCCTTAAACTTCTCTTTGTGTTTATGCACCTGCTGCCATGGATGGCAAGCAAGCTTTTTGGTAAGAGATTTATGAATATATTGCTGCTCTTGATTCTCCTTATATAATGATTGGTGATTACAATGAGATGAGTTTCGATTCAGATAAACTTGGGGGGGGGTTACTCCAAGTGCAGCAAGGTTTGAATGCATGCATGGCATCAAGAATAACCTTGAATGTTTTGAATTGCCTTTTATGGGTCCCGGATTTACATGGAGGAAAAAAGTGGGGAGGAGGGCAATGTTTGGGAGCGTCTTGATAGATGCTTAGTTAGCCTTAGTTGGCTGCATCAATTTCCAAATGCAAAAATTAAACATTATATTTTCTCTTCCTCGGATCATTGCCCCATTTCTTTAGTTTTCATGTCTCCTCTTCTTAACAAAGCTCCTCCTTTTAAATTTGAGAAAATGTGGTGTTTAAGAAAGGATTTTGAAACTTTAATTAAGAAAACTTGGTGTTCCCAGTTTAATGGCTCATTTATGTTCCGTTTAGTTAACAAATGTAAATTATTAAAATCAAAATTTAAGGAATGGAATGAACTAGGTTTGGTAATATAGTTCGTCAAATTAGTGCGGTTGATGTAAAGCTTGAAAGTATCTAAAAATGGATCATAATAGATAGGCAAAATTGGCCTCAACACCCTGAAGTATAGCTCAGGTGCACCCAACACTACCAACTACGATTAGTAGCCTAAACACCACCAACTATGGGGTGGGGTGCATTCTGTACCATAAATGAGGCCGGAAGCCTAAAATGTTGTCGAAGACGGTGGGTTTTTATGGTACACACTGCACCCCACTCCGTAGTTGGTGGTACAGACTGCACCCCTACCCCGTAGTTGGTGGTGTTTAGGCTACTAGTCATATTTGGTGGTGTTGGGTGCACCCGAGCTATAGTTCAGGGTGTTGAAGCCAATTTTGCCTAATAGATAAGGATACTATAAGTTTCAAGATTGTTTTTTAGCCAAACGTCGTAAATTGTTTGAATTTCAAGAAAAGTTTTGGCACCAAAGAGCTAGAACTACAAATTTTGTTAAAGGTGATTATAATTCCAAGTATTTTCATGCTTGTGCTACAATTAAGAAAAATAGGAGTAGTATTAATTCATTTACTACTAAGGATGGGAATATTCTTGTGAATCCCAACCTTGTTTCTAATGCCATTTCTTCTGAATTTAAGGAGAGATTTGTTTCTAACTCTCTTTGTTCATTTGATTTGGACAATGACTTTTCATTAATGACTAGTATTATTTCGGAGGAAGATCATGGTTTTTTATGTAAAGAAGTATCGGGTGAAGAGGTGAAAGTTGCACTTTTTTATTTAGCTCCTGATAAATAGCCTGGTCCGGATGGATTTCCTCCCTTCTTTTTTTAAAAGTACTGGGTCCTGTTTGGAAATTCGGCTATTAAAGCTATTCAAGCCTTTTTCATTCTGGTCATCTTCTAGCGGAAGTGAATCATACTTTTATTACATTAATTCCTAAAATTGATAATCCGTCAGCAGCTAATTATTTTCGCCCTATTAGTCTATGTTCGACGTTGTATAAAATTATTGCCAAATTATTAGCTAACCGCCTTAAAGTAGTGCTAGGTAAAATTATCCATCCATTAGGTGCTTTTGTGCCCTAGAGATTAATTCATGATAACATATTATTAGCTCATGAAGTTTTTCATTCGTTTAAAATAAATCGGGTAAGGAAGGGTGGATTGCTATTAAGCTTGATATGGAAAAAGCTTATGATAGGTTAGTGTGGAATTTTATCTTTGTTATGTTAGAAAAACTAGGTTTTGATAAAAAGTGGATTCATTGGATTCGTCAGTGTATTACCTCTGTTTCGTTTTCTGTATTAGCTAATGGCCTTTCGGGAGATAGATTTTTTTCCCTCCAGGGGCATAAGACAAGAGGATCCTTTGTCACCTTATCTTTTTATTCTTTGTGCTGAGCTATTGTTAGGGAAATTTTTTCTCTTGCTATGGGTAGGGAAAAGCTTTTAGGGATGAAGTTGGGAAGATCTGGAGTTAAAATTCCCTTCTTGACTTTTGCGAATGATACTATGTTATTTGCTAAGGCTTCTGTCCAAAGTTGTGAAATTATAAAGTCTGTCCTTGATAAATATTGTGTTATGTCAGACCAGCTTGTTAATTTCAATAAATCTTCTTTTCAGTGTACAAAGAATGAATCTGAGGAAGACTGTGGTGTATTTAAATCAATTTTACAAATGGATAGTTCCTTTTCTTTGGGTAATTACTTAGGGTCTCCTATTATAGACTCTCGTGTTACTAAAAATACATTTGAAAAAGTAGTTCAGTCCTCCAAAGCCCAACTGTCGAAATGGAAGGCAAATTCGATTTCATAAGCTGGTAGCACTAGTAGAATAAATGCTTATTGCTGCGGTCATAAAGTGGCCTATTGCGGCGGTTTTGACTGCGCAGCAATTAAGGGCGCAGCAATAGGTAATTAACCTATTGTTGCGGTCAAACCGCAGCAATATCTTGGCCTATTGCTGCGGTTTCTAGCCAAAACCGCAGCAATATTTTCATTTTTTATTAAAAAAAAATTAAAGCCTATTGCTGCGATTTTGGGTAAAAACCGCAGCAATAGGTACCACAGCTCAAAAAAAAAATTTTTTTTTTCGATATTTATATACAATGAGAGAATGCAAAAAAAAAATACAAAAAAACACAAACTTACAGCATTACACTCATATATTATATAGAATCATATTCTTACACTCAATATCGCATTTAAACATCAGATCAACCCTTGATCAAAAAATATAGATATAAAACTAACAAAAAAAAGGAGAGAGAAAAACAGACTTGAGAATTTGTATAGTTTGACACTAACCTAAAAAAAATCAGATCTAAAAAACGAAAAAAAAAACGCGACAAACATGACCTACAAACAGATCTAACAAAAACGAAAGGAAAAACGAAAAAAACTCGAAAATAAAAAGAAAATAAAAACGCAAAGAAAATCGAAAAACGAAAAAGAAAAGAAAAACGAAAAAAAAGGAAAAGAAAAACGAAGAAAAAAAATCAAAAAAAGGCACGTTTTCTTCACGTCTTCATCCGTCAACGTTCGCGACTCAGGGGTGATTTGGCGTGGAACTTGACTCAGGCGGCGCGAGATTGTCTTCAGTATGCCTGAAATGAAGAAGAGCAATAAATGAAATGAGAGAGAGAAAGGGAGTTGTTTGGATGAGTAGAAAAGAGAGAGATAAAGGGAGGACAGTAAAGAGATAGATGACAGGGAAGATGAAGATTAACCTTGGAATGCCGCTTCGGGTGTGGAATATTCTGGATAAACTCAACGAGTAACAAGCTGAACCAATTGCAAATAACCAGATCTGGCTAAGCGAACACGAAGCAGCAGCGAGGCAGGGCGTCGGACTGATGCGGAGACCGAGAAAACAAAAGAAAGGCTGGCGCGGCGTCGGGCTGATGCGGAGGTTCACTGGCGCGGCGTCGGACAGCGGAGGGAGAACCAGCGGGGGAAAAACGTCGAAGAGGAACCAGTGAGGCTGAAAGATAAGAAAGTTCGAAAACGGCGTGTGAAGGTGAGGGTGAACCAGTGAGGGTGAAGGTGAGAGGAGTGAGGGTGAGAGGAGAAAGTATAAACGGCGTGTGAGAAATGAGAGAACAGTGAGGAAAAAAGCAAACCCTAACTGAAGATAGCATGCGTTTTATACTTTTTTAAAATATTTTTTAATGATATTGCTGCGGTTTTTATTAAAAACCACAGCAATATATTAAAATATTATTTTTTTTAATATTATTTTAATATATTGCTGCGGTTTCGGCAAAAAACCGCAGCAATATGTATGGTCAAAAAGTCAACTTTTTTTCAAAAATTTCCGTATAAACCATATTGCTGCGGTTTTTAGTAGAAACCGCAGCAATATGGTTATTTTATATTTTACCTTTTCTTTTTACGTGATATATTGCTGCGTATGGGTAAAACCGCAGCAATACCACCGCAGCAATAAGCAATTATTCTACTAGTGTAGAGTTGTTTTGATTCAAGCTAATCTGGCGACAAAAGCCAATTTTCAAATGCATAGCTTTTTGTTGCCTTCATCGATTCATAGTAATTTGGACAAAACCTATTGGAATTCCTTGGAATAAAAATCCAGATTCTGCTTCGAGTAATCTAATTGGTTGGGATAGAATTTGTGTTCCTAAGAAATTTGGTGGGTTGGATTTTCGTAAAGCCAGTGTAAATAATGTAGCGCTACAAATGAAATTGTTATTGAAAATTATCAAGAATCCTAGTAACATGTAGGTCGACCTTGTTACTTATAAATATTTGAAGAACTCTTCTTTGTTTGAGTATACCCCTTATGTTAATTGCTCTTGGCAGTGGAAAAAATTAATGTCTACTAGGGAGACTTTCAGAAGAGGGCTTAGATGGATTGTCAATTCAGGTGATTCCATTGACTTCTGGGATGATAATTGGGTTTTTCCTTACCCTATCTCCTCTATTTGTCCCCCCGGTTGAGGGTATGGGTGATATTAAGGTTAGTAGGGCTATTTATATCCATAGACAATGGGATAAAGACTTATTGGATGTATTGGTCCCTCTGGATGTTAAGAATACCATTTTGGGAATTTTTCTCCCATCTACAATGGGTGATGATGTTATGATCTGGAGTCTGACGCCGGATGGAGAATATTCGGTGAGGTCTGGTTCTCTTTTAATCCAGGGTCAGGCTGTTGATCCCCCGCTTCCGATCTCTTTTTCGTGGATTCAAAATCTGTTTATCCCTCCCAAAATTAAAAACTTCTTATAGAAATTGTATCAGGATGGCTTACCTACTATGGTTCGACTTCAAAAAAGTCATGTCTTCATGCCTAAGGAGTGTTGCTTCTGTAATTTTCATTCTGAAGATTCGAACCATTTATTATTTAGGTGTCCTTTCATCTTAGATGTTTTCCTGGCTATGCATGATTTGTTTGGATGACGTTTATTGCCTGATATTCCTTTCTCGGATGATGTGGTTGACAATCTTAATCTTGTCCGTTCTGCCTCTTCTCTGTCTGAGTTTGTCAACTTCTCTATGGTGTGGTGGTTTGGTTGGTTTCATCACAATAAAGTCCTTTTTAGCGAGGTGTCATCTTCGGTGGTGGGGCTGGCTTTCTCGGTTGCTAATTTTGCTAAGGATTGGGTGGCTTCGTGTGGTAGTGATGATGGTTGTCCTTTGGTGGCGGGGGGTTCTAAGCCTTCGCCGAAGCAGGATTTGCTAGTGGCTTGGTCCCCTCCAGCTGAAGGGTGGTTTAAGCTTAATTTTGATGGTTCGAAGCTTGATGATGGGAAAGCTTCTTTTGGTTGTGTTATCAGGGATCATTTAGGAGGGCTTCGCCTTGCTGCGGCTTTGGCTATTTCGCCGGATTGTTCTATTCTTTTGGCCGAGGCGTGGGGGCTTCAGGAAGGTTTGAAGGCGGCTCGCTTTCTTTGTATTGGTTCTCTTGTGGTGGAAGGGGACAATCTTGTGGTTATTAATGCGATTCGTCAGTGCTGGAAGGTTCATTGGGTCATCAGTTCTTTTGTTTCGGATTCTATTGCTGATCTCAATTCCTTCAATGAGGTTTCCATCAATCATTCTTTCCGGAAAGCGAACCAAGCAGCGGATTTTATGGCTCATCGGGGTCATTCTTATTCGTCTTTGTGTTATTGGTTCTCTTCTATTGATGTTGTTTTTTCTTCCATCATCCGAAAGGATGCTGTAGGTTGGCTCTATGTTAGGTGCCATACCTAGGTTGTTTTCATGATAAAAAAAAACAAAAAGAAACAAAATTTAATTTTTGAAAACAATGTTGACTTCAAATTTTATGGTGTTGTTATTTATTGCCGGCAAATTACTAAAACTGTCCGTATTATACATGCTTCCTCCATTCAAAAATAAATGAAACACTTATTATTTTAGGCCGTTCAAAATAAATGAAACGTTATCTTATTTGGTATTCAATTCTCTTTATCTCTCTCCTCAATCACATGGGTCCCTCTTTTTCTTTCTCTATCTCTCTACTCTCCTAAATCCTCGTGTCAAGGCCCTAACGCCCTACGTTTCATTTAAAACAGAACGAAGGAAGTATAATGTACTTTTTTCCATGTTTTTTACCGTCCACCAAAAATCAGAAGGTTCCATCATAGTGGAGCCGGGAAAACCAAGCGGTTCCATGGTGAACACTCGCAATGTCGCATTGAGGAGGAAAAGAAGGAGATAGGAGGCGATTGACGCTAGTGGTGGTTGTTGCCGTAAGTGGTGGTTGTTGCCATTGCAGAAGAGGAGAGGCCGGTGGACGATGCTGCTGTTGAAGAAGAGGATGAAGAAGGAGGAGGGAGGAGTAAGACTACTAGTGGTGGTGCTTCTGCTACCACCAGAAGTGATGGTGGTGGTGGTGTCTCCATAGAGGGAATGAGGAGAAAAAAGGAAGAAGATGGGGGAGGGAGAAAAATGAAAAAAATACAGTATAAGAAAGAATACGAGCAGTCTTAGTAATTTATGGACGGGAAATAACGTCCACAATTATTACCATTTAGTTTATTTTGTATCAGTTTTCCAATAAAATATGAGATTGTTAGGAAATCTATGAAAGAGGTGGCTTCTCATGAGCTTAGAAGAATAACAATGTTTTAAAAGATAGGCATAACCCCAACTCAGTCATACATAGCCCTTCACTATAATTTGTTATAAAGTTTCCTTCCTTAAGCTAAAATCACAACCAGTTGGCAGATGAATTAGCTAAGCACCAGGGCTGTTCCTGACAATTCATGACCCTAGGCAAACCTAGAAATAAGGATCCCTATTAGGACCGGTCCTAATATTTATATATAGGCCTTATGCCAAAAGATAAATTAGGGTCTTCTTACCTAAAACTACTCTAAAAGGTCAACACATAATTAATAATTTTATTGAAAATGTTACAAAAATAGCACAATTGTACTATATGTTCAAAAAATGCATCACTTATTATTTATCTTACTTAACAGTGTGCTATTCTTATCATCTGAAAATATCTTCCATCTTCCAGAAATAATCTTCAAAAGTTTGTGAAACATCAAACATGTATCTAACCTATGAAATAGAATCATAAAATTAGCCGACTAATTATACCAATGAACTAAATCACTAGACATCAATCAATTATCATAGTACTCAGATATATTTAGAGCAATGAACTCATCATAATGATTTTCTATATAGCATTAGTATATTACTTTTCTTAGGAATAGGGCAGGAAGCAAAATCCAAAGTTTATGAAAAGAAAACAGAACTCACTGCAGATTGCTATCAGGCACGGGGTTGATAATAAATCCATGAGCCAGAAACTATGAACTTGATCATATGATAAAATTACCATTTTCAGAGTCAAACCCTCCTAATTAGACACTGAAAATTTCTTACAAGTATTCATAATTTCTGTTAAAATAATTAATCATGAAAAATCTAGTAACATCTGGGAAGAGGATGAAGAGTTATAATCTCGAATAGTTTAAGTGGAAAATCCTAGAGTAATGAAAATGAAATTAAACATATAAATATGTATGCCTTAGTCTTTGTAAAAATGAAACACATATGTCGGTCACCGACTTCAAGCTTCTATAAATATGTATGCCTTAGGCCCTGTTCTTTTGAACTTATTTTGGCTGAACAGAACTGAACTTATTTTATTTTTGCTGAACTGAACTTATTTTTACTTATTTTTGCTGAACTGAACTTATATTTGTTGAACTGAACTTATATTTACTTATTTTTGCTCAACTGAACTTATTTTTGCTACTCCCTCCGGTTCCTATAGATCTTCCCTCTTTCCGTTTTAGTGCGTTTCCAAAAGATCTTCCCTCTTTTACTTTATTCCTTATTTGGCAAATTTTTTCCCCTTCTTACCCTCTCATGTCACTATCATATGGTCCACCATTACACTATTAAATCAATTTTACTCCCTTTCTCTCTCCTACTTTACACCTTTTTATTTGTTTATTTTCCTTAACCCTCTCTCTCTCTCTCCTACTTTACCCACCCAAGACCCCACACAAATTGATCCTCCTTGGTATCTGTAGTAACAGTAACAAGGAAGATCTTTCGGAACCGGGGAGTAAATAATAAATAATAAATAACAAGTAACAATAAATATTAATAAATAATAAATATAAATAATAAATAATAACAATAACAATAATAATATTTAATAATAATAAATAATAATGATGATAATAATAATAATTATTATTATTATAATAATAATAATAAATAATAAAAATAAATAATAATGATAATAATAATAATAATAATAAATAATCATAAAAAAATAATAAATAATAATAATAATAAATAATAATAATAATAAATAAAATATAAATAATAAATAATAAATAATAAATAATAAATAATAAATAATAAATAATAATAAATAATAAATAATAATAATAATAATAATAATAATAAATAATAATAATAATAAATAATAAATAATAACAAATAATAATAAATAATAAATAATAAATAATAAATAATAAATAATAAATAATAAATAATAATAATAAATAATAAATATTAATAATAAATAATTATGATAATAATAATAATAAATAATAAATAATAAATAATAAATAATAATAAATAATAATGAATAATAATAAATAATAATAATAAATAATAAATAACAATAAATAATAATAATAATAATAATAATAATAATAAATATATAAATAATAAATATTAATAAATAATAATAATTATTATAAATAATAAATAATAATAATAATAATAATAAAAAAATAATAATAAATAATAACAATAATAAATAATAATAATAAATGATAAATAATAATAAAAAATAAATAATAATATATAATAAATAATAATTAATATATAATAAATTATAATTAATAAATAATAAATGATAATAATAATAATAAATAATAAATAATAATAATAATACTAAATAATAATAAAAAAAAAAATAATAAATAGATAATAATAAATAATAATTATAATAATAATATTAAAATAAAATAAATAGAAAAATAAAATAAAATTAAAAAATTAAAAAAAATAAAATAAAATAAAATAAATTACAAATTCATCGTTATTATAATTATAATATTAATAATAATAACAATATTAATAGTAATATTAAAAACAAAAATAATAATTACATCATTAGATAAGACTGAACTTATTTTTGCTGAACTGAACTTATTTTTGCTGAATTGAACTTATTTTTACTTATTTTTGCTGGAACTGAACTTCTTTTTGCTGAACTGAACTTATTTTTACTTATTTTTGCTGAAAATAAGTCCAAAAGAATAGGGCCTTAGTCTTTGTGAAGCAATAGAATGAAACATTTGTTAACCAATACTAAGTGAAAGCTTCCACTAATCCTTTCTCCACTTTTAACAAAAACATTTCACTCTTATCACCCAAACCCACCAAAACCTTTCGCACAAAATTGCTATCAGTGGTATCCGATCCATTTTAGTTCCAAAGCCTCCACTACATTATACAAACTATCATACTCCCATAAAACTAATACACCAAACACAAAATAAACCAATTCCCTTAAATAAAACCAAACACCACATAAATTAAAATGACTTTTCCAAACACTTCAATCTCAAATACGTTTAACTATCCCCAAGTAAATTGGGTACCTACAATTAAGGGAAAAAAATATCAACAATGGTATGTCCAAATGAAGTCCATATTTATCTCACAAGATTTATCTTTAATATCTCGAGGAGTAGATGAAACAATTATCCTACTATTATGGCTGCTACAACAGCCAAGGAGGCTTGGAGTATTCTGGAAACAAAATATAGCGGCTCCGAAAAGTTAATACTCTTTAAACTCCAATCTTTGTGGAGAGACTTTGATAATTTATTAATGACGGAAAATGAAACAATTCAAGAGCTTTTTAGTCGGGTAACAAATATTATAAATCAAATTCGAACTAATGGAGATAAAATTGAAGATGTTCAAGGGATCCGACAAATATTAAGAAGTCTACCAAAAAAATATGATCATATAGTGGCTGCTATAGAAGAGTCCAATAAAGACTTATCTAAATTTAGTTTAACTGGCCTAATAGGCTCTCTTCTTGCACATGAAGATAGAAAGCGTAGATTTACAGAGCAACCATTAGAACAAGCATTTCAGGCTAAATTAAAATTCACTAATTATGGAGAAAATAAAAATAAAAATGACTACGGTATAAATTTCCAAAAATGAGGGACATCACGGGGGAGAGGAAGTTATAAAAATCAAGGGACCCGTGAAAATAATCAGACTAGCTTCTATTGTAATTTATGTAATAAAAATGGCCATAATACACAAGATTGTCGGTATAAGTGTAAGAGATGCAAAAAGCACACCCATCTTGAAAAAGATTGTTGGTTCCGGCAAAAGGACGAGGCCAATTTTACTGAAAATAAGGAGCCTTGAGATCAATTATTGTCTATCTGTTTAAATGCTCACCAAGAGTCAAATGATATATGTTATATCGGTATTGGTTGCTCAAACCATATGACTGGCAATAAAAATTCATTTGTCAATCTGGATGAAAACATAAAAACTCAAATTACTCTTGGTGATGGAAGCAACCAAGAGGTTGCTGCCAAGGGGACAAATAGTTGTTAGAACCAAAAACGACTCATCTAAATTTATTTATGATGTTTTCTATGTCCCCAGGCTTGCACAAAATTTATTAAGTGTAGGTCAACTAATTCAAAGAGGGTATATGGTGAAATTTGATGCTAATAAGTGCCTCGTATTTGATAAGAAAAAAGGACAATTAATTACTACTACTCAAATGGCTCCTAATAAAATATTCCCATTAAAAATGCGACTGGAGCATAATGTTGCCTTAAGTTCTATAATGGATGAATCCACATTGCGGCATTTAAGATTTGGGCATCTAAATTTTAATAGTTTAAAACTGTTAAAACAAAAAGAAATGGTGATTGGGCTTCAACCTACAACTAATAAAAGAAAAATATGTGAGGGTTGTATTTATGGCAAAATGCATAGGTTGTCATTCCCTGCTTCATCTTGGAGGGCCAGAGCTCCATTAGAGCTTGTTCACACGGATATATGGGGCCCTATCAAAAATTCCATCTCTTAGAGGAAAAATATACTTTCTATTATTTGTCGATGATTTTACTCGCATGATGTGGGTTTATATCTTGGAGCAAAAATCAGAAGCATTTTCCCACTTCATGCCATTTGAAGCCCTCACCGAAAAACAAAGTGGACATTCAATAACAATTCTTAGAACATATCGTGGGGGAGAATTTACAAGTAAGTAATTCAGTAGTTTATGTAAGGAGCAGGGGATTAAAAGAGAATTAATAGTAAGACGCACACCTACACAAAATGGTGTTGCGGAAAGGAAAAATCGAACTATCGCTGAAATGGCCCGTAGTATGATGCAAGCTAAGGATTTACCAAAATAATTTTGGGCCGAAGCTGTCCATACAACAGTGTATATTCTCAATAGGTCTCCCAAGAAAGCAGTGAAGGGTAGGACATCCTATGATGCTTGGCATAAAAGAAAGCCAAGAGTGGAGCATCTCAAAGCATTCGGGTGCATCGCATATGCCCACATCCCGAAAGAAAATTGGGACAAGCTCGACGGAAAAGGATAAAAATGTATCTTTATTGGATACAATGACGAATCTGAAGGATATCGTCTCTATCAGCCCGAATCTAAGAAGTTAATCATCTCAAGAGATGTCATCTTCGATGAAGGAGCTCAATGAACATGGACAGAGAAGGAATCTCAACCACGTGAAGGAGATTTTCTTCCACCGAGTCCAAGTAAAGATGAAGGCACGATTCATCCAGCAATGCAGCCATCATCCAGCCCATCATCACCGAGATCTCTAACAACATCCTCACACTAGTAGAAAAAACATCATCAGATCCGGTCAACACAAGGCTTACTGATTCGTTTTTGGGCCGGAACGGATGGACTAGAAGCGATTAGAAAAACTCAATTGAGGACTAACTGATCCGGTTATACGTTAAAATCGAATCAGTTAAGTTGATTAACTGATCCGATTTTAACACATAACCGGATCAGTTTGTCTTCAGTATGAGCTAAAAAAATGGGCCAGCATCCAGCTGCCAGGCAACAAGGACTATACACAATTAATCCAGGCAACATTTCAGTCTTTTTTTTTCAGTCTTGCATACACAAAATTAAAAAACACAATTTTATACAAAAAATTTCATATATAATATTTTCAACAATTTTACATATATACATAATACAATAAAAAAACCAATACATAAAATTAAAAAATGAAATATTGTATAGAAAATAAAAAAACTGAAAAACATATACATAAAATTAAAAAATACAAAATGAAACTTATACACAGAATTCAAAAACAAAAATGAAAACTAAAATACGAAAATCCGAGTCTGATTCCTGGCGATGCATACGATGACCACGAACGGATTAAAAAACGAGCGATTGACGAAATTAGGGCTGATAAAGACCTGGGCTTGCAATTTTGGAATGCCCAGGTCAAACAAGAAAAGATCGCGCAACGGATCTGGGATATCCTTCACAACCGCGACTTTGGACTTGAGGAATTGTGAACCGAGGTAGATGTGTGAAACCCTAGATCTAAAAAGCTCTTGGATCTAGAAAATAAAAATTAAAAATAAAATTCAAACTCAAACTCTAGATCTAAGAAAACTCAAAAATTACAATGTAGATCCAAAAACTTAAACCCTATCGTTCATTGTTCTTGGTGGTTGATGATGATTTGGTGAGAGAAAATTACTTGTCTCGCGAGTGCATCTTTTTTGGATCACCGGAAAATTACTCGTCTCATATTGTTCTTCATCTCATTGTACATTTGTCCATTCCACAATCACCGAAACATTTCAAAATTCAATCGAAAATCTGGAGAAGATGATGATGGTGGCGTTTTCAAAATATAATCGGAAATTCAATCGAAAATCGAAAATTACAATTGTGTTAATGGTGGCGTTTTTTTAGGAGAGAAGATGACATAGGAAAGAGGATGAGGGATGGAGGTGATGGTGGCGTTTTTTTAGGGTTTATGGGAATGAGAGAGGGAAGATGAGGGATGGAGCGTTGATGGTGGCGATTTTTTAGGGTTAAGTGGGAATGAGAGAGAGGGGGAAGATGTGGGTAAGAGAGATGGAAGATGTGGGTGAGAAACTGAGCATAGGGGTATATTGGCGGGGTGGGTCTTTTTTCTTTTGGGCTCTAAACATGGGAATGGATTGCGTCTTATGTAGCACATGAAGCCCAATATGATCCGGTTTAGTGAACCGGATTAGTTAACAGAAAATCGAATCAGTTTTCTATTAACTGATCCGATTCACTAAAGGACCGGATCCGTTTCTTTGCCCAGCTTTCCTCCCAATTTTTTACGGATTTTCGGATCCGATTTTGTAAAAACCGGATCTGTTACTAAGTGGCATATAAGGTTTTTTCCACTAGTGTCAAGATCGGTGAGTCTAACATTAGAGTCTAGCTGTCATAGTCCAACTCAAGCAGTTCGACGATCACAAAGAGATCGGCGACTACCAAGATACTTGGAAGATTTTCAGTGCAATTAAGCTATCATGGCTCTCTTCGCCAGTGAACCACAAAGCTTTCAAGAAGTAGCACAAGAAGAAAAATGGATCGAAGCCATGAATGAAGAGAACAAAATGATAAAAAAGAACAACAAATGGGAGCTAGCTAACAAGCCTGAAGAAAAGGATATTATTGGCCTCAAATGGGTCTACAAAGTCATGTACAATGAAGATGGCTCCATCCAAAAATACAAGGCACGTCTTATTGCAAAAGGCTACTCTCAGCAACCAGGAATTAACTTCAACGAGACATATTCTCCAGTAGTTCGCATGGAAACAATCAGCTCAGTCCTTGCACTTGCAGCTCAATTAAAATTACCAGTATTTCAATTAGATGTCAAATCCGCATTTTTAAACTTGAAGCTTGAAAAAGAAGTATATGTCGAGTAACCTCAAGGTTATGTCATCGAAGGCCAAGAAGATAAATATATCACATTCGAAAGGCCCTATATGAGATAAAACAAGCTCCCCGAGCTTGGAATAGCAAAATTGATGGCTATCTTCTCCAAAATGGCTTAACAAATGCCTAAGTGATCCATCCCTATATGTTAAGGCCCAAGGTTCACAAGATTTTCTCATAGTATGCCTCTATGTAGATGATTTAATCTACACAGGCACTAATTCGAAAATGATTAAAGAATTTAAGAAGGCAATGATGTCGGAATACGAGATGACCGACCTTGGAGCCATGAATTACTTCCTTGGCATGCAAGTCAAGCAAAGCCCAGGAAGAATATTTCTCTCACAACAGAAATATGCAGACGACCTACTCAAGAAGTTCAACATGAGCGAACGCAAGCCATTGGCTACACCAATGGCACTTAATGAAAGGCTATCAATGCAAAGAATGATGGAAAAGAGAAGGTCGATGGATCAATATATTGAAGTCTGATCGGCTCTCTCATCTATCTCACACACACAAGACCACACATAGTTCATGATGTAAGCATCGCGTTAAGGTTCATGAGTGAGCCAAATAAAGTTCACCTGGCAGCAGCAAAAAGGATTCTATGGTACATCAAGGGAACAAAAAGTTATGGAATCTTGTACAAGACAGAGGAGAATCACAAGCTTACAGGATATACAGCTGGAAGCATTGATGACCAGAAGAGTACAGGTGGGTATGTATTTTAACTAGGAACAAGGCTATATCTTGGTCATCAAATAAACAAGCAACAGTAGCTCTGTCATCAACAGAAGCAGAGTATGTAGCAGTAGCAAGTGCAGCATGTGAAGCAGTATGGCTCAAAAGAATTTTCAATGATCTACAACAGACAGCTAAAGAACTCTTGGTGATCATGGGACGGGCAGCCATACCTTAAAAAATTGCCCATTGGTCACGCCGGGTTGGGCCAAAATTTTGTGCCCAAAGCCCTCTATTTCGGGCCAAAAAAAGCTGGCTTTTCAGGCCAAAAAGTAGACTAAAAAGTCATTTTTGGCTTGCCCAAAGCCACCAAAAGTCGGGAAGGGCTCGAAACCGGGACAAAAAATTCGGGTCGGGCTGATTTGATCAGCTCTAAGAAGAACCAACAACTAATCTATTGTGACAACATGTCTGCAATAGCCATTACGAAAAATCCAGTTTTCCACAGCCGCACTAAGCATATCGAGATACGACACCATTTCATCCGAGAGTTGGTCGACAAACAAGAGATCGAGATACAATTCTGCAAGACGGGCGAACAGCTAGCAGATATTTTCACAAAGCCAATTCCAACAAAATAATTCATCCAGTTCAGAAAACAAAAACAACTCGGAGTACAAGATTTTTCAAATTAAGGGGGAATGTTAAAATAATTAATCATGAAAAATCTAGTAACACCTAGGAAGAGGATGAAGAGTGTTATAATCTAGAATAGTCTGAGTGGAAAATCCTAGACTTATCTAGGCTAGTAGTATCTAGAGTAATGTAGAAAATGAAACACATGTCGGTCACCGACTTCAAGCTTCTATAAATATGTATGCCTTAGTCTTTTGTGAAGCAATGAAATGAAACATTTGTTAACCAATACTAATTAAAAGGTTCCACTAATCGTCTCTCCACTTTTAACAAGAACACTAGTATTTTGGCCCGAGCGATGTTCCAGTCAATTACAATTATTAAAAATAGTATTATACATAAATTTCATAATTGATTTTAGGGATATTATCTCAAATAACCCTGACATATAGGCCTTTTTTCCAAATAACCTTGACATTTTTTTTTCCGCAGATGACCCTAAACTTGTATTTTGTCATTAAACCTGACGGAATTGTTAACGGCGTTAATTATTTTCAAACAAAAATACTTACGGCCTTTTTTTAAAAAAAAAAAAAAAAAACTAAACCCATCTCTTTCTCTCTCTTGTTCTTCATCTATTCTCAAGCATTCATCAATGGTTTCCACCACTTTCTCTCTCTTTTATGATCCATTCTTCTAGGTTCGAACTTGATGTATTCTGGTTGAATTACCCCAAATTGTTAATTTAGCTCGAATTATGCACAAAGAAGTTTGGTCTCCTTACTGTGGGTCAATAAAATATCTTGACGTAAATCGCAAATCATCATGGGTCAATTAAAAGTTGATTCGCAAAGACAACCTGAGATCCCCCATTTCCTCTCTCCTCTCATTGTACACCACCGTTGTGTTTCTCTCATTGAAAGCAAGTTCTTCTGAAGTTGCTGCAAGTGTGAAGGAGAAGGAAAAATTCAAGATTTACCTAAGTGCAAAAGAAATAGAATTTGTGGTTTTCTTGGTCCTGCAACAAATTTTTTAATTTTATTTTAATTTTTTTTATTTCGAATACAAATCAGTCCAAGCAAGATCTTGAGAAGCCAAAGTTTTTCTTTCTCCGCCAAATTTGTTTATTGTTCTTTCTCTAGCAGCTGGAAAGATTTGACGGCAAGTTCAGCTGGTCTATTAGCCAGATCCTCATCTTTCTCTTATAAAAATCTCACTAAAAAGTACTTCCAAAAAAACCCAGAAAAATAAAAATAAAAATCACCAACCTAAACTTCAGAGAAGTAGCAGGTAGAGAAGTGTAGTAAACTCAATTGTAGCGTTAAAGAAAATTTGGAGAACTTAATGTTTGAGTAAGCAATATGAAATCCAACCCGTAAGGAAGAAAATCTCGTCTCAAGGTAGGAGATATAAGAGAGGAGAGAGAAACAAAGAAGATAAAGACTTGTTTGGTGCCCTTATATGAGACTTGTGCCTTGTGGGACCAATTGAGGGAAACAACCAATGGGGTGGGGGAGAGAGAGAGAGTGGTGAAAGAGGTGGATGGAGGAGGACAGAGAAAATCATGGTGGTGGAGAAGGTGAAGGAGAGGAGATGAAGACATGGAGTGAAGAACATGAGAGAGGGAGATGAAGAACATGAGAGAGAGAGAGAGAGAGAGAGAGGGAGATGAAGAACACAATTTTTTTTTCTTTTAAAGATTAGGTTTTTAATTACAAACGCGAAATAGTTAACATCGTCAACCAATCCGTCAAGTTTAATGACAAAATACAAGTTTAGGGTTATCCAAGATATGGGTGAAAATGTCGAGGTTATTTGAGAAAAAGACCTATATGTCAAGGTAATTTGAGATATATCCCTTGATTATATTAGCTTTTCGTAATATTTTGTCTAGTGCGAAATTGAAAATTGGACATTATGACATGATGAGTTTTAAAAAAAAAACTTCTAACGAGTTTGGGATAAAAATAACAATTTCAATGGAATTAGGGTAAAAGAATGCTATTACTTGATAAAAGTGTTAGAGATCAAAAGGTTTGTCTATGTATTTATAATTACGTATAATTATAAGACTTTATTATGTTTTATTTTGAAACATTAAGCATTACAATTGTAGTGGATTAGTTGCTAAACACACTCGCATTTCGTTTCAAAGGTAAAAAAAAACGAAAATTATCATACACCCAAATCATTTTTTTATAGTGAAAATGGAAGTTCTCCTGCAAACTACATAAAGAGATATAGAACCTGAGAAGAGAACGATAGTGAGTACAAATAGATGAAGGAGATTAGAATACTCCAAGCAATATTCCGTATTGTTTAAAATTTGAAATTTGGAATGAATTGGAGAAGTCAAAACAATTTTCAGTTGAACATTTTGAAAAGTAACGAAATTGATGGATGATTTGCGTGGATTGAAGCAGCAGTTATTGAAGCACTTATGAAGGTTATAAGCGTGATATGGATGAATAACGCAGCAATCAGAGAAACTTGAACATAGTTAATTTTTTGTAAGTGTTTGCTCTAAAGTACCACAATCATTTGATACTTCATAGTAAGACAATTAACGTCCATTAATGACCCATATACAATTGTTTTTCTTTTTCTCAATTTCAAGTTTTTTTTTTTCTTTTGCAAAACATGTAATGTTTTAAATTCCTTAATGCCAATTTTGAGAATCAAAATTAAATACTAAAATTGGTGCAAATTGTACATGGTTAAAATTCTAAACAATCACTATCATTCATAGAAACTTTCAAGTGTACTGACTGTCCAAGAAACTAAGCGTACTACTGTCCAAAAACCTTTTACAATAAAGAATACTTGAATCCCATTAAAACGTACTCCCTCCGTCCCATAATATAATTCACATTTCTTTTTGCACAGTCTCCAAGACGTACCTTTGACCTACAATATCTTCTATTTTGTATTAGTAAAAAATATAAAAAGTTGATAATATAAATGTAGACATTGAGACGAATCTAACAAGACCCCACATGAGTATGTTTTTTTGTATACATTAATGAGAATATTTGGTCAAAAATTTTAAAGTTTGACTCCCAAAATAGAAATGGGAACTATATTATGGGACGGAGGGAGTACTACTATCCAAGAAACTTTTACAATTCTAAAATATACATTACTATAAAGAATACTAGAATCACCTTAATTTCTAGAATATCTTGATTTGAATTTGATGCGAAAAGGACTAGATTATCTTGAAGAGAGAGAAATTTCAAAGAGTTCTCCACTAAACACAATCACTGGTGAAATGGGTGAACTGATAAAAAAAAGTATTGGAATCCTCTCTATTTTTCTTTTTCTCTCTTAAAAACTTTGAAAAGTAGCGAAATTGATGGATGATTTGCGTGGATTGAAGAAGCCGTTATTGAAACGTTTATGAATTTTGATAAGCGGAAATATGGATGAATATTGCAGCAATCAGCAAAACTTAAACATAGTTTTTTTTGGGCCCCTACGATCGTGGGCCCTGGGCGATCGCCCTCCCGGCTAGAGATGGCAATGGGTCCTGGACCCACCCCAGACCCGCTAGGACCCGACCCATTTATAAGGGTCTGGGTCCAGAAATTTTAGACCCAACAGGTCCGGGTCTCGAAGAGCATGGGTCGGGTCCGGTCCGGGTCTTCATATGCCAGACCTAACCCGCAGACCCATTTACATATTAAAAAGAAAATTATACCTAAACTCTAAGGTTTTATGAGTTGTGATTTTGTGAACTCGTTAGTGTTGTAACTCCATCTAAGACTTGTAACTTTGTAAGTAGTAACATTTTATGAGTTAATTTTTAAAATTTTGTTTAGATAATGTTTTACCCATGGATGCATGATCTATATATATTAGTGCGAAAATTTTTAATTACATAGATTCAAAAATGTAATGAAAACTAAAAACTAAGAAGGATCCATTAAGGACCCAGTTAGGACCCATAGACCCGCTAGACCCAGCTGGTCTGGGTCTGGGTCTGAAAAATCTAGACCCACCGGGTTTGGGGCGGGTCTGGGTCTGTAAAAAATAAACGGGTTTGGGTCTAGGTCTGGGTCTGGGTGGCCCTGACCCAGACCCGACCCATTGCCATCCCTACTCCCGACCTACCCTCAGGGTCAGGACTGCTAAGCACAAGAACATTAGTGAGCTAGAAATCAATGTAACTAGGATATTTCCCCTCCCGTCTAGTATATGAAGGTATGTTTTGAATTGTAGTAACTTTAGAACATCACTATATGTTGTAAGACATCTATTTATTTTATACTATTCTCGTCGTTCATCCAACAGAAAGAAAATTACTCCATAAAGGGAACTTATGTCCTATTACATTTATGCACGTAAAAGCCTTTATTTTGTTTTTTTTAGGGTTTGTGCACATAACAGTTAACAATGAAGAGTTATTCACTATCTCTTCAACTTAGCAAAGGATATAATGATGCCTTTTAATAAAGTCAGGGATCAGAATTCCTAGCAGGAAAAATAGACCTGATCAAACACCGGGCCGGGCCGCACAAAAAAGTGCCCATCTTGCGGGCCGGGCCCAAATCCGGGCCAAAAATTTGTGCCCAAAGCCCGGTATTTCGGGCCGGGCCGAGCGGGCTTTTGCGGGCCAAAACGGGCCGGGCCCAAATTTTAGGCTAAAAAGTGTTTTTTGCTTGTCCAAAGCCCGCCCAAAAAAAAAAATTTGACCGGGCCCAAAAAAACTGCCCAAACCCGCCCAAAAACCGGGCCGGGCCGGGCTGGAGTTGATCAGGTATAGAAAAACCATAGAATCTCAAATTATTATGACTGCCATAAATAGATACTACAATAACAACAAGATTCTCTCTGTACAACAAACTGTAGTTTTCACTTCACTGTCAAAAGAGCAATTCAATTGAAAGTATCCAATTTTCTCAGGCTTCCTCCTTAAGCTAATATTGGCACCCGAACAACCTGAGCAGGACACAGAAAAGTAAATGTACAGCTCATTAAAACTGAGAACATGACATCAACCTAAAAATGAATGCTGATGTAACTTTTTTTTTTGGCAATGCTGACATAACTTTCATTGATGCCCTCTAGTGGGGCCTGGAAGATGGAAGGGCTTACCACATTTTGAGCTCTTGATTATACAATCTTCATTTATTGTTCCCAAAAGCATGAAATTTGCCACTGCATAGCTCAATTGACTTCAATAATCTCAGCAGCAGTATGCAGAACAACACAAAAGTCACACATAATACTAGGATATATCATTATATGAAGCTAACCCCCACTAAAGCAAAGAAGATACACAAGGCCTACAAATTCATAAAAAAAAAACACAGAGAAATGTGGCTGCAGTATCTGGAGTTCAACCATTTCACTTATTATCATGTTATCAGAGAATCTCCACAAGGAACAAGTGGATGACAAATGCACAAGCACACAACTCAAAAATTGAAATATAACATATAATTAACAATTTCGTGCAGCTTCAAGATCTTATGTTCTATGTTTTTCCATAGGATGATATGACAAAAAATACTGATGATCTAAAATGAATATGAGCCTTAAAAACTATGTCAAATAAAACAAGCCAAATGATCAAAGTGATCAAGCATAACTAAACATTAACCAAGAACCAACAACATGAAATTAACAAGACTACTACTTTTTCGAACTTCATTCAAACTAGTCAACGTGTTGCATGAATTTAGAGCCACAGGAAGTATACTCTATATAGCATAAACATTCTATGAAAATCAGACCTTGACTTTAGCACCAAAAAGAAACAAAAACAATCAGACCTTGACCTGTTACCAAATAGGTAGAACTCAACTGACCAAGAGATTCTTGATTGTTAATAACATGGTTAATGTTTCATAACTTATACTATGCTCGATCATCGTTAACCACATAACCTAATAGCATAAAAAGGGTTTGTCATCAAGGACCTTGCTCAACTGAGTACACGAAACCCGATCAAATCAAACAAGGTAGAAGAAACTACGAAAAGTATAAGAAAAACATACATTTCCCCGACAGCCACCTAGCAGCAGAAAAACCACGAAACAAGACCATCAGAAGCCCCAACCATGATAACCTCTATACATATACACTTCAGCTTTCAATTTCAACCTCCTCAATCATATATCTCATGGCTAATTGTACTACTACGAGTGTCTCGAAAACCCACTTTACAAGGATCAACCGGTCAAAGATAAGAGCGTAACGCTACATACATCTAGACCTCCCTAAACCCCACAAACTATAGAACCCATACTTAGCTATTGTTCTTGATTTGGCTACTCAGAATCAAAATATTAACACAACAAAACAAGTCTAATAATTGTGAAGAACCAATTACATTAACATCAGCACCAACCACAACCCATTGAAAAAAATCTCAAAATTGGCAGATAAAACATAAAATTAAATCTTAAAACAAACTTATTTATATCAACAGAATCAAGCAAACTGGGGCATAGAATGAGACTAAACTCATCAAAACTAAAATAACTATAATTGATCAAAGCTAAAATTAATTACCATTAATCAAAGCTAGAATGATTATCATTAATAAAAACTAAATTCAGCAACAAATAAAAACAAAAAAAAAAAAGGTGGTTGAGCCCTGGATGCAGAGGTTTATCGATCGATTGCTGCAATGAATGTGAAGATTAACAGTTTCAGGAACAGATCGATGAACCGCTGCCTCCAGTGCCCTCAACCCATTTAAACCCCACCAAAAAAAAATTAAATTTAATACAAGAAGGAAGAAATTAGGGAATAAAGATCCAAAAATACAATCTTTGTTATGAAACCCAGATCTCATAATCAGAAATAAACAAAGAGCAAAAGAGACAGAATACTAAGAATAATCAGGCTAGATGATAAGTATTAGTAGATGGGGGTGAAAATGAAGTCAATAATCATTCAACATATAAATAAATAAAACACAGTAGTATAGGACTATAGGATTAAATTTATGATAACCAATAAGTAATGAGTTGGGAGGAAGGTCTTATCTGGGTTTTATATATTTATGACAAGGAAGGGAGAAGAGAAAAATGACCAAAAGCAGGAATCTTCATTCTTCAAGGAAGGAAGGCGTCTTTTTTCACGTTTTCTTTGCGGTACGTCTTTTGAGATAGAGGAACTGTCCTTCACAACTCACAAGGGTAGGCTCCTGCCCTCCGCCGCACGAGCCAAGACTCAAGAGGAGAGATGGCCAACCGTGCGGGCCAATCCAGCCCAGCCCACCTCGTGGGTCGTGTGGGTCCAGCCCGCCTTGAACCGTGAAATTGGTGGATGGATCGTGGGCCAAATTTTTTGAGCTCAAACCACGAAAGCCCGCTATTAAAACCGCGCCAACCCGGTCCATGAAACCGGTCCAGCCCGGTACATGAACCGGACCAGCCCAGCCCAAGTAATTATTCAACCAAATTGTGTATATTTTAATCAAATTGTATATATTTTAATCAAATTGCATATATTATAATTAAATCACATTCAAAAATAATGAAATTATTCATTAATATTAATAATTATATATATGTTAATTAATTTTAAAGGTTTTATGTAACAATAATGAATAATTTCAATAATTTTGAAAAAAAAATTTAAAAAAATTTTCAAGCCGGCCCGCCAGCCTGGTCCAGCCCGCTAGGCCCACGAACCGCAAGAACCGCTTCCCGAACCGTGAAAAATCGGTATCAGACCGGTGTGGGCCAAGATTTTTCAGCCCGTGGACCAGCCCACCCAAACCGTGAATTTCACAGTCTGGTCCTGGGCCGTGAAATCTTAGCCCAGCCCACTCTAGCCCATGGACTGGCCCGCTCAGCCCGCACCAGTGGCCATCTCTACTCAAGAGGGCCGGAGCTTAGATGGATAATAACTTATTTTTTATCTGTTTGTTGATAGATAATACTTCCTCTATTTTGTTTACTTGTAATGTTTGACTTTGATCCTTGTTAATACATAATTTTGACTATTAATATCTCAGGTAATTTATGTTAAAAAATTATAAAAAATTAAAATCTTGTAAATATATATTGAGATGAATCCAACAGCATTTCACATGCTAAAGTTCGCAATTCACATTCAAAGTACCTATTTAAGGTACCTTTTACATATACCTACCTAACCTTTGTACCCTCGTATTTGGGTTTTGATGATGGCTAGAGGGCTAAAATTTTGTATATTACGTATTTTGTATTAGAGATATTTGGTAATTTCACATCCATAGTTTTTTTTATTGAAAAAAAATGAATACAAGGAATATTTTAGCATCAACCTTCTTTTAAGAAATTAACCTAAACTATTAGAAAGAATAAAATTTAAAAGGTTTGCGTTGGAGTGGACAACAATATCTTGTGAAGAATGAAAGTAAATGTCAGCAACTTGATGATAATTGGTGTAACACCCTAACCCTAATTATTGTAAGTTGTTACCAAATGTTTATTCTGATTCGACAACTTACTCATAAACCAACACATGTCCTTTTGTCGCAGTTTTTCCTCACACATGTGCACCATTAGAAACTTCACATAAGGTCATACAACTAGGGATGTCAAAGGGTAGGATCTGGACCGGATCCTATAGGATACAGATCTGTTTTTCAGGCATAGATCCAGATCCTACCCGGATCCGCTGGGTAATAGAATTAAGGATCCATATCCGATGGATCCTACTGATTCGGGTCCAAAACGGATCCTAACTTATTTTCTTCACGCAACCCTAATTTCCACAGTAATTAAAGATTTTAAAGAACAAAACGACGCCATTGATTGAACAAACAAATCTAACCAATTCGAGCAAACAAACCTAACCAATTCGAGCAAACAAACCAAAAGAAAAGGGAAAAAACGAAAAAGGGAGAGAGGGGACTGATTCGAACAAACCAAACTAAAAGAAAAGGGAAAAACAAATGCTTGATTTTCCATTTATTTACATGCTTCGAGCAAACAAACCAATTCGAGCAAACAACTAACCAATTCGAGCAAATAAACCAAACGAAAAGGAAAAACGAAAAGGGAGAGAGACGACGGCTGCTTTCGACCTCTCGGTGGTTCTGCTCAGGCCTTCGACTACTCGGTGATTCTCTCAGGCCTTTGACTTCTCAGTGGTTCTGCTTGGGGGTCCAATTGTCGGAAGAAGTGAAGGGAGACAAGAGAGGGGAGTGAAGAGAGAGAAACGAGTAGCGGCTCTTGAGTCTACTGCTTGAACATTAATTTTTACGTAGTTTTTAACTTTTAGGTTTTACCTTTTAACTATATATTTTAATTTAACTTTAAAAAAAGGGGTAAACGGAGCCGGATAATAATTTAAGACCCGATCCAGACCCATTTTTTAAAATTAGGATCCATATCCTACTTGAATCCGTCGGGTCCAAAATTTTAAGATCCAGATCCGTTACAAACAAATCTGGATCCACATATCCGGGTATGGTCCATTACCCACTGCCATCCCTACATACAACCCACCATTAGCACACTTAATTATGTCATCATATGAGCTCCATAAAAGGAATGCAGTACCAACAAATTTCCTTATGAAATTATTGGAGTAGTATTGCATGCACCTTTACTTGAATATCAACAACAAATTGCATGCACCTTTACTTGAATATCAACAACATCCTCGTGTTGGGATCACTCATCCACATGCTCAACACACGATCATAGGGTTGATCTAATACTAGTTGTAACATCTCAATCCCACCGGAAAACAAAGTCAGTCCACTGGAATCCAGTTAGTGGTACCTTTTTGCCACACACACAAAATTATAAGGTAGTTTTTCGCCTTATTTTTTAGGAAAATTTCTATATGGTGGCTTCCTACTTTTAAATTTTCTATATGGTGGCAGGGTAAAAAAAATATTATACAAAGTGACTCCCAATTTTGAAAAATTCTACCTAGTGACCTTATTTCATTAATTGGTGGGTAACCAATTAAACCGAACTCTTTCTCTTTCCTTACTCATCCCCTTTCTCTTTTATAATCGTGCTCTCATCTTGCATAACTTGCGCCTTTATAATTTCACAAGATAGGATTAACAATGCAGCTAAGTTGTAGACTCATGATAGTTGACACTTCATCATCTTCACTGCATAGTGCCACATATATCAGGTCAAAACATTTCAAAATGCTTAATCTTGATATCTACATAACAATGTTAAATCGGTGAAAAATTACTAAGGAGTACTTACAATTGTTCGTTATAGGATAACCGTTGGTTCAATAACATAATGTTCTTATATGCAAGGATTTAGAACAAACTACTGGAACAACCATATGCTAGAATTTTAGTAAGCACGCGTTTTCTCAAGTTAACAAACAATGAGCATTTCTAATCCCACTTACATAACCTATATGTATCCTAGAAGATGGACAGACTAAAGAAACAGATATATATGTTTATGAGGTTTCAAGTTTCAGATCTAAAGGGAGAATACATATCACAAGAACAAGCAAATAGTTTCCAGGCAAATTGACATTAGAACCTGGGCATTAGTAGACTAGGAATCATATTGTTCCCAGATTCCTACAGGGTATATCCCATATGAAGTGGGTGGTGCAGAGTGGGTAAACCCACTAGCGTTCGTTTGATGGCCTGGGTGGCGGTGTAGGGGCGTGGATTGTGGTTTATAGAGAGAAATAAAAGGGATGAGAGAGATAAGAGAAAAATAGTTAGGTTTAATTGATTAGTCACCAATTAATGAAATAAGGTCACTAGGTGGAATTTGTCAAAGTTGGGAGTCACTTTGTATAATATTTTTTTTTGTCCAGCCACCATATAGAAAAACTGAAAGTTGGAGGCCACCATGTAGAATTTCCCTATTTTTTATTATTAGGTACTTTCTTTCAAAAATGAAGTGGTTTCCCGTAAATTTTCCTAAAAGATAACCAAGAGTTGAAGATGAACCACTTTCATTAGTTGGAATGAGCATATGGTTTAATGAGAGATTAACAACTATTGTATCGATTAATATGGGACGGAGATGGTACTTATTTTCGTGTTATAACTTTAATACATGTAGTGATGTGATGGTGACAGAACTGTACTTGTTGAGTTAATCAAAAATAGTATTACAAACTTTGTCAAGAGTAATGAGCTTTTACTAGGGAAAGCCTAAATTTGAAAGGGGCACTTTAGCATTTAATTCACTGTTAATTTGGCGAAGATCTACACTGCTCAATACACATTCCATATAAGCTATAGGTAAAAATGAGCAATAATAGAGCATGAGAGAGGATCTACACTCTTGTCTTCCTTAATTCCTTGTTATTAGATCAATATGCTCCTAATTATCTGGGATGCCAAATCAATCGCCATTCACAATGGAGATGGAGTAGACCAAGCTAGATAGAGCTCTTATATGATTGAGTTGTAGTAGGCCTCCTCATTTCTTTCTTCTCTTACTCATGTCACCCTCTAAACCACAACAACAAAACAAAAATGTCCATATCCTTAACACAAAATTACAAAAAAAATAAAAATAATAAACATATGAATATGATTAAACAACAAACAGTTTGTTAGCAAATAAAAGGAAAAAGAAAATAGAATGAGGTGCACTCAAGTCTCAACACACTAGTGGAAATGTGGAATTACTACTACATACTCCATACTCCTAAATGCCTCCTCTCCACAATCACAATGTAATCACCACGCCACGTGGCACCATAACAGCCAATGGGAAATTCCAAAATTTCTTTTTTCAAAGTTGGAAGCATTCACTTTTGCGCGAGTAAATATGCTTCACAAACTAGCAATTATAGGCTATAGCATTGACATCTCCAGGCTCCAGCCATCTGTTTCTCTTCCACTCACTCTCTCTCTCCTCTCTGAGTGTGTGTAGAGATGGCAATGGAGATGGCTCTTAGAGCTTCAGTCTCCTCTACTAAACCCACTCTTCCATCTTCTTCCTCTTCAAAAACCCTTTTTTCTAAACAGAACTCAAAATTTCAACTGAAACCTGCTCAAGTTCAGTTGTTTTCCACCTCAACTTCTCTCTCTCTTTTGACCCTCTTTACTACTCCTGAAGCAAAAGCTGTTGCCCTCCCTAAAGAACAATTACTCACTTCTCTTACTCAAGTAAGTAAATTCTACAAACTTATTCCAATTTTTTGAGGTTATGCTGTGTAATCATTATTAACCTGCTCTTAGTTGCGAAATAAATTTTGTACTCATTTGATGAATGTAGAATTTAATTGACCCAATTGCTGAAATTTGAATTTGATTTATGGTCACTTGATGAATGTAGAATGTAATTGACCCATTTGATATTTTTTTAATTTAATTGATTCAAGTTGTGGAATTTAATTAAAATTTGGTTGACCCACTTGGTGATTGTTTGAATATAATTGATACCCACTTAACAATTGTGGAATTTAAGGGACACCCACTTGTTAATTTTGCATTATAATGGGTGTTGTTCTGAAATTATTGTGAATTTTTGGTCAAAATTTTCAGGTGGAGCAAACAATTGATCAAGTTCAGCAAGTGGGTTCGGATGTTTTTGACTCTGCGCAGAAGATTTTCCAGGTTGTGGCAGGTGCTTTGAAGCCTGGCATTGATTCGGCCGCTCCAATTGTGCAGCAGGCTGGAGAGGAGGCGTTGAAAGCCGCATCTCCGTTGTTTTCCGAGGCGTCGAAGATGGCCCAGGAAGCAATGCAGAGCTCTGGCATCAGTTCCGATACCGTCGCTACTGCTGCTAAGGTTCTGAGCTTTCTTCTGTTATAATAGTTGAATATATTAGATGATACTCCCTCTGTCCTTCAATGTCTTAATGTTTGTCTCATTCTTTTGGTTATGTATTATAATAGTTATACCGATTTGGTAAGTAGTTTTATGTAGTATATTTGTGTGTGGGATTTGAGAAAAAGTAGAGAGATTGTGTGGCCATATCACTAAAATAGGAAATGGAGCAATCTCTTACGGACAAACCAATATTGAAAGTGGAGCAATCTTTTTCGGATGCAACGAGTATTACCACTTGTTGCACCTTCATTATCAGGTCGAACCTTTGGTTCAGTTGGTTCTTTGAGTTATTGTCAAAAAAGAAAAAATTACAGCAATAAATTTGTCAGCTTAGCCAAACTGTTTCAC
This sequence comes from Beta lomatogona, assembly GCA_947646795.1. NCBI lineage: Eukaryota > Viridiplantae > Streptophyta > Magnoliopsida > Caryophyllales > Amaranthaceae > Beta > Beta lomatogona. Next base: position 554,274 of record CANSNZ010000946.1, read on the forward strand.
CTTATATGAAAAAAGGTAAGCTTGAAACAGACATTAGAAAATGGTTATGAATTCCATCAAAAAGAAACTGCTTCTGATATGTTCATCAATTACTAACTTGTGAACGGTCTGGTACTCCATTTGTTTTGATCGAAGACAGACCTTCTAGACGTGGAATAAAAAGCTTAAATACATGTCCCCACTCCCTACAAGCAACACTAAATTATCTCATCATTTCTTATCTTAGTTCTACTAAAGATTGTTAAGTACTGCCTAAAATGAGCAGTTCAAGGTTTCGTTGATCAATTCCATCATCTAGAGAAACGTATGGTGTAATTTTGTAATTATAATGTTTTTTCGTTGTCTGGCTCTATGAGTTGGATCCAAAAATGAGAATTTTGCGTTTGTGGCGACAGACTGTAACAAGTGCTGCAGAACAGACAACAAAAGTGATTCAAGATGTCAGGCCCATAGCCTCTTCAACAGTTGAAACCATTTCAAACTCAGACCCAGCTCTACTCGTAGAAGGTGCTGCTGCATTGTTCGTCGCATCTCTCCTCCTTCCTCGAGTCTTGTCTGCTGTTTCATTTAGCATTCGTGGATACAAAGGTAAATAGTGCTGAGAAACACCTCTTGTTATTATAGAATCATTGTAGTGTTTTACGATCATGAGACGATAATTGATCCTTAAGCAAAATTGAATTTTGGGACGATAATTGATCAACATCCTTTAAAGAATTAGTTACATTAGCGAACGCTATATAGCATATGAGGCATGAGCAAGGATAAGATAAAACTTCTAGATTCTATAGGATACTCTAAAGTGTCACTTGACAGAATTCTTTTTAGTCTTCTTATCTTCTCTATCTAATTGAAAATCAGCATGAGTTTCTCACTATTGATCTATACAACATCAACATTTAGGTGGACTTACTCCTGCACAAACCTTGGACATGCTATGTACACAGAACTACTACATGATTGATATTAGATCGGAAAAGGACAAAAACAAGGCTGGCATTCCCCAGCTTCCCCCAAGTGCTAAAAGTCGGATGATTGCAATTCCGTGAGTAATATTTTTCTCTCATTTATTCATCTTTTTTTTCCCCCTTCTAATACCAAAATAATCAATTTGTTCTCTCAAGAAAAAAAAAAGTCAAGGATGATATCTATTTGTTTTCATGGAATGGGATCATTTTACTACTATTTTGGTGCTTTCCATAACTTCAGATTTGTTTCTACCACATGTACATGACTAGAGAGAGTAAATACAAATATATTAATATTTCTTACATTCCGTTTGCAATAGTAAATTAAATATGAACTCCTAAAGCAAAGAGATGAAAAGAAGCTACAAACAATGTTTTCTTTTGCAGCATGAGGAGCAAATGTATAAATGCATATTTTTGAAGGGTAAATGTTTTGTCTTGTTGTGGTCACTCTTCTCCCTTTGTGCTGAAAGTGAGAAGTCGTCTTGGCTTAGTATAATATCTACAGTGTTAAAGATATTCCAAATGTGCTGAAGTTGACAAATATGTTATAGGTTAGAAGAATTACCAAGCAAGATAAGAAACCTTGTTAGGAGCTCAAAGAAGGTAGAAGCCGAGATAGCTGCTTTGAAGATATCATATCTCAAGCGACTATCAAAGAGCACCAACATCGTGATCATGGACTCGTGAGCCTCACATCTGAAAATTGTTGTTAAAACTTTTGTCTTTTTTGTCATTAATGAGTTGAAAGTGATGTTTGAAATGTTATATGGACAACAGGTACTCAGACTCTGCAAAAATAGTTGCAAGGACTTTGACAAGCTTGGGATTCAAAAACAGTTGGATCATGACAGATGGTTTCTCTGGAGGCAAGGGTTGGTCACAAAGCCGCTTGGGTACTGAGTCATATAATATATCTCTTGCGGAGATACTTTCACCATCACGTATTATTCGTGGTGGTACAGGGCGTTTTGGCACGACGAGTTCTACTGTACAAATTGGTAGAAAACTGCTTCCAGAATGATGCACATGGTATCAGTTTCTGTAATTCCATTGAGTCTTGTGTAAAAAGTATGAATTCTTGAAAATGCAAAGCCGATTTTGATATGTTAACTTCTGTTTTCATATTGATTCTGTTATTTGTGCAATTGATCACGATGTGTATGTTACAATAGATGTTTGTAGGTTTTGTGTCACTTTCTATTGCAGTAAAAAAGTCCTACAATTTCAAGTCTAGCTTCTGTGGTACTTTACTTGCTAGTTGAAAGATGAAAATATTCCACATTTCCACCACGACATGTTCACCTGTAGAAGTCCCCTTTTCCAATCTTCAACTAGGAAGAAGGAGCGACTTTGTACTGGACATTCTTACCCGGTACATACGAACTTTGCTTAATTTATACTAGTATTATATGCACGCGATGAGTGCGAAATATAAGGTTGAATTGTGTAATCAAATCTAATAACCTTAAATAAGTTTTTATTTTTCACTTTTTATTAAAGAAAACGATATGATTTCGTTGAGAAACTATTAGCATGTACTTATTTTATTTAATAAGTTATTGTGGAATTGATACTATTCGAAATAGTAACACCTATACGTGCATATCTAATTCTAACTAAATTTATTAAGAATTAATAACTTTATTTTTAATTCTTTTAACAATAATTGTTAAGTGTGTTTTTATAGGGATTTCTTGTCGTTTAAATCAATTCCGTCCTTTTGTTATTGCATAGCTTATATTTCGTATATATCCATTACAAAATTACACGTTCCAATATTAACATAGTTATTATAACTTGTTGATATACTATAAGTATAACTTTACCAAATTATGTAGTGTATTTGCATTTTTTTTTAAAAGATAATTGTTCTTATTTGATCATTTTTCTATAAGATTATATCATGTAGTAGTAATAATACTCTTACATGCATACAATCTATTTTGATTATTTTATTATTTCACTATTTTATTTATTTTATTCAGTGTCATATTGATATTATTCAAATTAGCAATAGTATTAGTTCTATATGTTTGTGAGGTGAGAGTGAGGGATAACCTAGTGATTAGAGCTTCGCTATCGGTTCCAATAGGTCTTGGGATCGATTCCCACCCTAGTCAAGTTGAGATCGCTTTTATTCCACCTAGTTTGTCAAGGTCTCCTTATCTTAAAAGAAAAGTATATGTTAGTGACGTGGATCCATACTCATCAAACACCCACTTTATATTATTTTATTCTCTCTGTAATTTTAACCAAGAAGTGTTGAACTTGCAGTGAAGCGTGAAGCCATGTCTTCAACCTCACAATTTTTATTTTTTTATTTTATTTTTAAAATCTTAATTTCACATCAATTTATTGTTCTTTGCTTTTATCATCCTTCCATTTCCTCTTTCCTCCCTTAACTCCACTTTCTCTTTGTACCTTTTCCCTCTTCTTCTCAAATTTTCCCAAAGATGTCAACTGCGTTTCTTACAGAGTTTGGGTGTCTCTTATCTTTCACTTCATCACTCTCTTTTTAACTTCATCAACCTCGTTTCATACTCAAATCAGTAAAAGAAAGGAAAAAACCTAATCAAGTCTAATAATGGGTTTAGTCTTTTTCTTTTCTCGTTCCAAGAGTCCATTCAACTTCAATTTCTCAGTGGAATTTGCTTCAAATTAACTCATGCATAAATTAATTACGTGATAAATTTGATCCTAATATTTTGTTTCCCAAATTTTATTTGGTGGGACAAACCCCTTAATTTTCTCTTTCACCATCCTCTGTTTTGCACCTCCTTCATCACTCTCTTTAAACTCTGTTGCGGCCACCAGACCATAGCTGACCCTTGCGAGCCAATAGAGAACTGCCTGCCACCGGCCTACGCATTATCACTGACCGTCTTTCTCCCTCCTATTTGTCGAATTTCAGTTAGAACATCAATAGCAGATTTCCGTTAAAGGTGAGTTTGAAATCTATTTTTCCAATCCAAATTAGGATATTTTCACTCCAATTTTCTTAAAATCTGTTCTGTTGTATTATGATTCCCTAAATAAATTGATTTTTGATCCCCATAAAAAATTGAATTTCGATTAATCCTCATACATTATGATGAGATAGATCGACAACATATTTGATACTTTTTATCTCCTTGTTGTTGAATCAGTCATCTGTTTCTTTCTTTGTCTTGGTCTCTTTTTTAATCAGTTAGGTAATTTGTCATAACTTGCTTGATTGTGTTTTTACCATTTTCGTCATACAAACTCGTCTCTATGGAAGCATACTTGCCAAGAAACAAAACAGTTGAATAAAATTAATCATACAAAGTCTAAATTGATCTTCATACTTGGATACAAACACATTAGAAAGTAAGAAGTACCTTTTGACTATAATTTTGTAGTTCGCTACGGTTTTTGCTCCTCTTGGTGTGGTTCAATTACGCTGATGCGATGCAGTATTTTAAGAATTCCTTTTTTGCTCTCTGGCTTTTGCGTTGTAAAGGGGAATTTTAGTTGATAGTCTTATATTTTTGTTTGCAGATAATGGGGAGGAAGGAATAATGGAACGGAGAAGATGAAACGCTCATAAGTGTTTTGAAGCAGTTAATATGGAAGAATGAGAATGATACTGGAAGTTGGAGTTAAAAAAAATTAGGAAGAATTGTCGTTTGAATTTTATCTTTTTTATTATTTGTTAAAAAACGGTTGTTTTAGTGAACTACCGTTTCAATTTTTTTGGTTTTCAGGTTATCTTTGGTCATTTTTTTTCTTTTCTTTTTTTTTTTTCTATTTTTAGATGTAATTTTTAATTTATCAAGGGTAAAATGGGGCTTTTAATATTTTGGTGTCCCTCCTTAGTTGCCTTATAGAATAGAGATTTCTTCCCTTTTTTTCACTTGCAAGTTTTGACTTTCAGACTTGGCCGATATACAACTTTGATATATCCAACAATAAATTTGACTATTAATATCTCAAATTATGTACTATTTGTGAAAATTCTAAGAAGGTGAAATTTTGCAAGTATACTTCATCCGTATCAAATAAGATGCTACACTTTTGGTTTCACGGACTCCGAGACAATTTTCTTAAGGAGTGATTAGAATTTTGGGGGTATTGTTAATAAAGTGGTGGTGACCAAAATCTACTACCCTTTTAAAAGTAGGAGTCTCAACACTGTTCATATGAACAGTGGTCTGAGTGAGGAAACCTTGCAAATCACTGTAGCTAAGGAAATGCAAGGTATAATTTCTTCCAGTTGGGCTCGGGTACTCCAGTTGATGTGGGCCTTTCATTGAGGGCCTCGACCGCCTAAAGATTGTTGGGCGTTTCACTCGGATGTGGCCCACGCAATTCTATTTGTCCATGTGAGTAAAAAGGGAGGGAAATTATGGCTTCGTCCTCGCCTCATTCTCCCATTCCCTGAGCTGAGCTTCTTAGCTTTAATGGCTATGTTAGCTCTAATCTTGCTAACAACAACAAAACCTCATAAACCATCAATTTAAAGGAATTCTGTAATTACGAAATGGATTCCCCCCTCCATTCCTTCGTCAAAACTGAGTTGAGGAAAAAACCCCAATGGTAAACATACGAATTGCAATCTAAAGGGTAATGGAAATTTACCAATTGGAAATCATTCACACATCTACAAAAATACACAATTGAATATTTATTGCCATTTTCTGCAAAACAGGTTTCAATTGAATATTTACTGGCATTGGTTGTTTACATACTTCTCAATTAAAACCTATGATATTTGTTGCCATTCTCTTTAAATCAAGATTAAATTGAATAATTTCAATTAGTTGCTTGCTTCCATACTTTGCAATGTATACTCCAATTATGTGTTTCCATACATTTCTGGTTACTTATTAACTTATATATCTCAATTGTATAGATACAAATACTTAACAAGAGGTATTTGGGGGATACTATGAGCAAAGTTCCTGTATTTATGGGTTCTGGCTGTTCGATATATGTGATGAAGGTCCCTGTATTCATGGGTACTTCCCAGCTGGTGCCCACTTGCTTGCGTAGTGTAGGCTGTTACCCCCTCCTAAGCGTCCAATACACCCCTTCGTACCCGAAAGTACTGATGAACCATGGTATTTCCAGCATCATTTCTCTTTTTTTTTTCCCTGTGTTTCAGCCTCTTTATTTTTACTCAATTGCCCTTTGGGTTTTTAGGTTTAGCCTTCTGCATCTTTCTTCCTTTCCCATATATAAAGACTGTTTATCAGTTTTTTTGTGTTTTGTGTAGTTCTTTTGTTTCCATCTGGTATTACTTCTTCCTTCTCCTTTATCTCCAAATTGAAATTTTCTTGCTAGAAAATTGACTGTGATATCTACTAATTGATGCAACACATTCATACATGACATATCTTACCAAGAACATTTGCAATACTATTACTTGACAATACACATCTATCGAACATTATAAACAAAACTCTATATAATCTTAATACAAAATTGACAATGACATTGGACTCGATTTATTGACACAATTCCAAACTGATTATTGTTCTTGCCAAAGGGAAGTCAAGGATGCTTACATTACCATGTCCTTGTTCAGCCTATATAATTCTAGCTACTACTAAGTTGTGCAGTAATTGTTATACTTTTCCACTAATTCAAAAGAACACATTGCTTGTTAGAATGATTAATATGCTGTGTGTGTAGCTTTTACAGTTAACATGTATATATTTGTGGTTGTTTGATCCTTAATGGCTTGGTGATCTATGTTGAATCAAATATGGCAGATCACTCTTGTTGAGGGTCTGCCGGTTTCAGCACTTGGTTTTCTATGTCTGTCATCCTAGTTATACATATCTCCTTGCTTATCCTGCTTACTAAATATAAGATATAAACAGCTTAAGTGGTTGAAATGTAATTGCGTGCACTATTTAGACTCATTTGTATGTCAGTGCATCCTAAATAGAGTTAAGATCAAATTACATGCCAGGTTTCTTCATTATCTTTACCACTATTCCATTTAAATACAGTGTAAGTGTGCAACATAAATCCACTTTCTATGTTTTAGAGGACTGTACAGCTCTTCTAATCTATGTTCTACATTTGAACAATTCGTGTGCTTGTGTTGTTTGTTTATTAAGCTTATGCATAACCTGTGTTTAAAATATTGTACTTGTATGCTATATCTGAATTTAATTGTCATACAACTTATATGTGGAGTATATTTCACTATGGCATATGGTTTCAAGGAGCATATCATCTATATACATGTTAGGAATATACATTCCACTTTGCTGTTGTTGTTAAACATGTACTCCTTATCCCTTCTCTTACTTCCCTTCGTAACTTCCGTGTTCTCTCTTGTAGGGCTTCCCTGGTTGATTTATGCATTCAACTCTTTTGTGGTACCAGTTTTAAAACTGATATACAGAGGTATTATCTTTGACTCTTGCTATTGACTCAAAGCTGTACCAACACAAAAGTGGATTGTTATACAATATCTGTATTGGCCTTGTTTCCTTCGTTTTATTATTTCCCTACATGGTACTCCTGCTGGTTGCTTGCCTATGAATGTTTATCCTTTTGTTAACAGTGTACGTTCGAAACATGGAATCCTGTTGATAGATTTGTACACAATATCCTCATGCCTTGTTAATACGTTAATGCTTTGTAGAGTTATTTGCGGTTCGCTCTTGTAATTCAGGCTTTTACTAATCATAATCATGTCAGCATATGCTCCACATATACAATTTCCTATAATTAGTAATTTTACCTTTGCCAATTATTCCCTTGATAGTAGTGTAAAAGAGTAACCCATGTATTCTGTTATTTCTATAGGAACACTACAAGAGGGGGGGGGGGTGAATTGTAGTATGGAACTTATTGCCCAAATAATGCGGAATTTAAAACATAAGCAATAAGGAACTGAAAGTGCAAGAGAGATTTTTACGTGGAAACTTCTTGTCTCAATACAAGAAGAAAAACCACGACCTCCTCGGGATTTAAACTCTTCACTATAATAGGGAACCTCCTCTGTTACAACCTATTACATGCCCAAGTTCCATTCGAAACTTCAACTCTCTAACAAGTTCCACTAGGAACTCTAACTCTCTCACAATCTCCACTCTATACTCTATACTTAACTCTAAGTCTTTCAAGAGTTCCCACAACTCTTTAAAAATGGTATACTCAAACCCTTCACCCCTAGATAGACTTCACCCTTAGTCTACGCATAAACAACAAGAACTTACTCAAGTTCCTAACTCGAACTTGATACAAGAATTCATTCAAACTCTTAACCAAGTCCCCATTACAAGAGTTCACTCAAACCCTTTAACCCCAAAGTCAAATATAGACATTTGATAATATAGTTTGACTATAGTATGTAGAAACTCAAGAACGGTAAAGGAACATGGCACTTGTAGGAACTTGGAACTCATAGGAACCGACTCAAAACAAGAAATAGAAAAACATAATTCTTTTGTAACATTATTCCTAAAGCCAGACCTTATGGAATGACACAAGTCAGACCCTATGGAATGACACAAGTCAGACCCTATGGAATGACACCAGTCAGACAATTTGAAATTTTATTGAACTTGTATATTTATAGCAGTCATTTAGAATGAACGTGGGATTAATCATGTGTTAGTGGTTAAACCATTTTCCCATGATGTTCCTCAACTAGAGGAACACGTTCCTTTTGTTACCCATGATCTCCACGTTCTCAGTTGAACGTGGGAGATGGGAATTTTATTGCTTCCTAAAATCTAGCATTTACTTATGCAACAGTATTCTAAATTTGGTTTTTAATTAAAAACTATTTTAATTAATAATACCAAAATAAATCTTTTTATCAAATAATATCTTTAAAGGATTTTCTTTTAAATCCGAAAATGATTTTATTTTGGAATAAAGATAAAATCTTTTCCATAAAAGATCTTTCCTTTAATATCATATTTGAACCACATAAAATCATTTTCCTAAAATGTAGCCTTTAAAAACTCAACAGATTCCTTTTAAGCGTTGCACAATATTTTACACGCCTAGTTCCTTTAACTGCTACTTCGTTCCTTTAACTTAGATTAATAGTACCAGTAAATCTGTTCCTTAGAGTGGAACAGACAGACAGTTTCTTTACAAAAACTGATTATGCGAATTATAAATCTAGGCTTTTTATTTTCCGAAAACTGAAAAGATAAAATATAAATAAAAGATACTAAAATCAGAATCCTAAATTAAAACCGATTTTATTTAAAACTATTTTATTTAAAACTATTTTATTTAAAACTTATCTTTTATTTAAAACTTATCTTTTATTTAAAAACTAAATCTTATCCTAAAACAACTAATGCATATTATCTATAAATAATTAACCAAGTAGAGATTTATTAAGAAACAAACTCTAAATAAATTCCTATAGATTAAGATAATAATATGCATCAGACTTATTGACTCTTAAATACTTTTGACTCTAAGTTCCACGAGTTCCTTTAGACCTTACGAGTTCATTTAGACCTTGTTCTATTACCTTTCACGTTTCCACATACTTACATGAATCCTAGAAAATAAACTCATATTTTCTGCCTTCATGCTCCATGCTGCTCCAACTCAAGAACTGCATGTTGATAGCTCCACCTCTGGAACTTCGGTGTGCAAGTTCCTTTAAGAAACTTCGCACTCATAGTTCCTGCTCAGGAACTTCTTGTTTCAACTCTGAAACGTCATCTTGATGCTCCCACTCAGGTGTTGCTCCAGAACTTCATATTCATTGTTCCTCTTAGGATGTACCTAGGAACCGCTCTGTTTGTGTTCCTTATAGGAACTCTTTTAGGAACTTCACTTGTTGGAAGTCCTTCATGATGTGATATATTCAACCTTCCATGACTTGTTTCATGTTAATGTAATATGCACATCTCAAACACACGTGTTAGTTAGATAATCATCATTTGTTTACAATCATCAAAACACTACATGACTCAACAATTTCCCCCTTTTTGATGATGGCAAACAAATGATGCTTATCACAAATTAAACAATAAACGATGTACATTAATCCGCCTTAACTAACAAGTCATGCATGTATATGAAAGGAAATATCAACATAGATAAACACATCATACAAATAACTTACATCATATAAGGATTTAGACTTAACTATACTTGACCATAAGCATCATACATATTCTTCCCCCTTTTGTCATCATCGAAAAGGATCATCTTACACACATTTGTTTTATGTAGATCATATGCACTTATTGTTATATGCTACACTTACCACCATAATGGTTAAACACTTGTTAGTCCCAAAAGCCTCAAGAATCTCAATTTTTCAAACTTAGGATGCATGTGCTAATACACGAATTTCCAACTCACAATCCAAAGACCCAACTTCAAAACCAACGAATGAACTTGACAAATAAGAAAATAAAAGTCAAGCAAAAAACATATAACACCCCTGAATTTCGAGTTACTATCTAAATTAAATGATATTAAAATCTATAGAAAAATCGGCAGAGCTCCGTCTGAAATATAGACTGCCTAAAATTTAATTTAGGACTCGCGTCCACTTATAAACCTCCTTCAATAAAACCAACACTCCACACTCTCAATAATCCTTATCCAGCTCAAAAGGATCCACATCCATGCATAATTACCCGAAATTCCAAAAGTGTTATTCCACAGTTATTGCGAGAATAACAGTTAAGGATAGCTACGTGGACTGAATCTAAGTCAAAGCAAAACTTAACTAAACTATTACAGTCCAGTCACGTAAAGGTTTAGGTGAATTAATATTTACCACCTTAAGTCCCAAAATGATAATATGTATACATAAACAGTGCAGCGGATAAAGAACTACTATAACTTTAACTAGTAAAAATTTGTGGAACGTCGCTCTCAGCCCACACCCCACACCCAACATGTAAGATCTTCATGTACCTGCACATATCGGGCATGTAGTATCAGCCAAACTGGCTGAGCAAGATTCATACAGTAAAGCCAAACATATATGCAGGTAGGATAATAATATATCCTACAAATCATCTTCTTTTGAACCAAAATAATAAGTAGCAAGCTTTATAAAACCTTTTTCTTGTATTCCTTTCTAAATCAAATCCTTTCTTTATTTTCCTTAAAACAAATCCTTTTTTTTTTTACCTTCACAAAGAGGGAGTTATAAAATCTATGGAATGGAACAACTTTCCTTGCCTTTGGGCTAGCTAGGCCCTCCGGATAACTTATAGACGAAGACCCCTAGTGTGCACACCCCACAAACGGCGAAACCGTAGCAGAAGATCTAAGTCCGAGGTACTGATCAACGTACCCCCCAACTATTCTGAAATGTCGAGACCATCCCGACAAAGTTCCAATTCCTTAAGACGCCACAAAGGCAATCCCAACCGTTTCAAAAACATAAAACTATCCATAAATCTCTTTCCTGTAACTATTCTATAATTCAAGGTTTGAAAACAAACTGTTTGTATTAGGAGGAACATCCTCCTATTCAAACCAATCTCAACTCAAGAGAGATACATACCTTTATACTCTTTTCTCGTAACAATGAAAGTTATCTTTTGTAGACTTTTCTCATAACTATTAAAGATTTGAGTAAGGAATCTTACCTATTACGAATCACATCAAAACAACCACCTCCAAAACGACTCTTTAGTGAACTGAAAAGCTACATAATAACATATATGTATTTAATAAATAATAATAGACTTGGCTAACTAGTAATGAGCTTTAACTAACTCTAGTTTTATAAAATATGAGCCTCTTACTTCAAATGACATAACTAACTAATACTAACAATACTAAAAATCTCTCTTAGTTTATATAAAACCAACACTTAAGTTTCATAATCTATATTTAGGTACTCCAAAATCCATTAGGAAACATTCACATGAAAACATTCAAACTTAAAACACTCGAAACTAATATACCATTTATTAATTTCAGCAGAAACTTAAAATGGACATAACTTCCTCATACGAGATCCAAATCAAGCGTTTCTTGAGCCTATCTTGGGTAAAATTTTAATACGAACAACTTTTGTGAAATAGTATTTTATCTAAAAATGCACAGAAACTGCTTAAAACTGCATTTTACGAAACTGACAGGTAATTTATACGAACTACGTACACTACAAATTTCTTTGAACAACAAGTTTACTTAACATTCCATTAATTTAAACTAACTACTAAACACCTAAATAAACATTCTATTCATTCAATTCCACACCAAAGCAATTAAAATCAAAACCCCCAATTCAATTTATCTCAAGAACCCTAAACTAACAAAACCCCAATTCGAAATTAAGCTAAAACTGAAATTAAAACATGACAAAGAATCTTACTTGATTAAGGGAAGGTAATAAGGTGAAATTACTCTATAAAAGACCCGGAAAAATCGTTCTTTTATCCTATTTTCGACCCGAAATCCGCAAGCCCAAACCAAATCCTCTCTTTGAAAACTAACGAACTGGAGATGAAGATGGTTGATAAATACTTAGTAGCTTTAATGGTGGTGTTTGGTTGGAGAAAGTAGAAAAAGAAAAGAAAAAGAATAGAAATGTAGAAGAAGGGAGAAAGCACGATGGGAGGAAGAGCAGCATTGAAGCTCTTCTATTTTTTTTTTTCTTTTGGTTTTTGTTTTCTTAACTTTTCTCTCTCCTTATAACAATTAGGTCTTAGGTGTTTAACCTAGGATATTTAGGAATTAGCTTTTGACTCTTTCTAAGGTAAAGTCCATAAGTGGGAAGTAAAACATATTTAATAAAAGAATATTTTATATCATTTTTTTTAGAAACTATAATAATATAAATAATTACTAAACATGTATAAAAATACGGGGTGTTACAAACAGATTTGAAAGTCAAGAATGGATTAAGAGATATGACATTGTAATATCCGACTCAAAGAAATATGAAAGAAGTTTATGGAACAATTTGAGTAGAGGGAACTTGAGATATATATTGTGCTCTATTGTTTAGACTTTTAATAAGAGGTTCTCAACAATAATTAGAGTTGATCACTTCAAATCACACAATGAAATCTCTGCCAAACCTTACACACATCACCTTAATATATATATATATATATCAAGTTCACTTTTACTCAACCAACCAACAGCGAGGAACTCATAATTGCACGAAGAAACTTTAACGAATTCATTTTTCTAATCAAGTTCTTCATCTTTCGCTTATGTTCCTCTTCTCAAATCATCAAATCCATGAGTAATCATTTTCACAACCATATCAAATATTGACTTCTAGGAAATAATAAAGATTTGATCACCCTTGTTTACCTTTTTTCCATTCCCATTTTTTTTTTTTGTTTTTTTTTGTTTTAAAGAAGGGTGTCATTACAAGTTATTGCATTTGTCCTAGAATGTCACATTTATATTTATTTCTTCCTTATTCCCCCTGAGTTCCTCACCAGTCCTTCATCATTAGGAATTTATATGATTAGTTCCATCTAATATTATATCCTTCTGAGCATCAATAGATAAATCACATAATACTTGCTTCTCACTTCTTCCACAACTTCCCCCTCAAAATGAATATCACTCTTTATATTGAACCATAAAAAGTCATGAATTTAAATTAGAGCACATGGGAATTAGGAGATTTGAAGTGACATGATATGAATGGAATTAGGAATTAATCAATCAAAGGGTATTTGAAGAAATGTGGTGTGAACTGATGATAGTTGGCTAAGAATAGGTTTGTTCCCTCTAAATTAAAAGTTAAAAAAATATATTATGGAAAATCATCTGTCTTGTTCCATCAAGGTTTCTTTCATTGTACCTTTGGCAACTTAGGATTTTCATGTTTGATAGCATCTATAATTCTATTATGAGACCTCTAACACTCTTAGGCAAGTGAGTATGCCTTTACGACACAAAAATTAAGTGTAACATATTTACGCTAGTGTGCATATAATCACTTCATTTTTAGTATGTGTAAGAGCCTAATTCGACAAAACTTTTGGCAAAGAACATGTTTATACTCAAGTCATACTTCATCAAGTCTTGTTCATCTAAACAGTCCATGAATAGGTGAAATTATAAAGAACATATTTTCACATAATTTAAAGCAAGACTTTTAAAGGTTAGCATTCATATTGATAATTTAACTATGTAATTTACAATACAAACATCATAACTTAAGTCACATTTCACCATAAATATAAAATTACCTCAAGTACTTGGACTGATTTTGATGACTTACTTTTGAGTTCCTGAACTTCTAGTTCCATCATTTTGATATCTTCACATCTGATGGAAACTGTCATTCCAACTTGACTCATACTCATCATCCTTCAAAAGTTCCTTGACACGTTTTTGTCATTGCGTCATTATGCTCCAATAAGAGTAGTTGTGTTCCCTTATTATGCTCGTGTACGCATTTGCTTATAAGGTTAGCAAAAACCCTTGCATAAAATAGTTAGTTGTACCAAAAATATTATCCATATTATGATGTACAAATACTAAGTCAATTCCCCTTGAAAAAAAAAATTATTGTCAATTTTTAAGTCATTTTTCAAGAAGAACCTTGATGTTATTCCTCATAGATTTCCAAAAAAAATATTTATTTTGAACACACTGAAAATCTATTTGGAACAATCTAAATCCGATGTAAGCAACAAGAAAATAATATTCAATTATATCATGACCTAGCTACATGAATAAAAGTTGTTTCCTCAAAGTCAATACCTTTGTTTAGTTGTTCCTATCAACAACTAACCTGTATAGAGTTCCTTTGTTCCTACTAATTGCATAGGAACTCGCTTCCACATATTTATTGAGTTGAACTTCTATTTCATGAATTTGAACTTGATCTTCATTTTTAAGCTCTTCTCCATGAGGTCATATAGATGGCTATTGTTGCTTTTGCGAGTGACATATTTCATGTTAGGAATTCTAGTTCCATAGAAACTTGTGAGTTCAACATGAAAACCATCTTTAACCTGTTTACTGTGAACAAACAAGTTAGTTTCAATCAAAATAATATGCTCACTCATTACTGTGCACATTGTTTTATTTGTTGTAAACTTGGTATGCTTTGCAATTGAAGGCGCATCACAGGAACATCGCCTCTTCACTTATATCAACAAACTTCCCTAGTAAAATCTTCTACTTTTTGAGTTTGTAGGATGTCTTGTTGATCAAAGATGTAACCATATCCTTGTTGGTGATTGGAAAATAGTATTGACGACTTTTGTCCAGAAGTTCCTTTCTGGTTATAATTTTCTTCACTTTGAAAGATTGTAGTCAATACCTTGTTTCCTGCAAAATCATCAAACTTGTTTGGAACCTGGTTCCATGGTTAGATCTCGAATATAATAATTTATGACCACTTAAACTTTTAATCTTCTTAGCAATGATTACACATTCTGTGAAATATTCATCTTTGTTATTAAAGAAAAGATTAAGTGTCCCTTAAATAAATATCAACTACAACCAAGACAAATCTCCTTCAAAATTTTAATTTAAACACTTAAGATGCCACGCAAATTCACATGAAAAGGTTCCAAGAATTTGTGGTGCATACCAACTTTTTTGAAAGAAGATAAGATCACATACTATCTTCATGGACATAGTTAACAAACTTTATCCTTTAGGAACTAGATATAAGATATACCTATAATCAAGTTCCTTGGTCTAAGTTTATCAACCACGATGAAGTTAGAATGTTATCATTTTGAAAGATATAAGTAGATCATCTTCAATAATGACTAGTCATGTCATGTTGTTGTTAGGAACCAAATAGAGATCCACAAAGTATGTGTTCCCTACTCGATTCCCTTAAAGTATGACATTTCTAGCTTTTATTGATGACGCAATTTAATTGCAAAACAACCAGAGTTCGTGAACTTTTAAACTTTAAACTGAATGTGCTTCATTAACTCGACAATAAAAATATATACAATGGAACAGGAACTTAGCTTACCAACATTTGATTATTAAACAATCTTACCATTTTACGTTGGTTTATGAAGTTACAATTCCTTCATCATAAGCATATATATAGCGAGAATAATATTGATTTGTGTATCATCATAGGCTTGGAACACTCGTTGTCGAGCTATATGTTACGAGTTGTTCCCCCTCACTAAATATTGTTTGTTCCTTCATTTCGAGTTGTCATAAACTAAGAAATATACTCTATAAAGCAAACCCAAAAAGAAATACTTTGTGCATTTTAATATTAGTAGGTTAGTCAAAAGAGATAATATAGTTAAAGCATAAAATAAAGTTCCAAAAAAAATATAATCTCATATGAAAAGGAACTTCTGCTTTATTCAAGTGAACTAAGATAAATTTCAAAAGAATTAGAATCTTGTGCCAAATATTGAAATGTTCCTATACCTTTAAATAGTTCCACTAATCTTAGTTTACCATCGCTTCCTTCAAATCAATAGTCAATGTTTCTTGATTTGAGAAACTGATTTTATGCATTTAATTTAGTGGAAATAGAATAAGTAGACAATAGGAACAATTGGCTATTCACTAGTAGAATTAAAGCTTATTGCTGCGGTGATATTGCTGCGGTTTTACCCATACGCAGCAATATATAACGACAAAAAAAAAAGGTAAATTATAAAATAAATATATTGCTGCGGTTTTTAATAAAAACCGCAGCAATATGGTTGCAACAGTAAGCTTTGGCCAAATAGTTGACCATTTGACCAAACATATTGCTGCGTTTTCTAGAGAAAACAGCAGCAATATATATCCAACGGATTTTTTCAAAAAAGTGATAACATTTTATTCCTGAAATATATTCTTTGCGGTCTCTTTCGAAACCGAAGCAATATATTAAAATAATGTTAAAAAAATATTATTTTAATATATTCTTTGCGGTTTTACGTCGAAAACCGCAAACAATATATTAAAATAATGTTTAAAAAAATATTATTTTAAGATATTGCTGCGGTTCTGACAGAGACCGCAGCAATATATTAAAATAATATATTTTTAAACATTATTTTAATATATTGCTGCGGTTTCTGACAAAACCGCAGCAATATCCCCCGTACTCTGAATCTAAAACACGGGGTTTTTTTTTTGGCTTTACTGTTTCTCTACTTTCTCTCTCTCTATTCGCACTCTCTCACTCTCTCTCTCTCTCTCTACTCTCACACTCTCTCACCATCTTCAAATTTCCGGCGATAAGGTTTCATTTTCCGGCAACAAGGTTTCGGTTTCCGGCGACAAGGGTACCTAACTCGTTTTTCCGGTGGTTTTCGGCCTTTTTGGAGCGGTTTTCGGCCGTGTTTTCGCCCCTCTTTGGTGCGATTTTCGGCCTTCTTTTGTGCGGTTTTCGGCCTTCTTTTGGTGCGGTTTTCGGCCGGTTTTGCGCTCCTCTACTCCGTTCACAGCCGCTAGGGCCACCTTCCCCTTGTCATACGATTAGTTTTTCATTAATTCTTATTAATTTTCAATTGTCTTTTTTCATTTATAAAAAAATTGGCTTAAATTGTAGTTGAAAATGCTCAATATAATATATATATATATGATTACTTATGAGATTTAAGGATTAAAAACTAAATTGTGATGATTTTACTTAAGTTTTTGTATGCCCTAGAATGTTATACGGGATTGTTTTTGCATAAGTGTGGTGAATTGTTTGAAGTGATATATATAATGGGCTTATTTTTGCAATGCCTTCATATTAATAGACTCACCAATGGGAGAGGAAGGGAAATCTAAGGAATGGTTTGGTATTTGTTGTTTGGTTATGACTTGAAATCGCTTAAATGCGATTGTTTGTATGTATAATGCGATTGTTTTTTTGCAATGCCTTCATATTTATAGACTCACCAATGGGAGAGGAAGGGAAATCTAAGGAATGGTTTGGTATTTGTTGTTTGGTGATGACTTGGAATCGCTTGAATGCGATTTTTTTATGTACATCATAATGCCTAGATACCCGTTCAAGATTTACTCATTAGGAGTAAGTCTTGAATAGTCCCCGTTTTGGGACTGTTCTTAAACGTCACATCTCACTTAGGTAGTGAATGTGTGTTGATTCTTTGATTCTAAGTGAAATACGGTTAATCATTTCCCTAATTTGTTCTCCGGGTGCATATAAGATAAGCAATTATCTTCATCGTGTACTTGGAGAACGAAGGGAAATCTTTGCCGAATTTTACTTAGAATCAAAGATGATACATGCATTCACTAGTGGGATTGGACATTTAAGAATGGGTTAGGTTGGAGTGATAAGGACCCAGTGGAAGCACGCATTGAATATTAGTTTGTTGTGTTATATTTATGTGAATTTTTTAATTGATAATAAGTTTTAATGGATGTATATATGTGTGGGGGTTTTTAGAAATGGATCGAAGTTGGATGTATGGAAAGCGGAATAAGTTGGAGTTCGTACAAGGTGTGAATGAGTTTTGTAAACGTGATGTAGAGCATCAACAACTTACTTGCGAGGATGAGATATATTGTCCATGTGTTGATTGCTACAATGTGAATACGATTTCTGATATTAGGTTAATAAGAGATCATATTATTCGTCGAGGATTTAGAGCTGAGTATTATATTTGGTTATGGCATGGTGAGAAGGGAAAGTATACTCAGAATAGGGTTATTGTTGATGATGGCACTAGTAACTCATTAGAGATTGATATGTCGAATGTTGGGGCAGAGAATGAATTTGTGATTGAAGATCATGTTAGGATAGAAGGTGATGATGTTGTAGGTAATGAAAATGATCACAGAGATAATAGTGACACTGAGGATGAAGAGTTTGGTGATGATCGATTAGGTGAGATGTTGGAAGGGGCATGTGACCATTTAAAAGAGCGGTCACGAGTGTTTGACAGTTTGTCTGAAGCTGCTGGGAAACCCCTTTATCCAGGGTGTACAAAATACACTCAATTGAGTGGGGTTTTAACCCTTTTCAACATCAAAGCGAAACATAATTTGACTGATGTAGGCTTCACAGAACTCTTAGAAGCTTTACAAGATATGTTTCCTGAGGGTAATTTATTACCAAAATCCACCTACTATGCCAAAAAATTAATGTGTCCTTTGGGTTTAGAATATGAGCGGATTGATGCATGTCTGAATGATTGCGTGTTGTATCGAAATGAGAATGCGAGACCTTTATGAATGTCCGAGGTGTGGTAAGTCCCGCTATAAATTGCCGGATGGGGTTGAGCCTGGGCCGGGCAATACGGGTCCTTCTGCGAAAGTGTTGTGGTATCTTCCAATTGTGCCAAGGTTTAGGAGGCTATTTTCTATCAAAGAAGATGCAAAGAACCTAAGATGGCATGCTGATCGGAGAAAGAAAGATGGGATGCTTAGGCATCCAAGTGATTCTCCTCAATGGAAGGCTATAGATTCCGGATATCGGGAATTTGGTCGGGAAGTTAGGAACTTGAGACTTGCATTGTGTACGGACGGAATGAACCCTTACGGTACTTTGAGTAGTCAACATAGTACTTGGCCTGTTACGTTAGTGATATACAATCTTCCTCCATGGTTGTGCATGAAGCGGAAGTATATTATGTCGTCTCTCTTAATTTACGGGCCTAAACAATGGGAAATGATATAGACATATATCTTGCACCTCTCATCGAAGATCTCAAAAAGACGTGGGACGAAGGTGTTATGGTATTTGATGCGTATTCCAATGAAGATTTCAGGCTTCGTGCTATGCTATTCTGTACTATAAATGATTATCCTGCTTATGGCAATTTGTCGGGGTATAAGGTCAAAGGAAAAAAGGCATGTCCCATTTGTGAGAATGGTATGGAGGCTACACATTTGCCACATTGTGGGAAACATGTCTATATCATTAATAGGCAATTCCTACATAATTCTCATCCATATCGAAAGAAAAAAGCACCATTTAACGGGTTAGTTGAAAATGCTCCAGCTCCTAGACCGTTGACCGGAAAAGAAGTTTATAATCGTGTTAAGGGGATGGGCACAATATTTGGTAAGGGGGTTAAACCTTCGGAAGACGATGGTGTCATTTGGAAAAAAGAGTCTATATTCGGAGACTTCCTTATTGGAAATACTTACCGAGTTAGACATTGTCTCGATGTAATGCACATTGAAAAAAATGTTTGTGATGCAATTATTGGTACTACGTTGAATATGCCGGGAAAAACTAAGGATGGTCTCGAAAGTTCGCAGAGATATGGAGAAATTGAAGATTCGGCCTAATTTATGGCCAAAGATTAAGGAAAAAACTAAGAAAGGAAAGGGAACAACAACATATTTGCCTCCCGACTTGTTATACATTGTCTAGGCAAGAGAAACGATTGTTCCGTGAGTGTTTATACGGTATTAAGGTTCCCACCGGATACTCATCTAACATGAGAAGACTTGTTTCTTTGAGTGATCTGAAATTAATTGGGTGAAGTCCCATGACTGTCATGTGTTGATGCAAGTGTTTTTGCCGATTGCAATACGCGGGATTCTTCCAAAACATGTCGGGCTTGCCATCACGAGGTTGTGTTCATTTTTCAATACCATATGCAACAAGGTTCTTGACCACGATAAGTTGGATGCTTTGCAAAATGAGGTGGTGATAACACTTTGTCAATTTGAGATGTATTTTCCACCTTCTTTTTTTGACATTATGGTTCACTTAGTCCTTCATTTGGTAAGAGAGATTAAACTGTGTAGTCCTGTGTTTTTAAGATGGGCATACCCTTTTGAGAGACATATGGGTTCTTTGAAAAAGAAAGTGAGGAACCCAAAGAAGACCAGAGGCGAGTATTATTCAAGGAACAATTGCCGAAGAGGTTGGAGGATATTGTTCGTCTCATTTTGCTAAAGGTGTGACGATAGGCCTTCCAAAGTCCGGACACGAGGGAAGGTTAGAAGGCAAGGGTGGTGTCGGAATGCGACATATTTCGCCTTCATTGAGTGAGTTGAATAAAGCTCATCTTTTCGTGTTGCACCATGTTACTTGAAGTTAATCCATACTTAGAGAGACATATGCGTGAATTGCGCCACAAAAACCCGTCAAAAGGGGAGAGGGCGTTGATGAATGAGCATAACGGGTCTTTCATTGATTGGTTCCATAATAAAGTAATTGGTGAATTGTCGCAAACGACCATCATGTACCCGATACAATTAAGTGGTTGGCATACGGTCCACGTGACAGGTTTTAAATCGTATGAGGGGTATGATATCAATGGATTTACCTTTTACACTTGAACGTCAAGACGGGAAATCGAAGGTGGTACAGAATTGTGGGGTTTCAATGGTTGCATCATCTAGGGAGTATGCGAGTGCAAAGGATAAAACTCCGATTGATGCTACACAATCATATTATGGGATCATTCAGGAAATATGGGGGATCGATTATTGTGACTTCACTATGCCTATTTTTCAATGCAAGTGGGCGGATAATAGACGTGGTTTGCGAAAGGATGAGTGTGGTTTTACTCTAGTCGATATGAGTCGTCTGCGTGACACCGAAGAACCTTTTATCCTCGCATCACAAGCAAAACAAGTGTTTTATGTATCTCGATCCTGTAGACACTCGGTGGTGCATTGTTGTTAATGGTAAAAGGCGAATTTTAGGAGTTGGTGATGTTGACGATGAAGAAGAATATGATAAGTTTGATGATATTCCCCCTTTCTCAATCCCAAGTGATGATATGATGGATGTGTATGATACGAAAATAGTTACATGCAAGTGGATCACCGGGGAGGGTATAACGGTCATCGAGCAACCTATTGACCAAAATTAAAGGTAAAAAATGTTCTATATGAGTAATTTGAATACTAAATTGATGTACTTATAATAGATTTCATTACAATAATGTGTTGATATATATTGTTTTAAATTTTGTTAACATTTTTTGTTGTTTCTATGTATATGTTACGAGATATGGCTAGTGACGGTTCGAGCGATCGGTCATCGGATTCCGATGCACCATTTCACCCGGAAAAGGAGGCCGATCGGGGGGAGGACAGCGATCGTCTTTGCAGATGCGTTTGATGCTTGGATGGAAAGAATGGAAGTAGAAGGCGATAGAAATGCTTTACTTGACATTGAGGTGACATCCGATCCACGTCGCCCACCCCCCCTCGGGTTCGCGATTATTGTAATATTGAATATGTCATTTATTTGTTCGTTCTCTAATTCATAGTTTCCTTATTTTGATTCTTAGATCCTCGTCGGACCACTGCATATTATGGTGCACAAGGGAGGGGGGAAGAAGTCAAGGTGGGAAGACAAAGGCAGCTAAAAAGAGTAAAAGAGGTCCCACGATGAATCTCCACAACACAGAAGATATGTTCTTACAGTTTGATGAATTGGGGAGACCAACAGGTAATTATTGATTGTAAGATAGTTATAATTTACCATGCTTAGGATTTAATGTTTGTATTTTGTAATTGTTTTTTCTATTAGGCACGTGGAGATCCAAGTATGGTATTTGGGTCGGTCTTTCTATACGCAAAGCTTAACATCAATTGGAAATGGAAAAACATTTCTCCTGCCTTGTTGGATTTGATGTGGACAGACACTATGGTAAGATTTGTTTCATTTACAATTTTGAGATTTATTGTTCTATTGTTGATCTAACGTGCTTATTTATTTGTTTATGATGGAAAACGAGAATATGTTTCACCTTCCGGACGAGATAAGCTATAAGAGGCATTACTTGGCTCGCTGTGAACTCCAGATGGAGGGATTTCAAGAGCAAATTGGTATCGGTTGGATCACCATGACCAGAGTCAGATCAAAGAAGGAGAAGCTAGGTGATACTCCGCCAGATGTATACAAGCACATCAAGACGGAGGATTGGCTTACCTTCAAGGAGGCTATGACGTCAGATGAGGCTGTAGTAAGTTAAATTATATTCTAATAACTTAATGTGTTTTAATAAATTAAATTATATTCTACTAACTTAATGTGTTTTTTATTGCGAAAAAAGCGAGAAAAGGCGCTCGAGAGTGCAAAAAGAATACACATCATCACCACTTAGGGCAAAGGAACTATGGGGATGCTAGAGAGTTGTGGAAGCGGGAGAACTTTTCTCCACCTAGTTTTGATTCTGCAGGATCGTCATCTAGTACACCATCCTCCTCGGTGTCCTCTCATGTTACTCGGGGTCATGACTGGTGGTGCGCGATGCATAAGAAGGATCCAGTCACCAAACAACGATTTATTCCAAGTGAGGAAACAAAGATTGCAGGTGACAAATACGTATGTATATCACTATACATAACTTTTAGTTTGACATGTATACGTTTTTTATTTATTAAATACATTTTTGTTATTTGGAACTTGTTTTTTGGCGGTTGGAGTACAAGGAGAAGCAAGCCAAGGGTGAGTTCACTCCGGTACGTAACAAAGACGCCCTGTTTATGGCTCTTGGAGAGAAGCCAGATCACTCGGGTCGTTGTTATGGTTTTGGAGGCTACAATGTTGGCTATAGGAAGGCTTTTGGTCTTCCACCTCCTAGGAACTATTGGAGCTCGAGTCGGGAACAAGAGGAAGCATTCATGCGAGAAAATGGTGAAAGGTGGAGACCGACATTGCCACATATATGCGAGAATGTGGCGCTTTCCACGGCCCACTCGCCTACCTACTCCACCATTTGTTCCACCATTTGTTCCATCGTTGCTTCACCATCTACTGGGCAGTGCTTTTCACCCCACTCGCCTACCTTTTCCGCCATTTGTTCCATCACCCGCTTCAGCATCTTCCGGGCAGCTGCTTTTCACCCCACTCGCCTACCTTTTCCTCCATTTGTTCCATCACCCCTTCAAGCATCTTCGGTCCGACTACTTTTCAGCCTACTCGGCTACCTTTTCCTCCATTTGTTCCATCGATTGCTTCACCATCTGTTTGGGCCATCTACTTCACAGCCCACTCAGCCTACGTACTCCACTATCCGGATTTGGAGACACTCATTCTCCTCATTCGAAGGTACATATATTTATCATATATACATGTGCTTTATACAAATAAGGATCATATATACATGTGCTTTATACAAATAAGGATCATATATACATGTGCTTTATACAAATAAATATCATATATACATGTGCTTTATACAAATAATTATCATATATACATGTGCTTTATACAAATAATTATCTTATATATTAAGAACTTTATGTTATTGTTAGGACGAGACTCCCTGTCGATTGTATTTGATAGATCCAACTAGTGGAAAGACTTGTCTAGTGGCAGATGCACATTCTTATGCTTTTGATGAGACCACTACAGTTCATGGGTCTAGAATGATGAATGATCACCTTCGAGTGAAAATTCATCGTTTTGTAGAGAAGTATGGTCATTTGCCACTACCTGTCCCCGTCCCTGCATATGAAATCGACACTACGAAAACTGCTTTGGGTACGTGGGTGCAATGGCCAAAAAATTTAGTGCAAATATTAGGTGATGAGGTAATTGTTCAAATTTTATCCATTTTTGTTCAAATAATAGGATTAAATGTAAAAATTACATAATCTTATGCGCGTTCTCAAAAATTATTATTAGGTTACACCGACACCTAAAAAACAAAAGGGGATTTCGGGGAGGTTGTTAGATGTCCTAGCCGGCGGCTTTCGGCCGGTTCGGCTACTCGTTATAGTCCAAGTAGTTGATGATGTATCGTTCTTGGAATCACTCACTGAAGACCGTAAGGAGTTAGCGGATACGCTTGCCCTTGCCGTCGCAGACGATGATCTTGTTGGTGTAACCTTGCCGAGCTCATTATTCCATTATACGAGAAGATGCCACCGCTTATCGACCAAGGAGGATATTGCTCGGTTCTTGAAAGGGGAGATGCTTAATATTTCTATTATCCAAGTGTACATGAGGTAACAATAATCAAAGTTATGATTTTTTTTTACATTTCATTGTATGATAGTTGTATTTTCCACATAAAATTTATGTTTATCTATTTTTTTTAGGGCAATACGATCGACTTGGATGGATTTGGGGATGCTTGTTCGAGTTTGTTGGATGTGCCCGGAGAGTACCGCGGATGTGCATTCTTTGGAGAATCTAACGACTTACATTGAGTGTGCTTTGATTGGATCCGTCGTTCTTTGGTGCTAGTATCATCTTCGTGCCAATCTTTCAAGGTAATATTCTATCTTAATAGTTTTACAAATATTGATTTTTGCATGACATGTGAATTTTTTAAGTAATTATTATTATTCAATCTTGCAATAGCCGTCATTGGATGCTCCTGGTCATACGTCCCATGCTCGGGATTATTTACGTCTTTGATTCCGCTAGCTATCACAAGGAGCGGAAGTTAAAGATTAAACCTCCTATGATAGCGTAAGTTGATCGCTTTGATATATTTTAAATGAATTTAAATTATAATATAAAGCAAATAAAGTGTAACTCGATCATTTGATTTTGTTTTATGTAGTGCTTTTAGGAGGTTTCGGATGACCTGCAACGAAGTTCGTCACAACAAGCTTAGTTGGAAATGTGTTAAGGTATAATAGCCTTATTTTATTCAATTAAAAGCATATGTTATGTCATTCTCATTATACGATAAATTTACTCATTTTCTTAAAACTTTCGTTAAAGTGCCCACAACAACAAGGAGGCACGGAGTGCGGTTATTTTGTCATGCGCAACATTTTTGACGTACTCATTTTATATTCTAGTTCGGAGGATTTCGATGAAGTAAGTTTTTTGTTCACTTATTATTCATTTCATATTTTATATATATAACTATTGAAAGCTAACTTTGGTGAATTATTTTCAGGTTGCTTGTACTACCTTTACCCGCGATCCTTATACTGAAGATCAAATCAATGAGGTGAAAAATAAGTGGGCAAGATACTTTATTGATAATTGCATTGCATAGATTAGGTTAGTTTATATATATAACTATTGAAAGCTAACTTTGGTTAATCGTATTGACTTAATTGATTGGATTTCATGATATATAAATATATATGTTGGATCATATGATATCTATGTTTTATTGAATCTTATATATTTCTATTGTTAAACTTGGAATTTGGATTGTGCGTGGAAGTTGGATGTTGGATGAATTTGTGGATTAGGTGTTGTTTGTTGGATGATTTGTGGATGATGGATGGATGTTGGGATGAATTTTGGATGATGAATTGTGGATGATGGATGGTTGTTGCATATAATATTGTACAGGTTAATTCCCAATTAGGGTTTATCCAATTTACAAACGGAGCTCTGTCGAAATTTATGCAGAAATTTGCTGCATTCTGCTTGCTGTGCTGCATTCTGCATTCTGCTTGCTGCATAATGTAAATTATTTATATAAAAAAAAAAAGGTATATTCTTTGCGGTTTTCTCGACAAACCGCAGCAATATCCTTTTTTAATAATAAAAAAATATATAATATTGCTTTGCGGTTTCTCCGACAAACCGCAAGACAATATATATATATTTTTTATTATAAAAAAGGATATTGCTGCGGTTTGTCAGAGAAACCGCATCAATATTTATATATTTTTTATTATAAAAAAAGGATATTGCTGCGGTTTGTCAGAGAAACCGCAGCAATATTTATATATTTTTTATTATAAAAAAGGATATTGCTGCGGTTTGTCAGAGAAACCGCAGCAATATATCTCATTTTTATAATAAAAATATCCATATTGCTTCTTGTTTGTCTCGAAAACAGCAGCAATATGTTTGTTTTAAATAATAATAAACAGGAAATATTGCTGCGGTTTTTTCTCAAAACAGCAGCAATATGTTTTAATATTGCTGCGGTTTAAAACCGCAGCAACAGATTAATTACCTATTGCTGCGCGGTCAAAACCGTCGCAATAGGCCACTTAAAGACCGCAGCAATAAGCATTTATTCTACTAGTGATTATAAGAGAATTAAGGCACTGATACTTTAATTACTTAACTCACTTAATCACTTAGTCAGGCACACTTAGAACTTCATTAATTAAGTTCTTATATAATAGTCATTTGGATTAAACGTGACATTAGATCATAGGATCATGGATTTGTGGCTTTATAAAACATTGTTCCTTTGCTTGAGGAACAAGCACATCATGCTCCACTTTATATACGTTCAATTGAACGTGTTATATCCAGTATCCCACTTTCCTAAATTCTAGGAATTTATTAAGCATGATCTCTTATTCTTTTCTCTTATCCTAAATAAAAGTTTGATTTCAATTCTTTTTAATAATATCTAAGAAGATTTTTCTTTAAATATGAAAGATTTAATTTTTCAAACAAAATAAAATATTTCCATAACCAAAAAGATTTTCTTAAAATGTTTT
The DNA here is from genome assembly GCA_947646795.1 of Beta lomatogona. Classification (NCBI taxonomy): domain Eukaryota; kingdom Viridiplantae; phylum Streptophyta; class Magnoliopsida; order Caryophyllales; family Amaranthaceae; genus Beta; species Beta lomatogona. The sequence continues at coordinate 581,447 of CANSNZ010000946.1, forward strand.
AACTTAGTCAAAATCTTTTTCCCTAAAACCTTCCTAAATTTTTGCCTTAAACTTCTATTTTCATTTAGACGTGAATATCAGTTAATAGATCTGTTGATTCATGCTTAATTACTATGTTCCTATGACTATATTAGAGTTCCGTTGGTTCATTTTAGTTATGCCAATACGTCTGTTCCTTTCAGAGGAACTGATGATCATTCTCTTATTACATCTGCAAGTTCCTTTACCAATATTAATTATCTCCATAGTCAAACCTACAAAATATAATTATACTTGCACAAAACTTGAAGAAAAGTTGGATTGAAATAATTCATATATATGTAAAAACCATAAAACAACTTCTCTTTCATAACCTTCTACAGTCATGTATTAATAAGGGATATTAAAAAACATATTTGAGAATAATGATAACCAAGATATATAGTAGTATGTAAAGATTATTACCCAATTTCCTAAGAAATATATTTTACCTCTTACATACTTTTTCTAGCTTTTGTAGTGAGAGGAACTCATGTCTAGAACTACTTTCTAGAAACAACCTCTACATCAAGAGATGTAGGTTCCTTTCACATGACCTGCAAAATAAGCAAGTTCTTGGTTTTTGGTACCCAAATATATGTTGGGTACTTTCTTGTTAGAAAGAGCAACATAAAATATCCATATTCATAATGCACATATCTACTACTACTAACAAGGAGCATCATGTATCGACATAAGATATATTTCAAATATTCATGATGCATAATAACACTATTATTTGGCAAGTGAAGAATAATATAAGCGCAATATAACATGCCAAACATAATTGATTTCCCTAAAGATAGGAAACCAAGTTCCAAGAATGACAAATATGCATTGTTCCATATGAATTGTTCCTTGAACCATTTCTAGTATACTGATTCTTTGATATAAAAAAAATTATTTGGAAATCTTAATATTGTCTTTAGAAAACAGTTTTAAAGTTATCCAAAATTGCAAAAAAATAAAACATCAAAGACATACATAATGATTTACTAGAAATAATATATGGAACAAGTTACAATTTAATGCATGCGTATAAAGAATATCTCAAGTAAGAGATACTTACATCAAAGGGTCGTTGATAATCCTTGAGTGACTTTTAATTGATAATAAAAAGTCAGCCTCCACTTGTTCCCACTAGTAGAATAAATGCTTATTGCTGCGGTCATTAAGTGGTCTATTGCGGCGGTTTTGACCGCGCAGCAATAGGTAATTAAACTGTTGCTGCGGTTTTAAACCGCAACAATATTACAACATATTGTTGCGGTTTCTGGGAAAAACCGCAGCAATATTACAACATATTGCTGCGGTTTCTGGGAAAAACCGCAGCAATATGCCTATTTTTTATTATAAAAATAAAGTATATTGCTGCGGTTTCTAGGAAAAACCACAGCAATATGCTGTAGTTAATAATAAAAAATAGGCATATTGCTGCGGTTCCTAGCGAAAACCGCAGCAATATGTACTAGTACAGGTAAATTTTTTTTTTTTTTTTTTTGCATTTTGTCATCAAATTTGAAAAATAAAAATGCTGAAAAAAATAAAACACAACAAATTCAAAGTAATGATAAACAAAAGCTGACTTCAAGATGAACACAACTAAAGGTCTAAAGCAACACAATGTATAAAAAACAAAAAATATATTACAGAAAATAAGAAACTGAAAATAAAAAAAAAAATCCTAAAACAAAAATCTACAAACATATCTAAAAAACGAAAAAAAAAGAAAACGAAAAAAAAAAAAAAGAAATCGAAAAACAGAAACGAAAAAAAAAAGAAAAAATAGATCTGAACTCCGTTCGCATCAGTCTTCTACCGGATTCAACGAATAACCGGATTCGAAGTGAAAATCCACCAGATCTGAACGATTCATCCTTGCCAACCGAAGAAGAAAACGAGGGGATCGAAGAAAACGAGGAACGATTCAACTACCGGATTCGAAGTGAAAATCCGTTTCTCGCTGAAAATCGAAGATGAAGAACGAACGAACGAGGGAGGAAGCGCCGCCGGTGGATTTGTTGCGTCGAGCGACTGTTGCGACGAGGAGGAGGAAGGCTGATGGCGTGAGGGAGGGAGGAAGTGCCGGTGGGTGAGGAGGGAGGAAACGCCGGTTGTTAGGTGAAGAGAGGGTGAGGAGAGATAGAGGAGGAAGGAGATCTAGAGAGGGTGAGGAGTGTTGCTGTGAAAGTAAAAGTGAGGAATGAGGAGGAAGGAAACGGCGCCCATTTTATTAAACCCTAATACCCTATTGCTGCGGTTTTTAGAAGGAACCGCAGCAATAGATTAAAATAATATTTTTTTTAATTTAATTTTAATATATTGCTGCGGTTATTGTCAGAAACCGCAGCAATATGTTTGGTCAAATAGTCAAAAAAATTTCAAAAATTTTCCGTTGAAACCATATTGCTGCGGTTTTCGGCCAAAACCGCAGCAATATGGTTATTTTATATTTTTCATTTTCTTTTTACGTGATATATTGCTGCGTATGGGTAAAACCGCAGCAATATCACCGCAACAATAAGCAATTATTCTACTAGTGTCCTTTGAATGACGTAGGGTGGAGTCCCTTTTCTCGTACGTGTTCCTTCTTCTTGCAGGAACTTAACTCAGCAGGGTTTCCTGCTTATCACTGAGTTCTGGCTCTTATACCAATTGTTATTTTTATAGGAACACTACAAGAGGGGGGTGAATTGTAGTATGGAACTTATTACCCAAATAATGCGGAATTTAAAACATAAGCAATAAGGAACTGAAAGTGCAAGAGAGATTTTTACGTGGAAACTTCTTGTCTCAATACAAGAAGAAAAACCACGACCTCCTCGGGATTTAAACTCTTCACTATAATAGGGAACCTCCTCTGTTACAACCTATTACATGCCCAAGTTCCACTCGAAACTTCAACTCTCTAACAAGTTCCACTAGGAACTCTAACTCTCTCACAATCTCCACTCTATACTCTATACTTAACTCTAAGTCTTTCAAGAGTTCCCACAACTCTTTAAAAATGGTTTACTCAAACCCTTCACCCCTAGATAGACTTCACCCTTAGTCTACGCATAAACAACAAGAACTTACTCAAGTTCCTAATTCGAACTTGATACAAGAATTTACTCAAACTCTTAACCAAGTCCCCATTACAAGAGTTCACTCAAACCCTTTAACCCCAAAGTCAAATACAGACGTTTGATAGTATAGTTTGACTCTAGTATGTAGAAACTCAAGAACTGTAAAGGAACATGGCACTTGTAGGAACTTGGAACTCATAGGAACTGACTCAAAACAAGGAATAGAAAAACATAATTCTTTTGTAACATTATTCCTAAAGCCAGACCTTATGGAATGACACAAGTCAGACCCTATGGAATGACACCAATCAGACAATTTGAAACTTTATTAAACTTGTATATTTGTAGCAGTCATTTAGAATGAACGTGGGATTAATCATGTGTTAGTGGTTAAACCATTTTCCCATGATGTTCCTCAACTAGAGGAACACGTTCCTTTTGTTACCCATGATCTCCACGTTCTCAGTTGAACGTGGGAGATGAGAATGTTACTGCTTCCTAAAATCTAGCATTTACTTATGCAACAGTATTGTAAATTTGGTTTTTAATTAAAAACTATTTTAATTAATAATACCAAAATAAATCTTTTTATCAAATAATATCTTTAAAGGATTTTCTTTTAAATCCGAAAATGATTTTATTTTGGAATAAAGATAAAATCTTTTCCATAAAAGATCTTTCCTTTAATATCAGATTTGAACCACATAAAATCATTTTCCTAAAATGTAGCCTTTAAAAACTCAACAGATTCCTTTTAAGCGTTGCACAATATTTTACACGCCTAGTTCCTTTAACTGCTACTTTGTTCCTTTAACTTAGATTAATAGTACTAGTACATCTGTTCCTTAGAGAGGAACAGACAGACAGTTTCTTTACAAAAACTGATTATGCGAATTATAAATCTAGGCTTTTTATTTTCCGAAAACTGAAAAGATAAAATATAAATAAAAGATATTAAAATCAGAATCCTAAATTAAAACCGATTTTATTTAAAACTTATCTTTTGTTTAAACTTATCTTTTATTTAAAAACAAAATCTTATCCTAAAACAACTAATGCATATTATCTATAAATAATTAACCAAGTAGAGATTTGTTAAGAAACAAACTCTAAATAAATTCCTATAGATTAAGATAATAATATGCATCAGACTTATTGACTCTTAAATACTTTTGACTCTAAGTTCCACGAGTTCCTTTAGACCTTACGAGTTCCTTTAGACCTTGTTCCATTACCTTTCACGTTTCCACATACTTACATGAATCCTAGAAAATAAACTCATATTTATAGGATTCATGCTCCATGCTGCTCCAACTCAAGAACTGCATGTTGATAGCTCCACCTCTAGAACTTCGGTGTGCAAGTTCCTTTAATAAACTTCGCACTCATAGTTCCTGCTCAGGAACTTCTTGTTTCAACTCTGAAACGTCATCTTGCTGCTCCCACTCAGGTGCTGCTCCAGAACTTCATATTCAATGTTCCTCTTAGGATGTACCTAGGAACCGCTCTGTTTGTGTTCCTTATAGGAACTCTTTTAGGAACTTCACTTGTTGGAAGTCCTTCATGATGTGATATATTCAACCTTCCATGACTTGTTTCATGTTAATGTAATATGCACATCTCAAACACACGTGTTAGTTAAATAATCATCATTTGTTTACAATCATCAAAACACTACATGACTCAACATATTCCCTGTATCACCTTCACAATATTGCATACTAAGCTATCTTTTTAGTGTTTGTTTAGGGATTTCTTTTTCTGTGGTGTTACTATGACCTCGACACCTATGTTTCCAATGCATGTGCGACGCCACATAGTCTTCATCCCTGCTTCTCTACATACTTCTCACACTGCCATGAACCCTTTAAATCAGCTGTTTGAACTTACATGTTATGCCATCCACAATCATCTCAATCCCATTCCGACCTTTGTTACAACAAATTACCCAGTGCATGGATTTCCCAAACCCCATCTATGAATTTGTGGATCTGGCCGAGAATAATGCTTGCGTAACTGTGCAGACGGAATGCACTGTGTTTGTTGGTGGGAAAGCATCTACATTAGACGAATCATGTGAGAAAGCAGCTGAGCAAGCTGTCTGCCGACTAATGAAACTCTACCATGTTCGTGTTGAAGACTTCACTTCAGCCAAGAAACAAATGTTTGAGCGGTGCGCTCACCTTTATTATTTGAAACGAGTTGAATTGGAGCGGATTGAAAAGAAACAACCACATGTTGTTGTACATGAGCACCAATGCATGGATATTAAGGTTTACCCTAAACATGTGAGCCTCAACTATATCAATGTGCTGCACATTATTGTTGTCAAACACACTCAAGCACTGATTACTCCCGTAGAAACAATTTGTTTTGGCCGGTACTCATACACATCTTGGTTAACAATCAAACATGGTGCCAATGCAGATGAGATGGAGTGTATATTTGGCGATTACTGTGATACATGCTATGATGCAAAGCAGAACGTTGCTAAAAAAGCCTTTGCATGCGTGCCTAATGCGCATGTACAATTTTGAACTTAATGATGCAAACTATAAGTCTGAATCCTATGCTGCTGTTTTATACTCCCTTGAATGAGAAAGCTACACAACTGCTAGGGAACGTGTGCTGGGGATCATTGATGACCTCCAACCCAGTGCATTGGTCGTGGAGCAGGACTGCTTGACTCCTTATGGTCAAGAATATCAAATACCTACACTGATCTCTCCTCCTCCTCCTCTAAGGAAACGCAAATCCAAGCCATCTTTTGGAAGCTCGTCTGTCAATGGGTTAGGCTCTACTTTCCCGCTCCTTATTGTTCCACCCGAACTTGATACTATCGTGAAGCGTAAGAAGCGATCTTAGCCCTTGCACCTGGTTGCTCCCTTTGTTTAGGTTTGAAGCATTACGCCGATGTGCACGATGCCCCTTTTGTTCTATAACACCCGTTCAGTTTTAATATGCTCTAGGGCAGTCTAGGCATGTTATGCTGTTGTACGCTGTCTATTTTATTTGTTCTCTATGTAAGCCAGTGTGCTAGGTAGGCCTCTCATGTATTATTATTAAATATAATACAAGTGTGTTTTGCCATTCCATTTGTGTCATACATACCTTGCGTATCTGTTGCTTTTGCTTACATTTAATTTTAAGCTTTTGGCCAGTTTTCTTTCTTACCCTATATTGATCGTATTGCATTTCCTTAATTTTGTGCGCATTGTTCTCTTATTGTGTTGCATTCAATGTCCTTTAATGTCTACAATAACCCCATCTTAGGCCTTGGTGATTTGAAATTGTGTTGCCTCCAATGTCCTCAACAATGGTTAACCAGCTTATATTGCACTGTTGTTCACACTTTATCAATGAAACAGACTAGCTTATATTTAACACCATAATTTACACCTTAGAACAGTGTGTTACATTTCTTGTTAAAACTAAATAGGGTTTTTCTACGTTATACCCTTGTGTTTCTTTGATTTCTACGTTGTACCCTAACATTTTTGAAATTACACATGATACCCTTAAACTCACAACATTTTATGCACTTTGTCCTTACTATTAACTCGAAGGCAAGTATTTTGTCTATAATTTTTAATGTAATGAATTAATCTTGCTTATAAAATGTAACCTTTATTAGTAAAACTATGAACAAGTTAGCGAAGCACCTAAAGATCACAAAAAGTTAATAAAATTTATGACACGTAGTCGGCAATCAGGCACTATACATTAAAAAATCTAAGTTTAAGGGTACAATATAGAACTTTTAAAAGACTAGGGTACAACATAGAAAATGAAGAAACACAGGGGTATAATATAGAAAATCCCAATTAAATATCATGCTAAACCACATTGATTTTCTATAAACCACCATCTTGGACATGATTGGCAAAAAGGGAAATAATCATCCTTCGCCCGTTAATATCGTCCTTACATGCTACCGTATAATTTGACTTGAAACTTACCACATACTAATTAGGTGTAGGTAAAATTACTCTACTAAACACCATTAAAGATAATTATTAATTTCACCATGTATATCTACGCATTCGATTACTCACCTTATATAACTAAATACATAACTAGCTAATCGTACGCATTAACTATGCCCTATTTCCCTCGAAATACCCGTTGAATCGAGTAATTACCATCTTTTCAGTCAAGTATCCAACAGATTAGATACCATAACTACCTTGTGTCCCTAACACAATGGAAAACCTCCATTGTTTACCCCTATATTTGTATTTGCCCTCCATCTAGCCATATATTCATGCATTGTTGTTTTTATAAAGCAGGATGAAGCCCGAAAAGGCAGAGAAGACTTACCTTGACAAACTAACGCCCACTACCAAAGCGTACAAAGTGAGGGTCAAAGTTAAAGAGAAGTCCAGAGTGTTGATCTCACCTAATAAAAAAGCCAGATACCAGCAACTTGTCCCATAAGATGAAAAGGTATACCTAATGGATAGCTGATTTATAATTTGTGCACATACTTGTTCGCAATACTATGATATATTAAGTTGAATTATTGTACATTAGATATTTACAACGTACATTATTCATGGTATGCATGCAAACCTGAGCTGGGAAAAGCCATTAGTGCCTACACTAACTGAATTGGTATGTACGTATACTATGTATCTTTTAAATCTAGTAGTGGCTTACATTTCCCTCTGTGTACCAATCTACATGGCAGGGAATCAAAATGCGAGGTGCTTTGTTTGAAAACCAAATAGATGAGTTTTCAAATGTCCTGAAACATGAACATGAGTATGAGATTGTAAACGCTCCACTCAAGCCTGTTCAAGCCCCATATGCGAAGAGGGATAATGATTGTCAGATGAGTTTTGGTGGTCAAACAATCATACAACTGGTTGATCTTGAGGCCAAAGAAATTCTCCCAAGTTATAGATCCATTGCTGCTGTGCCACACACTACCAATGATGCTGACCGTTTTGGTATGTACACTTCCTCGAACGTAATATCCTACCAAATAGAATTCTAACATTACTTACCAGTTTTGTATGCACACCCAAATGTGTTAGGGATTTTCCTCTTTGTTGAGAAACCAAGGACTATAACAACATCCTACGGGGTCGACCATATAGTTCGCGAGCTCGTAATCACTGATCATAGGTTGTCACCTTCCCTATGCATTTAATATTTGCTGTGGGTGTACATTTTCATTTAGAATCCAGAATTGTGCATACTAATATTCCAGTCACACCCTATTTCAGCCTTGAACAACCCATGACTATCTCCGCCTGGGATGATTTAGCCCTCGAGGATTCTAACGCTATCAACTGCAGTGCTGATTCATACATTGTCATGGGTTTCACAGCTTTAAAGGCAATAACCCACAAAGGTACTGTCATTGTCATATCGTTTATTACAATTAATACACATACGCTTGCTCACCACCTTGCTTGCATTGTTCAGGTTTTTCTTTGTCAACGAGCATGTCAACACGCATGTTAACACGGTTCATTACAAATCCAAGTGATGAAAAAGCAGTTGCGCTCCGCACATGGCAATTATTTGCACTCGATCTCCTTCCCACTGCCAGCCAGTACCAAGCTCATTGATTTGTGTTTGTTTTCACCTTCACAAGGCTGCACACAACCATACTATACTATCAGCCTGCCGTGCAAGGGTTACAACTGCTAGGAATCCAATTGGGAAAAGAGTCATACTAACAATTGCAGATATAAAACTGAAAGAGGTCAGTGGTGCCATGATCACTATATAACACTCTGTGTTAGTTTGGACATGTTTGAAACATGTGCAAACTGATAAACTCTTATAGTTTAGGAGTCCATCATGGATAAAATTAAGGAAAAATTGACAATAGAGGTCTCAACTTTGGGTGATAATTTTTAAAAGGTCTGAACTATTGATTAACCTGTGTAGGTCCCAACTTTAGGGGATCTTAACTTTTAGCGGGCCTTAGTGATTTGAAACTGGCTTAATAGATCATAACTTGTAAAACTTGGGTCACACCAGAAGAGTTAATTGAGGGAGGGAAGTAGGAACTAGGTGAATTTTTTTTTAAAAAAGTCAGTTTTAAGTCACCGAGGCCCACTAAAAGTTAAGACCCCCTAAAGTTGGGACCTACACAGGTTAATCAATAGTTCCAAACCTTTTAAAAATTATCGCCCAAAGTTCATACCTCTATTGTCAATTTTTCCAAAAATTAAAGGTCAAACCCTATTGTACATACTTTGCCATTAATCTACCTATACACATTATGCGCAGGCCACTACCACACTCCAAGAAGAAAGGCACTGGTTACATGTTCATGTGCCTGAACCTGAACAATCCAAGAGTGTGGTGTATGTTGGCTAACAAGTGTGGAAAACGCACTGAGTACTCTCTGGAGAATCATTCTCGTGCCAATTCTGCCCCAGAGATGATTGCACTGCTACTCAAAGGTAAGAAGTATATCCCTCCTTTCAACACCATTATCTAGCTGCCAAGTAGTTATCTAACTTCTAATGCTGTGTGAAAACAGAATTACATTCAAGTTCGATGCAGCTGATGATACTGGTACAATGACATTCACAGTATTTAGCAAGGAATGCGCAACACTGTTCAAGCTCCCAATTGCAGATATATATACGATGGTGAAGGATGTAAGTTTTTGCTACCATATCTACTACTCGCTTTGACGTAGAAAAAAGCTCATTCATTTTGCTCCTTCTGTTTGACTGTTTAGGTACCCTTGACTATTAATATAGGATCAGGCAGTCATTGGGATAAACCTACACAACTAATAGGCCCACATTATTTGCTACCTGAGTACCTGTAATTTTGATGTCCATTTCATATTAGTTTTTGGCATATATATTTAGTGCATAACAACACTATGAGAATGTCCAATATCATTCACACACTTTATTTCCTTCTTTCCTAGCCGACTCCAGTTCATCCACAACAAGTTAAACACTGGAACACTTTTAGTTCTTCAGATTTAAAGTGTTTCACTAACTCAATTAGCTCCGCTTTAAAACAAGAAAGGCCTGCATTATTAATATCAGCTTAAATTCCTGATTTCACCTTGGTTTGTTACCTGTTTATTAGGCTTATTCCTTCTTTATGCTTGCCTGTGGGAATTCTTACACATTTGTTAACACACCTGCATCTTTGTAGGGCACTCTAGATTTCGATACCATTGCAAAAACGATTAAATCAACATACTTTTACCTTCAAAATGGGCCTGTTGTCACTCTATCAAGGAACCACTATCTAAGCTGGCCTGGGTTCCAAGAGCCCTTTCATGGGAATAATTGGTGTATCCTGCCTCGTGCCTATAAGGTTTGTGTTCCTAGAGGACACCCTGCTTTTGTAGCTGTTTCGTAGTTCGCCATCCTTAGCAAGCATCTAAGTTTTTGTTCCATCCAACACTCTGGTTGCCTGACTTACTCTACACTGCTACTATCTATGCAGTGTCATACTATCTATGATGTACTAATTTGTTTTGCCCAGCTAGCATGGGCCATATAGTATGGCTATGTAAAAAAATACTGATTAACACTATGTATTTGCATATTATTATATCCACTACTACCATTTTCGCCTTAATATGTTATTCATAATATCTCAAGGTACTAGGCGCAAACTTCTATAGGCTTTTCTACTTACGCTTAAACATATGTCAATTGTTCCAACAAAGACCAAACTGACATTACAAGAATACCCATTAGAATACTTTTAACTTCTAGATCCTAGATTACAATTTCAAAATAAGGACTATACCGCAAAAAAAAAAAAAAAAGATTCATCTAATATCCCATCACATGTTACACTAAACAAAACTCCATTGCTTATCTCCTCCAATCAGCAATGGTAAACATCTTAAATGCAAATATTGTTAACTACAATGTATTAACTGAATTACACATGTATGCATTATAATACTTCTACACTGATTATTGCAGCAGTTATGTAAGAAAGCAATGAAGAAAATATACAATCATTTAAAGCAAATAATATAACTGATTCAATTGCAACAATACCATTACATGCATATTGAACATCCAACGTTTAGACATATATTTTAAGCACAAGAATGCCAAGTTTTAACACCTACATTAAGCCCTAATTCATTTATTACTAAAGGAATGGAATCACACATATACAAAAGTATTCTCATTCCATTTATAACTGATGACCTATGTTAATTACCTATAGATCATAAGGGCTTACAAAAAAAAAAGGAAACAAAGCCCTTGTCATAGTCAAAATCCCAGCTACAACCATAATATGAACCACCCAAAAAGGAACCAAAAAACTATTCATTTCAGATTAACTTGCAGCAGGGGAGCTTGGGTTTCCAGCCCTCATGGCTTATATTCGTCATCCGAGTCTTCCAGAATCCAATTAAGATACCTCACATCATTATGAATGATGTCCCAGCATATCCATGACTCATAGCGGTTCTCCCACGCAAGCACTCTTTCTGGAATCCACCACTTCCTGTGCCACATTTCCTTCCACCTCTTACAAACTAGCGAAACAGTCGCCTTGTCCCTCCTTGAAAGTTGTGGAAACACGTACATACAAATTATGTGCTCGTTAAAGAACACAACTTCAGCGGATTGTGTCATCACCATGTTAACTCTGCAACAACAATCTCAAATTCATGAAAAAATTCCACATGAAAAAGACCTTAAACTAAACACCAACAACTCTCACACCCTCCCCTGTTATACATAGCTAGAGTAGGACATTAGAACTCAAAATTTCAACAACAACCCCACATTTAGTCACATTTCCAGGATACAGGTGACCATGAACATCCCCCTCCCACCCCTCCAGGGCATGATAACCCCACAAACGTATGTTTTTTTCAACAACATTTTGTGAATTTTAAACATGCCACCAATATCATAACAACATGGTAAGTCACATTTCAAGCAGATTAACATTAAAACAGCGTATAATTGTGATATATAAGTTCCATTTTTAAAAGAAAACCCTAATTAATATCTTCCTACAAAATTATGGATCAAGATACATAAGATAAGAACTTACTTGCCTTGAAGACTTACTTTTTTTTTTTGCAAAGAAAACTCCCCTAGAAGTCGCCTTCTTGCACCCTGACAAGTAACTCCTTCTGACAAGGATGGAAGCTGAATAAGTAAAGTACACTGTTTAGTTACAGAGGCTATGAAGAGTTAACGTCCTCTGGTGCCAACTTAATGTATAGTTGTATACTGCACACGCTTCGTCAAACGTTGCATTTTTTAGCTGTTACAAAAAGCCAATTCATACCTTTTGGGATTTGCCAATATAGCAATTCCATTTGGGCCCCACGCTTAACTTCTATGCTGCATAATACCGGTTTCTTTTTACTAATAATGGGTTTTGTCCCCAATTAGTATGAGACTTTACAAAATGCCTTTTTTCCCCTTTTGAATTCTTACATAAGTTAGATAAAATCAAATTAGTTATTTATTATATGCTTTTTAATATCTTTTATGGAACACTTGCAAGTAAGTTGAGCCTAGAAGGGGTCCTTTTACTGACCTAAACTTTGGGTACTCTACTATTCCTAAACTGTAGGTAAAATGGACCATCTGACCTTCATCCAATCTTACATTTCTACTATAAATATTAGTAAAATTTAAAGTTCAAGAATTGCCAAACACATATGAGAAGCGATGTCTTCGAGCAATTTAGGAATAGTAGAGTACCCAAAGTTTAGGTCAGTTTAGGAAATTGAATTAACAAATCACAATAATCATTAGTTGTTGCAGACGCAATACTAACCCATGGACATAAAGTCAATGAGCAAGACAAATAATCACCCAGTTACAAGCGCACCTTTTCATTAATCATGTTTAATACAATTAGGTTGTACAAAATATACCAAATTCAATATCTTGGGGTGCCACGCGCGTAGCACGTGGTGCAACAACTAGTTAGTGTAAAAGTTGGAGCGATATTTGTTGGGAGTTTGGGACCACATATATTTTTAGGGGGAAATGTTGGGGAAACACGTGGGGCTGCTTTTGGCCTCCAAAAAGTTTTGCCAGCAGTGGGAGGGAGGATTTCCCTCCAAAACATAAAACTTCAAATTTTGTCAACTTCCCCTTTTGGCTATATTTTACGTGGCAAATATGGGAGGGAATATTTCCCTTCCAAACTTAAAATTTTTACAAACTAACAATAGCAGCAACAAACAAGATTTGGTATTTTTACCTCCAAAAATTAAGTTACCCAATTAGTTTTCACACTTGGAGCCAACAATTCATACCCTTGACATGCAAGTAAACACCCCTATTTATACCCCAAACAAAGGGGATAACCATAAATGTTTAACCACCAAAAATCAACAACATTTAAGATGAGTTAGTAGAAGCAACCATTAATTAGCAAAATTACATAGCACACACAACACTTAATTTGTTTATTTCCATCCAAAAAAAAAATCCAAAAAAAAACAAAAATTCATCTTCTTCATTTCAAACTCTGCTTGGGGGAAAATGCAAAATCAGCGAGATGATGAGTTCTTTAGTGTAGATCAGTTATTTGAAGAGGAGGGATAGCATGCTTTGCTTAATGAGAGCTCTGAGTCAGATGAAGGAGGCGTTCCAGATGATGTGGCAGCAGGTATGCAAGAAGATGCAACACAAGAAACAACAGAGGAAAGAGTTAGAGGGCCAACATTCAAAACAGAATTAAGTCTACAAAAGAGAAGGAAGTTAGTGGAGAAGCTTCTTGAATTAGAGCATGCTGATAAGTTACCTTCGGGCACAAAAAAGAAACTGTCAAGAGAGTTTGGTATTCACATAACCACTCTTGATAGAATTTGGAAACTTGCAAAAAAATGCGAGGAAGAAGGTGTTGCAATGGATGTCAGCACAAAGAAACATGGGAAAGTTGGAAGAAAGCCCCTAGAGTATGCTGAGGAATGGCCTTTAGTCATTACCATTAAGCTATAGGTCAACTGTGAGGGCATTTGCAGGATACCTTAAGGTTCCTCACTGCAATATATACAGGCTACTAAAGAAAGGAAAGCTTAAAAGTCACATTGCCAACAACCACCCATCCCTCACAGAGGCACATAAACTTGAAAGGATGAAATTGGCTCTTTCCCACATCATACCAGCCACATAAACTGAACCAGCAGTGTTTCAAAGCATGGAAAATGCTGTTCACATCGATGAAAAATGGTTTTATTTAAACCCAGACATGAGAATATTCTACTTACTGCCAAAGGAAGATGACTCTTACAGATGCACACAGTGAAAGAGATTCAAGATCAAGACAATGTTTATGGATGTCACTTTAAGGCCATTATATGACACAGAAGGGAACCTGATCCATGATGGGAAATTTAGTATTTACCCTTTTGTGGAAAGGGTTGCAGCAAAGAAAACAAGCAAAAACATAGTTGCAGGCACTACTGAGACCAAGCCGATAGAGAAAATCACCAAAGAGGTCATCAGAGATGTCATTGTCAACAAGGTCATACCAACAATCATGCAAAAATGACTAGCTCATCTTCCAAAAGACATTGTCATCCAACAAGATAATGCAAGGCCACACATTCAACCAAATGATCCAATTTTCATGGAAGTAGTAACAAGGAATGGGTTTAACATCAAACTGGTATGTCACCCCCCATCCCCTGATCTCAACATTTTAGACCTAGGTTTCTTTACTGCCATGCAAGCTTTGAAGTATAGGTCATTTCCTAATAACATTGATGACTTGATTGAGAAAGTGCAAGCATCATATGAATTCTTTGATCCAGAGGTGTTAAAGTATAATTGGTTACAACTACAATATGTGATGGTTGAAATTTTAAAAGTCAAAGGGGAAAATAACTACAAGAACCCTCACCATTTGAAGATAAGATTAGAAAGGTTGGGACTCCTACCAAAAAATGTCACAGTTGATCGGGAACTCATTGATGATGCAGTGGACTATTTGGATGACAACTTAAAGTTAGTTGAAGATGATCCACTAGAGTTTTTTTGAGGTGGATGGAGACTAGCGGTTTTCAAAGGTGATGATGAATTAAACAAGATGACAGATGCAAGTTTTTGTTTTCACTGATACAACACAAGTTTGAATGCTTTTAAAGAGCTTGCGTCCCCGTAGGCACTACAAGACACCGGAATGGGCCTTGGCTTTGATACCAACTGAAACACCCTTAGGTGTGCAGGAGCCCACCAGTAGATATTGTCATCTTTGGACCCTAGCCCGCAAGGATTTGCTTTGGTGTAGAACCGAAATCCTACCAAAAAGGCCTCTATTAGGTTGAGATCTCCACCCCTATATAAAGAAAGCTTCGTTCTCCTCAACTTTTGATGTGGGATAACCAAAATCTTAGGCACATATGTAATACCCCTCATGATTGCTTTAAAGGGAGTTAGCATGCTACTCATTCCAACAAGATGCATCTTTCTTTTAGGGAGCTCATTTCCTTAGTTACTCCACAGTTAAGTGTGCTTGGCTAGGAGTAGTCCAGGGATGGGTGACCTCCTGGGAAGTTTCTCGGGGTGTGCATGAGTGCTGACAAAAATGCGCAGGTAGAACTTGTGTTTTGTTGGCCCTGGATGCGCATTGGTGACGATATACTCGACTCTGGATGGGTCGGGTGTTGCAAATGGTATCAGAGCAACCTTACAACCGCGTGCTGATCGTGTGGATAATTAATCCAACTTTAGTCGCCTAGCTGGGGAGGATTCTGGGGCTATATCACCGGTTACGTGTCGAATATGTGATTAGTGTCTAGGCTGGGGCGACCCACAAGCCGTATGCCGAATATGTGGAGTACTCAGGCGCAACAAGGGCGTTGATGTTCTCAAGTAGGGGTGTATGTAATACCCCTCGTGATCCCTTTAAATGGAGTTGGCATACTACTCATTCCGATAAGATGCATCTTTCTTTTAGGGAGCTCATTTCCTTAGTTACTCCACAATTAAGCGTGCTTGGCTAGGAGTAGTAGTCCAGGGATGGGTAACCTCCTGGGAAGTTTCTCGGGGTGCGCATGAGTGAGGACAAATATGCACGGGAAGAACTTGTGTTAGTTATTGAGGACAGTTGTTGGCCCTGGATGCGCATTGGTGACGATATACTCGACTTTGGATGGGTCGGGTGTTACATAAACTAACAACCTCAGCATACTAACAAAAATTGCTCATCATTTGACCTCTATGAATCCATCAGGGGTTTCTTGATTTAACTAATTAAAAACAAGGTTTGGTACTGTAATACTCCATATTTTTGGAGTTATTCTCTATAAATAAGAAAATATAAAGAATAGAATAGAAAGGTATTTTAGTATTATTTACAAAAAATAATAACATAATAAATAATACAGTTTGGGTACGCTTACAACTATAACGTAATTATATTATACTTTGGTTTATTTTAATTTTGGAATAAATAAAATAAACCAAGTCCT
The DNA here is from genome assembly GCA_947646795.1 of Beta lomatogona. Lineage (NCBI taxonomy): Eukaryota > Viridiplantae > Streptophyta > Magnoliopsida > Caryophyllales > Amaranthaceae > Beta > Beta lomatogona. The sequence goes on from CANSNZ010000946.1 coordinate 597,947, forward strand.
ATTAGACTTAGGATGGCCACACTATAAATAGGAGTAAAATAAAAGAAAATAAAAAATCAGAAAACCCTAATCTCTCTCTCTCCCTCCCTCTCAGTCGTTTTTCTCTCTAATCCTCTCTCCTCTCTCTCCTTCTCCATCGCTGTTTCCTTTCTCTGAACCTCATCGAAGGCGTGCGAGCGAGTGTGAGCGTCGAGTGCAAGGGTCGCAGTTGTGCGAGCGATTCGTGCGACGAGGGTTGTGGGTGCGAAGTCGCGCCTGCGAAACCGAGGGTTGTGCGACGGGAGTGTTCGTGCGAGCGAGCGAGACCCGTGGCGGGTGCTGCTGTGTGTGCGAACCAAGGAGGGGGTTCGAGTGTTGGCGAGTGCGTGAAACCATGGTGGTGCGAGAAGGAATGTGAAGCCTTCGAAGGCGTGAGGGCGAGACCTCGAGTGTGGTGTGCGAGTCGCGCGAGCACGACGAGGATCATGGTGCGTGCGGGAGTGGTGTGCCGTGCGTGCGAGCAGTGCGCGAGTGTGGTGGTGCGTGGCTAGTCGCCGCCGGAGTTCGGTTGCCGGTGTTTGACGCCGGCGAGACTAAGTGGTATAAAAAAATGTATATAATATGATTTTCTATTAGTACTTAATATTGTATAATCTGTTTTCTTATAATTAAGTTGTAATTTATTTAAGCTGTAATTAGAACAAGTTATTAATTAATTAAGTTTGTAAAATTGATTTAAGTTGTAAATCTGATTTAAGTTTTGTAAGTAAGTAAGGTGTAAAGTTAAGAAATCAGATTATTGGTTATAGTTAGAATGTTATAATGGCCTTGTTATTCAAATCTGATTTTAGTAGTATTGGATATAAGGATTTAAATGGAGTTGGTAAAGGTACTATGTTATTAACCTAACTAAAATCAGCTTTGCCCACTGTTATTGGTTCTTAAAAGACGTTAAGTTCAATAGAGTTATGAGAGAAAAGAAAGTTAATGAACAACAAGATTACTTATTTTTATACTCCGAAATACTAAGTTTTATATAATTAGTCACGTGTTATATGTTAATAATATCAAGGATGTAGCACTGAAGTACTTCCTTATTCGTTTAGGTCCCAATTTCATAAGCGGAACGTTTAATTAATCAGCGAAGATTCTTCGTTACAAGGTACGTACGCGTACCAGTTCAGTTGCAATTACTAGTATCATGTTAGGTTGTGGTTTAGTCTATTGGAACCTAGAACCATGATAGAAAACAATTGTGATTGCTGAGATTGTTTAGTAACATGATTGTGATTGGAAATCGATATGTAGCATGGTTATGTGAAATTCTATCGTATCATAAGCATGATTATTGGATTTGTATTATTTGATCTATGGTGTAACAAGGATGTTACAAGAAGTAAAGATTTGAGTATTGTATCTAAGAAGGAATGTTAAATGATTACATGTTTAATGTGGTATGAATGGACAATACTAAGAAAGGATTTTGGCAATAAACTTGTAGTTGGACTCCCTACAAGTGATGAACAATGGGGGGAGTGTGGGACTTGTTCTACACTCCTACGCAGGCCTACTATGACGACAGTAGTGTCCTTATAAATTTTGATAACTCAAGTAGGCGGAAGGTTACGTACGATCTTGGGGGTATGCATACTAAGGTGATGGATGTGGAACGGAACGAAACCGTATTTACATTTCATCTAATAGACCAAGTTGTCTATTAAGGATTAAGTAGCCCGTATGATTCTAGAAAGATGATGGTGCCCATTCGATGCCAAATAAATTGTAAAAATGAAATTTAATGTTTTTGTAGAATCATGTTTAGGAATTGTTATTACTATTCTGATTATGTTTAGTGTATTATGTAACTGATTATGTACGTACTCAGCATAGCTGATTGTTTGTTATTTGTGTTGTTTGTTGACCTGTGATGAACCATTGATGTTTCAATGGGGAGCAGATTAGGTATGCTGCTGATGCTGCATGAGTTTGGGCATAACGGGGGATATTCACTGGTTTATAAACTTTTAAAGTGTTTTGGTTGAACATTCTAGAGTTTGTTTATGATTCACTTAGTT